>CM029652.1:40687303-41902715 GCA_017311315.1 Dendrocalamus latiflorus | reverse complement strand
CTTAAACAAAATAAATGGGACGATTTCTTCACCGTCGTTTCAAAACGGCTTATCTAGACAACCTTTTTGAAGCAGTTTATCGGTATTCGGTTCATTCATACAAGGGTTCACGCTACGACAAAAAATCATAAGTCGCAACTATAAATCATAAGCCGCAGCTAAAAAAATCCACCCTTTTTCTTTTAACGTATTCATTCATTTATGGGTCCCACCTTAGAGCAAGAAGATGGGAAAGAAATTCTATGAGACAGCCCTGGCTCCCACCCTTGAGGCCCCTCTTAGATCTGTGACACGTGGCAAACACCAATCTTACAGCATAATCCGGCTAGGGGTGGAGGCGATGGAGGTTGGGGCAACATAGGATATGGGGAAGAACGGAGCTGTTAGCCTCAGATTGTGCATTAAGATTGGTGTTTGTCACGTATCACAAATCTAAGAAAGACCTTAAGAGATAAGAGATATGGTCCCGTCCGTAGAATTTCTTTCTAAGAAGGTGCTAAAAACTGTGAGAAATTGTGCTAAGTTTTGAGGCCACCAATAGAGCCCATAAGGCTGCATAGCTTTTAAACACTGTGTTTTAATCCTTTACGGACTCTACGTTGTTAAAAGTATTTAGCAAATTTTCATGCAAAACCGTATGAATGTCCAAATCGCTATGGCTGAGAAATCTTTCTAAGTGGAGTGTACTTTGTAGACCAAAGGACTGTGGCGGGTTGGGTATCCAAAACCTTGGGATTCAAAACAAATGTCTCTTGAGTAAATAGTTGTTTAAACTTATTAATGAGGATGGTGTTTGGCAAAATCTTCTAAGAAGGAAATATTTGACCAATAAAGCTATAACTCAAGTTTATAAACGACCGGGTGACTCCCACTTTTGGTCGGGACTAATGAAGGTCAAGGATGATTTCTTGGCTCTTGGTTATTTTCGAATTCAAAAGGGAACACAAGTTAGATTTTGGGAGGACATTTGGTTAGGAAATAAACCCTTAAGGGATGTCTATCCATCACTCTATAGGATTGTGAGGAAAAAGAATGATACTGTGGCTAAGGTTTTAGCTTCTACGCCACTGGATGTGTCATTTAGAAGAGGTTTGGTGGAAGGTAATTTGACAGTGTGGTACGAGTTAGTCTCTAAAGTTGTGACAGTTAACCTTACAAAGAGAAGGATGTGTTTGTTTGGAACCTACATAGGAGTGGGTCTTTCACGGTTCGCTCTATGTATTTGAGTTTGATTCAAAAGGGAGTCTTACCTACGAAAAATCCACTTTGGAAAATAAGAGTGCCTTTGAAAATTAAAATTTTCCTTTGGTATCTCCAAAAAGGGGTCACTCTTACAAAAGATAATTTAGCAAAAAGGAATTGGCAAGGGAGTGTCAAGTGTTGTTTTTGTAACTCTTTGGAGACGATACAACATCTTTTCATTGATTGTCACTTTGCTAGATTTATATGGAACACGGTGCACATCACCTTTGGAATTCATCCACCATCTAGTATATCGGATATGTTTGGCTCTTGGCTTCATGGCATCGGGGCAAAACTCAAAAATCAGATTTTACTAGGTGCTGCGGCTCTCTGTTGGGCAATGTGGTTGAATAGAAATGACGTGGTGTTCAATAATGCTAAAACCAACACCTTTCTGCAAGTCATTTTCAGGGCAACATATTGGATCCGGCTTTGGTCCTTGTTAAGTAAAGAAGAAGAAAAACCAATCTTCAAGAATGGATGCCAGATTTTGGAGACGGTCATCATGGAGGTCTTTGCAAAATTTGGATGGAAGTTCCGGAATAGGATTGAGGCGTAGTGTCTGTTTTTTCATGTATCTTGTGTCTTTTGTTTTGTGTTAGTTCTTGTGCTTGATTGCTCTTGGTTGTAACCATTAAGCTGCGTACGATCTTCGGATTGTAGAGGTTAGGACATTTTTCATTCACTTAATGAAATTTTTCCTTGATCTAAAAAAAGTAGACCACCGAAAGGATAGACAACAATTTCCTAAAGAAAAAAAAACAAATAGTGAAACGGGCCAGATGGCCCTATTCTGTCTGGGCCCAGTTCTCACCTAGGCCTTGCTTCCCGTTTCGTCTCTTCTTTTGAGGCCACAAGGCATTCCCCACCTCGAATCATGGTCGGCTGCGCAGCTTGGTAGATGATCCTGGCCGTTCGTTCAGTCGAGCGCCGTTGGATCTTGTTGGGCGCATCACTTTCCGTTGCGGAGACAAGCTACGCTTTTGCCCATAGAACCGTCGAGGACCTTCGGATGCCCCGAGGACCTCGTGGCACTTTTAAGCCCTTTTTTGAGGTTTAATTACAGAAATAGTCAGTTGCATAGTAAATACCTTACTTCTTCTTTCTTTCGAATTTATTCACTTCGACAGCCGGCGCTACGCTAGCTTTGCGTGATTACCTCCGACAGAACAGGTACTGCATTTCCTTAGTTGAATCCGCTACTTCTCTCTCGTGCAGTGGCCATATGGCTAGGGCCTGTCGCACGGCCAATGTGCGGCCGAGCTAGCAGAGCCCAGTGCCGCACGACCACTATGCATTAGGTGATTAGATGTAATTATTAATTAGTTTAATAGTATAATTAGGGAATTTATTTACCCATACTATATGATGAAATTTTTATATATAGTAATTGAGGTCAAAAACTTACAAAATTTTTTGTAGAGCTTTCGAACACAGCGTAATTCACTGTGTAATTTATTCATAATTTTATCCTTTCTGAAATTTACTTAAAAATCATTTAATAAAATATTTGTAGGCATTTTTAACATAGCAAGTGAGCATCAGAAATTATGAAAAAATTTTGAACGATCCTTACGCAGCGAAGTTGATTGTGTAATTTTTGCAGAATTTTATATTATTGAAAAATGTACAAATATATTAGTCCAAAAAGTGCCCTAACACGGGGTATAATATGGCTCACTCATCTGAGTCACTACTGTCTCCTTGCTGCGTCTGCGTCCGCGAGTGCGGCCTTGTCTTTCGTCATGCATGTTCCGTGGGATAGGACAGTTGGTTCAGAGCGTGCGTGTCGGATAGGAGGAGGTACAGAGATCGTTCACTCTATTGAGTAGACGGCGGCGCACCAGTAGGCTGAATTACAGCAGGTTGGGTCTGGTAATCGTCGATGTCTTGCTGTTGAGACATGCTGAACTGGGGGCCCACCAACGATCAAGTCCTAAACGAATGACTCTAGAAATTCCGCTCGTGCAAAGGAGCTCTAGCCTTCACCGTATGACATGCTAGCGGAGCTGGAGAAGCTCTGCCCTGAGTACGCTCCATACCCTACGTACGCTCCGAACCCTAGCGCTGTGTACTGCTCGCTAGAAGCAGGTGGGAGGCCCGTATCCTTGTAGGTGGACTGGCCGTAACCCTCACGTTAAATTGAAGGCTACAAGACAAAACAATGTTAGTAAAAATAAATATTCTGAATGTAGACTACGAATCTCGTACCTCCCAGATTGACAGCAAAGATAACCGACGAGGAGGGATAGTCTGTGTAGGAGGTGCAAAGGGTAAAAGTGATGCATCTCGACGATGGACCTGCGATGGGAGAATGCCATGGTGTTAGCGAAACGTAAGGCATGACAAGAAAACAAAACGTAGATTTGCTCGCAACTTACCTCATCGTCAGTCTGGCCCATGGATGAACGATAGGTAGTACTATGACACCGGCCAGACTTGCTAGGTCGCGATGACCTGGTAGTGAGCACGGTACACCACTGGGTGCCCGATGCATACAACATGGTCTGTCGAACAGGCGCAGTTCAGATTGTTCACTATTTTCTTGGCCTGCTATAGGATGTACTTGAAAGTTTTCTGCAAGGCCTGTGGTGTGTCTGGGCTACTGATGGCGGTTTCAGACACGCTTGCAATGCATTGCGCCTGCTCCAACTGAAGTGATATGCGAAACAGGTTTAGTAACAAATGGTACAAATCTATCAATGAAACGATAAGAGGTTGCAAGTGTCTTACAATGTCATAGTGCCGCGAAGCGCTGTGGCGATCGAACGAGCATTGTAGGTTGTCGTCGTGTGTCACCTCCTCTAGGCGCTCTGGTGGAGGAACCACGCAACCGTGGTACGTACCAGTGTAGGTATACATCGTACGTCTGAATGTCGTACGGACGCTGATCCATTATGACGTTCAACTGTGCCCTATCCGCCCATTAGGACTGTGCATTCGGTTAGTTCGGTAAAATCGGTTCGGTAAATACGGTATATACGGTAAATACGATATTGTTAGTTTCGGTAGTATACGGTATTTTTGAAAATACGGTTCGGTTTCGGTAAATCCCAATTTATTTCGGTGCGATATCGGTAAATACCATATTTACCAAAGTTAACGCAAATTGCAAATAATATAGTGACTAGCGAAACGAGTAAACGACAGTATATATACTACGAGCCGTCACCAAGGAGACTAACAAACTTGGCTGTGTTCAATTACTCCTAATCTCCTATATAGGTTTGGCAATTGGCATAAAGACCGGTTGATGAAATAATTAGCTCACTTAGTCCATTGCGTCCCACTGCTGTAACATGTAGAATTGTAGATAGTACAAATTTGCACATGAGCACTTAAGCAGTGCAGCCAGTGCTGTTTATTTGGGATTGGGCCCAACTCCATCTATTCCCAACATCCAGCGAGGCCGAATTATGAAGCACAACCTTAACAATGAATTTGATCAAGCACACAAGAGTGGCTACGAACTGCGGCATTACCAAAGTGATTATGCAAGTAGCTCAGGTGAATCGGTGATAAATGATAACTAGTTCACTAACTAAAACAAACCCATGTAGTACCTACTACTATAGAAGGCAAATTGAAGCAGGTCAACGACAAGCCAGAGCAGAGCATACGTAACATCGTGAAACCCAAAAGGCAGCTTAGGAATCCACTAGGACCACTACTCCACAGTGCCATCGCAATTCTCAAGTGCCCCACTGATTAACATCAAGGAAGGCATCCTACTCGAATTTGACCACTTCTTCTACACCAAATCCCTCATCAAAGCATCAAAATTGAAGCACGAAGGGGCACCCCGTGAATCCGTAACTACTGCTACTTCCTATACACGCGAAACACCCTTGAGGCAAAACAACGAACACCTTCCGTCTCCGCCGACTCAGAGCGCAAAGAAGTAGAGCAGGGGTCAGCTCCGGCGCGGAATTTGCTGAAGCTAACCAAAAATCGACTACGCGGCGCGGTTGTGGCAAACGACGAACACCTGGCGCCAGAAAGAAGCGAAAAAGCAGAAGAATTATGGAGGAGCAGAGGAAACGGAGGGGCTGACCTGCGGAGTCGGAGGAGGAGGCGAAGTGACGTCGGAGCCAAGAAGAGGAGGGGCGCCGCGGTGCTCCTTGCCGTTGCCAGCGCTCGCCGGCGTCAGGCTCGCCGGGCGCCCCATGGATGTGCTTTCGGCTGGCCCGGCGGAGGTGAACGCCGTGGCGAGGAGCAGAGGGCCGGAGTCGGGGGTGTCGGAGAAGACGTCCGGCATGCGGCAGAGCGACGGAAGGCTGGGCAACGACGTGGGGAACGCGTTCCCGTGGAGCAATGCCATGCTGCAGTGGCAGCGCACGGGTTCCACTTCCAGCCCGACAGGCGACAAGAACTGGATGAACGATCCCATGCTGTGGCGAGGGGAACGAAGTTTCGGTTTCTTCGGTTTATTCGGTTTTTAATCGGTTTTTCCCGAAAAAACCGAACACTAAAAAAACCTAAAATATAAAAACCGAATCGAATACCGAAAACCGGTCAAACTTAGTTGACCGGTTCTGTTCGGTATTTTCGGTTCAGTTTTTACGATTCGGTTTTTTATGCACAGCCCTACCGCCCTGCTGTCGTCCACTCCTGTTACACCACCGACCAGTCCATAGCTTGCCGACCTACCCTCAATTTCCTGTATTTCTAGAATGATCGATGTTACAAAATAAGACACATGAAGTGTAAACATTACTCGGATGGAGTTTGACTCACCAGTGTACGGCTCACTTCAGGAACCTACTACCTAGAGGGGCACGACCTGGTACAAACAGAATTGTAGTATTACACGCTGCGGCATGTAAGCCTCCACCATATGTGAGAACACTAGATGGCAAGTCGTCACCCATAACTCTACGTCCTAGAGGCATTTCATGGACAGCCCGTGTGGCACTACTCTGTGCATGAATTCTGGCGTCTATGGAGCCCATATGATGTTGTGGTCATGCAACGACTTAAACTCGTTATGCCACAACAAGTAGCACCTCGTCGGTCTGTTCTTGGCCCAGCTCAGACAGGCACCAGTCCATCGGAAGCGTATAATGGGCCCGTTTATTAGGTCAGTGAACTGGGTGTATGGGTGCACTGGCCTCTTGAAGGTCAAACACACGATAGGGAAGTGCTTCTAACTCCACAGTTGCAGGAGCACATAGCAGATGGCCAGGATGGAGGTAGCACTAGAGCCGCGCTACGAAGCTTCACACAACCCCCAATATATGGCGCATAGGACGGCTGGTCCCCAACTATACTGGGGCATCGCTCCAACCTCCACATTAGCCAAAGACTTTGATGTAGATGAAGTCGGGGTAGCAAATATCGCCTTGTGTGGATGGAACCATGCTCCAACCAAAGAGCTGAAGAAGGTACACGATGAGGTGCGTCTTGACGACCTCGGTTGGCGCATCCTTCAGGCATTTACTGAAATGACTTAGCCAAGTGCGGGAGTCACCATGAGCATTCTCCAAGACAGCCAAACCAAACCAATACGTCAGCATGTCCCTCCAGTCCACCGGTGGAAGGGCTAGAACAAGTGCCTCACTCCGGAGAGGGAGACCGATCAAGAATGAGACGTCCTAGAGAGTGATCGTCATCTCACCCCACCGAAGTAGAAGGTGTGCATCTCAAGCCTCGACCTATCCATAAGTGCCAAGAACAGACTGCCGTCTAGGGTGAACTAGCGTTCGATGGAAACCAGCCTCGCAAAAAGGTAACAAGCATGTGGTCTAGAGGGTTGGAACGATGCAATTGTCTAGCTCCCAAATATCCCTCCCTCTCCGGAGCCTCAGGGCCGAAGAGCCATCCCCATCACCCACGATCCACATCTGGCACCGATGGTTCTCATCGTAGAACTCTTCCAGAAGCTCTAGTAAAAGGCATACCTTGCAACACATGAGATAGATGAAATATTAGTGTGAAGATTTATAATGACAATAAAATACTACAAATTGAAATGTATATATACAAATATATATTGTATATATGTATGTGTATTATGTGTGTATATGTGTATATATATATGTATGTGTATATACATATATGTGTATATATATGTATGTATTTGTGTGTGTGTATATGGTGTGTGTATGTATATGTATATATATATATATGTATATATATATGTATATATATATATATGTATATGTATATGTGTATATATATGGATGTAATCTATATATGTATGTATATATGTAATATATAATGTATGTATATATATGTATGTATATGTTCTCATCGTAGAAAGTCTTCTAGAAGCTCAGATATAGACGTACCTTACAACAGATGGAATAGATAGAATATTAATACGAAGATTGATAATGACAGTACAATACTGTAATTTAAAAATTATGATAAAATAAATAAATAGATATACATACATATGTGTACACACACACACAATATATATATATATATATATATATATATATATATATATATATATATATATATATATATATATATATATATATATATATATATATATATATATATATATATATATATATATATATATATATATATATATATATATATATATATAGGAAAATTGGTGCATGAAACACTCGTCCTATATAGGAAACAGGAATTACTTGCTAATATGACTGCTATAGCACGACTGTGAGAGTGCTTACCATTTATAGCGAGGGCAGGAGCGCACGCACGCTAACGATACGCCGATAATTACGGAAAGAAAATGTGCGCGGGGGGCAGACGGGACGGCACCTTGCTTTCGGTGGTTTGCTCCCTTCTCGCGCATGATACAAGCATTTCTTTGCAGAACTAGCATTGTTTGCATATAGAGAAAGTAACTAAAAAACAAAAAAAAAACATATCAGCCCCGCATGAACCGCATGGTGCCAATTTTCTGTCACACGACCACCGTGTGGCGGGTAAATTTTTGGCGCTAATCATGTACTTAAACTAATTAACAACCATGACTACTCACCTAATGCACGTTGACCATGCGGCACTGGGCTCTGTTGCACGGCCACTGTGTGGAGGTAAATTTTTTGTGCTAATCATGTACTTAAACTAATTAATGACCACAACTAATCCTAATACACGGTGGCCGTGTGGCACTGGGCTCTGCCGCACGGCTACCTTACCGCAGCTAGCTCAGCCACATGGTGCCCGTGCGGCAGGCCCTGGCTGCACGGCCACCGTGCATTTCTCCGACGTGTCGGCTCCTCAAAGCCTGCCACACAATGGCCGAATGACAAAAATGCCATTTTTGGCATTGCCGTGCAACTGGCGCTATTTCGGTAATTAGATCTTAAAAAGAAGCTAAAAGTGCCAAAAAGTCATGGATGGATAGAAGGTAATTTTGTAGATGGTTTTGATTACCATTACGGGTTACATATCCGATTCTAAAAATTTTCCAATCTGGTACTTATATGACCATGAAGAGTACACGGTAAATTTTGAAATTTGGCATGGTCGAAAAAAAGAAATCTTCGATTAGTGATGTTTAATGAGGTTGAATTTATTAGCCTCAAATTGTCGTCGTACAATTCTCAGAAGGTCATGCCTGGGTTTTACCCTCAACTATACACCCATATCATCGTTTTGGTACATCAAGCTAAAAAAAAACTTTGGACACCTACTATTGAGCAAATCCATTTTCACAAAATTGTATAACTTGTGCTATACTACTACACATACAGCATGGCCTCCTTCAAAACAAATTTTGTTGCCATCTCATCCAAATATAATCACAAATCCCAAGCAATCCCTCTGAATCTTAACCGTTTTAACCATCCAAGAGGCTCTTCTCAAGTTGGAAGTTAACACTAGTGAGACCACCCCACCGTAACCGCGGCAGCTTCAAACCCCTCCTTCCCGCCACCGAACCGTATGGCGCCGCTGCTCCCCTTCCTCCCCCTCCGCCTCCTGTCCATGCTCCCCGCCTTCGCCACCGCAGGCGCCGCCTTCTCGCCGCTCTCCTTGCGCCCCGCCCCGCCGGCCTTCTCGAGAAGCCTCCCCACCTTCCATTTCCCCGCGGCGGCAGCGGCCTCCGCGGCGGTTCTCCCCTTCGCCGTCGTGCCCTTGGCGTTCGCGCCGTTCTTCAGGAGGAGATCCACCACGTCCGCGTGCCCCGCCTCCGCGGCGCAGTGCAGCGCAGTGTAGCCCTCGGCGTCGGCCGCGTCGACGTCGGCGCCGCGGTCGATGAGGTCGCGCACCGTGTCTGCCTGGCCTTTGAAGGCCGCGCGCATCAGCGGCGTCCACCCGTGCGCGTCCCGCCCCTCCACGGACGCGCCGCCGTCGGCCGCGCGCAGGACGGCCCGCGCCTCGCCTTTGCGGGCGCCGGCCAGGATCGCCTCGCCGAGGCCCAGGGAGTCCATGATACGCCCGGCGTGCCCCTCCTCGGCTGCGATCTCGAAGGCCGTCTTCCCTGCCGCGTCGCGGACCGCGGCCGTGCCGGCCGCGCCCTGCGCCAGGATGAGATGCGCGACCGCCTCGTCCCCGCGCCTCGCCGCGGCGTGAAGCGCGGTACCACCGTCTGTGCCGCACTTCGCGTCGGCCCTCGCGCCCGCCGCGAGGAGGGCCTTTACGGCGTCGCGCTGCCCAGCCTCCGCCGCCAAACGCAGGGGAGTCTTGCCGTCCCTCCCCTCCGCGTCAATGGATGTGAAGGAACAAGAGAAGGAAGCGGAGGAGGAGGAGGCCGGAGAAGCGGACGCGGGCTTTCCAAGAAGCAGCTTCAAGACGTCGTTGTGGCCCGCGGCCGCGGCCACATGGAGGGCATCGGAGCCGGCGGGTGTCGCGCCGTTGGCGAGGAGAAGCTCGGCAATGAGGCACTCACCGGAGGCCGCAGCTGTCTCGAGGGGCGTCCGGCCGCGGCTCGGTTTGTCGGCGTCGGCGCCGTACTCAAGGAGTACCTGCACGATGTCAGCGCGGCCGAGGCCTACGGCGAGGTCGAGCAGCGTGCGCTCGGACTCGTCGACGGCGTCCGCTGCGCGCCACTCGGGCTCGCTGCGGTCGAGCACCTCCCTCAGTGCCTCGACGGCGCCGGCCGAGACCAGACGCGCCGCCACAGCCGCGCCCACGAAGCACGCCCTGATGCCGCTGTCCACAAACACTTGCTTCCTCCTCGCCGAGAACCACTCCGGGTTCACGGAATCCAGCGCCGTCACGGGCTCCCTCACCGCCGCACCGGGCACCACCACGCTGTGCAGCAGGAACGCGTCCTCCCCGCGGCTGCTTCCGCCGCCGGGCCCCTCAGGCGTCACCGTGGCCAGGTACACCACCTCCACGACCACCGCGGCGAGCGGCGCCAGGATCCCAGTGTGCGGCCTCACAGCGAAGCGCCCCCTCACCGCCGGCTGCAGCCTGAACGCCACCGGCATGGTGTGCATCGCGTTCCTCAGAGTCATCTCCCCCCTCGCCGGCCTCCCAGGCTCCACCCGCACTACCACCTCGTTTGTCGGCTCCGGTATCACCAACCTATCCATCTCCTCCTCCCTTCTTGATCCTCTCTAACACCAAAGGTGCAACCTTTATCTGTTCTTGCTGCTGTAGAGCTAGTACTAATCTGTTACAGTGATGGCGAGTTCTTGGTTGAGCTAATGGTGGAACAAGAAGCCATCAAGAGGAGTGGGAGTAGTGGAGGGTTCTTATGTACTAACAACGGCATGGTCAGCACGGCGAGGAGGTGTGCCACATGGTGGGTGTGAAGAACAAGGAGGACTTGTTCTATATGGTAGCAGCCTGAGATTGTTTAATGGGGGGTTTGGCTTCGGATGGTGGAGTTTATTCCACAGAGCAATGGAAACGGGGATGGAGTTTAGCGGCGGCAACTTCCCGGTGGCCTTGCCCGTCGCTGTCGATCGTCGTTGTAGGCGATAAACTAATGATATCAACAAAGCAGAGATGATTGGCTGGTAGAATTATCAAAAAAAGAATTGGTACATATAGTCTGTAGTTAGTAGTAGGTGGTATTTTGACAGCAGGAACAGTTAAGTTTCTGTGAGTTGAGCTATGGCATATTTTGTTGATTTAGAATGTTCGTTTTGAGCCTGCCATTGAGCTACTTACAGCATGCCTGAAGAGACTTGACTACAACTGCCATTCAGTTCCTTAGTCTGAATGCTTCAATAGGACCTATGGATATCCTTTTTAAGGGAAAATTTTACTGTAAAATAATTTCTTTATATACTGGGAGATGCTCACCAAGAATTCTTTATAATTTCTTTATTATCACCAAGAATTCTGAAACTTGGAATGCTAGGCTCTAGTACCAGTTTGAGTTTCATGCATCGACCATCTCAGTTAAAATGTTAGTCCATTATGGAAAACCAATCATCAAACGGCACTCTTTCATATGTCGCGCTCCAGGTAAGTTCGAATTATTCTTATTCGTTTTCAGGCCAACATCGCTGCTTATTTATTTTGCCGGTCACCGACAAATTGCCAACCAAATTGGTATTCGGAATTTCAGACCGCCTTTAATGTATGCAATGGCAAGAGACAAGATCAGTTCTACTTCTGCACATAGTATTGTTTTCTTAGAAATCCTCACTAGGAGTAAACTTCCTGAAGTGCAGTAGTAGTGTTTCATGGGATTCCTCCCTTGCAGTTAACTCTAACGCACTTGTTGGACTATTCTGGCTCTTGTTTGTTACTCAGAGAATGACATCAAAATGACAAAATGTTCTTACTCTCTATGAAACCTTCCGTACACGACACTGCAATGGCTTAATCAGAACCTTGTATTTGTCATATGAACCACCCTACAACCATATGGACAGGTGAATCGCGACCGCTTGTCGTTTGTGTTTCCGCACATGGATTGTTTAGTGTTTTACTGAAAGTGCTAAGACCTTGCTAGTGTCACCAGCGTCGGATATTCAGAGCAGGGGAAAGATTTGGTGCTGTAAATTATTTTGGTTGCATTTACAAGGTAGAGTTATTGGCTTGTCCATCACTTCATGTTTATCTGTCCATGCTATCTCTAATCTTTGTTGCATTGTAGGTACAATATTCTCCTGTCGCTGTTATTTTCCTGAGATGGCTTACTCTGATGAAAGTTACGTTGTTTGAAATTCTCCTAGTAAAGAAATGCTTCTTGCTCTTTCTGCTGAGCCTAATTAGTCCACCGATCCTATTTTGGTTAGTATTGTATGATTGAATACTGCAATTAAAGTGAGATGAATGATTATCACCATTTTTTGAGTCTCCTGATGGTTGGTGAAGATTTCGATAACTCGGTGCTCAACCTTCTTATTGATCGCTCAGTGCACGACCGTTTGATCGAACGGTCTGTTCGACCGTTCGCTCAGTTTTGTCCGTTGTCGTAAGATACAATCCACCTGCGTTCACCAGCACTCTTCAAGCAAATAACGAACCAGATTGATTCAAGATGATCTTCATTATTGGTTTTTCATGGATTTACAAAATGCTCTCACAAGCACCCCTAAAAGCTCTAGCCAAAAATTAAAGCCTCATCAATCTCTTCACCAAAAACCTTCTAAAAGTCTTGCGTTAACCCTTAGGCCCTGTTTGGCACAGCTTCACCAACAGCTTCATGAGCTGTTGTGAGCTGTTTTTTGCCAAACACCCTTTTTGCAAATAGCTTCACCCATGAAGCTCCTTTTTTTGTGCTCTCACAAAGGAATAGGGAGAGGTGAAGCTGAAAAAAGTAGCTTTTCACAGCTCTCTCCCTCAGGCCCATATTCCAAGGAAGCGAATGCCCCTCTAGTTCACAAAAATTTACACGTATTTGCCACTCTCTCCCTCAGGCGTACGCACCGCTCAGTTCACAAAAATCCCGTTCACTTTTTTCTTTCGCGTACGCACCGCTCTCTCCCGTTCACGTATTTAATTTTTTTTATTTTTTTATTTTAATTTTTTAATTCATACTCATTCAAATATATTATTTTTTAATTCATATAACCATATACAAATATACAACTCCAAATGTTAGAACAAGTCAGGTAGACAGGGGCATCTTGGACAATTGACCTCTCTCAGCCATGCATGAAGCTGTTGGTGAAGCTGTTTTGCCAAATAGTTTTCTAAAACAGCTTTAGCTTCACCAGTGAAGCTGCTCGTGAAGCTGAAACTAAAAAAACAGCTTCACTAGTGAACCTGAGCTGTGCCAAACGGGGCCTTAGTCTCTTCCTACTTTTATAGGCTAATGCCCGATACGAAATCCCATCTCTTCCGAAAATCAAGGGATCCGAAACCCTTGTAAACACGGGTTTTTCAATATCTCTAAACTAAACTCTATCCGTTTCAAAAATCAAAGGATCCGAAACCCTACCTAACATGGGTTTTACACAATCTCTAAACCTTCCCAGTTATGGAGTCCATCCACAACTCCTAACTCACCACGTGACGAAGTCTCTAGGACCGCACCTCATGTATCTTTATCATACATCATCAACCTCATGTGTCTAAGCCTCCAAGACTGTTGTAGCTTATTCACGCATTACCATCTTTGATCTCCACGTGCTCCAGCGTGAGTCCGACCATCTCGTGACATTCTTAATTGTTTGGACCTCATATTTTCTCATTCTAGTCCTGATCCTCCTTGTATGATCATCTCCACGCCCAATCTGCACATGCAAAAACCAAAGAACGTTTTCTCCAGCACAAATTCTTCTCAACTTGACCAACATTAGTCCACATATGTAAACCACACTCTTAACCATCCATCAACAAGAACCAAGTTATCCACGACTACAATTTCCACGCTCTCCAGAAAATCAACTTCCGACCACTTAGTACGACCGATATGACTACCAAGCACAAGTCGGTTAGATCATTATCTCAACGAGTACTCGAAAACCATAAGTAGTCAGGAATTACCACCATTCAGAACATTCGTAAATCACAAGCATCGTAGCACTCCCAGCCTACAACTACCGAGTACCGACTAGGTACTGTAGCAACGACCATCGACCGATTACGTCCCTTCCGACAGGTCCACTTCATGACCCCCAACCATCCTAATTGAAATCTGCTATAGTCTATTGTATCTTGCGACTAGTTTACTATGTCATACGACTGGGTCCCTATAACATACGATCGATACACTGTACGAGGTTGAAGCCTACCGATTACCGCCGTGGTCGTTCTGTTATGATCGAAATGCCCTGATCGAAATGTCGTGGTTGAAATGCCTTAATCATCTGCCGTGGTCGACTGCCATTGCCAGCCTACCGTAGTCATCTGCCTTGGTCATCTACTATGGTTAACCTACCGTGGTCGATTGCTGTGGTCAATCTGTCATGATCAATGCTTGCCGACCAGACATGCTATCCTGAAAACTCCAGCAACAATAGTGCATCGTCTAGAACTCTCACAAATGCAAATTCCAATGAAACCTAAATATCAATTATTCATCATCACTCATTGCACGACCACCACATGGTCTAACAATTTCCCCTTGAAGAATGCACTGACTACACCTCAAAAACTCTTGAATGAGAAAATTTGCAAAAAAAAAATTTCAAAACTGCAGACCACAACTCCCCTCAACACAAGAGAGCAATTTGAGTATTTTTTGCAATATTTTCTCCCCCAATCTCTCCAAACTCTCCCCCTTTGACAATGAAATCATCAAGAACTCCAGAGAGAGAATAATTCTAAAAAGGATCAATGAGAGTAATCATTCAGAAGTTTTGTAAATTATCCAAGTCCCTTTTACAATTAATAGCTTAACCAAGCCATCTTTTGAGTAGAGCTCCCTAGATCATATAAAGTCATATACCATATAGCAAATCAAAATAAGTCTTTAGCATGATTAAGCAAAATGAATTAATAACAAACATCTTAACAATGACTAACCGATCTATAAAAAGCACAATGAGACATCACACCAAGAGGAGTATGCCTAAAAGTGAAGCAAACATTAAATCTTGACGAGCTAGCAGTCTCATATAGTAACCTACTGCTCCACACTCAATTCTTAAACATGTGGCATACCTATAGCACACTTCTTTTTATGATAACATGTTTGTAGCAAACTTCTTTTAAATGGTGGCATGCTTGAAGTATACTTCTTTTCATGTGAGCACGTTTTGTGTTTTTTTGTTTTGTTTAACCATGGCATATTTGAAGTATACATCTTTTCAATCATCTTTTTCTCTTTTTCTTGTTATTTTTTATAACATGCCAACTTGAGTGAACATAAAAAGATTACAATATGAAACATACGAGTCTCATAGCCAAATCTTTTTAGATGAACATCACAAACTGCTACCTATAATCAATTTAGTCAAGGTATTCCGCTATGCCGTATTTTAGTTCAAGTATAGGACATTGGTTACAACCTGTTATGATCAAAGCTACAAAGTAAACGAGTAAATATGATCAACATAGCTCTACTACTCATTTGATTATAAAGACTTGGATTTGATGTATCATTTGACAAGTATAATAGATAAAGTTTTTGAAATTTTAAACAACAAGCTCCCCTCAGAGTAATCCCATAAGATGCATCACATCCAACTAACTTTGCAAGCGTGCAAAATGAGAAGAATCAAGCGGTTTGGTGAAAATATCAACAACTTGAGAATCGAAGTCAGTAAAATGTAAGATGACATCTCTTTTCCATATGGTCTTTAAGAAAATAATAGCGAATATCAATATGTTTGGTTCTTGAATGTTGCACAGGATTTTTAGCAATACTAATAGCATTAGTGTTATCACAAAAAAGTGGAACACTATCCAATTCTTAAACAAAATCCTTAAGTGTAGCTACCATGCAAAGCAATTGAGAGCAACAAGACACAACAGCTACATATTCAGCCTCAGCAGTGGAAAGTGCAACAGACAACTGTTTCATAGAAGCCCATGAAACAAGAGATGTGCCTCAAAAGTGACATGTTCTACAGGTACTCTTCCTATCAATTCTATAACCCCCAAAATCCACATCTTTCCCTTAAAAGCCAAAGGAATACTATCCTCTGTATCTTTATCTTTATAACTTTCTTCATCACTTGCCTTTTGGTTGAATAAGCTCTAAGGGTAAAGTATGATGAAGAGTACCATAAGCCAAATTCTAAAGTTGACTAAAGATACCTAAAAATTCGCTTTACCGCTTGACGATTTGAGGCACGTGGAGAAGCCTAAAAGTGAGCACACAAATACACAACAAGGTGTATGTCTCGGCTCGAAGTAGTGAGATACAAAAGTGAGCCAATTATGCTTCTGTATTCCTTTTGATCGACAGGCTCTCCATTTTCGTCAGGATCCAACACAGCAATAGACCCCATGGGTATGAACATTGATTTGACTGTCCCCATGTCGAAGCAACAAAGTAGATCCCTGGTGTACTTAGTTTGATAAACAAAAGTACCTAAATTTGATTGCTTGATTTGAAAGCTTAGCAAGAACGTGAGCTCTCCCATTATGCTCATCTCAAATTCCCTACTCAGTATCTGAAAACATAGAAACAAGAGAATGAGATGAACCACCACAAAAGATATCATCTACATAAATCTAAACGAGTAAAAGATTATTGCCATGCTTCAGAGTAAACAATGTTTTATCTATCTTACCCATTTGAAAGTCATTTCTTAGCAAATATGATTTAAGCCTATCATACCATGCTCTGCGTGCTTGTTGTAGACCACATAAAACTTTGGATAATTTGTAGACATGATCAAAAAACTTAGAATTCTCAAAACTAGGTAATTGTCTGACAGAAACTTCCTCCTCAATATAACCATTAAGAAAGCACTTTTAACATCCATTTGATATAGTCTAAAATCCTTTGATGCAGCAAATGCTAACAGAATTCTAATGGCTTCTAATTGAACAACAGGTGTAAAAGTTTCACCAAAGTCAAGACCTTCTACCTAGGTAAATCCTTAAGCCACAAGTCTAGCCTTATTTCGAACAACAACATTATGACTATGAGGAGGTGAAACCACAGTCTAGACTTTATTACGCTCAAAATTTTCTAATTCCTCATGCATGGCCTTAATCCAAACTTATCAGCTAAAACGTGACTTACATCTTAGGGTTCAAAAGAGTAGACAAAGGCAGAATAAGCATATGAGGCATTGAAGTTATATCTATTGCGAAGAACTCTCTCACTTAACTCACCAATCATTTGTTCAGGGGGATAACATTGTTGAATATATAGAGAAGCTTGTGGAGTTGTTGTAGGAGTGGTCATAAGTGTAGTCGTAGTAGTTGTAGTGGCCTCTACCTCATAAGTGGTTGTATTTGTAGTCGTAGTGGCCTCTACCTCATGAGTGGTCATACGAGTGGTCGTAGGAGTAGAACTATGATCTGGGAACTCTCTTTTGTCATCGTCAGAGTCATAAAAGATGCCCTCGAGTGCGTCAGTTACCTGTATACCTACATTGTCAGTTTAGTACCATGACTAGCCTCATCAAAAGTGACCTCGCAGGTCTCAACAATTTTGTTCGTTTTTTAGTTGAGAACATGATAATCTCGAGTGTGAACTGCATATCCAAAAAAGATGCCATCTGAAGATTTAGATTCAAATTTATCAAGATTGCCATGTTTAAGTATGAGCATCGACATCCAAATATCCTTAAGTGAGAAATATTTAGAGTATGACCAAACCGAAGCACATAGGAAGTCTTATGCAATTTAGTTCGCAAGAATACTCTATTCGAAATATAATAGGCAAATGAAATAGCTTCAGCCAATATTTCCTAGGAGTAGCATGTTCATTTAACATTGTTATAGCCATCTCAACCAATGCTCTATTCTTATGTTCGACCACACCATTCTGTTGAGGCACTCGAGCTGACGAAAATTGATGGTCTAAACCCTTTTGAGCACAAAAAGAAGCAAATGATATATCTTTGAATTCGGTTCCGTTTTCACTTCTAATTGCTCTAAGTTCTTCTGGAAGCCCATTAGCAAGTCTAAGAGCTAGCTCTCTAAAGTGTCCAAAAGTTTCATCCTTATATGCCATAAAATAAATTCAATAGTATCTACAGTAATCATCAATAATAACAAGATTGTACCATTTACCTCTAACAGACTGAACCTTAGAAGGACCTACAGTGTCCATGTGCAATAATTGATAAGGAGAATCAGTCATGACAAGTATGAGTGGAGGATGTGAGAATGAGACCATCTTACCATGCAGATAAGGTGAACAAATTAGATCTATTGACTTTTCAATCTTAAGACTATGAATACCTCTAACAAGATTCAAATTACTGAGATGGGCTAGATGATCAAAGCCAATATAACCTAATCTATTGTGCCAGAAGAACAAATCCTTAGAGTCTGATAAAATTAGACACCTAAGATCAGAAATGCTGAATACGAAAATCACCTATAAACAAGCGACCAACTCAACTAACTTTGCATATGAGATCACTAGATAAATCCAAAATACAGCATGAATGCTTTTTAAAGTTAAGAAGCTGGTCTGACCACTAGGCAGACTGACCGCTTCAACAAAATTTTATCAGATTATGAAAAGCTTCTCGACCACCATGGTTTAGACTAGTTTTGGAGCTATGTGACAGCGTCCAAAGCTTTTCATAATCGATACGCGTCGGAATGACCACCAACAGCCATGGATACGCGTCCAACTAACGATACGCGTCCAGCGTCTGAATGACCACCAACTAGTCTAATCGATTATGAAAAGCTAGTTGAAACTCTGGTCCAACCACACTAGTTCGACTGTCCGAAACAGCTGGTCGAAAATTTGGACCAACCATGCTGGTCCAACCATGAGTAACACCTAGTCAAAAGTTTGGTCCAGCTACGCTGGTTCGACCACAGGAAACAGCTAGTCGAAAATACTTCCTTATCATATATTTCTTCTTTCTCTTTGCCTTTCAAAAATAGAATTGAACCAAATGACCATCTCTACCACAATGAATGCACTGATACTTGACTTAATGAGTGTTTGTATCAATCGACTTCACAACACTCAGTTTGGTAGAGAACTCTTTTGCAATACCAGAAGATCTAAAGACAATTTGTTTTGGTTCAGACTCTACTTCAAACTTTCCTGATTCAAATAACTCAATAACTTTAAGATGATTATTCTTAGCATGCTCAACAAAATTAAATCCTATACCACGATTTTTCACACTAGTTTTCGACTTCTCTAGGATCATACTCAAATTCTTCTTGCTGAAAGAAAACCTTTCTAAAATGTTCTTAATGTATTCGTTTTCTCTAGCCAGTGAGGGATAAGTTGTGCAATTAACAAGTTCTATCACAAGATTCTTTGAAGTACTAGATTGAGCCAACCTTTCTTTTTCAGCAAACCCCTTCAATTGCCTAGTTAGAGCATCAGTTTCAATATTTAATTTAGGCAATTTGAACAAGTTTTCATGATAAAGCATTTGCTGAATAGATTCCTGAGATGAATTAAGTTTAGCTTCTACCAATTCACATTTTTTACATGGAGAGGACTCGCTAGACTTAAGGTTCTTAGCCTAGAAAGATTGAACTAATGAACTAGCAGCAAGAGCAATTTTCATCATTTTCAAATTCTTCTTCGTAACAAGCAAATCATTAAGAACATAAGCATGGATAGTTGTATCAAGAGCAAAGCACATATGCAATTTCTCATATTCAGTATTAAGAGAATCAAATTTATCCATATAACTTATATGAATAGATCTAACATTGTTAAGCTCAATTAACAAGTTAGTAGATGAAGAACATAAATCATCATTTGGAACCAAAGCTCTTAACCTAGAAATTTCTAAATTAATATTTTCAACAATAGAATTATTCTCTATCAATTTATTTTTTTGTCTTTTTTTAATTCAATAGCTAGTTTAATCAAACCATCTTGAAGCACATCATACGACAGTCCTACCTCATCGGGATCACTGTAGTCGTCATCATTTTTGTTGCTTGCCATGAAGCACATGTCTGTAAAGTTGTCAGTGTTCTTCTTCTTGCCTTTGATATTATCATCATCGTGGTCATCATCGTCACAACTCCCAAAATCTCCACACTCAAATCAAAGCGCTTGATAGTTGATAAGACCTTTTCAACAACTTTGCGATAGAAATTTCCACCCTTGGTGTTATTCTTGGGTAGTCGACGATGATAATTCGTGTCTTCTTTGATAACTTTTCCTTTGAGCTTGAGGTAATCCATCTTAATGTAATTTGGCTTGCCACACTCAAAACACCTTATCGGACCTGGGGCTCCACCTCGCTTTCTCATCCTCAAATTATTGAGTGCCTTGATTGCATGTGAGGAGATCAACACCAAGTCATCTTCAGGGAGCTGCTTGAATTGTTCTTCTGAAAAAGAAGACAAAGCGGACAAAGAAATACAAGATAAAGCACTCAACAAAGCAATCTACATGGAGTTATTAGTCTTTGATGGCAAAGCTTTGATCTCATAGGATTTCTATCTAAAGTATATATCATCCATGATTAAAGTATCTAGATCAACGGTTTGATTAATGGTCGTGACAACCATCAACCACTTAGAACCTAGAGTGCTCAAAATTTTAGTTGCATTATCTCTATCGGCAGGAATAACACTAGCTCCACGCAAGTTACTCAATATCTTCTCCAAACGAGCAAAAAGATTATCAATAGATTTACCAAACTTCATAGTAAAATCATATTACTCTTTCTGATATAGATTCTTGCCCACTTTCTTGATTTTAGTCGTTCCTTCATGATAATCATAAAGAGTCTTCTATATTAAGTGTGCAGAATTAATATGGGAAACTCAATCAAATTCTTTGTGAGAAATTTCTTGAAAAAGCAAGTTATGAGCTTGAGTATTTAAATCAACATCTATTTTATTTTTGGTAGTACCATTAGCAGGAACGACATAAAGTTAAGAAACTTCATTTTAAACATCACTATCTTGAGCCTCAATGTAAGCTTTCATACGACACTTCCAAAAAAGCAAAATTAGTACCATCTAGCATGGGGGATGGTTCACACATCTCTCTGGTTCCAACGCAACTTGGCTCTGATACCACTTGTAGGATCAAATACTGCAATCAGAGGGAGGGTGAATGATTGTCGATGCTTTTTGGAGTCTCCTGATGGTCGATGAAGATTTTGACCGCTCAGTGCTCAACCTTTCGATTGATCGCTTAGTGCACGACCGCTTGATCGAACGCTCTGTTCGACCGCTCGCTTAGCTTTGCCCGTTGTCGTGATCCAATCCACCTACGATCACCAGCGCTCTTCAAGCAAATTACGAACCAGATTGATTCAAGATAATATTTATTGATGGTTTTCCACGGATTTACAAAGTGCACTCACAAGCACCCTAAAAGCCCTAACCAGAAACTAAAGCCTCTTCAATCTCCCCACCAAAAACTTTATAAAAGCTTTGCGTTAACTCTTAGTCTCTTCCTACTTTTATAGTCTAACGCCCCAAACGTGTCTGTTGTGGTTACAGACCAAACAGAGAGAGAGTATGGTAGTGGGGAGTTAGGTGAGTAAAAATGGCTTCGGGCTCCTCCCCATGGCCTATGTCATATATATATATATATATATATATATATATATATATATATATATATATATATATATCCAAATGG
Source organism: Dendrocalamus latiflorus (assembly GCA_017311315.1). Taxonomy (NCBI): domain Eukaryota; kingdom Viridiplantae; phylum Streptophyta; class Magnoliopsida; order Poales; family Poaceae; genus Dendrocalamus; species Dendrocalamus latiflorus. Next base: position 41,880,970 of record CM029652.1, on the reverse strand, counting down.
GGGTGCTTTTACAATTATACCCTTACACACGTGAGTATTCCTCTCAGAGGTACTCATGTCATTACACATGTCCTATTTTGGGCCTTACATCCTTCTAACAGGCCTACTGGGCTTAGGTGGGGGCCACCCTACAACAGGAGCCTCTCATGGTGAAGGGCTTCACGGGCCGAAGCCATGCCGTTGAGCCCTTTGGCCCCCTCCGTCCCATCGGCCTGTGACCCTCGATGACCTAGATACACTTCCGTTGGTGCTTGTGGTACGAGAGCCGTGCTTCCACTCCCGGAGCTGCGCAGCCTCGAGGTTGAAGGCACCGGGCAGGTCGAAGGCCTCGACGGGGCCGAGGTCCGGGCATGCCATGCTTTGCGCTCCGGATATTTGTGGGCGCGAAGTAAACTTGGTCGGCTGCCCCGGGCAGCCGAGTCTCGGGAAGTGCTCCGCATGATGTAGCGCCAGCGCGGAGAGGTGGCTGTGTGGCCTGGGAGTGCGCTTTAATGACGCCTGGAATCGCGCCGGCCTTTGTCAGGGGTAGGCTGTCGTGGCTGCCCTGTCTGCACACGGCAGGCTGTGATTGGAGCGTCGTGGGATGCCAGCGGTCATACGACCACGGCCGTTCGCCTCTTCCCCAGGGAAAGTGGCCACGCGGCAGGAATGTATCAGCGCATTACGCGCTGATCGCCCACCTACCGCCGCCTGTCGTGGTTGCCAGCGGTTGCACTGCCCGATCGTGGATAGCCGAACCGCTGTAATTCTGTCGTCCGATCTTCTGCTTGCGGGGGAGACGGGGGGCTTTATAAGTTGTCACTGTGGGCATGCAAGCGCTCCCCCTGGCGGCTTGCTTGTGCGTTCCTTCCCGTTTTTCTTGCGCATCCTGCTGCTACTCTCGCATCCGTTCCTGTTCGTCGCCGCAGTGGGGACAGGGGTGCCGCCCTTTACGATCCCGCGCACCGTCTTAGTGAGAGCGCCTCGTCGAGCCAGCGCTGCCTGACGCCACCACCGGCGGAGTACCGCCTGGTTCCGCACGATAAAAGGCAAACCAACCATCGCTGGGATGCCATGAAGAAGTCAAAGGGCCGCTGCTCCCGTGTGCTGGGGCGGAGTCGCGTCACGGAGGAGACTCTCCAAACCCTTCTTCGGGAGAAGAAGCTGGAGGATCGTGCCGGGGTTCGCTTGCCCGGGCCTGACGAAATAGAGCCGAACCCGGGAGAGTCGGAGGCGATCGTCTTCGTGGCGTTCTTTGATGCCGGGCTCCGAACCCCGGCGACATTCTTTGTTCGCGAAGTGCTGCGAGCCTATGGGTTGGAGCTGGCGCAGCTGACTCCGACCGCGATCGTTTGGTTGGCCATCTTTACTTGGGCGATGCGGACGGAAGGTGCCCGTCCCAGCGCCGAGTTGTTCGCCATCCTGCATGACGCACGGTGCCAACCGAAGAAAGTGGAAGGGGGGCATACTCGAACTTCGGCAGCGTGGACTTCGTGCTGAGGACGGATTGCTCGCACTTGTTTCCTGCGTTGGCTACGCGAGAAAAGTGGGAGTCGGGTTGGACACGGCGGTGGTTCTATTACCTTGTGACGAGCACGAGCGGCCTCCGAAGCCGGGGAGAGCCGATATCATTCAACCGCTGTCCGGATGTGACGCCTCGGCCCGGCGACGAACAACAGGCGTGGAGACTTGCTGGCATCGCCCTCCGGTTCAACATGCGTGACCTCGCCGAGGAGTTCACCATGTACGAGATATCTCCGCTTTCTTGTAACTGGAAGTACGAGCGGCGGGGGCCCGACCGGAAGGACGGCATCCATCCGGGGGTGTCTTCGCTCCATAGGCCCTCCGCGCCCTGTAAGTATCCCTGCCATAGGTCACGTACCACCTGGGTGGTTGCAAACCCTTAGGTATGATATTCCGCCGACTGCCATGGTGGATCTATCGTGATCAATGCTTGCCGACCAGACTTATTATCCTGAAAACTCCAGCAATAATAGCGCATCGATCATAACTTTCACAAACACAAATTTCAGTGAAACTCAAATGTCAATTATTTATCATTACCCATTGCACGACCACCATATGGTCTAACAATATTCTTTCTTTATCCTTAAAAAGTTCTTGATGCTTTGACCGTTCGTAGATGACTGGGTAATCTGATAAGATCGCGTTTAACAGAAGCGTGTCCGGATGAAGCCTGAACTGACTGAGCATTTGGGCATTTGCCATGAGTATATGAAATGAAGATAAAAAAAGAATGATAAAACCAGTAGTGATCCATGTAAATTTGATTGTGAAGTGGTAATAAACTTTCTCGTAGGATTCTTTTGCGAGGTTCAAGATTTTATCATCGCAAATGAGAACTGCAACAAATCATGAATCCGCTAGTATTCAGGGTACCAACATTCAAAAAAGATTGTTGTACAGCCAATGTTAACTGGACCTGTTGCTTTGGTTAACCTTAATTACATCATTACGCAACTGCTTGCTGATGTACATATGCTCAATCTGCAAGTTCCTTTAAGAATGACAACTAAAGAACTCTCAAGTTTAACAAATGACGAGTAAAGAAAAATGGCAAACTGTAGTCTAGGTCTATAAGACTTAGAATATCATCTTATTGGCCACTAAGATATGGTGATGGACCCCAATATGACCTCAAGAACAAGAAAAAAAAATAGAATTTGAGTTGTAGAATTGATCTCCAACACATTTTGTAAACAGCCGGTTATGCAAACTAAACTATGCTTGATTCCTCCTGTCTGCATACCATCAACACTGAGTCACTGACGTTGAGATCAAACTACCCTCATATTCAGACATGTGGAGTCAGCAGTACCGTTTCTTTTCTGCTCATCTTTCGCTATCGCGATGCTATCATCGTTCCCTGGTAGGAGGAGCATACTGAAGTGAACTGGATGGACATTCCGTATATCTGTACTTGCTGAAAACTGACATGCGCATGGTATGCCTTTTAGCTGCTAACCAGCTTGGTGCTAGCCGTACCATGCTGAGCATCACAGATAAGTGCGAACAAAATACTTAGTTGTACGTGGATATAAAATGTCGCTGTTCTGTAATGTTTGCTCCTAATCATTGTATGGTCAGTTTAAGCTACATCATAGACATAGCTGTACTCTTCCAGCTAAACTACATGTATGTACGTCCAGCTACCTCAACTGCATTTCAGGTAATCCGAATACCCCATTTGTCAATCCAGCAGGCAGCACTCACACTTCTTGCAATGCTATTTCTGAGTTAACCACCTGGCGAAAAGCTGTGATTACTCATTGCACTAAAAGATCTGAGTGGAGCAAGAACTGAATTTGGCTATGTCCATGTTTTAATATCGATCTTACGTATAATTTATTTAGATTCGGAGAAACTCTTGAAGACACAGGGATTTTTAATATAGATTCGGGCTTTCTTCTGTACGAATAACAACTCTACTCCTGTATGGATATTGCTTAATGAATTGATTATAACGGAGAAAGTAATGTGAAATGTCTTACTCTACTCCTATCCTCCCTCCGGTCTTTTTCCCTCTTCCCTGACATCCACCTTTATATAGCTTACAAGTCGGCGACAGTTTTTCTTTGTCAAGAGACGTCTTAACGTTTCGAATGATAACCGTCCGACATGAGTTATTAGAGACGTGGTATCTCACTCATCGTGCGGCGGTTTCTGTCAAAGAGAAGTTATGCGCATTTATTCCAGAGAATAAATGCACGTGCTAACTGCCTCGTCAAATAGCCCCACGAAGCAATAGGTCGTCGTAGACAGATCAGTCGAAGTTTGGCTTAGTCATATGAGAATCTTTGAACACCTTAACGACCACAAGATGGTCGTACACCTTAACGACCACAAGATGGTCGTACGATAACTTACGACTATATCATGATCATAGGAGAATTTGCGACTACGAAGAGGTCATCAAAAAGAGTTACGACTAAGGAATAATTGTAGAAGGGGTTACGACTAAGTTTACGATTATCTTGTGAAATCTCGCCCTTATAGATAAGAGGTATACTCAATATATATATAATAACATAACAATATCATTTACACATAAATAACAATTTAAGAATTATTCACATCCTCGTCTGGTCAGGCTGGTTTTCGTCTTAAAAAAGGCTGGTTTGATTCGGGTGCTAGTCATTACTTATTACAACATAAAACTCCTCTTTTCTCTTCTCGGTGTAGCATTTATGCACTCAGTCACAAGTTATAACCAGACTCACAGGCTACTCTCTGAGAGAGAAGCGACAGGCTGCTTCAAAAATCTACCAAACAAATCAAACCAAATACTTCATCAGCTAGGAGACAGTCATGTCATATCCAAGAGAAAAAAAAAAGTACGTTTTGTTACGTTTTAGCTGTAGTGCACGAATCGATAAGCAATCGTCGCTAAGGAAATCTCAGATGAAAGCATGATGCTGATGCACGAGGCACGAATCCTTTACATTTGGAATCCGTAACAGCGTGTGAGAGAGAGATCAACCTTCCCTGCAGCTGTTGCACACATCCTTGTCCCGAGATGTGCAGCCGATGCTCCAAATGTCACCTTTTGATTCACGCGTTTCACTGCGATTTCTCCTTGAGGAGATTCGGACGTTTACAAAAAAAAAAAAAAAAAGCAGTACCAGATGGCACTATTTGCATAGTGGCATGCATGCTAATTGGAAATACCCATGGAAGTCTTCCAATTACTGTCCATCTGATATGGATTGGTAATGAAGAGGCGCATCAAGTTTATGGATTGGTCTCATAATATATGATTTCTTCCCCTTTGATGAAAAAGACCGTGCAACATAACACATTTGGGTTGTTTGGATATGGGGTACTACTGTATATACAAACACGAATACAAATTCAAATATGCTCAAATACAAATACAAATATGGATACATTATTTTAATAATACGAATTCAAATGAAATATCTACTAAATTCGATCGGATTTGGATATCTTCGTAACTATATTATGCAAAGATATCACCAAAAATTTATCTCTGCTAATATAAAAAGTAAAATTTGTCCGTTTACCATCTCCCCTTCTCCCCGCCGCGGCGTACTCCCATATCTTCTCTTGACATACACCGATATGTGGGCCTGTATCATCAGCCGGTTCCCTCTCCGAACTACTTGTGGTCTCACACCCCAATCGATCATCTTCCCTTCCCACACACACCCTTGAGGCTCCAACTGCTAGCTACTCTCGCTATTCTCGTGTCCTGATCAACGTCACCCCCTTTCCTCACTCTGATCAACCTCTTCTAATCCTCTCCCTCTTCCTTGCCCTGCACCAGCGTCTTGCCAATTTTGCAGGGTAGATTCGCGATGAATGGTGGCGCTGGTGATTGATGCCCACAACAAGCAGAAGAACTGTCACCAAGCGACGGCTGGGCTCGACGAGCGAGGAGGAGACAGTGGCAAGGAGGAGGAAGACGGTGGTGTTGAGATCGAGAGTGGCCATATCTTCCGCTACTAGGCTCTAGGATGGCTGAATCCAGCAGTGCTGTGGTTAGGGATCACCAAATCCGCCAGAGTTCGGCTTCTCCGACTCTCCTTCGTTGGCGCCGCCACCTTCCACGTCTCCTTTTCTACCAGCATGGTTGGCCAGCTCTAGCTATGGCTTCATGTTCTTGGTCTGCACCACCTCCACCGTCTCATTGTGAGGACGGCTTGATCTGATGACAGTGGAGATGAGGACAACTGGATCAAGCGACGACGATCTAGAAGACACTAGATCCAGATACGGCAACCTCAGGATCTGTCAGATGATCCACCGCGCCAAGGTAGAGAATGATGGTGTCACCAGTGAGGTGCGGGTGGGGGAGGCGATCTCTCAGCGATGGCGATGCATAGGCTGGGGGGCGAGGGAGACGAGGGAGGGAAGGAGGCAGCATCAAGTGAGAGTAGAGGGGTTAGACATATTTTTTTATTTACATCTAGGGAAACCGTCTCCTCAGCCGATCCTAGCCACTATATCTCAATCTAACGTCCATGAAAAAAGGTGACACAACCAGCCCCTTTGGTCCTTCAGCCCAGCCCCTCAGAGCCTCCGCTACTCCTTCCTCCCGTGCACTGTCATGCTACTGCTGCACTAGGGCAGTGAAGAAAAGAGAGACAGAGTAGTACTTGGTGGTGAAGAAGAGGAGCACACTAGTGCGGACGACAAGGTATTGGTGTACACTACCGAGGATGACAACGAAATGGAATTGTACATCACCAAAATCGATGATCGAGACATGGAGTACACCAGCACGGATGGCAAACAGGGAGGCGGAGTACGTCGGCTCGAACAAGTTGTACACTGCTGGAGGTGAGGAAGAACTGCGAAGCCAACAAGGTCACGGAGGGCAAATCCGAAGTGGTAATCTCGACAACGGCGGATTTGGCCACACCGACCTCACTCTTGATGATAAAGATGCCTCCATCTTTTTAATGTTCATTGTATGATTTATGATTTAAGTTACATTTGATGATATGTATCACTTTCTTTTAAAACCTTATTGTAACGTACGAACATCTTACTTGTCCTTATAAAATGACACTTAAAATAATTCTAATTTACTTGTGTCACCCCAAAGAACATGATTTCACGTTAAATTAAAAATTACTCTTCCAACTATTTAGGCTTGTTGCAATAAAATATGTATACTGTTTCATCGAATTCAATCAGAAATAGTTTGGACAAAATAATATTTGGTATGGGAAAAGTCTATACAATATTTGCATCCATGTTTTTTATGCTAATATGAATAGGAGGTATTGTTAACCAGATAGGAAAAATCTAGGAAAACCCCATATTTGATATAATATATATATATATATATATATATATATATATATATATATATATATATATATATATATATATATATATATATATATATATATATATATATATATATAATTTGGGGTGTTTCTTTTGGACTGTGGTTTATGACTTTCGACTAAAAATTTTGAATTCTAGACTGTTCGTGAGAGACAATACATAAAGAGAAATATTCACATGCAATTTTGGCCAGTATAGCTGAACTCGGTGTAGTTTGTACTATAATCTACCTGTAGACCCCGCCTTTAAAAAAGAGCACCGTTTAAAAGTTACTGTAGTAAATAAAAGTCAAAGCCTAAGTGAAGTCCTCCCGAACCCACCCTTAGACCATGTACTATAAAGCCGGTTAAATAACCCCTTGTAGTTGCAATAGCATATCAAATCCCCCTTGGTCACGTCTCATGGTGGTTTTGCATAGGGCTGTAGAAAAAGCTCGGGGCTCACGAGTTTCTTGAGTTTGGTTCATTCTAGGCTCTATTCGAGCTCGGCTCGAACTTTAAACGAGCCGAACTCGAGCTTAATCTCGCGCTCGCGAGCTTCACCGAGCTGAGTTCGAATAGTTCGCGAGTCTCAATTCGAGCTTAAATAGTGATACATATTAACTCTTATCGAGCTTACCCAAGCCAAACTCGAGCTCGACCTTTTTTTTCCTTATTATTGAAAATTGGTGTATGTTTGAATTATTTTGACTGTTATCGAGCTTACTCGATCCGAACTCGAACTTTTCTTATTATTGAAAATTAGTGCATAATAATTATTTTAATTATTATCGAGCTTCAACGAGCTGAGCTCAAGCCCAAGTTCAGACTCGGATCCCAACTTAAGCTCGGCTCAAGCTTCTACCGAGCTCAAGCCCGAAAGGCCAGGCTCGAGCTCAGCTTGTTTACTTATGTCGTGTCCAACTCATCCCGATGACCATGGCAATCAAGACAGGTGCTTAGGAGCTGCGGGAAACAATATTTCCTTTCCTCCCTATCTTTCCTTCCCTTAAAAAAACATGGGCGAAACGGGTGCTCAGTATACACCGACACCTCAAATTTTGTAAAAAAAAACTAGATGCAAAAGCACAGCGCCACACCGCGCTAGTTACCACGTGAACCAAAACAAAAGAGTTGACATATCATATGTATAACTCTATAGCGCTTTTTTTAGAAAAAATAGACCCTGAGTATTTGGCATGCGCCATACTACGCTGCAGGGTCCTGTAAGTGAAAAACCAAAAGCAAGGATTTGTACGTAATTACCGGAAAGGAGGGTTTTAAAAAAGCAAGGGCCTAGAGGGTTTTTTTTTTTTGAAAAATTAAGGATCTATAGGTAATTCAAACAAATAGAGGCTTGTTTTGCAAAAAAAAAAAAAGATGATGTGATGCATGCCCCTTCATGGCAATCCTCCGGGCTTTAATATAGGGAGTATTTAGAGAGTAGCTCGGCATTTGGGCCAAATCTCATTGTCTTTTTAGACCTGCTCTCATTGTCTCTTTAGATCTACAGTATAAGAATTTGAAATTATACATGTGAAATGTCCATCCTATTAAAAGATTTCTAGTTTCATCACTGCTCCAAAATGATGTCCCTTTTCCTCCAAAACCGAAGTGGCCATCATACAAGGCCGGCCATTGCTTGGTCTGTCGGCCTTGTCTTGGGAGCGGAAATGGAAGGGGAGAGATGGCTGCGAGACGGTCCGGTAGCTCCATGTCCTCGCGGTCAGTCTCCAGCACTGCACGCAGCGCCGGCAACACGTCGATTCTCTACACGGAGGCTCCACTGCAGTATGAACTTACATAGTTTTGTTCTCGCGGGATGAAGGCTCTCATCCAAATAGATTTAGCTAAAAAATTTCTAATATTTTAATTTCGTTTTTATTTTTTTATTTCTCTATATTATCTATGATGATATAACGTTTTTTAAAATTTAATTACTTACAAAATTAACTATCATTAAAAAATTTAATTGCTACTATAAAAAAGTCAGAAGCTACGGGTGGTAACCAGTTGAAGCACGACTGAAAGCAACTAGACGGATCTGACGCGAACCTTGGAACAAGGTACCTCTATAGTCCAGTCTTTGTGGGTATATAAGTCATACTCTATCCGACGGCAACCTCAGCTAGGGGTGGAAAACGGTAACGGATAATTCGTTTTATCCGATATTCGTATCCGAGAAAACACAAATATAGTAAGCAAAAATTCGTATTCGAAAATATTCGTATTCGTATTTGAGAATATTCGTATCCGTATTTGAGAGTATTCGTATTCGCATTCGTATTCGAGAATATTCGTATCTGTATTCGTATTCGAGACTATTCGATTCGTATTCGGTCCGTTTCTAGAACTTATGAAAAAATCGTACAAATTTTGTGATTCAAAATTTAAATTTAGGCGGTTTAAAACCGGTAACCGGTCAAAAACTGGTTAAAAATCGGTAAAACCGCTAGGAATCCGTTTTATCCGATATTCGTATCCGAGAAAATCCGTATTCGAGAATATCCGTATTCGTATTCGAGAATATTCGTATCCGTATTTGAGAATATTCGAATTCGTATCCGTATTCGTTTGAAAAATATAGATTCGTATTTGAGACTATTCGACCGTATCCGATCCGTTTCCACCCCTAACCTCAGCCATCAGCTTGTCGATGCAAGTCATTTACGCCTAGCAAAAAGCAAGTGCACATGCATATCAGCATATGTCAAAGGGGTGGCTATAACAACTGCAATAAATAATTTGAGAGTGTCTAGGTATTATTCGGATGTTTTTTTAACTATTATCTAAATTTATGATTCTTGGATTATTGATCAAGAGGCCCTTTGTTTTGAGGGGGGCTTTTTTCAAGAGGGAGAGAGTAGAATTTAAGAGGGAGGGGAAGAATTCATGGAAGAGGGAGGGGAAGAATTCATGGCCATTGGATTTCTAATTCAACGGTCTTAAATCTGGATGATAATTAGAAAGAAAATATCCGGATGATGTTTAACAAAACCCAAATAATTTTCACCCAGAAGTGAATCTAGCAGAATCATTTGGCTCGTTGTAGTGGAATCATTAAAGGATTATATATAGACACTAGCATAATCTTTCGCACGATAGATCACATGAAATTTTCTTTGGTGCAACTTCTTGAAAGTAGCATGTGAGCAAAAAGTGTGCACCAATAGGATATTACCTTACCGCCTTAGAACTTCCTATGAACACCTTCTCCGACTTTTCCTTCCTTTTAATTGTCTTAACTAACAAAGTTCAACGTTGAAAGGACCTAAAAAAACTTTCGCATGATAGCAAGTTACACAATAAGTGCGATCAAAACAATGTTGCGTGTATAGATGACAATTAAGTAAAGTTCAACTACTGCTAAGTGTATATACAGTACTAATTGCACAAAAGTTATACGCCCATCTGTAGAAGCTTATGAACAGTTGATTGGTTGGGCAGAAAAATGTAAGAGAGACGGTAAATCCTAGTCGAGTAATGGTGCCCTATAAACTATACAGTAGTACAGGAAATAAGGGATAGGGAGTAAGACTTTACCCCATTTCGAAACTTTTCCTTCACCTTCCCCTCAATCGATTGAATATCCCGACAGTACAATGCTGCTTTGATATTAGGAGAACACGAGAGCAGGGGCGGAATTGAGCTTCGGGCTAAATAGGCTATAGCTTAAGACTCAGTAATACTACTGGTACTACTCTTTTATCACTCCATTTATAAATATACTTGGTATAGTAGCTTACCTCGAGGCCTGAAAAACTATCGGTCCGGCAATCCGGTGGGAGCAGACTGACGGCAACCCAAGCGTAGCCAGCCAGCCCATGCATTTTTCACAGTCCATTCACCAACTCAAGTGGAAGACAGGAAACCTAATCCGATAATCCCCAATCAAACCTCAGCCCCCAGCCGCCCAGCCCCGATCCGCGGTCCGCCGCCCTCGCGGACCTGCGCCTCCGGCTCCGGGTGCCCTCGCCAAGTCACCGCACGTTGCGCAGCAGTCCAACTCAACGGCCACTCGTCGTCTCCTCCACTCCACCAACGAGCAGCCAAGCAGCGTCGAGCCTGAGAGCAGGTAACTACTAGAAACAACGTTATTTGACCTTCTTGATTCTTATTATGTAAGCATGGTATTCATATTTCAGTAAGCTCTACTACAAGCATGTAGACGGAAGCATGGCATTTAAATCACAAAATGATGTGAGGAAATGCATTACACTGATTTCATAATTGTTATATGTTAAAGCAACTTGAAGGGATATTCTGATTGAAAATGTCTATTTGACACAGGTTCTATCGGTCACTCAAGATCAGTGGACTGATGATGAGATTAACTCCATGGTAGAAGTTGATGGAAACTCTTATGCTAATGCTATATACGAGGCATTTCTGCCAGAGGGCTACCGCTGAACTTAAGTTGATGACTTCTATAACTGAGTAACCACTGAACACAGCTAGTTTGTAATCTCTCAGGTCGAAGTATGAATTGCAAGAATTTCTGAAGCCAAGCCTAAGGATAGTACATAACAAGGGCTCTTTACAGGCCACTGACTCCGGAAAAGCCACGGAGAGTGCTTCTTACCCTGATAGTTTCAAGAGTGAGGTAACAGTAACACTGTCCTGAAATTACAATTTTTGCTGTATACGATAGTCAAATATGATCTGATGCCATTTTTGGCATCTCTTCCTTTATATTCTTTCCAGGCTGGCATGGTTGAGTTTATCGGAATTGTAACGCCCCCATTTCCAGGGGCGCGTACGGACACGGCACTCCGCAACTATTCACGCATGAACAGTTATGAAGTGTCGCGCAAGAGTATACCATTGCATGCTTACAACAAAAGACCATCATATATTTCACATACGGATTAACATCCATTTTCGACAGCGGGGCGTGCAAGCCCAAAGTATACTTACATCACAAAAACTCCAGAATCCGCTTGAGCGCGGCCAAGACCTAAAGCCACGAGTCCTCGACGACAAAGCAATCTTCAGGGCGTCCTTGACGGAGAAACCTTCACCTTTGTCTTGATCCTCTAAAGAGTGGATTAAGCAAGCCGTGAGCCAAACAACCGGCTCAGCAAGTCCCAAAAGGGACCCTAACTTATTACATGCACGGAACATCAAAGGAAGGGAGTAATACTGGTTTTATTAACCTTTGGTGGATGCAGTTTTATTTGCAATCATTTTGAGAAAATGGACCCAAAACTACTTCTCAAGAACTCAGGGGTTTTTCATCAAGAGTTACTTAACCAACTAATCAAATTAAAACCATTTACAAAACTACTTAAGCTTTGCTGCTGGAATCACCCAAGTGACACAGCTCCAATGACCGGGAGCACGGCGTATTCGAATACCATTTATTTGACTCTGCAGAGTTTGCTCAGCTTTACCCACACGATCCCTTAACTCCCGCGACAGAGTTAAGAAAGCCAGGTCGTTTCACTGCTCAACTCTTTATATAGGCTCTACCCGGTAGAATTCACTCGGGTCTGGATCCCACACACACACACACACACACACCCACACAAGAGAAAACAGTGTCCGCTTCGAGTGAACTCTACCGTTGTTAGGCACCCATAGCGCGGCTCACCTAACCTCACTGCTAAACCTCCTGTAGAGTTTCAATCGAGTTGAGCAGCTACTAGACAAGTGTTGACAAGTCAACTCCTGTGGTTGAGCGATTACTGTGACATTTGCTCAGCGTAAGGGTTTCAGTCCTTATATTTTTACATGGTCCGCAACCTCGCCAGGCCCGCGACCCAACCTAAGGTAAGCAGTGGGCGTAGACCGTCTCGCGGTTTCCCACTCACCCTTACCCTACTCCAAACCTAGGGTAAAAGATTGGCGAGGACCGCCTTGCGGTTTCCACTCCCCCTTACCCTACCTTGTGCACGCTGGCACTTCTCCGCTCTAAGATACGGTGTCCCATACCACCCTACCTTAGAGTCGGGTTTTCCAAATTCTATTGGCCCCACAGCCACAACCTTATTAGTGTAACACTTTGCATGATAATAATATCCTACAATTATCTAGATTAACCGATAATTATTTCTAGGGTTACAAAGGCATGGCAACAAATTTAACATGACATTTATCGGTGGTGGGGTTTAACTACATTACATGTCATTCTAAACATTTTATTTTATTTTCGAACTAACATTTCGGAACTAGCTCAATGCAAATAACATATTAACATAATTAAACATCATGGGTTGCAACATGATCAAAGGATTTGAGACTTGCCGGCAATTTGGACGAACTCGGCTAGCCTGAACGTAGAAGCACCGGGGTCCTGAGTCTGCTCCTGGGCTTCCAGAATCTCCGACACTAGCGCAAACAATTAAAATAAGTAAATCCGGCTTGCAACTAAACAAGCGAGGAAAAATAATCTAATTAAAAAGAAATAAAATGCATAAACACTCCAAATGGATTTTTAGGAATTTATTTGGGGAGAATCTGTGGAAATGGAGTTCACCAGAGGGTCTGGAATAATATTTGGCGCAAAGTGGTGAAATTTGGGAATTTTTGGGATTTTCTGTGATTTTCTAGGATTTAATTGGATTTTTCTGGATTTTGGAAATTGGAAAATATCGAAAAAATCGGGATGAATAGTAACCAGCCCGGCCGCTTGCTACAGTGCGGCCCGGGAGAGAAAACGGCCCGCGCGGCCGAAGGCCAGCGCGGCCCACGCGCGGAGCGCACGGCGCGGCCCGCTTGCGCGCGCGTTTGCCTGATCGGGATGGGGACACGTGGCTCGCGCGGACGGCGGAGATGTGGGGCGGACCGAGGGATCGGATGAAGCCGGCGGAGATCGGACGGCTGCGGAGCGATGGGGCGGCGAAGCGGTACGGGAGGGATCGGACGGAGGCGGAGGGTGGCTTTTATGGAGATCGGACGGTGGGGAGGCGTTGCCATCGGGCGGCTCGGGTGAGACGGCAACGACGGGAGCGGCGGCCGGGATGCGACCACGTCGCTGGGAGGGGGGGCTGTCTTCAACCTCCGGCCGCTACAGCACCCCCGGGACAGGGCTACGGTGGCGGTGGTGGTCTGCGCGCACGGAGGGCCGTCGGCGGCGACCGAGGGCACCGGCGGGTGCGGCTCGACAAGTGGAATCCGTTTTGGGGTTTTAGGGCACGAGGGAAACAACGAAGGGGGCGGGAGGCAAAAAGGGGATAAGCGGCTTCCCGGCGGCGAAGAGGGTCACCGGGGCCGAGAGGGGTCGATCGGGGGCGGCTACACCATCTACGGAGAAGGGGGCTCACATTCACGGCGGCGGTGCGAGCTGGGGAGGTCCACAGCGAGCTGGCCACGGGGAGGGCCTTACGGCCGGCGGTGAGCCTCGGTGCGGGGGCTCTTCGGGGATTCTCCTGGACAGACAAGGACACCATCGGGGTTAGGGAGTAGCAGAGGGGCTCCAAGTGAAGGGAATCGAGGAATGGGGCAATGGAGAGGGAGAGTGGCTCACTGGGGCTGCCGGCGCAGGGGAGGGCGGCGACGGCGACCAGGGAGACGAGGGTTCAATCGACAGCTCCTGGAGGATCTCTGGAGTGTTGGGAGGAGATTGAGGGCGGTGGGGGAGCTCGGGAAGCAAAGGAGGCAAGGGAGCCGCGGGGCGGGTTTTATACCCGGAGCGGCGAGGGAAAAAGCTTCGGGGAGAAGGCAGGGCTCGGGCTCCGGGGTCGACAGGAGGGCATGGGAGCAGTGAGGGCGTCTCCTCCGCGGGACGGGGCGCTGGCCGGGCGTTGACGCGTGGCGCTGTAGCGGCGTAATGGCGAGGAGACGGGAGCAGGTAGCTGCGCAGGGGTGGAGGCGCGTCCGCGCGCGGGAGGGGGAAGGCGCGGCGACTGCCAGGCGGGGCCGGGGCGAAGGTGGGCGACGTGGCGCGAGGACGGCCGCGCGCTTCGAACCGGGGTTGTCGAGGCGGTGCTGGCGCGGAGGAAGCCAGGGCGCAGAGGCGGTGCCGACGCAGGCGGGCGCGGCGCGCAGCGCGCAGCGCGTGCGCGAGGGAAAGGCGGGGAGGGAGCAGGGGCGTCAGCAGAATGGGGAGGAGGAGCGGACGCCAGAGGGGAGAGGAGGCGGGGAGGGACGGAGGCGCCAGCGGCAGAGGGGGAAGCGCCAGCGGGAGAAGGAGTCAGGCAACGGGGAAAACGGGAAGAGGCGGGGCGCCAGCGAAGGGAAGAGATGCCCGGCCAGAAAGAGAAAGCGGATTCCGGGGAGAAATTCCAAAAAGGGAAAGATATCAGAATTCACTCAAAAATGCAGCAAAAATAATAGAAATTTTTGGATTTTGAATTTTTGGGGCTTTTCAACCTACCCCCCTTAAAAGAATCTCGACCCCGAGATTAACTTGGTCCAGGGAGTAAGTTGGGGAAATCTCGCTGCAAGTCTGACTCTCGTTCCCAAGTTGACTCTTCAGGTGTATGATTCTTCCATTGTATTCTGCAAAACCTGACGTTCTTGTTTCTGAGCTGCCTCTCTGTCGTTTCAAGTATTTGTAGTGGTTCTTCAGCATATGTGTAGTCATCTTGCAATTCGATATCTGACAATGACACTTCATCTGTTGGCTGGCGTAGACATTTCCGAAGCTGGGATACGTGGAACACGTTTGTGAATTCTGGATAAGTTGGGCGGAAGCTGCACTTGATAAGCTACTTCCCCAACTCTTTCAATTATTTGAAAAGGTCCCACATACCTTGGTGCTAATTTGCCTTTGACTTGAAATCTCTTGACTATCTTGAACGGAGTGACTTTGATGTAGACGTAATCTCCAACTTCAAAACTCAAGTCCTTCCTGCGGTTATCCGCATAGTTCTTCTGTCGGTCTTGTGCCATCTTCAGTCTGTCTCTGACAATCCGAACATGTGCTTCTACATCTTGAGCAATCTGGGGACCAATAAGTTGTCGTTCTCCTGCTTCTGTCCAATTCAGTGGAGTCCTGCATTTTCTACCATAGAGGGCTTCAAACGGGGCCATTTGGATACTGGCTTGGTAGCTGTTGTTGTATGAGAACTGGGCAAATGGTAAACAGGTGTTCCATGTTGCTTCATACACTATCGCACAAGCTCTCAACATGTCTTCTAAAATCTGATTGGTTCTCTCTGTCTATCCATCTGCCTGTGGGTGACATGTTGAGCTGAAATTCTGATCGGTGCCCGTAACTTCATGCAATTTTTCCAAACTTGAATGTAACATGTGCTCCTCTATCTGACACAATCTTCTTCGGAACTCCATGCAGTGTCACAATTCTGGTCAAATACAACTCGGCAAGCTTGTCTTTCCCATAGGTTTGCTTAATCGGGAGGAAATGAGCCACTTTGGTCAATCTATCGACAATGACCCAGATAACATCATATCCCTCACGAGTCTTGGGAAGTCCAGTGATGAAGTCCATACCAATGCTATCCCATTTCCATTCAGGAATTGGCAGAGGCTGCAACAATCCCGAAGGTTTTTTTTTTCTATCTTGATCTGTTGACAGACATCACATTTAGCTACATATTCTGCCACTTCTTTCTTCATCTGGTTCCACCAATATCTCTTCTTCAAATCTTGCTACATCTTTGTGCCTCCTGGATGAATTGAGAATTGAGAGGAATGGGCTTCAGTTAAGATCAACTCTCTCAACTCCTTCTTGTCGGGTACGCAATAGCGACCACGGAAGGTAAGGATCCCATGCTCGTCTACTGCATACTCTGACGAATCTCCCTGAATATCCTTTTTCAGTTTTTGAATCTCTATAACTTCATCTTGTGCTGCCTTAATCTTGATCTGTCAGTAGCGGTGGAATCTCTAATGCTGCTTCTTCATCCTGTTCTATGCTCACCAAATCCCGCTGTAGCATATCTTTTTGCAACTCTGGTGGGTATTCTGCAGTATTCGGTTTGCTTTGTTGAACTTTTCGACTGAGGGCGTCAGCAACCACATTGGCTTTGCCTGGGTGGTATTGGAGTTCAACATCACAGCCTTCAATCAATTCTAGCCATCTTCGTTGTTTCATGACTAACTCTGGTCGTGTGAATAGGTACTTCAAACTCTTATGATCTGAGAGTACCTCACAACGATTCCCTAGCAGGTAGTGCCGCCAAATTTTGAGTGCATACACCACAGCTGCTAGTTCCAAACCGAATGGGGGTAGTTCTCTTCATGCGATTTCAACTGTCTTGAAGCACAGGCAACAACTCTTCCGTCTTGCATAAGCACATATTCCAAACCCTGCTTTGAAGCATCACAATAGATTTGGAACTCTTTATCTGGGTTGGACAAAATCAATACTGACGTTGCTGTCAACTTAGGCTTCATCAGCTGAAAACTCTCTTCTCAAGCATCTGTCCATGTAACTGGCCTGTCTTTCTTCAGCAGTTGAGTGAGTGGACGACAAATATTCGAGAACCCTTCTATGAATCGGCGATAATAGCCCGCCAATCCAAGAAAGCTTCTCACTTCCGTCACTGTCTGAGGCTGTTTCCATTCCATAACTGCTGAAATCTTTTTTTTTTTTTGGGATCGACCTTCACTCCATCTTCAGATATAATATGACCCAAGAAAGCGACTTCTCTTAACCAAAA
This sequence comes from Dendrocalamus latiflorus, assembly GCA_017311315.1. Taxonomy (NCBI): domain Eukaryota; kingdom Viridiplantae; phylum Streptophyta; class Magnoliopsida; order Poales; family Poaceae; genus Dendrocalamus; species Dendrocalamus latiflorus. The sequence goes on along the minus strand of CM029652.1, from coordinate 41,863,605 downwards.
ACTGCATTTATCAAATTTTGCATATAACTTATGCTCTCTCAATCTGCTCAAAACCATATGCAAATGTTGTTTGTGTTCTTCTTCACTCTTGGAGTATATCGGAATATTACAGAATATCATCAATGAAGACAATCACAAATCGATCCAATTGGTCCATATGCACCAGGTTCATAAGATTCATGAAATAGGCTGGCACATTGGTTGAACCCAAAGGGCACGACCGTGAACTGAAAATAATCCGTATCTGGTGATGAAACTGTCTTCTCTTGATCTTGCTCTCGGGTCTTGAGCTGATGATAACCCGAGCGCAAGTCGATCTTGAAAAGTACTTTAGCACCCTTGAGCTGATCAAACATGTCATCAATTCTGGGCAAAGGGTATTTGTTTTTTTTTATTGTAACTGCATTCAAACCTCTGTATTCATCACACATTCTTAACTCGCCATTCTTCTTCTTTACAAACAGAACTGGGGCCGACCAAGGTGAAACACTCGGTCGTATAAATTCTTTTTCTTGCAGTTAATCTAACTGCCTCCAGGGCTCTTTTAATTCACTGGCTGACATTCTGTACTGGTACTTGGCAATTGGCTTGGTGCCTGGAATCAACTCTATGGCAAGTTCTACTTATCTGTCAGGGTCTGCCTGGTGATCCTTTCTAAAACACATCAGGGTATTCTCGCACTACTGGCGTTTGATCCGGTGTAACTGCTAGCATGTTGATCATGCGCTCTCTTGTATCCTTCAACACTTCTCGGTTTTTTTTTAACCTTCAAGGGTTACCAATGATACTGTTTTGATCTCATAATCTACCTTGTCTTTGTTCTGAGCTAGCCAGTTCATACCAAAAATGGCATCTAACCCTTGCATATCTGGTTGCAACAAAACTGCTTTAACCTTCTCTGGATTGACTCGTACCTGTACATCATCCTTGCGTGTGGTGATAGTTCCCACTTAGATGAATTATGTCATGCTAAGGTTGGGTAGGATTTGTTCTGCTGGAATTAACTCTATTACAACATAACCATCACATCCATTTCACTTTACACAAATGGTCTTCATACATCTTCATAATTTTGCCACAAGCCTTAGTTAAAGTAATTTACAGACAAACCATTAAGTTCTTCCAACCGGTTTACAAAAGGATAACCAAAAGTACATCATCTCATTTCTTGTTCTACATAGCTCATGTTTTCTTGACTATCTGCTGGTTTTGGGCTTGGAGTTTAGCTGCTTCTGATGACAAACTTCTCCTGGGACATTGATGCTTGTAGTGTCCAATCTCTCCACAATGGAAACATGCATCTGTCCTTCGTGGACAGCTGCTAGTAAGATGCTTGCCACCACAGGTGAGGCACTCGATGGCGAGTGGTGAGGGAGTGGCATACCGCTGAGACTGTCCAGACTGGGTCTTCGGTATCGTCTCAAACTGACGGAAGGGTTGGGATCGAAGTGAGGGTGATCCCGTGGTCTTGCTCCGCTGATCATTGTGTGAATACTGAGACTTGTGCTCTGCTTTACGCTTTCTGTCATCCTCCATACTGGTCCTCTTAGGGTAAGTCTCATCTTCTTCCATCGGTGGCAGGCGGGATGATGATGTTTGCCTCTTTGCTTGCTCTTTAGCTTCTTCTTCGGGTAAAGACTTCAGTGGGCATTGGTCACGATAATGCCCATCTTGTTCGCAGTGAAAACAAGCCGTTGGTGATGGAGACGAAGGCTTCTTTCGTTTCATGACTTTCACGTAACCTGGTCTTTCTTCTATCTGTAGAGCTCGATCAACCAGGCTCAATAGGCTTGAAAACTTCATGGCCTGAAGGCGTTGCTTCATATTGGGTTGTAGACCTTTCATAAAGTACTCCATCCTTTTAGCTTCGGTGTTAGTTTCCTCTTGAGCATACTGGGATAACTGATGAAATTGTTGTAGATATGCTGTGATGGAGTTCTCTCCTTGTTGAAGGTTAAGAAAATCCTGATATCTTCTTGTGATAACCTCAGGAGAAATGCAGGCTTCACGAAATCTCTTCACAATGTCTTCCCATGAAATATCTTTCTCCTTAGAGTGCATCCACTGGGTAGCATTCCACCATGTAATTACGGGCTCGGACAACTGATAGGTGGCAAAGAGAACCTTCTCCTTATTTGTACACTGGATAGTATTCATTCTCCTTTCAATATCTTGTAACCAGTCATCTGCATTCAGTGGCTCTGTGGTTGAAGGGAATTTTGGGGGTTGAGTTTGCAGGAAAGCCGTAAACTTCAATGCAGTTACACTTGATGCTGACATTGATTCTTCAGGTGTCACCTTGACAATAACCTGTGACAGTGATTCTCTTGGCTGTTCTGACATCTGGGCTTGATCTGTGGCAGGTGCACCCTGCCTGTTGGTCTGACCATTCTGCTGTGTTGGGTCCATCTGCCAATTGGGAACTGGAGATCAGTTTTGCAGCGGCTTTTGGAGAATAAGAGGGGATAAGTAAGACTTTGAATTTCAAGGTAAGTATAGGACGAATAAGGTAAGAACGAGAGCGAAAAGGGACAGGAGAAAACTTTGAACACAGGGGGATTACTGATAATTAAGCAAACAACATACGAGGGTAATGAACATAAATTTACAATATGCAAGTGGCACACAAACCTCTTAGGGTTCATGATTACACCTGCTTTACATTACAAAAGCACCACTATTACTCAGGGTCAGTCTAGTCTAGCGAACGACGGCTACTCCTCCAGCTGCCGAGAAACGAAAATTTTGAAGCTAGACAAGGAAAACAGTAAACATTTTGCCGAAGTAAAACTTAAGCAGGAGGAAACTAAGATAGATAAGGTAGCAACAAGAGAGGGAAAAGACAGCAATAGTACTTATATTTTTCGTAAACCATTTTTATGGCTTAAATTAAATTTTGCGATAAAATCGCTTCCTAGTTTGCCTTAGGTCTCAACCTACGGTCAAGAGCCTGCTCTGATACCACTTCTTGTAACGCCCCCATTTCCAGGGGCGCGTACGGACACGGCACTCCGCAACTATTCACGCATGAACAGTTATGAAGTGTCGCGCAAGAGTATACCATTGCATGCTTACAACAAAAGACCATCATATATTTCACATACGGATTAACATCCATTTTCGACAGCGGGGCGTGCAAGCCCAAAGTATACTTACATCACAAAAACTCCAGAATCCGCTTGAGCGCGGCCAAGACCTAAAGCCACGAGTCCTCGACGACAAAGCAATCTTCAGGGCGTCCTTGACGGAGAAACCTTCACCTTTGTCTTGATCCTCTAAAGAGTGGATTAAGCAAGCCGTGAGCCAAACAACCGGCTCAGCAAGTCCCAAAAGGGACCCTAACTTATTACATGCACGGAACATCAAAGGAAGGGAGTAATACTGGTTTTATTAACCTTTGGTGGATGCAGTTTTATTTGCAATCATTTTGAGAAAATGGACCCAAAACTACTTCTCAAGAACTCAGGGGTTTTTCATCAAGAGTTACTTAACCAACTAATCAAATTAAAACCATTTACAAAACTACTTAAGCTTTGCTGCTGGAATCACCCAAGTGACACAGCTCCAATGACCGGGAGCACGGCGTATTCGAATACCATTTATTTGACTCTGCAGAGTTTGCTCAGCTTTACCCACACGATCCCTTAACTCCCGCGACAGAGTTAAGAAAGCCAGGTCGTTTCACTGCTCAACTCTTTATATAGGCTCTACCCGGTAGAATTCACTCGGGTCTGGATCCCACACACACACACACACACACACACCCACACAAGAGAAAACAGTGTCCGCTTCGAGTGAACTCTACCGTTGTTAGGCACCCATAGCGCGGCTCACCTAACCTCACTGCTAAACCTCCTGTAGAGTTTCAATCGAGTTGAGCAGCTACTAGACAAGTGTTGACAAGTCAACTCCTGTGGTTGAGCGATTACTGTGACATTTGCTCAGCGTAAGGGTTTCAGTCCTTATATTTTTACATGGTCCGCAACCTCGCCAGGCCCGCGACCCAACCTAAGGTAAGCAGTGGGCGTAGACCGTCTCGCGGTTTCCCACTCACCCTTACCCTACTCCAAACCTAGGGTAAAAGATTGGCGAGGACCGCCTTGCGGTTTCCACTCCCCCTTACCCTACCTTGTGCACGCCGGCACTTCTCCGCTCTAAGATACGGTGTCCCATACCACCCTACCTTAGAGTCGGGTTTTCCAAATTCTATTGGCCCCACAGCCACAACCTTATTAGTGTAACACTTTGCATGATAATAATATCCTACAATTATCTAGATTAACCGATAATTATTTCTAGGGTTACAAAGGCATGGCAACAAATTTAACATGACATTTATCGGTGGTGGGGTTTAACTACATTACATGTCATTCTAAACATTTTATTTTATTTTCGAACTAACATTTCGGAACTAGCTCAATGCAAATAACATATTAACATAATTAAACATCATGGGTTGCAACATGATCAAAGGATTTGAGACTTGCCGGCAATTTGGACGAACTCGGCTAGCCTGAACGTAGAAGCACCGGGGTCCTGAGTCTGCTCCTGGGCTTCCAGAATCTCCGACACTAGCGCAAACAATTAAAATAAGTAAATCCGGCTTGCAACTAAACAAGCGAGGAAAAATAATCTAATTAAAAAGAAATAAAATGCATAAACACTCCAAATGGATTTTTAGGAATTTATTTGGGGAGAATCTGTGGAAATGGAGTTCACCAGAGGGTCTGGAATAATATTTGGCGCAAAGTGGTGAAATTTGGGAATTTTTGGGATTTTCTGTGATTTTCTAGGATTTAATTGGATTTTTCTGGATTTTGGAAATTGGAAAATATCGAAAAAATCGGGATGAATAGTAACCGGCCCGGCCGCTTGCTACAGTGCGGCCCGGGAGAGAAAACGGCCCGCGCGGCCGAAGGCCAGCGCGGCCCACGCGCGGAGCGCACGGCGCGGCCCGCTTGCGCGCGCGTTTGCCTGATCGGGATGGGGACACGTGGCTCGCGCGGACGGCGGAGATGTGGGGCAGACCGAGGGATCGGATGAAGCCGGCGGAGATCGGACGGCTGCGGAGCGATGGGGCGGCGAAGCGGTACGGGAGGGATCGGACGGAGGCGGAGGGTGGCTTTTATGGAGATCGGACGGTGGGGAGGCGTTGCCATCGGGCGGCTCGGGTGAGACGGCAACGACGGGAGCGGCGGCCGGGATGCGACCACGTCGCTGGGAGGGGGGGCTGTCTTCAACCTCCGGCCGCTACAGCACCCCCGGGACAGGGCTACGGTGGCGGTGGTGGTCTGCGCGCACGGAGGGCCGTCGGCGGCGACCGAGGGCACCGGCGGGTGCGGCTCGACAAGTGGAATCCGTTTTGGGGTTTTAGGGCACGAGGGAAACAACGAAGGGGGCGGGAGGCAAAAAGGGGATAAGCGGCTTCCCGGCGGCGAAGAGGGTCACCGGGGCCGAGAGGGGTCGATCGGGGGCGGCTACACCATCTACGGAGAAGGGGGCTCACATTCACGGCGGCGGTGCGAGCTGGGGAGGTCCACAGCGAGCTGGCCACGGGGAGGGCCTTACGGCCGGCGGTGAGCCTCGGTGCGGGGGCTCTTCGGGGATTCTCCTGGACAGACAAGGACACCATCGGGGTTAGGGAGTAGCAGAGGGGCTCCAAGTGAAGGGAATCGAGGAATGGGGCAATGGAGAGGGAGAGTGGCTCACTGGGGCTGCCGGCGCAGGGGAGGGCGGCGACGGCGACCAGGGAGACGAGGGTTCAATCGACAGCTCCTGGAGGATCTCTGGAGTGTTGGGAGGAGATTGAGGGCGGTGGGGGAGCTCGGGAAGCAAAGGAGGCAAGGGAGCCGCGGGGCGGGTTTTATACCCGGAGCGGCGAGGGAAAAAGCTTCGGGGAGAAGGCAGGGCTCGGGCTCCGGGGTCGACAGGAGGGCATGGGAGCAGTGAGGGCGTCTCCTCCGCGGGACGGGGCGCTGGCCGGGCGTTGACGCGCGGCGCTGTAGCGGCGTAATGGCGAGGAGACGGGAGCAGGTAGCTGCGCAGGGGTGGAGGCGCGTCCGCGCGCGGGAGGGGGAAGGCGCGGCGACTGCCAGGCGGGGCCGGGGCGAAGGTGGGCGACGTGGCGCGAGGACGGCCGCGCGCTTCGAACCGGGGTTGTCGGGGCGGTGCTGGCGCGGAGGAAGCCAGGGCGCAGAGGCGGTGCCGACGCAGGCGGGCGCGGCGCGCAGCGCGCAGCGCGTGCGCGAGGGAAAGGCGGGGAGGGAGCAGGGGCGTCAGCAGAATGGGGAGGAGGAGCGGACGCCAGAGGGGAGAGGAGGCGGGGAGGGACGGAGGCGCCAGCGGCAGAGGGGGAAGCGCCAGCGGGAGAAGGAGTCAGGCAACGGGGAAAACGGGAAGAGGCGGGGCGCCAGCGAAGGGAAGAGATGCCCGGCCAGAAAGAGAAAGCGGATTCCGGGGAGAAATTCCAAAAAGGGAAAGATATCAGAATTCACTCAAAAATGCAGCAAAAATAATAGAAATTTTTGGATTTTGAATTTTTGGGGCTTTTCAGGAATATTAAAAGTTAAAGTGATAAGAGACACTAAATTAGCTGTAAGAGACATGCTAAGTGGTGACCCCTACGTCATACTGACCCTTGGACAGCAGGTGTTCTTTGTGTAATCTTAACTAGACATCAAGGGATTCTTGTGGTTGTTTGCCCTTATTCCTTCAGAGCTGGTCAGAGGTGTCTTCTTGTTTTTTGAAGGTTGATAATAGCATTGGTTTATGCAGAAAGCAAAGACTTCTGTAATCAAAAGTAATTTGAATCCGGTTTGGAATGAAGAGCTTAAGCTGTCAGTTCCCTAGCATTATAGACCTCTTAAATTGGTATGTTCACACTCTATATCACCAACTACAGAACCATAGAACTTCAGAAACTTCGAATGGTTACATGGTTACTTTCATATCAATAATGTATTTGTAACGTATTTTTTTGTTATATCATAATATAGTTCTAGAATTATAGTATGTTAGATTGTTACTTGATTGAAATTTAGTCTAGAATGTGATATAATCCTAGATCTGCTACTGCATAGGAGCAACACGTGAAAATATGGCGGATGAGGCTACAAGGACCTCGTCCAAGGCCATTTAGGATGCATTCATCGATTGGTGGCGATCGACAAGGTGGCACTACTGAGATGGCATTGTGTAAGATATTTTTGTCTTGGATGGACGTAGACAACAGTGTCACCCACAAGAACAGTACGAAGTGCCTTAGAGGAGACACACAGTCCTTTCAATAAAGATGGCATTGTCTCCGATGCTTGTTAAACCTTTCCATGATAAGGTCCGCAAGCTTGTAAACAAAAAATCGCGCGCGAGTCTCGCCATTGTGGGCAACCACTAGGATCTCTGAGTTATATTCTACCAGATAGAGAGGCCAGCATAATTTGTCTGCCGAGCAGAGTTCGTACGCCGTGCTTGTGAGTAACAATTTCGGTGGTGGCAGCGAAGGAGAACCTGTAATCGTTAAGCACAAGCATGACGGTAACGACTTCGGCGCTGAAGGAAGCAGAAGCAGAAGCAGAGACGGATCTGATACATGACAACATGATGGGCTCAGGCTCTCGAAGCAGGTTTTTGTCCAGCTGCGTGAGGAGAGTCGTGAGTGGTGGACTGGTAGAAGGGTGGAGGAAGCGGATGGTGGCGTCTTGGTCCCGCTGCAAGAGGAGGAGACCGTCGACCGAGTCGAGAATGCGGTGGTCCCTGAAAAGCGGGAGCCGGACGCGGACGAAGGTGCCCGTGTCGAGGTTGAAGAAGCGGAGTAGCGGACGTACCCGCGCAGCTTGCGGTGGCCGGGGTAGAGGCCGTGGCCCTCGGGCAGCATCATCCAGTGGCGCGGGTCGATGACCAGATGGACGTGGATATGTCGGAGTTGGCGGGGACCGTGGGGCGGCATGTGCGTGCAGCCATGGACGGCGGCGCGGAAGATGACATCTTGCAGTTCCAACTCACCGATCTGAACCTGCGAGGCACCAATCAGAAAGCAAAGGTCAAGATTGAAATACCGAAATCTCAAACCTTGACAACATACAAACCAGACAGACAAAGGTGGACGGCGTGCCTCGGGACTTGATGGCCGGGCGCGGCGAGAAGATGAAATTAAAGCGCGGTGGTGCCCTTGGCTGCGATTTTCACGGCCGGCGGCGGCAAGAAATTAAGAGAGGTGCAGCAGGAACTTCTTGACCCTTGTAAGCCAAACCGTAGGTAAAATGTCCGCGAGAAATTAAGAGATGCGGCAGGAACATCTTGCCCCTGTAAGGCAAACCGTTCGTAAAAAAAGTCAGCCAATGTGACCACTTTTAGGGTGGATGTTCTCTTCGGCTGAAAAGCTGATTTTTCGCTTCGGTTTCTGTACTATCCATTAGATCTCCTAGCTATAGATAAAAATCATTAGTCATATGCTATATAATGCTCATATGTGTGTAAAGGGGTGTAAGTTGGACTCGAGTAGTTGGCCCTGTTCTTTACGGGTTCTAAAAGCGATTTTTTGTTTTTGCTATAGTACCTAACTTTCAAACGGAGTATTTTCTCAAAACGGGGTCTACAAGTTAATTGTAGTACACGTTAAAAGTCCAACATTTGTATCAACCAAAATCGCAAATGAGTATCTCTCTGTAATCTCTGTCGTAAACAGCTAAAATTCAAAAATTTCAACCAAAAACTATAAACCGTAGTCATATCAAACAGGCTTATATTCGTCACATCTATATATATAGCCCTTGAAAAACTTCAAATACGAATACGTATGTTGGTGCATTCGAATACAAATCGGATGCGTACCAGATAAGATTTCGAGTCGAGCGCTGCAATCCGAACCGCATAGCGCTCTACGCTCGCCGAAGAAAGCTAGCGCCGTTTGATAGTCGAGTCCGAACGAAGCTTCCCTGTCCCCTATGCCGGTGTTCCCCTTCGTGTCCCATTGATCTGGATCGTTCGCTTTTGATGTATTAACCTATTTTTCTGTATTTTTTTATTATTTATGATGGATTAACCTATTTTTATTTTTAAATTTCAGGTGAAAATAGGTAAATAGTGAAAATATAAAAATTTATGATGTGGGCCGTTGGATCAAAAGCGAACGGTCCAGATCGAGGGGACACGGAGGGGAACACCGGCTTAGGCGACAGGGAAGCCGTTTTCGTCGAGTCCACAATTCAAGAAAGAAACAGATGCTTAATAGCTGAGTGCAACGAGAACTTGAGGTGCTTGGTGCGACGCCACTCGGCTGGGGCGTGAGGCGATCGAAGTGGTGGTCTCGTGCACATCTGAGATAGCAGAGCGGAGCAGAGCCGAGTGAATCGATCATCTGATGTGAACTGAATCGAACCAGAATCAACAATCCATCTGCAAACTCAAGGGGAGAGGTTTCACCCACTCCCCCCAAAAGTACCCACCCTGTAATCTAACTAGGTTTCGCCAAAAGGACATGCGCTCCTTCCCCCTCCCCGGCTATCAGGTTAAGTTTTTTTCTTATTGTTAGAACCCAAAAAAAAAGTTCCTTTCCTATTCCCCCATTTTTTGCGCCTCAAATGATTACTGTAACCTTCTGTATCCCTGTTCACTCTTACCACAGAGCCTACGAATTTAACGTAGGCTACTACTTGCACAAATAACCTCTCCCGAGACCAAAAAATAAAAAATTTCTCATCCAACTGCTATCTCGATCCAGACGCAAAAGCATAAACAAGATACTCTGCGAGCAGACACCACAGGGACATCGATGTCAGCATAATTAACGTTCTTATTACGAGCACCGTGCAGCCAGTATTACAGTAATACAAATTAAGCAGACCATGCCATCTTTTTCCCCGTTTCTTATTTCCTTTCATGAGCACACATGCATGAGACACGTCACAAATTACATATACCTACGTTACGTACTCCTCCAAGCATCTGTCTCAGATCACCTGCAAAAGATCACAAAAACGCCAACATTTTCAGATCTGGCACAAACCAAACCAAACAAAAGCACTTCTTTGAAAAGAAATTCTTGTGCGCCGGACCTGCATGCGTGCGAGCACGGCGCACGGCGCGTCGCCGCGGACCGGGCGGCGCCGGCCGGGGCTCAGTCGCTGTCGCTGCTGCTGCTGCTGTGGCCGTCGTGGTGGCCCTCGCCGTGCTTCTTCTCCTTCTTCTTCTTCTTGTCCTTCTTCTCCTTGTGCTCGCCGGACTTGCCCTCGCCGTGCTCGCCGGTGATCTTGTCCTTGATCTTCTCCATCACGCCCTCCTTGTGCTCCTCCTTCTTGTGCTCCTCGGCCTTCTTGTGCTCCTCCTCCTTCTTGTGCTCGCCGCCGCCGCCCATGTGGAGCTTCTCCTCGATCTTGTGGATGATGCCCGACATGATGATCTTGGTGGTGGTGTTTCTGGCTACTCCTCAAAGGAAAATGGCAAATGAGATGCTAATGGAATGGAATGCGATGCTGTGGTGATCTTGTTTGGCTCCTCATCGCCGGCATTTATAGAGGGGCCGTGGCCTAAGGTGTGGGTGTCTAAAGAAATGGAAGGCCCATCGGATAAGAAGGAAGAGATCACTCTGAAATGAGTGGAGGAAAAGGAGAGATGAAATAGCGCAATGGCTCTGTGCACCCCGTGTGCTGTACCAACCGTTTTGCTGCAGAGACTTGCCTATTGCATATCAGTACTATTATAAAAGAATGAGTTAGTGGTTGTACATCTCTTCTTCTCCAACTATCTTATTCCTTTAATTTCTTATTAATCTCTACTTTCCAGCTAATCAGACTAATCTTTTTTATAGCATGATTCTCTATACATCCAATGAATTTCGTTGCAACGCATGAGCAGTTGACTAATTCTTATTATTCTTAAGAAGGTCAATTGTATTTGTTTTTCATTCCATCTTCCAAAGTGGTAGGTTATTAATTATATTTTTCTGAAGAGAGCCAATAGCAAGAGCATGGGATAAAATATTATTGAAATTCTAATTATCGATTTGGAGATCCTACTAACACAATAACCAGTTAGTGGTTATATTTTTTTTGGGTTTTTAGTTTCTCCGAAAGTTAAAACAAACAGCACGACTTCTAAAAGTAGATTTTTTAAACGGCTTCTTGAGATTAAAACCGTGTACGCCGTCCGCATCAGCATCTCTGTTGTTAACTGCTATCTTTAAAAAATACAGCCAAAAGCTATCGGTCATAGCTCAAAAAGAATAGGATAATTTATGGGACTGGAGCCTTCACGTTTGCTGCTTGCCCATTAGTTCGGTTAAAGTAACCATCGAGTGCATGTTCCATTAGGATTAGGATCGTAGCCACCGAGAGGAGCGAAGTTTGAATGGCTTGCAAGTAGACTAACATATAAAGTCTTTGTAGGGATTGGCTAATGGCCGAGACAGTTTGTGATCCCAATTTCAAATAGCCCTGTGCTACTGCCAACTAGCAGGACAACTGTGCTCCCTGATTTACAAACTTGTGTGCCAGTCGGAGTATGGCAACACTGAGGTAACATATGGGGGAAGCATGGCGTTTTTCGAGTCTCAAACTTCGTGCCATAACGTGTGAGAGAGAGGGCGAGAGATACGAAGGAGCGGTGAAGTCGGCAGGCAGCAACCCACCGACCGGCGATGCGCGCCGCGTGAGCTTGGACGGCGTTGTCGGCAGCGGCAAGCGCGTGGCGGGCTGCGGTTAGCCGTCAAGTGTCAGGCGTGCCGGCCAGTCAGCGTCGGTCACGTGTGCGGATCACGTTATCTCATCTGCGCCATCTGGTCGGTGCCACACCGTCCTCCCTCTCTCTCTCTCTGCCCTATTGAGAACAATTGCCAATTGGATTTGGAATTTTGGAGCGTGTATTTAAACTGGTCGGTGTTTCTGATGAAGGACGCAGCTCAGCAGCAGCTTGCGAGCGACGTGCAGCTGCATGAACCACAGAAAAAGGCTTGTTGACGATCGTAACATAGGACATAGTAGCAGAAATCAATCGGCCATCAGTTCACCTAGCTGCTAGCGGTTGAGCACAAGCCATGGCGATTGGCGAAGGCAAATGCGCTTGCCAGTTGCCGTACGTGATCAGGCCTTTTGCTCAGCGATTAATGCTGTGTTTTGCCAGTACCCGAGTCATATGCTGGTATGCAGTGTGTTACTTCCCTGCATATTTGTGTTTTTGTGTACTCAAACCACTCTCTTATATATGTACTCCACTACATTCTGCCGGACTGGGTGCAGAATCTTGAGGACGTGGTTGCCATTCAAAGTAGAAGTAGATGATCATGCAGACTGCGCACTACACCATATTTCATTCCATCCCATGTCTTGGCACAATAATTGGGGGAATGGAATCGGATGCCATGTCGACAATACAACACTGACCATTTGAAGTCCAGCCTTTGCTTTCACTTCGGACGGTCAGTAGCAGTCCAGCCTTTGCTTTCGCTTTGGCCGCCCCCACAAGGCCCGACAATTAGATAGCGTCAACCGCACACGCATTGCATTGCACACCGCGGGAGCATTCGCTAATTTTTCTCCGTCTTAGAGCATGTACAATGCAGATGTTTAGAGAGATGCTTAGTATTGAAAAACTGATTTTTTTTTACCACATAGGATAGATAAAATGCTTATTTTAAAGCATCGATGCTTAAATAAGCACCGGTGCTTAGCAGATGGTTATGTGTATAACTATCTCTAATTAATAGATAATATATCATCTAAGCACTCATAGAAGAGATGCTTGCATTAGAGGAAATAACTTTTACATAGGTGCTTAATGATGTGACTATATTCTCTCTCTTTAAGCATTCATATATAAGCATCTTGCATTGTACATGCTCTTACAATTCATCTGATAAGTCCTGTACAAGTTTCTGGTGCAAGCACCAAGGGAAAATTAGTATGCCGCAATCAAGACGACTATTCAGTTGCATCAGTATCTGCATGCTAAGTGCATGATGGTATCACGCAAGTGGTTTCTATTAGGAACCCCTTAAGATCTAAACTTGAAATCTAAATTTCAACTCTCCAATCAACTGGTACATACCCTGAACCTGAAAATTTGCTAAGCAGCATATTGACCACTACATAGTGCTGAAAGCACCCATAAATCAGATAGGAACGCTATGACAAGACTAGAGCAACCCTGAAGTGGTGAATAGCAAATAGTTCAAGCTTTCGATAATTCTATGAATCAACATAGCACCCTTTATAGATAGCCATCCTGCCATTGGGAACTCATATCATCATAAGAGAAACTGCAAGATGCTCAGGATCCATAGTTTCATAATATCTTGCTGCATCGTGATATTAGCCTTAGGTCATTCACTAGCAGTAAGAAGTTAGTCCATAACAACGCACACCGAATATCTACATTCAGAGCCCTAGCTCAGCGCTCACTAAAGAGGAATAGGAAGATAAAAGACATAGAAAGCAAGTTAGGACCATGGCAAAAGTCTGGTGCCATCAGTCACAGATGTTCAGCGGGTATCACCAACTACACCAACAACAAGAAGCCTACCTTGTTGCGTTAACAGTGACTTGTTATAGAAAACCTACTTCCTTCATCGAAGCTGCCCAGTCACTTGCCTCTCAGCTTTTCAAGGTCAGGGAGATCTGCAAGCAAACAAATGTGAATTAGAACGAGCACAAAGTTCTGGTTGCTACTTTTTAAGACAAGGCAGGTGACTCCTCGGGGAAAAAAAAGACTAGGTAGGCGTTTGAATGTTAGAAATATTGCTTAGTTTATGCAATGAATATTTGATTATCAACTAACACACTGAAGCCTGTGTAGAGACTGAATAATCAACAATTCCTCAATTGAAGTCAACAGTGGTACCATGCTACTATGCAGAAGATGGTGAAATTATAACAAAATAAAAAATTGGTAAACTCTGACAAAAATCCAGTCAAGATGCCGCAGAGATTCAAATTAGCTTATCCTTACCATGACATGAACAGAACATATAGGTTAGCCTACTGCCTAGTGGATAGACTTTCTATATGAAAAGTCTTCCATATTGGTAGCCACCAGGTTTAATTTTGATAACAAGAAGCAGAACAGAAAGCACAACCAAGGTGGCATTGAAGTACAAGATGGGTACTCACAAAGCATTCCATCATCATCATCGCTTTCGTCTCTGTCATTTGCCTGCAACAGTGTGAACACAGTAATATGTAACTCTAAACTAAAGCACTAAATCCAAAAAAGACAAAAAGAAAAAAGGAGCGGGGTAGAGAAGCTTGATCATAGTGCATACCCCAACAAAGTCATCGTCTGAACCCACTGAGGCCTCTGTAAAGAATTGTGTGTTAGATGTGACTGGATAGGTCAAAGTACACAACAGTATGAACTAAAATGCAGATAAAAGTGAAGAAATTAGAAGCTTCCATTGAACAAAAAAGCAACTCTAGCCACAGAACTATCTGCAAAACATATTATTTTCCAATAGCAGGCTTCATGATGAGATTGCAGACTTTTTTTTGAGACTACATTGTGGATTATTTAATCAGTGCATTTAACATTACAACAACTTAGAAACAAAGGAAAACAAGTATAAGTTATTTAGCTTATCATAAAAAATGCTTGTCACATGATTCGTGGCAACCTGAGGAAAATATGATGCACTTGACTGTCAGGAAGAATGGTATGGTTCACCCATAGCACAAATTTAATGGACTCTGAATTTGCATAAAGCTTAATAAAACGATCTGGATATTGAAATGGTATGGTCCACTCATAGCACAAATGTAATGGACTCTGAATTTTGCGTAAAGCTTAAGAAAACAACCTGGATATTGGAAATACCATCAAATAAACCTTAACAGAAACACTTGAATTTGTGCATCCATAATATACTATAGGAACTTATTTTTTACATTTAAGTTACCCAGGAACCTAGGCTCTCCGGACTGAGAGGGTGGTTAGTTGAAAATGAATGATGCCAAGGTCATTTCCATAATAGAATTTTACATATTGCATCAATATAACCTACCGAATTGCAACTTCTGGATTTCTTTTCAATCTGTTATTTCTAATGAACTCCACAAATTGGTAGAATAAAAATGTCTGTATTTGTGCATGTATATCATTAGCACATACCAGACTCTTCATCCTCATCACACCATTTGTTCCAGTCAACTTTGATATAGGGATGCTTTTCCTCTGACTTCAGCAAGCGCTTCCACCAACCTTTCTTTTCTTTCTGGATCGAACAGATTATGTTTCGCAAGCCCATCTTTGTCTTTGTTTTACTTCCCTATAGATGAAGCAAAATGATGGTTAGCCCACTACCAATTCACAAAAAGAAATTGATGATCTCTGTCATCAAGATTGGCTGGCAAGTTATCCAGCAGCTCTAAAAATAAAGTTCTACATCCACTTCAATTGATTGTTTGTTGAGCTTCCTTTTAATATCTTTCATTGATCATTACTCACTGAAATCACAGTTTACAACATGCATAAGTGAATGCCTTCAAACATAGTATGACATGGATACAAATACTCAGCTAATTAGAAGTGGGTTCTTAGATTCCTACAAATGAAATGGTTCTGTTATTGACCAAAGACGAATGAGAACATTTTCAGTATGATATATATGACCCTTTGGTTGCTTTTTAATGTTCATCCATGCAAGATCAACCCAAAAGTGGAAAATGAACAACGGTTAATATCAACTGAAACCAGCCCCATACTCCTATCCAGAACTGAAGCCAACAAATACTTACCTTCGGCAGTACAGAATCAAAGAGCTCCAAACTGAAGCTAAAAGGTTCCCCGTGGGCAACAGCTGAGAAGCTAAAGAGGCCCTGTGGTTCAGTCTTCAACACAACATCTTGTGCATCTGGCAGTGAGATAGTCAAGTAAATCTTTTCAGAGCGTTGAGCCCACAGCACCTCAGGTTGACGACTGCATGCCATACAAAATGCATCATGTTGTGCCACGATACCCCAAAAAACAATGTGCACTTAGTCACTTACAAAGATAAAGTAGAAATGGAAAAATGACCCCCTGAAAAAACATGATGGTAATAGCACACTCTTATTCCATCATACATCAGTAATTCACTACATTATTCTAAGTGGTGAATTGGCTGAAAATTTCTAAGTCGCACTGGTAACCAAATGTTGATAAAACTGCAATAGAACAGGAGGGGAAAGAGGAGGGAACAGAATGGTTGTAGCAACAAAGTCTATTAGTATCTCAAGAAAATAATTGAAATATTTACCTCATACTAAGAAGTAAGAAGCAAACAGTACGATAGTCAATCTATAACGATATACATATCTGATGCAGTGCACATCCTAGTCCAAACTTTTCCCCCATGCTATTGCGAAGGGCAAGAAACACTGTAAGGCCACTAGCCAAACACAATATGGTAGATAAATGAAGGCCAATTATACTAATCAATAACCAAATGCATGTCCTATTAGCATGCAATGTGTGGCATGTTCGACAGATGTCAACATGTTACACTAACTTTTGCAACCATTTCAATGTAACAGTATATATCACTAGATTGCAAACAGCATTATGTAGCATCAATGAAACATGCCGTTCTATTTTGCTATTCCAACAACTAAACAAAATACTCACAGCACAAGAAAGAACTAAATGAGTATACTGGGTAACCGTATATCTGTAGTTGTAGCAATCCACAGATCCTATTCGAACAATCAAGAATCGATTTCCGCGAACCACGTTCGATATAATACCCCAAATAACAACTAGTGAGGCAATCCATAAACTCCCCCTGACCCTACAACCAGTTCAGCATCCGATCAAACTACATGTACTACCAACCAATCTCAAAGTAAAGAAAAGCCCGATCGTTCGCAATGCCAAGAACCAGAGCACCCCATTGATTCAGGGATATGTACTCGGATTCAGATCCCTAGCACGCGCAAAGAAACAACCACCATGACCTTGCACGAAAGAAAATAAGTTGCAATATCCCAAGAAATCGCCTTCCGTTGGGCAAAAACAACACCAAAGAAAAACCCAGGAAAGGGCGAAGGGAGGAGGGGTAGGAAGGGATGGATGGATACCTCATAGCGGAATG
Source organism: Dendrocalamus latiflorus (assembly GCA_017311315.1). Classification (NCBI taxonomy): domain Eukaryota; kingdom Viridiplantae; phylum Streptophyta; class Magnoliopsida; order Poales; family Poaceae; genus Dendrocalamus; species Dendrocalamus latiflorus. The sequence goes on along the minus strand of CM029652.1, from coordinate 41,846,552 downwards.
GCGAGGCGGCGGCGGAGAGAGCGGAGGAGTAGGGTTTGAGGATTGGTGGTGGGGAAAGCGAGGACGCAGCGGTAGGGGAGAGGACGATGAGGAGAGCAGGCAGCGGCAGCAGGATGCACTCCTGTTTCCGCCTTCGCTTGCTGTTGCAGCTTTATTTGCGTGCGCAATGTACCGGAAATGCCCCTCCTCCGCTTTGATTCTCGTGCGCTCTTATGATCTTATCTGCCGCTCCTTTTATTACTGCTGCCGTTTCTTTTGCGCCAGCGCAAACGGTGGTGCAAATGTAAACCAACCAGATATTGATAAACCATTTTACAAAATTTATATTGATAAATTATTTAAAAAAATAAATCTATTTGTTTATTTAAAGAAAGTCATGAATTACAAGCCATAAGATGAAAAAAATAGAGGTAAACTTTTTTTATCTCCTTTTCTTATAGCTTACACGTATTTCCTTTTATATATGAAATGCGCTCGTGCGTTGCAACGGATCATAAATTTTGCACTAAATGTTATGCATGTTAGTGCAGTTATCATATGAATCATACAAAAAAATGTAACATAAGCACATAACCCTTGTTGCAGGAAAGTAAATGGTAACTTTAAACAATGTACATGTAAGCAATGCAACGAATGCATTGGATTTTGGATCTCTCGTAGGTTTCTCTAAACGTGTAGACGGTCTACTTCTCCCTTAACATATCATCGCAACTTGCAAGCTACTATCTCGTAAGGTCCAACATTATTAATACACAATCAAGATGGCACTTGTAGTTTTATTTATCATTTAAGATGTTTAGGAATTAGGAATTGTGCTAAGAGGAGGTAGAATTGCATGAATAGAAAGCAGGAATTGTTCTGATAGGAGGAAATAACTACACAAATGAAGCTTTCCTTTGCAGCATTTAACTTTCTAAATGTGGTCTAATTTATTATTGTCGGTGTTTTAATATCGATCTTATGTATGATTTGTTTGGATTTGTAGGATCATAAGGGCCTTCTCACCCCAAAAGCTAGCCAATGAGGTGAGGGACTCCCCCACTTTTAAATTAGGTCATTTGCCCTTCCACAACTAATGTGAGACTATTCCAACAATCTCCCCCTTCACACATTGGTGTCCCTCAGCCCTTCAGGGTCCCTTCACCGTACACCGACGGTCCCTCGGGGTCACAGTCCATCAGGCATTCACACACTAGTGTCCATTGGGCCAGAGATGTTAGAACCGGGCTCTGATACCACTTGTAGGATCATAAGGGCCTTCTCACCCCAAAAGCTAGCCAATGAGGTGAGGGACTCCCCCACTTTTAAATTAGGTCCTTTGCCCTTCCACAACTAATGTCGGACTATTCCAACAGGATTCGGGGGGGAACTCTTATCACTAAGATCTGGTCATGCAGAAGGAAATACGGGAATTTTTATACAGGTTTTGGCCTTCTCCTGGGAGAATAATAACCCTAAATCCTGTGTTGATGTTGCTCAGAAAGGAAAATTACAGAGTGTGTAATGAGAAATGCCTTGCACTATCTCTTGCTTGGATCTGCCTCCTCCCTCCTCTTCTCCGACGTAATCATTTATATAGTTGACCAAATGATGACAGTTGTCTTGCGCCAAAAGACATCTCATCGGTTCGGGGGATAACCACCCAACGGAAGTTATTGTTAGATTAGAAGAAAGACGTGGAGGCAGTTCGCCATACAACGGTTGTTGTCAGAGGAAGATCATGTGCGATTATTAGAGATAGGCGTACGTTCTAACTGTCTTGTCAGGCAACTCTAAGAGGCACTAGATAAGCTATTCATAGGAAAGTCTATGACCAGGTCGTAGGACATCTTATGAGTACATAATCGTAGAAATACTTACAACCAAGAAGTAGTCGCAGCAAGACCTATCGTGGTCATCGAGACCTTTGATCAGATGTGGTTGAAGGTGCATAGGACTTTCGACCAGACGTGGTCTAAGAAGTCCTTATTTCTCCACAACCAAACGTGGTCGAAGAGAAGAAGTCAAAGAAACCACTCTCTGGAAGGGTTTCTTCTAAATTCACACTCAAGGTTATGATGCCAAAGTATGAAAATGCAAGTATAAATATTGCATTTTACCTTTATGTCTCCTCGAATGCTCACTCACTTTTCACAATTCTAGCTTGGCCTCTCCACTGCTTAAGGAAGCTTCCACCGAGAAGCCCCCCATGTGTCGAGACCCGAATCTACTGATCCGGACTCTCTTGTGTATTCTGCACTAGTCCAAGATCATGCTAGTGCACACAATATAAACAAAGATGAAATATCGACCATATCACGATTTACTGAGAAAAGACTCAAATATTATTAATAATTATCACAGTTGCAACCTTATGGCCAAGTTTACAGATAATAGCCTGAATGGCTTAAGAAACTTGTAGCGAAAAACAGATAATAAGCATGGTAGCCACTCAACATGCCCATAGGCAATCGGCTGGGGAGCGAAGTCCTAATCTGCGAAGTCGTCGAAGTATCCTCCTTCAGGTACCTCCTGCTGATCTGGTCCTTCTTCCTCAACTGAGCAAATGTGGATATAGCCGTGAGTACATAGAGCACTCAGCAAGTCGTTTGTAACAAAGATGCAATATAGTATGCAAGGCTTACCGAAAAATGATTGAAAGGTTAATTTTATAGAAAACAACAATTTAAAGTAAATACAATAAATAGATTGAAAAGCGAGATTGAAAAATGATTAACAAATAAATAATCAAAGGAATTGAGAAAACCACAACTGAACTAACTATTCACTCCAATGAACCACACGTGGACTAACCATTCACGCAATGAACCACCAGTGAACTAACCATTCACTTCCCAACTTATCCCATCCAGAATTTTATAAAAACTCTACCCCTTGTGTGAAATCACCGAGCATTGTCCATAACTAGGGACACGGCTATTCAAATAGCTTTACACTCTGCAGAGATTACACAACTTTACCCACAAGACATATAATCTCATATTGCCACGTGATTAACACACTTCCTTTGGTGTGCGGCAGAGAAATCATAACAAGGTCTTTACAATGCTCAATCTCAAGCCAGTTCCGCCCCACTAAGGTTTCACTGTCGAGTAGGTAAACCCCCTAGTCGATAATTGCCCCCTCTTGTGCCCCGTGGAATGTATAACAACACTCACTGACATCTCAATAGTAGAACTAAAATTAAAACATCACGAATTAATCAGCCAAGTCCATCCCATACTGGATATATGGTTGTACGGTAAGGCTCAGATCAATAACGCACAAAAGTTAAGTCCTTAGACATTACTCAGGCAAAACATCCACATTCCAATGTGCGAACTGCACCCCCTTTACTGCATGATCATTCACCCAAGTGAAAACTAATTTTGTATAACCAACACCAATGACACTACCCATCTCATGGTATTATAATTTTATAATTATGGCTGACCACCACGTTTCAATATATCATTAAGACAAAATTAATTAATTGATCACATGTGATGATGAACCCAATGCGACTATAAGCATGGCTAAGCATAATAATCGTACAACCTATGTGACAACTAATATTACATCACTAGATAATTACCCATCCTGTGGTGGCACTGGAATCATGACATTCAATTTATCAAGGAGGAATTAATCAAATAGGGCATTAACTACCAATACAAAGGTTTTATAATAAAGTAGGGATGCATGATAATTTAAAATAAAATAATATATGATAGATTTGAAAACTAGGTTCAATATGATCAAATGACATGACTTAAATTGGCAATGCTCAGTTAATGGCTTTTGATCTTTAAATCTTGCTTCAGCTCATTCGAAGACGTGATCTAACGAGAGAGAAAATGAAATCAAACACAAAATAAATTCAAATGAACTCCAAAAACTTCAAAACTAGAACCAAAAGGTAGAGCACAAAGTCTACCAAGATCTGAAATTTAATACCCATTAGAGACATGAAATGGAGGTCGAATTTCCCAAGTTCTATCGACCATTTTGCCATGCACCCCACTGTTTTCCTGTTCTAGAGGACCTCTCCTAAGGGAAACTCAGACAGCACAATAATTTCCTCAAAGACATGAGGAGCGCATAGAGAAGTTTTTGGATCTGAGGGTAGTGCTCCTTAGGACCATGTAAAACTTCACTTGCATAGTATACTGGTCATTAGATGCCCTTGTGCTCTACGACTAATACAACACTTACTACCGTTGGCATGCGGATAAATACACTAAGAGTGTCTCGCCTGGTTTCGGAAAAACTAGGACAGGAGCACTCATAAGATATCTCTTGACATCCTCGAAAGCATCATTGGCCTCTTTCGACCACTCGAAACCCTCGTGTTTCCTCAGAAGCTTAAACAAAGGAAGGACTTTCTCTCCCAGACGTGCAATGAAATGATTTAAAATTGTCATGCACTCGATGAGCTTCTGGACTTCTTTCTTCATGGTCAGAGGGCGCATCTATTTTATGGCTTTGATATTCTCAAGATTTGCCTCAATACCTCTTGTCGAAATAAGAAATCCGAGCAATTTTCTTAAGGAGACTCCAAACACACACTTTTTTTAGGTTGAGCTTCAAGTAATGCGTTCTAAGATTGTCGAAGGTCTCCTATAGGTCTGAATTGTGATTAAGTTGTTTGACACTATTTATGACCAAATCATCAATGTAGGCTTCTAAGTTTCAGCCCATTTGATATATAAAGGTCAATTGCATCAAATGCTAAAAAGTCATACCAGCATTTTTCAAGCCGAGTGGCATCTTGACATAGCAAAATACTTCAAATGGTGTGACAAACACGGTCTTCTCTTCATCTTCTGAAGACATACTGATTTGGTGATAACCAGAGTATGCATCTATAAAACTTAGCATTTCACAACCAACAGTAGAATCAACCAACTGATCAATACGAGGAAGTGAAAAATCATCTTTTGGACAAGTTTTATTCAAAGTCAATATAGTGTATCCACATACGCCACTTATAATTAGACTTCTTAACTATTACAGAGTTAGCCAACCACTCTGAGTGATCAACCTTTCTTATAATGCATGCTTTTAGTAACCTGTCCAATTTTGATTTGATAGCTTTCCGTCGATCTGATGCAAATCTCCGTAATTTCTATTTTACGAGCTTCATATCAGGCCGTAGAGCTAGCCTATGCTCGATCTCCTCCCTTGGGGCCCCGGGCATATCGGATGGCTGCCATGCAAACGCATTTGTGTTTACCTGGTGGAAGGTGATGAATGCGTCTTCCTATGCGAGGTCGGAACTAACCCTTATGTGAATTGTCTTTGAAGGCTCTACTGGGTCCAGAGGAACTTCTTTGACTTCTTTGTTCAGCTTCGGCGTGGCTTTAGGCTTCGACTGCTTGCTCGAAGGCTGCGCCATAGTAACTTCTTGAGTTGGTAGCTGTCCAACCATCTCGAGGGACTTACGATCACACACCAATGCCATTTTCTTGTCACAGCAAACTGTGATAACTCCCTTGGGACCTGACAACTTAAGATATTGATATGCATAATGAACAACTATCAAAAAACGTGCCAGCGTTGGTCATCCGAGTATGGCGTTATACGCTACGTCAAAGTCAACCACATCAAAGGATACTTTCTCTGTCCTAAAGTTGCTCGGATAACCAAACGTAACAGGTAGAGAAACTTGGCCAATGGGCTTGGCCAAGGAACTCGGTACGATTCCATAAAATGAATATCTTACAGGCTTTATTTTGGTATAAGGAACTTGCATCTTGTCCAGAGCACTAACAAATAAAATATTTAAAGAATTGCCACCATCAATCAACACTCGATTCAATCGATAGTTGTTGATGGTGGGCTCGACCACTATAGAAAACCGACTAGGTCGAGTCGAAGGGATCGGATAGTCACCCTTCTTGAAAGAAATTGTGACCTTCGACCACTTAGGTAAATTGTTGACAAGGGTAGGGTCAATAGAGTTTACCTCGCGTTCCGCAGCCTTATACCGCCGCTTTGACTTGTACGCGGACGATCCACCATATATATGCTCGATGGTGTGCTTCGAATCCTGCAATAGCATGTCCCCATTCTTGTCGGAGAGCTTTCGACGACTCGACTGTCCCGCCTCCTCAAGAGTAGGAAGTGGTCCCTTCCTTGAATAATAATCCTTGAGTTTCCACGGGAAAACTCAGTATTTTGTGAAGATCATGTCCCTCTTTCTTGTGAAGTGGGAACCATCTAGACTTGTTGTCCTTCCGTGCAGGTGCTTTGCCTTTGCCCCCGTCAGAGTATTGCTTGGAGTTTCGTGGCTCTTTATCACCCAGGCCAAGACCTCCTTCAGATTTCTAGCGTGAGGCTTCAGACCAGTAGTCTTGTTCTTCGATATCTTGGCCTTCTCCTTCCTCCCACTGCCTTCACCCTACTCTTCGGAACCTCGGCTGACCTAGTCAATAGACTTGGTCCATTCGACCGCTTCAGTAGCAATTGCATAACGGTCCACCATCTCAAAAAAATCGGCAACGGTGGTCGGAGGATTCAAGGTGATGTCCTCTGTGAACCTCCTATTATGTACGCCTTGCTTAAATGCTCTGATGATAGAAGTGTCAGAGACCTTCGGAATCGAGTTGCAAACTTGACTAAGCGTCGGCTGAACTACTGTAAGGTCTCATCGCTGCCTTGGCGCAATTGATGTAGGTCATCTTCCTTCCCAGGGCGGTTGTGTGTACCTTGGAAGTAGGCCATCAGAAGGTCGTAGAGGTGTTGCCATGAATAGATCAACTCGAATGGCTGGTTAAGCAACGAAGACCAAGTAGATCCTTCGAGCATCGTCGAAAGAAAGTTTGCCATGACGTGCTCGCCTCCTCCTACTGCCCGAACCATTATCGTGTAAATATGGAGACACTCGATGGGATTATGGGACCCATCAAATTTCTCCATATTCACTGGTCGAAAATGTGGCGGATTGTGCACTTCTTGGAGTTTGGGCACGAATGCTCAGCATCCGATAACAATTTCTTGACATCTCCTTTGCGGGAAAGGATAGTTGACATCGCTGGGCGATCGTACTTGGCGATGCCCGATGGTCAGTGGACCTAAATTATAATAGGCCTCATCCATACGAGGGTAGCACTCCTCGTACTCCATCTGTTGCTACAGGTTCCTTTGCTTGAAGCAGTGACTGAGCATCAACTTGCTGATCCAGAGCCGTTCAAGCTATTCTCCTCCGACTAGTATTGTGATCAGGAGTCCGACGCTCCCTGTCATCGTGCCAAACCCAACTAGATGAGTTTCGTGATCGACTAGATGCGGTCATATCTTGCCGATTCCCGTAGTTACGTTGGCGAGGGTGCTCGAGTCTGGCCATCAGATCACAGAGTCTTTGCGCAATCCCTTCATCGAAGTGGTCGTAGTCAGATGCCTGAGCAAGTTCTTGAGTCGGGTTCTTGTGCATCTCAAAATTTCAAAATTTTATTTTCAAGAATTTAATTCATGTTTTCATTTTTGAGCCTAGAGCAAAAACTAGTAAAACTTGGAAGAAATATTGTTCAAAATGAGTTTATTTAATTTTTTGAGTTCCTTGCATTTTATTAGAATTATAGGAATTTTCTGGGAGTTATTTGGATTTTCTTGCTAATTTTTAAGCTTTATTCTTCTTTCTCGGGTTTATGAACAATCAAAAATAAAATAAAAATACCTCTTTCCTCTGGCTGACGCGTGGACGGCCCAGATTGAGCCACACCTCACGCGCCTTGGCCCATCCCCGCCGTCCGCCCACCCTGCCTACCCTTTTCCCCCACTTGACACCTGGCCGGCCCTGATCAGCCATGCCCCCGCCTCGGCTGATCTCGCCCGTCCACCGCCACTTAAGCACCCCGACCGCCCGATTCCCCTCCCCGCCACACGACCCTATCCCTGCCGTCCGCGCCCTCGTTTCTCTCTCTCTGCGCACGAACCCCACTCGTCAACCGCCGCGCCCTCCGTCTTCCGCGCCCGGGCCCACGTTCTCCCACAACCGCCGCTCCACCTCTCCATTTCCGCACTCACCCCCACTTCCCCTCTCCTCGCGCCCTCCTCTCCCCGCACGGCTCCCACAACCACCGCCCACCTCCTTCCCTCCGGCAAGCAATTCCCCGCGCCATGCCCCTCCTCTCCCCTATATAAACCCCCTCCCGGCACCTCCTCCCTCCGCACCACCTTCGTCCACCCTTCTATTCCCTCCTCGGTGAGCCGAGCGTCTCCGCACCGTGCGCCCTCGTCTCCGCCGTCGGCACCAACGTCGGTGAGGAATCGCCACCGCCTCGACCACTCCCGAGCCTCGCCGTTGCTTTCCTTGGCCTCCCCTTGCCCGTTCGAAGCTCCTCTGCCTCTTCTCCGGGCCCGAGCGCCATCGAACCGCCGCCACGCCATAGCACCCGAGCCGCCGCCGCTTTTCCCTCGTCGCCGGCCATCTCCCGAGCTTGCCGAGCTCCGCGCCAGGTATAATCAGACTCACCGTGCGCTCCTCTTTGGCTAGCCTGGCCACGTCGGCCGTCGAGCTGACGTGGCTGCTGATGTGGTGCCACGCTAGCGCCACCTTGGCAACCCCTGCCCTATCAACGCCACGCCCACACCAGTCACCTCCCGTGCCACCTCAGCTTCTCTCAGGTCTGTGGACCTGGTCCATAAACCCGGGGTCCACCTGTCAGTCTCCTGTCCGAGAATCCGACCAGGGCTAACGTCAGCATGACGTCATAAATCGGATTTTCCCGTAGAAAAATAATTCGGCCGAAAAGAAAATACTTGTTGACATCATAATTTCTATTTTCGTTAGAAAAATAATTCCAAAATCCAGTTTATTCATCTTCTCTGATTTTAAACTTTCGAGAGACCGTTCTTCATCATCCTAACTCCGATTGAGCCCATTCAAATTTCTAAATTCATCAAAAATTCCCCTCTATCCATTTCTGGCCTCAATTCAAAATTTTGAAGTCGTTTGAATTTACTTTGAATTTATTTTGAGTTTGGTCGGTTATTTTCACGTGTAGACTATGACGATTCGGAGGATTTCTTCGACGACGATTCTCACCCCACTGCAGAGCAAGGCATGTCACACAACTTGACCATGTTGATTCCAAATTTCAAATAAAGTTTATGTTGTTTTAAATTATTCCTGCATGCCTATTTTTATTCACAATATTTTAATTCAGTCTTTAATTTAGTTAATACCGGGTTGTTTAGCACCTCCTTGACTTTGGGAACGCTTACACCTTGCCACCCTAGAATAAAAACTCTAGTTAGTACACTAGTATGGCTAGAGAATTTTTGTAGCAAATGCTTAGTCATGCATAGATACAACTTTAGGGTTGGGATACCTTTTTCACATAAAATGATGAAGCTTATAAATGTATTCTTGACTTCGGAGAGTCAAGAAGTTTTATGAAATACTTTCAAAATAAAATATAAAACCTGGTTTAGACCTAGGCTAATGGTTAGGTGGTGGGTGCAGGCATGCACTGTTGTTCGGAGACATAGTGTTGATTGCCGTGCACAGGGGTACGAGGTTGAGCCTAAGTCAATTAAGGACCGGTCTGTGAGCTACTATTGCAAAGCCCTATCTTACTAACATAAGGCTGGCATGGGACAGCCCTAACTGATTAATTTGCGGGTCCCAACCTAGGTCATGTCGTAGGATGAAAGTGAGCGTGGCGTAGGCCATGTGAAGTCTCACTCGGCTCAAGAGGGGGTCCCGGTCTGGTGGATTCCTTACTGGGGTGAAATCTTAGAGTTGGCTTGGCTAGGTTGAAGGCTTTGCATTGTAAAGGGCTTGTCGTGATCTCCTCGCCGCACACCAAAGGAAGTGTGTTAATCCGATGGCAACACGGGATGATCATGTCTTGTGGGTAAAGCTGTACAACCTCTGCAGAGTGTATAATCTATCCTGGATAGCCGTGCCCACGGTCATGGGCATGCTGAGTAAAGTTTTTCACAGATTAGATTTTGTTTTTTTAAAATGATTTATGAAAACCTGGTGGATGGATGGAATCCGCGCGTGGTTGGGAACGTGTGGAATCCACACGAGATCTTTTGGAAATATGGTCCGGGTGGGATGCCCGTGGTTAGGTTAGTGTTTGGGCAGAGCCTGCACTAACAGTATTACTTTCCTTTACAAGTACTGTTTTTACTTACTGTACTAAATTCAGCAATTTCAATGTAGTTATTGTATTTCTTTAAATGTTGTTTTATGCAAAACAACCCTAAGAGCCTTCCATTGATGCCATTATCATTAAGTTGCATTCTCCGTGTGATTTGCGGAGTACAAGTTTGTACTCACCTTACTACCTCATATCAGAGGAGGATGACTTCGACTACGGTGAGGATCAGGACGAGTAGGACGCGTCTTACAGTCGACTGCCTGTGGGCAGGCTTGGGCTTCGCTGTTTACCAGTTTGCTTCCGTAGTTATTTGCTTTATTAGTGTTGCCAATGAGCATTGATGTAAGACTTGGCCATAAGGCCGTACTCTTTTAATTAATATATATTTGCTTGGTCAATTGTGCTTGATATGTATCTTTGTTTCGTTGTGTGCACTAGTTGTTTCTGGACTAGTGCGATTTACACAAAGGGTTTTGGAGTCGTTGCTCTGAGGTCCGACAGTTCTCAAGAAAATCATTGATCTGTTGAAGCTCTTAAGCCTCTTCGGACACGCTCAAGCAAAGACCTCTGGGCTGCTAGTCACCTTCTTTGAGCGGTCCTGATGCTGGCTGGGGCTGCCTCACAGGAGAGCGATTATTTCTAGGATTTCTCCCACGCTCATCAAATACTAATCAGGCTCATCACTAGAGGTTTCCTCACCATCCTCACAAGAGGCGGGAGAGTGTGATCGGTGGGGGAGCATCCTCAGACCTTCCTATGAGAGGGTGATGAGGTTCTGCGAGCAGGGCAAAGACCTCTTGTCTAGAATCTCCACTTCTGGAGAGGCCTCCTCGTCTGAAGAATTGTTGAGCAAGATTGCCTCATGGCCTGGAGTAAACCCACTAGGTAGGGGAATTCTGGGTTATAATTGTCCCTGGTCTGATTTGTTCCCTGGAAAAATGCGGGCGAACATGAAGAGTGCCCACCCATTCTCTTTGCAGATTCAATAGGAGAGTCACCACTACCAATTGGTAATGGATTCCCAGATTGGCAAATTCCAGGGCTCGCTGAAATTGCTCGGGGTGTCGTCGCGGGACTCGAATGTTTGGAGGCGGGCCCATTATTACGTTGCGATCCTCATCATGGTTGGGTTGACCCTTGCCACTTGGGAAATGTGAGTCCTCCGTTGGGTGTACTGCTATGGGTGATTTGGATCCCTTATCAGCCTTTCCTGTGCTGGGGATCTCTGAGGTTCTGTGATAGATTTCCAAGGAGACTCTCACCAATGGAGGATTGTATTGTCTGCTCGAAGTTGTAGCGGGCATCCATGTTGAGGTCCGCATATTCAGCCAAGTCAAACTAGTTCTTCTTGTTCCACTTCCCTGCCATGAGGACATCAGGAGAAAGAGAACTTCTAGGCCAAAAAATTATTAGGATCTTGGAAGAAGACTTTCCCCACGAACGATGCCAACCGTCAGTCTTTTAATACCGATCTTACATTTGATTTGTTCGAATTCGGGGGAACTCTTATCACTAAGATTTGGTCATGCAAAAGGAAAACACAGACATTTTTATACAGGTTCGGATCCTGTGTTGCAATTGCTCAGAGAGGAAAATTACAGAGTGTGTAATGAAAAATACCTTGTACTGTCTCTTGCTTGGATCTACCTTCTCCCTCCTCTTCTCCGACTAATCCTTTATATAGTTGACCAAATGACAGCAGTTGTCTTGCGCCAAATGACGTCTCATCGGTTCAAGAGATAACCACCCAACAAAAGTTATTGTTAGAGAGACGTGGAGGTGATTCGCCATACAACGGTTGTTTTCAGAGGGAGATCATGTGTGGTTATTAGAGATAAGCGCATGTTCTAACCGTCATGTTAGGCGACTCTACGAGGAACTAGATAGGCTATTCATAGGAAAGTCTACGACTAGGTTGTAGGACATCTTACGAGTACATGGTCGTAGAAAGACTTACGACCAAGAAGTAGTCGCGGTACGACCTACGACTATGTGGTCGTAGAGAGATTTACGATCAAGGAGTAGTCGCAGTACGACTTACGACTATGTGGTCATAGAGAGACTTATGACTAAGGAGTAGTTATAGTATGGCCTACGACTATGTGGTCGTAGAGAGACTTACGATCAATAATTAGAGGATTATTATATCCTTGTCAACTATAAAATGTCTACCAAAAGTAGCATATGATGAATTTCGAGTCAAATTGAATTAACAAATGCACAATTATTATCGGTCCCTAATTTATGAAGAAACCAAAAACACAATACACAATCTGATTATAATAGAGTAGTACGACACAAATGCGAGAGCATATGATATGTTATCAAATACAAAAACGATATGGCACAGTCTTAGAGCAACTCCAGCAGGGCCCCTACTTGAGCCCTCAAACCTCATATTTGAGGGCTTGAGGAAAAAATGGAGGTCCAGCAGGGCCCCTACTAGAGCCCTCAAATTTGAGGAGCCCCTCAAATCCCCCCTTCACCCCTCATTCCTAGGGACTCTGGACCAAGCCCTCAAATTTCTGTTGACTCCGTTTTCTGCCCGCCCGCCCGGCTCTTTCCCCTCGCCTCTTTCCCCGCTCGCCTCTTCCCCTCCCATGCGCGCCGCCGGTTCCCCTCCCCGCACGCCAAGCCCGCAGCCCGCCCGCGAGCGCCGCCCGTGCGCGACTTCCTTCGGCCGTGCGTTTCGCCGCATCCGCCGCGACCTCGCTCTCCTCCGCCGACGCCGCCTCCTCCGCGACCTCGCTCTCCTCCGCATCGCCGGTTGTCAGACCCAGATTCTACAATCCGGAATCTACTGTGTTTCACTGCACTATTCCCTGGATCAGTAGATAGTGCACACAGTTACAGTTCTGAATATCAAAGTACATATCATGCGGAAACGTAATTAAAATATTAAACTTACACATGGGCCGATTAGGCCGAAATCAATAAATTGCAGCAGCGGAAGAACGAAGCACACAGGTGGGACCTTCAGGACATGCCCACAGGCAGCCAACTGGAGGTTCGCGATCTAGCCCTTGACATCTTCATCTTCATCTTATCTGCCAGCTTGTCCACTCTTGTTGCTGAGGCGAGGTGACTTGACTCTTGATTCTGAATTTTGCCGCAAAAGCGAGCGTGAGCACTCCGACCCCGTGCTCAGCGAGCCAACACACAGAATGCAAGATATAACATGTATGGCTAATCAAAGGATGGCTCAGGTTTATTTTCTTTTGCGAAGAGTGCTTTTGAATACAATTATATAAAAATCCTTTAAGACCTAGCATTTTGAACACACGTATATGTTGAATGCAGTAATAATAGTGATTCAGATTCCATCCACCATTACATGACATCTGCACCATATAGCAATTCTTCAGCGTTATAGCCGCTTAACTTACCACTGGGGCGACACCCAGGACAATTCCAAACTAGGGCCTTACACTGCCCTTCCATTTTTCCAACCCATCATAAAGCATTTTGAAATAGAACTATATCTGGTTAAGTTCCCGTGTCTGCCCTTGACCGTGGGCACGGCTATTCGAATAGTTTTGACTCTGCAGAGTTTGTACACTTTCACCACAAGAGACAATCAACTCGTTGCCCCACACGATGCCTTAGACGTGTGGTTGAGCAGACCATCACAGTGACTTTTCAAAGTATCTAGGTTCTTTTCTCATCTCACATTTATGGGAGACTGCCCACTTGCGGTGGGTCCCATCTGTGCGCGGGATGTCTCCCACAGCCACTAACGCAGCCGGGCTCCCCTTCCCGCAACGTTAGGACAGCTGGGAAACTTCACCCTCCACTGGTGTCCCTTCAGGCCTCCCCTTGCCATAGCTAAATTCCTTCAACCTCCTGCCAATGAGATGAGTCCAGAACTTCGATAAATTTACTTAGCCAAGTCGTAAGTTACGGACTTGTGGTTGCACTGTTTTACAAGGGAGTTCATGACAAGATTCGGTCCTTAGTGGTATCTGGGCGGGCTACCACTAACCCACTTTTTATACATCACTATCTCATTGTTGTGCTTCCACTGCACTTTTTATACATCACTAACTCACTTTTGTGCTTCCACTGCACCATACATACACACCTTCGACTCAGTCCGCCCAGACATTAAAGCAAGTTGGGATTTTTGGGAGCATAAAATAATCATATCGAAATATGCCAGTCATTCCCACTATGACTGCCCAAACCAGTTCTCATGATTAAAAGTAATGCTTGGGACAATTTCTTGCCCCGAGTTCCTAATCAATGCTAAGCATGGCATACGGTTACAGACTTATTTTCGAAATGTTACTATCATATTTTTGCTAGGGCGACAAGGTTCACACATTCAAATACTCAAAGGAGGGGGTGATATTATTCAAGGTAAACAACGGCATATAACTAGAATATCAAATTTAGCATGCATTTGCATAAAAATAACAGCAATGCAGTTTGTTAATTTAAAACAAAGTAATTTGCAGAAATGTAGGTTCAACATGATCAAAGTATTGACTCGCCTGGCACGGTTTACCGCAGTCTTGAGCTCACACAATGCTTTCTCTTGAACTGCGGATCTTTTCTTCACTTCACTCTTGATCTCGCTTGATCCGTGGAATCTTCGGACTTCAGTTTCTAATTACGCGACAACGACTGAATCCAAATAAAAGCAAATAACTCAAAAGATCCAAATAAATCCAATCACTTTAAATATCCGATTTAGCTTAAATTATGCATTTATTATGATTTGAGAATAGAAGGGCGATTCAGGTTAGTGTGTGGTAAGCACATCGGTAGCTGGGTTTGGGCAGGAGGACGAGTTGTCTGAATGCTTTACCGTGAGGGAAAATTTTAGAAATACGAGGGATCGAAAGTGAAGATGCACTCACAGGAGTTATCTGCTTTTGAGAAAGGAAGGTGGCCATACATAGCCGATTGGGGAGAAGCGAGACTTGACCTTCCGATTGATAAATTTCTTTTATTATTTTTATATTTATCAAGAAAGTTCCATGAGTCGGGTTAGTCCTATAGTCTGGTGTAGGAGTTTAGTGCACAAATTTTATCTCTAGGGTATGTATTCCTTGCAGCTCAGGTTAGGGCAAGGCAAACTGGACCGACGGATGAGGTCTGTACTTATTCTATAAATCCTTTAGTCGAAGGCATTATAATACTTGGATATCTTAATTACGTTTTTAGAATAGTTTCTGATATAGGCTTTTATTTATTATTAATCTATAGTTTATTTATACGAGTCCCGACTTGCTGTATATAGATAATTATGTTCCATATAAATATGTACTAAAGCTAGTGTAAGATTTAATTGACGGCGCTACTGTTATGTTGCTCATACTTTAGCTATTATCATGCTTTATTTTAAATTTTAGTTTAAACTTAGCAACCGGAACAAGGTTTGATGTATATCATTTTAGGTAACCCTAATTACTTGTGTTGACGACCTAACGTCCACTTTAGGGTACATACACATATTGGTTAGGTCATTTTAATGCCCGATGTCCTAGTGCTTTTACATTTTAGTAACTATATATTAAGATGACCTTTTAAAGGCATAGAAATGACAGTCATGCCTTAGATGATTAACTTTTACATCCCTTTACTATTTGAACCTGCTACACATGATTACATTTTGTTATCGCTACTAAATCAAAACTACAATCTAAGACTTCAGGGTCGGCAATATGTTAATGTTAGAGTTTATATTTTGTAATCAATTCTCATTCCCAATATTATTTGTTACTTATGATTTATCATGTGCCTCTTTAATTGTAAGAACCTGCATTAAAAGTCGTTCAAATGCTTTCTCATTATCCTCCTTAATTGTTTGGATTATAATTCTGGGATTCCTTTATATACGGGTATATGTCTATATGTTTAAGAACATACTTTAATCACTTTCATACATAAGAGTTTAACAATCTTCTATCGGTAATTAATTAGAATTTAAATCCCTAATAATCGCATTATCATACCTTATGTATCTTCATTCATAGCTAGGCTAAATTTTTGAGTTGAATTAAGATTTATTTGTATGAGTCCTAGTTTGTTAAACTATGTTTAGCATTATCACTTATTAAGTTTAACATCATGATTTTATTTAATGGTACCATTAGTATTTTGTTTACACTTTAGTTATTATTTAATCCATTTCCTTAATCTTAATCTTGAGGGTATTTTTAATTGAACTCTTTATTAAACTTTGGACATGTAATCAATTCCATCTTTTTCATTATGAATTTATGAATAATTTCTTATTCTTACTTCCCATTATAAATTCACAAGTAATTCCTTATTTATATTCTCATGCATATACATATTTACAAGAATCTTACTCCTTACTCTACACAAACATACACTGCCTGGGGGGTGGTTCTCCTGTTTGGGCCCACAACTCAGAGAGAGTGTCAGGGCAGAGGGCCATTCGGCCAGGGGAAAACAGAACAGGGGAGGGGCGGCGCAGGGCCAGGCGGCGGGCTCGCCGGCGCGGCCGTCGGCCGGAGGGTGGCGGACGTGGCGAGATGGGCTGCCCCCGAGGTGATGAACCCTCGGGTGGTAGTGGCTCCGGCCAAGGCGGCGCCGAGGGGTGCCGGCGGCGATGGAGGCGGCCGGACGCGGAGGAGCCCTGGGGGCGGCGACGGCCAAGGAGAAGGGAAGCCTAATTAGCACGAGCATGAGCGAGAGGGGGTGGTAGGGAGCGTACCAGTGCGGCCGGTGAAGCCGGCGAGTGACCGAGGCGGGCTAGCGTCGGAAGCCAGGGGCGGCGGAGGGTGGCGCACGTGGAGGGGGCAGCTCGGGCATCGAGGGGGCCGGGCGTCGGTTGGGGAAGATTGAGGGCGTCATGGGGGTGCTCCCACTGCGGGGAATCGGTCAGGGGGCGACCGAGGAGGCGGCGGCGCTGAAACGGCGACGGCGGCGTGTAGCCGAACCGAGGCGGGACGAGCAGGGCAACGGGGAAGGGGAGCATGGAGGGGGGGCTCGGCCGGCTTCTTATAGGCAGCGAGCACGGGGAAAACCAGGGGCGATGAGGAGAATCGGTGGGCGGAGCAGGGAGAGGGGGAATGCATCGAGACTGCGCAAGGGGGAGGTGAACCAAATCCTCTCCGAGATTTTGTGGGGAGAGAGAACGGGGTGCGTTGAATCTTGCTCGGGGGTGTATGAGCGAGAGGGAGAGGATTGGCTGCGGCCAGCTGGAGAGGGAGCTGCGCGAGGGAGAGAGCGGCGACGGGCGCGTGGAGAGGAAGGAGCCGAGGAAGAAGGAGAGCGCGGGCGGGGCCACGGCCAGGGGAAGAGGGGCGCGAGGGAGCGGAGCCCGCATGGCAGCGGCAGAGGCGAGGGCGAGCTGGGCTGGCGGGCGCGCGCGCGAGGAGCGGGACGACTTGGTTCAGAGGGTGGCGCGGCCGGGAGAATAGGAAGGGAGGAAGAAGAAGGCAGGCGCGGGACTGGGCCGGCTGCCAGTGGGGGAAGGTCGCAGGGAAAGAGGGCCCACGCGGCAGAGAAGAAATCGGGAGGGAGTAAGGAAAAAGGGAAAGAGAGAGAAAGAAAAGAGTGGGGCCCACATGTAAATGAGAGAAAATAAAGAAGGGAAAATGAGAAGCTTTTGTAGTGACTGAAATTTGATCTTTGTATTTGGATTTTCTATTTTCTAACTTAAGCTTTTGGTTTAATATTTTCGTTTACTGATTTTTGTATGACTTTCGGAATTTAGGCTTCAAATATATATATATAAAATTAAATGAGAGTTTCTGTTACTATTATCATTCAGATTATACGTGTGTAGGTGTGCGTGTATATATATATATTCTCATATGCTGTTATTGCTACTAGCTTATTTCAATTTGCATATAGGTTTATGTATATATATACATACTTATTTCTTATAGTGTGAGACCCTTACTTGCACCATTTGTATATACACATATATGTGTATGTATATATATATGCATGTGTGTCTGTATTTTTATTCATCCAATTCTTATTGCTATTTATATCATTATTTTCAAAATGAGACTTTATATTTTAACTCAAGTTTCTCTCTTCTTATACTGGATCATCTTTTCAGATTCGCATTTAAAGTTTTAGTTTTCTAGTACGTGCATATTCCCCTTTTTGGAATTACTATTGTTTGTCTTTGTATTTTATGAATTCTTAAAAATTTGAAATCTCCTCAAAGTTCAGAAAATACCACAAAAATCCAAATTCCAATAAAATTTTCTGCAAAAATAATTCAAGAAATTCATATTTTAAATTTTCAAATTTTTGGGGATGTTACACCGGTCTCCTCCGCGACCTCGACTCCCCAGCGACCTCGGCGAGCGATGGCCCCGGGCGGCGACCCAAGCTGGCGGCGAAGAGAAGGCGGAGAAGCCCGTGGAGGAGGAGCCTGCCGACAAGGCGGAGAAGGCCCCGGCAGGGAAAGGCGAGGAGAAGAAGCCGGCGGTGGCTGGCGGCGGCCCCGGGCGAAGGCAGCAGGCGGCCCTGGGCGGCGGCGGCGAGATCTAGGAGGGGCGAGGCCGGATCCGAGCTGCGAAGGCGCAGCGGCGAACGGATCCGGGCGGGTGGCGGCGATGGTGCTCGTGCTGGGGGCGCTGGCCGTCGCGGCGTGCTGCGGGAGTTCGGCGGCGTCGATGACCACGGCGGACAGATTTGAGGAGTGGGTCCCATAGTCAGTGTGCAGTGGAATGGATTTGGGGGTTTAGATTTGAGGGGTGCTGTTGGAGTAGATGCAAAAAAACTGGGCCCTCAAAAGTAGGGGGAGCCCTCAAATGAAAAGTAGGGGCCCTGTTTTGAGGGCTACTGCTGGAGTTGCTCTTAGCACCTCACAAATAGCGGTGTCCTCTCATGCTCTAAGCGTCATTGCCTTACTGAGTGGTCGGTTGCTGTTGCCTGATCACTACAGGTCACTTTAGTCTATGTCATCGGTGAGACGTGCAGATATCTGTCATCGAATCTATTGCATGAATCTTGAGGCAGTGCTTGGTCTAAGGTGGTGATCAGTTGGGCTTAAAAGCTTATGATTTATGGCTGAAAACACTGTAGCTGGCTGAAAAAAAACACTGTAGCTGACAGAGACTTATTTAGCATAATTAAATCTAAAAATATAAAAAATATGTTAGCCCATTACGTATAGTACAAACAAATACGGGGAAAAAAAAGAACCGGCAAAAAAGCTCAACAAAAAGCCAAAAGTTCAGAAAAAGACGAAATTTATGAATAGTGAAAAATAAGCTGGAAGCCAAAAACTTAAGCCCAACCGATCACTGCCAAGCGATCTCTATAAGCAGCACATTCTTGACTTTTATGAGGAGATTATGGAGGTTAAACGATTATAACTTTTTTCTTAGAATAGGGGCGATGGCTCGTAAGGGGTAGATTGATAATATTGTGGGTAATTTTCTTTAATTTTAAACAGTACTTTTTGTAGAGAAAATAAACCAACTCGTTTTTTATGTAGTCGGCGCGACTGCATAGACCCTTCAGTGGAAGGCAGCGCCTTTGCGTGGGCCGTGGGGCCACACGGCATCGACACCACCTTCCCCTCGTCCGAATCGAATCGAGCGGTTCGCCAGTCATAAGGCGCCACCTGTCAAAATCCACGTCATAACGTTGCCCTGGCCCCACTCCCGGTTTCTACTACTTCGCACTTCCCATTCCTCCCAAATCCCAAATCGATCAAAAATACCAAGAGAAAAAAAAAGTGAACAAGAAAAGAGATCCTCCTCGATCCCGACTAGACCGACCGCCGTGGCGATGGATTTCTCCGGCGGGGCCGGTGGCGGCGGCGGCGCGACGCTGTCGGAGATGTACCAGAGCGCGCGGCGGCTGCTGCTCTCGGCCCGCGACGGCGTGGCCCGCGTCGAGCGCCTCGCCTCGGCACCCACATCGTCCTCCTACTCCTCAGCGCCGCTTGTCGGGGGCGGCGGGTCCGGGGACCCGGCAGCCGCCGAGGAGGTGCGGCGGGAGGTGTCGCAGATCCAGGGCCTGTGCGCGCAGATGGACCGGCTCTGGCGATCCATCCCCGCCAAGGGCCAGCGCGACCTCTGGAAGAGGTGAGGATAACCTTAGACCCTTAACTCCTTTTGCTGCTCCGTTATAAGTTTCGTTATGGAGCGTGAATCGGTGATGAGGCGAATGAGATCTCGCTGTGCTTGAGTTCTTGGTGTGGCGCGGATCACAGGTTTTTGTCATGGATTTTGTCGTGATCGTGCTATTCTGGAGGTCAGTTACTGTTGCGATGACGAGATATTTGCTAATTCGGTTGCTTGAGCGTGAATTTTGGCAGCAATGGCGACGACGAGGTCTAATTTGTACTCTTTATTTTGCTGCTTGTTTGTTGAAACTGATGTAATTTATCCCGCTTTCATGCACCTGTGTGAATTGTGTACAGACTGGTGGTCTATAGCTGGTACAGTGCTACTTGGTAGGCTTCCATTGTGCTTTTCATGAAACGGAAGTTAGGTTGCTCAATATGCATGGCGGCAATTATTTTGACAGCAGAACCCATTCGTAGTGTGTCTGGTTTTAGTGTTTGTCTTGAATGATAAATTAGCTATTTAGCTTTGCCATTATCAGTTTTTTTTCCCATACTATATCTTCCCTTGGTATATTTGACTCATATGTTTGGCAGTGAAGAGAATGGCGAGGTTATTGAGGTAGCAAGAGCTGTTGTAACTGGGTAATGTCACCAAATCTGCCTGTTGCTGGCAGGGTTATTCAAACACATTAGATCATAGTTATTAAGGTGTCGCCTAATCGTTGATTAGGCATCGAGGCGCTCGATGATCAGAGGCGGTGGCGCTTCGATCTTGGGTCAGGGGCAGCAGATCTGGTTCTGCGACACCGCTGCCACAGAATCTTGGCTCGTCGCCGCAGGATTTGGCTGCAGATTGCCACCGTTCTTGCTGCTCAGTGCTCACCACAACCCTTGTTGCTGGCTCCACCGGATGTGGGGCAGAAGGATGTAGAGGTAGGGGAAGAGCGAGCGAGAGAGAGAGAGAGAGCCGTGGGAGATGGGGAGAGGAGTGGCGGCTAGGGTTAGATTGTGAGAAGACCAAGGGAGATGGAGGCACGGTGTTGGCCAGTTGGGGGCAAGCTGGGTTGGCATGATGGGCCAGGCCAGGCCACTTTCTCTTTTACCTTTTTCTCCTTTTCTTTGTTTCTTTTCCTTTCTTTCCTGTGACTGTAACGTTTTCAGCCCTTTCTTCCTGCTGGTATGGCATCGCCTTAGGCGTCCAAGGCGTTGCCCAAGCGTCCAGGCGGTGCTTTGGTGCCCGCCTCGCCTTAGCGCCTTAATAACTATGCATTAGATTGATAACAAAAACTCTTGCTGCAAAATAGTCATTCTCAAATTTGATCCTGCACTTCTCGATGGTTGATAGGGGCAAGGTGCCAAGAACAAGCATTGACAGAGTACTCTCATTGAACCTACTAGCACACGTTATATATGAGGCATGAATTTTTGTTGGATTTGCTTTGTGAATGCTGAATAACAAACTAACATTCTTGCATTGTCAAATCAAAGGTGTAGTGTTAGTTGATTAGGGATGCCAGTGCTTGAACCACCACTACATTCACAAACAGACCCACCCAAAAAAGCCTAAGATAAAACAACAGTTGCATCATGGTTGAGCTGTTCTTAACATTAGTTCTGCTAGAGTGAATAGAGGCATCTTCATAGAATTAACCAGGAGTAATAGTGTTTTAATTCCAGTACTCCACGGTACACAAGCAATAAATGAATTTGTGTATTACTACACTGATTACTTCACAATTTAGTCAGCAAACAGAAACATTTTGATGTGTTTGAATTTCATGGTTCATATTAGGAAATTTAGCTATAGTTAGCCAGAATTGACACAAGCAACTAAGCAAGCAGACATTTCTAATCTTGATTTAAGGCGTCTAACTCATTAGCAGTTCTTGTTTTATCTATCTTCTGAGTTCAATGGAAACGCTATAGCTATGCACTAAAGTACGCATCCTTGAACCTTTATTTGCAGTTTTACCAAATATTGCCTCTTGACATTGAATTGCATTTGAGAGTGATATTTGTCTTCACCAATTTGTAGGATCTTCTTGTAGAACTTTACATGGCTTTGGTGTATGATTTACCCATATTAGATAGAAATCTGTGTTTTACTTTTTAAGATAACAGTTCTCTAATTTTGTCATTTAGTTCTAATTTTGTGATTTAGTGCAAGAGTTCACAGTAGTGGCAGTACTAAGTTCAGAATCTGGTTCTCATGTTAATCTTTCTCAGTCCATCATCACACCAGCTTAGTTCAATATGGAATTTCAGGCCGTAAGTGTCACCCGGATTTAGATACACATTCATTTTTAGTTGATGTAGAAGATATCTGGCCATCCTTATCTATCTTCCTGAATATGCATACCTTTGCCCTGTTTAACTAGTTCATCCTGTTGGTCCATAATTCCATATTTCCTTTGTGAAGAGTTCCTAGAACTAATTTTTCTGTTATCTGTTCTGTAGAAATAGAATTTATATAAAACTGAGATGCTGAGGCTTGTAGAACAATGCTAGATGGCTACTCTACAGCAGGGTTGCCTGAGTTGTTCGTACTGAGTGCTGACGCCGATCCTGAACTGTATCATCAGGAGGGTTCTCCCGTTATAACACTCAAGTTGGCAAACTTTATCTGAGACTTGTTTAGGAGGTCCCTTTTTTGTATGTTTTAGTTCCGACTTTTGAATTTTCAAGTTCTAAAAGATTTAAGAATTAAAAACAATGCATTTTGCTTGCATCATGCTTTCGAGGTGTCTGCTGCATAGCTGACATTTGATGCGCTGGATATGAGAGAAATGCTCGAGGATATGTATCAGGTTGTGGGTTTCATTTTGTCCTGTTGGATATAGAAATTCCAGAGTTTGTGCAATTGCTAGGATAGCCGAATTGGAGTTCTGTAGGTTCAGCATTTCAAGTATGACATTGTTTTGTGTTGTCCTAACAGAAAAGTGGAGCAGCTGTCTGAAGAGGTCGATTCCTTGAAGGAAACCCTCGACAGGCATTCTTTGCGACAACAAAAGCGGATCCTGGAAGCAAAGCAAAGGGCAGAGCTATTTGAGAGAGCTGTAAGAAATCCTTCCAGCAAAGCTAGAGTCGATTTTTTTCTGCATGAAAATTTCATTGCACAATTAATGAACTGAAATTATTGTTGCAGAATGGGGAGTCCTCACATGTCCTTCGAATATTCGATGATGAAGCCCATGCAATGCAATCAGCTCGTAGCTCCTCTCGTATGCTTGAAGAAGCTTATGACACAGGAGTTGCTATCCTTCACAAGTACGCTGACCAGAGGGATCGACTGAAGGTAAAACATATTTCATTTGTCACCATAAAGCATCTATTTTGACTGTGAACAGAAGATCACTTAATAGCACTGTCAATCTTGTTCGCTTTTGTTGGTACAATTAGCCTACTAATAGTTATATCTTCACTGCGTTGCAGAGTGCTCAAAGGAAGGCTTTAGATATCCTGAATACCGTCGGCCTATCAAACTCTGTTTTGAAGCTTATTGAAAGGCGGCACCGTGTCGACAAGTGGATTGCATATGCTGGTATGATCATCACCGTCGTGGTGATGGTTGCATTTTGGCGGTTGACGCATTAGCGCTGCGCTATGTTGGTCATAATTTTCCATTTGAGAGATGATGCGTAAATCACGCAAATAGATCAGATAGTGAAGGGCAAAAGCTTTTGCTGTCTCTGGTCCTTCTGTGTATGGACTGTTTGCACACCTCTGATTGGTAAGCGATCTTCTGTAGTAAACAGGTCTTTGCAGCTGCATGTTAGCAGCTGCTTTTTAAGTTCCAACTCCAAGCAGGTTTCCAGCAAGCACTCAGTAGCCAGTACATGTGTGTTATATTCCTTTTTGTATGCACAGTACAGTAGTTTGTTACTACATTTCTCATGTAAGTGCACTACCGTACACATACACTCCTATGCAAAAAATCAAATGTATTAGTAGACGCCTATGGCATTTATTTCATTCTGCACAAACATTTTTTTTTGTGCTTTTGCTCAACTTTGCTTCTGCACAAACATTTGCTTCTGCACAAATATATTGCTCAACTTCTTAATCAGATGTCCTCTCCCTTGTACGATAGTGAATTCAATCATGAACGCATGGCTTTTCGAAGTAGCTTATTCACTTCTTTTTTTTTTCCGTTTTGCTCCAAAGATAAGTCAGGGTCACGTGCGCATCACGTACCATGTTCCTCTCGCTTCCGTCTTGCGGACAAATGTTTCCCTCACTTTTTACACCACTCGCCCATTTCTTTTAAAAGACACTTCTTTCAACTGTTACTATTCATTTTCACCCAAAATTTATCAACAAAAACCAATACAAATACCTGAAGACTAGTCATATACAAGCAACCCCGGCCCTTTAAAATGAGATATCCACTGAATGCATGATAATATCATACTAGAATATAGTAATATTCATAAAAGAGACCCTATATGTACACATGATATTTTCCAATAAATCTATTTTTTGTGATTGTTGCTAAGTAATTCTGAAAGGAAATTAACAAAAGATAATTAAAGAAGG
This sequence comes from Dendrocalamus latiflorus, assembly GCA_017311315.1. Taxonomy (NCBI): domain Eukaryota; kingdom Viridiplantae; phylum Streptophyta; class Magnoliopsida; order Poales; family Poaceae; genus Dendrocalamus; species Dendrocalamus latiflorus. The sequence continues at coordinate 41,821,904 of CM029652.1, read as the reverse complement.
GGATAGACTATTGTACAGGCGACTGAATTTTTTTTATCTTTCAGTCACCTAAAGTTGCACTTTAAATCACCTAAAGTTGCACATGTTTTTTTTGAGGGGGGCTGCAATTTTAGTTGATTGAGAGTGCAATTTCAGGTCACCTGAAGTTGCACTCTGAATCACCTAAAGTTGCAGCTGTTTTTTTGGAGGGGGGCTGCAATTTTAGTTCATTGAGAGTGCAATTTCAGATGACTGAAATATAAAAAAATTTCAGTCGCCTGTGCAATAGCAAAACTGTTAAAGAAGTTAGGCATCTCCTTCCAACCATCGTCAGGGTCTAGCTCATCCATGTAGCCGTGGCCTTCCAACTGGCTCGACGCCGGCACCAACGACGAGCTTGCCATGTATGCCGTATCACCTCCAAATTTATATGTCTTGGGCGATGCAGCCGCAACTGCCGGTGCCTTAGGCGCCATGGGTACCGTCAAGTTGATGCTGCTCGCCAGCGCCGCCTCGTGCCCGAACGCCGTCGAACTCAGCCCGACATCGACACTGACGGGCACGGCGCCATCGAAACCAACCAAGCTGCTGGGGTCGGGCACGACCGGCACGCCTGTGGACACCGGTAGGTTAAATGCGCTGCAGCGCCAAGAAGGGCCAACAGGTCGACGTTAGGACAACGAGGCCGCGTCGAACATCCGCGTGACGAGGCCCCGGACGACTTGGAAGTTGGCGGCGTCGGCCTGGAGCTTGTCGAGGTCGAGGTGGGTGCTGACGGGGAGTACGCCGGCGCGGGGGAGGTGGGTGACGGGGTCGATGCCCATGGTCAACAGCTTCCTGCTTAGGTGCGTATCCCAGTAGTTTTTGATCTTGTTGTCCGTCCTCAGCAACAACATCTTCGCCATCGCCAACCACCTTAATCATGTCAGAACAGACTCTGGTCATATGTCTAGGTCCAACCGGATTTCACTCCCCAGGCACAGGTCCAAATGGGTTGAGCACCTAAGCCCAGAGACGTAACCATGTAGTGGGTCCTGGGTTCACAGGACACCGGGTACAAAACATTTTAGTAGGGATTAGAGTTTTCAGTCCATGTGTGAACCTCTTAAGCTAAACTCAGTGCATCCGCTTCTTTCCTTCAAATCCACTGAAGGGAGCACTAACAACTCAAATTTCTAATAGCTAGCAGTAGTCTACGAGAAGTCTTTGCTTAAGGCTGTAAACGAGCCGAGCTCGAGTGAGCTTGACCTGGCAAGCTCGAGCTCAGTAGAAGCTCGAACCGAACTCGAGCAATCTTGAGATTGCCATCGAGCTTCAAGCTGGGCTTGAGCTCGGCCTCGGGCGATAGCGACAGCTTCAGGCAGCCTTGAGTGGCAGCGATGGCCTCGGGTGGCCGCGGTGGCTTCAGGCGGGCATCCATCGACCGGGATGGAGCTGGGAACCGGAAGGGAGGGGTGGTTGGCAACGGTGTCTGAGGAGAGTGGAGACTGCGCCTGCACAGAAGGGGATTTAGGGTTCGGGACTTAGGGTGGGGATTGGGGTACTAGGGACTGGGGGTTTGGGACTTAGGGTTGTGGTCCTGGCCGGTTGGGACCGTTGGGCTGCATGCACGGCGCATCAGTGTAAGGCCGTGGGCCTGTTGGCCCGTGCACGAACAAGCTCCTCGAACTATTTGAGCTCGATTCAAATGGGCTCACGAGCTTTAGACCAGGCTCGAGCTCGGCTCGTCTGGAGCTCGAGTCGAGCTCAAATCGAGCCTATGCTGAACCAAGCTCGAGTAGCTACGAGTCTTGAGCTATTTTTACAGCCTACCTCTGCTTCTCTTAGTCCATGAGGCAACACAGCAGGGCGAGCCAGCCCTTGAGCCAGTGCAAGAGAGAGTACTGCAACAGGCCATGACGTCTATTTGATGATCCTGACGCATGTCACCTTGCAACAACCCTAGGTGCTTGTTCATCTCGCATGGTCAGCCAGGAGATGTGCACCACGTCCACACCCAGCTAGGCAGCAATCGGTCATCGGAGAATGGGAGAAATCGACACCATTGGCCACCCTCGCTTACCATCTCGCTGTGGCGTCACTTGGTCCTTATTGCCTCATGCCCTCGTCGGCCGAAGGAAGTTTAGGTCCATCTGATCATTATATACTTTGCTCTAAATTTCTCTCAATTATTCTAATTTGTGAGTTAGAATTTCAATATGGTGATTGTTGATTGATTTTTGTTGAAATGTAGGGTTAAGACTTAGGGTTTCAATTTTGATTTTTGGAATACCAGCCTAACTCATTGCAAATAGTAAGCAAAGTTGTAGTAATTAACTGCAATGTCAACTACGTAAGCCACTGGATATATTTTCTATTATATTATTTTTGAACTATTGAACATACAAATATCTAACTCACTTTTCAATTAATTGGTGATAATTTCATGAATGATATACTTATTTGCTATGTGGATAAATAAGAATTCATCAAAATTACTAATGATGTTATGGTTCGTTACTTTATGAACTTGAAAAAACGTAAATATTAAAAGATAATGCATTTACTTATATGAAAGAACATAAATATTAAAAGATAATGCATTTACTTATATGAAAGAACATAAATATTAAAAGATAATGCATTTACTTACATTTGATCATTCTACTATTTTGTACTTGAAAACTTTAAGTAATTTTGTTCTTTTTTAACAGGTCATTGAGGTCGAATAATGTATTTTACCAATGCTAACAAACTTTTGTCTATGGTTTCACCCTTAGTTCGTTTAGTTTGCTGCAACTAATCAATGTTATTATCGGTTTTTTTATTTTGGTAAGCATTTCGATCACTGCTTCTTTATTATCATACGTTGTTGTCAGTTATGTTGAAGTATTGATACTAAAAATTACTAAACACATTACTATTTAGTACAGTATTGTTTGAAAACTATGTATGTTGTTATATATATGGTAAAGTGGTGAACTCCGGTCATTTTCATTCTAGTTCAACCCTTGCCTAAGCCCACGAGCTGCTCGTATACAAGCTCTACAGCAACAACCTTACAAGTGGTACTGGGCCTTCCCCCAAAAGACTAGTCCAATGGGTGAGGTCTCTCTCACACTTATAAGTTGTACTTCTCATTTCCTACAACCAATGTGGGACTGTTTCCAACAATCTCCCCCTCACGCATTGGTTGTGTATGTGTAACATCCTGAAAAATATAAATATTAAATTATGAAGCTTTTGGATTATTTTTATTCGTTCTTTATTTGAATTTGGAGTTTATGGAATTTTTCTGAGAAAAGTTGGTAGAAATTCCAAAGGTTAAAGAGAAATAAACATGTTTAAATAGTAGAAAGTTAAAATATGAATAAAGAATCTGAAAAGATGATGCAAAAGAATTAGAAAGTAAAAATAATAAGCATCTACAAGAATATATATACATATGTATGTATATATATATATATGTATGCATAAAAGTAAATATAACAAGACAATAATCTTTATAAAATAAATATCAGCAAAATAGTGGATGTAGAATTACAGGGAGCAAGGAAGTGGATATATACACACACACATAAATACCCAATAGGAAAATCAAAGTACAAAAGAAAAAGAAAAAGGAAAATCGGCCGGGCCTGCCATCACCCCGGCCCAGCCCCTCTCTCCGCACGCGGTCAGCGCGCACGCGCGGCCCAGCACGCCAGCACTCCGCGGCCCAGCGTCGCCACGCGCGCTCGCCTCTCACTGCTGCGCGGGCCTGCGCCTTACGCCTCGCTGCCGCGCGACCCCACTCGCCAGGCGCTCCCCGCTGCGCGGTGGCCCCGCCTCCACCCGCGCCTCTCCCTCTGCGCCGCGGGCCCGAGCGCCCCGCTCTCCTTCTTCTTCCTTCCCCGGCTCCTTTCTTCTCCACGCGCCAGCTTCGCCTCGCCTCTGCTCTCTCTCGCGCTGGCCGCAGCTGATCGCTCCCTCTCTCTCTCACACCCCGCGGGCAAGATTCAACGCATCCCTGTTCTCTCTCTCCCGCAAAATCTCGGAGAGATTTCGTCCGTCCCCCCTCGCCGGCGCAAACAGGGCGGAGCGCAAGGTGTCGCCCTCGCCGCGTGCCTCTCCCGGCTATAAAAGCCCTGCCAAGGAGCCACAAATGCGCCGCAACACTTCACTCTTCCCTCCCCTGGCCGCAATTGCACCATAGCGTCCCAATTCCCCCGCCAGCTCCTCCTTCTTCCCGAACTCCGGCGCCGCCCTCCCCGCCGATTCTCACCGTAGTAGACCGATTGCATTCGCCCACACGTTCCTAGGAGCGTCGCCAACCCATTCCAGGCCTTCCCCACGCCTCTCGTGGTCTCTACCTCGCCGGCCTCGGTAGCCGTCCCCGAGCCACCGCCACCGCACGCCGCCAGCCCTCTCCGGTGACCGTCACCCCCGACCGTCTACACCAACATCTTCACCGACACCCGGAGATTGTATTCTACGCAGCTCCCAGACCTCTCCAGCCACCGCTCGCCGCCGGCCACCGTCGCCCCCGACTCCTCTGCCCGGCCCCCTCCGCGAGCTACTTCACAGGGGTTTATTACCCATATAGGGTAAGCATCGCTCGGCTGTCCGAGTGGCTTTCAGCGTTACTCTCTTCCTCCCTCCCGCTTCCGCGGCGCGTGTTCGAGCCCCGCTCCGCGCCTGCGGTCGAGCATTTCTTTCCTTTTTCCTTACCGACAGGTGGGCCCCACCTGTCGACCTGTGCAGCTGAGCAGCCGACTGACCGCTGGGCCCCACCGGTCAGTGGCATCTCTGCACCGGACCCTGCTGACAGATGGGCCCCATTGAACAGTACCTGGACCCACTTGTCAGCAGCACAACAATAGAAAAATATAATAAAAAGATTAAAAGATTTAAATAACCTGTGGGACCCACTGTCAGAGATTTTTGAATTTAACTGAACCGAAATATTCAAAGGAGCATAACTTATTCATTTTAACTCCAAATTGGATGAGACAAATTTCTAAATTCATATAAATTCAAGATCTGTCCAGTGGAACTGAAACCATAAATTTTAGAGGTCCATTGAATTTTTGGTGATATTTAATGTGGTTTGCATAAATAAATTGAAAAGACTAAATATTAGTTAAGACGTTGATAAAGAGGAATAACTTTGGCTAAACATCTAAACTTAGTAAAGATGCTCTTAAATCATAAATTAAAACATAAGTTCAATATTTATCATAATGTCACCTAATAAATCTCAGTGATGTACCTTACTAAATAGAATAATAGAGTACTACCTTGTACAGAGATCTCTGCCTAGATTGTAACACCAGCTTATTTCATATATAACTATAGATTAATTATCACATATGAATAAGTAATATTTAACTCAAGGACTAAAAGTTAATTAAAGGCATTAGTAAAGAAAAGTATCCTTGATTGGTATTGAAATTTAGTAAAAGGATGTCCATTGAAGTTAGAGACATTCATAAGCAAATGAATATAGATAAATAGTTAGCAAAATGTTGATGACGTATATGCGCCATTAGTAAATATGTTAGTTCAATTTTTAAACACCTTAGGCCTTATTGAAAATATAAACCCTAACATTAACATATTGCCAACCCGAAATCTGAGGTAGTAGTTTTAATTTAGTAGAGGTAATAAAATGTAATCATGTGTAGCAGGTTTGAATAGTAAAGGGATGCAAAAGTAACCATCTAAAAGTATGGCTATCATTCCTACATCTGTAAAAGGCCATCTTAATATATAGATACTAAAATGCAATAGCACTAGGGCATCAGGCGTTAAAATGACCTATCTAATGTAAATAAACATTCCCAAAGTAAACACTTAATCAAAAACTTAATAAAGGTATCCAAGTGTTATAATACTTTTGACTAAAAGATTTATAGAATAAGTACAGATCTCATCCATCAGTCCAGTTTGCCTTTACCTAAGTTGCAAGGAATACTTACCTGAAGATAAAATTTATACATTAAACTCCTGCACCAGTCTATAGGTATAACCGACTCATGGAACTTCCTTGATAAATATAAAAATAATGAAAGAAACTATTAATAAAAGGTCAAGACATCATTCTCTGCCGCCAGCCTTGCCTCAAATTACCCAAATCACCCAATAACTCATAATAATACAAAAGTTGAATTTACTTGGAGTTATTTGGATCTTTTGAGTTATTTGCTTTCTTTTGGATTCAGTCGTTTGTCGCGTAATTAGAAACTGAAGTTCGAAGATTCCACGGATCAGGCGTGATCAAGAGCGAATCGAAGGTTAAGCCCTAGAAGCACCAGAGAATCCGGATCCCGACCACTGTGCCCAAGGCGAGTCAATACTTTGATCATGTTGAACCCATATTTATGCAAATTACTTTGTTTTAAATTAACAAAATGCATGCTGTTATTTTTATGCAAATACATGCTAAACTTGATATTCTAGTTAATGCCAATGTTTACCTTGAATAGTATTACCCCTCCTTTGGAATGATTGAATGCGTAAACCTTGTCGCCCTAGCAAAAGTATAATACTAATATTTCGAAAATAAGTCCCTAATGATATGCTATGCTTAGTGTTGCATTAATGCTCAGGGGGCGCTGAAATGCCCCATACATCATGATCGCTTTTAATGATGAGAAAATGGTTTGGGCAGTCATGGTGGGAATGACTGGTATATTTGACATGACTATTTTATACCCTCAAAATCCCCAACTTGCTTAAATATCTGGGCGGATTGGTTGGATGGTGTGAGTGTGGTGCAGTGGATGCACAAAATGAGTTAGTGATAGACCGCCCAGATACCAATAAGGACTGAATCTTGTCATGACCTCCCAGGTAAAACAGTACAACCACAAGTCTGTAAATTACAACTTGGCTAAGTAAATTTATCGAAACTCCGGACTCATCTCACTGGTAGGGGGGTGAAGGTGCTACGCTATGGCAAGGGGGCCTGAAGGGACACCAGTGGAGGGGTGAAGTTTCCCAGCTGTCCTACGTTGCGGAGAGGTAGAAGTCCGGCTGCGTAGTGGCTGGGGGAAACATCCCGTGCACAGATGGGACCCACCGCAAGTGGGCAGTTTCCCATAAAAGTGAGATGAGAAAAGGGCCTAGATACTTTGAAAAGTCACTGTGATAGTCTGCTCAACCACACGTCTAAGGAATCGTGTGGGGCAACGAGTTGATTGTCTCTTGTGGTGAAAGTGTACAAACTCTGCAGAGTCTAAAACTATTCGAATAGCCGTGCCCACGGTCAAGGGCGGACATGGGAACTTAACCAGATATAGTTCTATTTCAAAATGCTTTATGATGGGTTGGAAAAGTGGAAGGGCAGTGTAAGGCTCTAGTTTGGAATTGTCCTGGGTGTCGTCCCAGTGGTAAGTTAAGCGGCTATAACGCTGAAGAATTGCTCTATGGTGCAGATGCCATGTAACGGTGGATGGAATCTGGATCGCTATTATTATTGCATATTCTGAACATTATGCTTTTGTTCAAATGCTAAGTCTTAGGAATTTTAAGTAATTGTATTCAAAAGCACTCTACGCAAAAATAAAATAACCTGAGCCTTCCTTTGATAAGCCATGCATATTATCTACTTGCATTCTGTGTATTGGCTCGCGGAGCACGGGGTCGGAGTGCTCACGCTCGCTTTTGCGGCAAAATTCAGAATCAGGAGTCAAATCACCTCACCTCAGCAACAAGAGTGGACAAGCTGGTAGATAAGATGAAGATGAAGATGTCAAGGGCTAGGTCGCGAACCTCCAGTTGGCTGCCTGTGGGCATGTCCTGAAGGTCCCACCTGTGTTCTTCGTTCTTCTGATGCTGCAATTTATTGATTTCGGCCTAAGCGGCCCATGAGTAAGTTTATTATTTTAATTACGTTTCCGCATGATATGTACTTTGATATTCAGAACTGTAACTGTGTGCACTATCTACTGATCCAGGGAATAGTGCAATTAAACACAGTAGATTCCGGATTGTAAAATCTGGGTCTGACAGTATGCTACAACCAACGAGATATTAGGCGCTTGGGCTCTGATACCAATTGTCAGAACGGACCCTGCTTTATGCCCAGGTCTAACCGGGTTTCACTTGCCAGGCCACAGATCCAAATGGGCTGAGCATCAAAGCCCATAGGCTGCCTGTATGCATGCCCTAAAGCAACAATCTTATAAGTGGTATTGGGCCTTCTCCCCTCAAAAGACTAGTCTAATGGGTAAGGTTTTTCTTACACTTATGACTTGTGCTTCTTCCTTTTCAATAACTAATGTATGACTATTCCCAATAAATTATACACACAAGAAACAGTTTATACTCAAGGAAGGTAACATGCTTGTACGTAAACCTGTTGCCTAGCCTCTCAGCCTGGCCCAATAGCAGTGGGTGAGACTAGGGGTGGAAATAGATCGGATACGATCAAATAATCTCAAATACGAATACGAATCCATATTTTTAAAATGAATTCGAATATGAATTCAAATATTCTCAAATACGAATATGAATCGAATATCGTAACGGATACGAATTTGAGTTGAATATGTATTTAATTCGTTTGAATATGAATATCCTCTTACAACTTCTGTAACAAATCTCGATAGAAACAATTCTTAGCGGTTTTGTCATTTTATCATCGATTGCCAGAACAGTTACTGGTTTTAAATTGGCTAGATTCAAATTTTGAATCACAAAATTTGTCCAGGTTTTTCCTGAGATTTCCAATAACTAGATTTGTTATAGATAGGCATAGAAAACGGATCGAATACGATCAAATAGTCTCGAATATGAATATTCTCAAATACGGATACGAATATTCTCGAATACAAATTTTGCTTACCATATTCGTGTTTTCTTCAATATTAGAATATGAATATTGGATAAAACAAACTATCCATTATTATTTTCCACACCCCTAGATGAGACTGGCTAGGCCATGCCAAGTTGTGACTTGTGAGGATGAACATTCAGCATGTCGTACGGCTATTTGGTTGGTTGCTGACATGGACATTCAACATGTCATACGACTATATGGTTGGTTGCTGACATAAAAATATTATTAAATAAATTGATGTTTTGATTTTCTATAAAAAATCCTATTTCATATTAATTATTTAGATTTATTTGGCTTTTATCTAGATTTTCAGTGTTTTTCTAGATTTTAGAAATCAATTTCAAAGCTAAAAAGTATTTTTGTAAAAATTAAAAGACCAACTTTACGTTGGAAATATTTTTTCTAAGTCTAAACCATGTCCAGAAATTTCTATGAATTGTTCTGGAATTTTAAGACTTTATTTCCTATTTTTTAAGTGTTTTTGAAAGTTAGTGAAAATCTAAATCTAATTTTAAACCGTCTCTCTTCTCAGGCTAACAGGTGTCACGCCCAAATCCAATCTTCTGCACCCGATTAAATATCGGCCCTCTATCTTCACATAACCCACTCCATCTCCATCTAACGGCCTGGATTCAATCTGCGCCGCCCGATTTGATCCCATCTCTGGTCCATGAACCCAGTCCACCAAAAGCCGGTCGCACCTGTCAGTCAAATAAAATCCTTTTCTTTATAAAAACAAATTAGCCGAAAATCAAAATTCCATGCTGGCGTCACCCTGACGTCATAAATTCCTTTTTTGGCAGAAAAATTATTCCATCAAAAATCAATTTCCCCTGCTGATGTCATAATCTTTCTTTTCCTATACAAAAATAATTCCAGAAAATCCGATTTATTCTTTTTCTCTCTTTTCAAATTTTCAAAAGCTCGTTCTCCTTCATCCTAACTCAGGTTGAGCACATTTAAATTTCTAAATCCTTCAAAAATTCTAATCTATCTATTTCTATCCTCTTTTCAAATTTTTGGAGTCTGTTTCAATTTATTTGGATTAAACTAAAGCTTAGAAAATAAAAATATTTTAAATAGTTAAAATAAAGTTCAATTAAATCCAAAATTATTTTATTTGTTCTTTTCAGATTCCAAGGATTTGTGTGGAATTTTCCTGAATTTTTTGAATTTATTTTATTTTTGGAAACAATTATTTTTTCTTTCCATTTTCTCTCTCATCTCTTTCTTCATCTTCTTCGAACCGTTCATGTCCCGAGCCGAGACCGCAGCAGCCATTAGCACCACTTTGAAGCTTCAATCTCCATGATTTTTCCATGATTGTTTGTGCAATCAAGGGCATTTAGTCCCTCTGATCAAGACTCCTCCATTCCCAGCCTTAGCCCTCAATTTCGTGCGTCCGTTTCACTGGAATCAACCATGCCACCGAAAGACATGATCTCCTCATCCGGTCCACCTCCGCCCTTATAAAAGGGAGCACCGGGTGCCCCTCCTCATCCTCGTCCACCCCCAAAAATTTCAAGTCCTCCCTCCCTTCCTCCTCGCCGCAATCGGCATTTTTCTCTCGCCAACCAAACACCGTTCCTTGGCTGTTTGCATTGCCTACAGTGGAGTTCCACCACCTTTGACCACATCACCAGCTTTGTCTTTGCGCATTCTACATGGTGCTTCCCTCACCTTCGTCGGAGCTTCACCGGAGCCACGTAGCCAAATCACGCCATCGTGTTTCTCGTCACTGTCGGCCGACCGTGCATGTTCCACCACAAACCGAGGTGAGCATTGCGTTCCCCGTGTTCTCCTCTTCATTTCACCGCAAACCTCAACCACTATCTCCTCTCTGTTTGCCCAGAATGCCGACATCTACCCGCTAGTTGCCGAAGGTCTTCTCCACCGTTTTCCGCCACCATCCGATGTCCTTTGGCCGAGCAATTTACACCATTGAGCTTGCCTTGATGCATTCAATGTCGTGGTTCCACCGCCATCACCTCAAGATCCTCAAGTCCTTGCCGACCTTATCGAGCCACAACACTAAAATTGTGTCTTCGCATATACCACTTTTTCAACGAGTTATTTGATTTTTGTTCGTGTCATATCGTGTCCTAGCCTCTAAGAAATTTATCTACCATTTTTACTTAATTTGTTTGTGGAACCAATTGTCAGAAATTGACCTTTCCGCGGAAACGGCTGTTTTTGACTTCCCGACTTCGATTCATCACCTCTGTTGAGTTTTAGCCTATGCCGTCACCACTATAAGACTTGTCTCATCGCATTCTACGCTGTGCTTCCCTCCTTTCCTCCAAAAACCATCCACAAATTTTTGCCTCCGACACCTAGCATAGCCGCCTAGGGCATCTCGCGTTCCCATCTATCCGGTGATGCTTTCTCCAATTCTTTCACGTCAAAACGTGTCAAACCATCCCAGGTAACTACCTTCCAAGTTTTTTTAGATTCTCTTCACCGAGCACCAAGATATCAAGTTTTTCCTTTTTCTCTACCGTTGTCATTCAAACGTCGATTGTATTGTTTCCGATTAATTTTCAGCTTAGCCAATAATTTTCCTAGCTTCACCATACCGTGTTATACTCTGTGCTCACCCTACATCTCCACGTTCTATACCTAGGTATTATCTCTCTCCAACCTGTCGTTGTCGATACCACGCCGTCATTGCCGTTTTTCTCTCACCGCCGATGATTACCACTGTTCCTCGCAGCCGTACCTATGTCACCACCTTCGCCTCATCGCCAGGGTTCCATTTTGCTTGTTCGTCGGCCACCTCGTAGCCTACCGACACTGTATTATTCAAAAAGTAATTCTCGGGTTTTGTTACCATTTAATGTGATATCCAAAATTTCCAGATATTCGTTCTCCCTCATACGAACTCTGAATCCATTGATTCTTTCTCCTAAATTCATCTAAAATCATAATCAATCCGTTAATATATATATTTTATAATTTTTGGATTTTATTTGAATTTATTTTCTTTGGTTCTTCGCGTGTAGACTACGACGATTTGGAAGAATTCGACGACGACTCACACCGGACTGCAGAGCAAGGCAAGTCATACACCTTGATCATGTTGATCCCAGTTTGCAAATATAATTATGTTGATTTAAATTATATTGCATGCATATGTTTATTCAAGTATTTCAATTCCATGTTTAAACTTAGTTAATCCCCAATTGTTATTGACACCTTTGATCTTGTGCAACATTATATCTTGTCACCCTAGAATAAAACTCTAGTTAGTACACAAATATGAACTAGAGAATTTTATATCAAATGCTTAGACATAATATTTGTTTTGGGATAACCATTTCACATAAAATGATAAGCTTTTCAAATGTATTCTTGACTTTGGTGAGTCAGGAAGAATTATGAAATATTTTGAAATAAAATATAAAATCTGGTTTAGACTCAGGCTAATGGTTAGGTAGTGGGTGCAGGCATGCACTGTTGTTCGGTGACATAGTGGTGATTGTCATGTACAGGGGTATGTGGTTGAGCCTAAGTCAAATTAAGGACCGGTTTGTGAGTTACTATTGCAAAGCCCTATCGTACTACCACAAGGCTAGTACGAGACAGTCTTGGCTGATTAATTTGTGGGTCCTAACCTGAGTCATGCCGTAGGTTGAAAGTGAGCATGGCTAGGCCATGAGAAGTCTCACTCGGCTCAAGAGGGGGTCCCAGTCTGGTGGATTCCTTACTGTGGTGAAACCTTAGTGTTGACTTGGCTAGATTGAAGGCTTTGCATTGTAAAGGCCTTGTCATAATCTTCTCGCCGCACACATAAGGAAGTATGTTAATCCGGTGGCAATATGGAATGATCATGTCTTGTGTTAATCCACACAGGGGAAGACAACTTCGACTATGGTAAAGACCTGGACGAGTAGGTTGTGTCTTACTGTCGTTTGCCTGTGGGTAGGCTCAGTGGGCTTCTTCTGCTTCAATTTTTCCTTCCGTTGCTTATATTTAATTTTGGCTTATGTGCCATTAATGTAAATTTTGGCCATCAGGCCCATATTCAGTTAAATAAAGTTTATCATTGTGCTTGATATATGTCCCTGTTATCAATGTGTGCACTAGCTGATCCTAGACTAGTGCGATTTACATAGAGGGTTTCGGAGTTGTTGCTCCGGGGTCCGACAACAGATTAGCCATGTAAGTGAATGAAACCCAACTAGTGTTATTGGTTAGGGTTTCTTGTAAACCTCCACTATATAAGGAGACGAGTTGAGAGAGTTAGGGATAACTTTCTAGGAAGCCAATTGGAGAAGATTTAGGGTTCTTGGAGAGAACATTTGGGAGATGGGTTATGACTCTTCGTCTTGAGTTTTTTTCCCATCATTAGGCTTTTTGGTTGGCTATAGAGTGGCTACAAATATTTATCTCCAAGTATCACTAGATATCAAATTTTGTCTAAGTCTTTCTCCTCTTTGCTCAAATGTTGAAATATTGATTTAGCTTGGTTTTTGGTGTTTTCTTCTCTCCTCTTGATCTTGTTGTTATCCATGATGATTAAGATGCACTAGAAGATCCTAGTTGATCAATCATTGTCCATCTAGATCACCTCCATATCAATATTCAAGATCAAACCTGATTTAGCTTGTTCTTGGCTCAAATTTGAGTGTTTATCAAGATAGTTTATCTTGAATTCATACCTAGATTAGCTAGTTATGATATGTAAAAGTACATCTAGATCATCCTCTCGATTAGAAACTTCTCGAGCAAGAACTAATTTGAACTTTAGAGTTTTGGTTGTTCGAGACCTAGATTTTATTTTCTTCTAATTAGTGAACTTGAACCCAAGAACCTTGTGATTTTTTATTAGTTTAGATTCTTAATACCTTGAACAATACAAAGTTTGGGATTGTTTGGATGACATTTGAGCTAGTTTTTGAGATTTGAGTTTTGTCCCAATAGACTATTAAGTCTAGGAACAGGGGTCTGGTCAAACTAGCGTAGAACCTATGGTCAGGCTGGTGGAGCGGTCAGACTAGCTTTGCCTTGATGGTTCGATTGCCTAGATCTAGTCAGACGGATCCTAAGCCTATGGTCAGACCGGCTCAATGGAAACTTGGATTGTTTTGTACTTCAGTTGTTCCCTTAACTATTTGGCATCTGTTTAAGAGTTGTTTCCACAGTGCATTTGATCTTCTTAGTTCTCATTAGCTATTGAAGTGAAGAAGCTTTTGTTTTAAAAGGGGTTGTTTTTATTGCAATTAGAAAAGAGTCAAAGATCATTCACCCCCTTTGATCTCCGTCATCGGTCCTATAGATTTCCATGTGACTTCCAAAGGTAATATCCATAACTAACTAAAATTCAGAATAATAATTAAATAAAAATTGGCAAATTAAAGAAAGAGTTCATGTCAAGTACAATCTAAATTAACCAAAATGCAAAATAAAAATGGCAATTTGATTTCCATATGAATTCTAAAGTAAATCCCTAAAAAATAAAAATTCATTATGAAAATGCATGAAAAATATAAATTGGACTTTTATATGAATTCCACTCAAAACTGAAAAAAGATCCACCCTAAGTACAATTAAAAAATATACAGATTCAGAATAGAAATTAATGGATGATTAGGGTTTTGATTTGTATGCGAATTCAAAACCTAAATTCCAAAAATATAAGATCTATACCTAAAGCAATTATAAACTATGAGGAAATTTCCATATTAATCAAAAAGAAAAAGATCTAGTTTACATCAAGCGGACCCAATTTACAACGGTTTGGACTAAGAGAAAGTGTCTATGTCAAGTACAATCCAAATTAATGAAAATTCAAAACAAAAAAGAAAAATTAGAAATTTATTTTCCATGTGAATTCCAAAGTAAAATTCATAAATAAGTAAATAAAAAATGATAATTAGGACTTGGATTTGTATACAAATTCCATCATAAAACGAAAAAACACCTCATCAAGAACAATATAAAAATAGAAAACTCATAATAAAATAAAATAAAAACATGCAAATTAAGTTTTGAACTTGCTTCAATTTCATGTTGAATCCTGTAATTTCAGTTTTTGAAACCTAAAACTCCTATAAAAACTCGAGGTTTCGGTTTTTGAAATACTGTGAAACTTGCTTTTCATCTGTGTTTCATATGGTTTTTAATGAAAATTTTCAAAAACATTGAAGAAATCTTCTGAAACTTCTTGAAATACATTGAAATTTTCTTATGAAACCTTTGAAAACATCTTGAAACATGATAAAACTTTTTATAACATGCATTGAAACCTGCTCGAAACTTTAAACTCCAAAATCTAAAACCTTCGTGAAATTTTATGCAACTGAAACCTTATCAAACTCCATGAAATTATTGTACCATTGGATATGCATTACAATGGTATAGGGTGGGCTAGCATATCCCTATTGGAAAATCCACACAAATAACAATCCTCCTAGCCCATGGTTAGTGGAAGTTGAACTCTAATCATCAGCTAGAAAATACAAGGTGCCTAAGGATGACTTATCATTGGTGGAAGTCGAACTCTGATCATCAGCTAGAAAGACAAGGTGCCTAAGCATGACTTGTCATCCAACACTGCGATAGTAATTCTAACATGGTTATCCTGTTTCAACAAGAGTTCGGTTCTATAAATCCTATTGCAAACAATTTAGTTACCTACTCCCTCCGATCACAAAAACATATCATTTTAGATATTTACATGGTCTTCAAAACACAACTTTGACCACTAATTTCTGTTGTAATATATTTATAAAATCCAATAAAACTTGAAATATTTTTGGAGACCAATCTACACATGATTTTTATGTATCTAATCTAAATATTTTTAAAGCCTCCAAACTTTGACTGCACACATACCAAAACGCCATGAGTATTTACCATTCTCTTCCATCACTAAACATAGATCGTTGCGGTTTTATGCCATGAAACATTCGAAACTTTGATCATTCGATCTAAAAAATAATGTAATTAGATTTATCTTAGAATATACTTTCATGCAATATTATTTTTATAATTTTTAATAGTATATTGTTATAAAGAATCATGCATGGTTGCATCGATGATTATGAAATGTCAACACGATTTTAGTTAGTTCAGAGAGTACATGATATTGTGGTAGAAAAGAAGCCATGGCATAAAACCGATTGTGGTGGAGTCCGACTCAAGGGGTAGAAATTATCATGTTAATCAGAGAAAAAAGAGAAAGATCTACACAGCCGATTGTGGTGGAGTTTATATTATAACAGTATAGATTAAATCTATTATAATATTGAAGCAGAAGCAAAAGAAACCACCACGTTCGCTCTTAAGGGGTAAAAATTATTACATTAATCAGAGAAAAAAAGAGAAAGATCTAAACCGTCCATTGTGGTGGGCCTAGATTATAATAGTATATATTAAAAGCAAGAGTCTATATTAAGTACAATAAAAAATAACTGAAATTTAGAAAAATAAAACAAAATAAGTAATTTGATTTTCATACAAATTCCTAAATAAAATCCCTAAAAATATATAATTCAAAATAAAAATAAATAAAAAATAGTAACTAGATTTGTATATAAATTTATTTATTATGTTATTAAAGCGATAGAAAAAGAAGACACACATTCGTACTCAAAAGCTAGATTATAAAGATGAAGATTTTACTGTAGCTTTGTTTGGACGCATGTAATCAATAACTGACTTTTACTATGTATATTTGGCAAGTTTCTCGCATGTTTAGAGCATCACGTGAGCCCGAATCCAGTTAGCAAAGTTCGCATGCATCTACGTAAGACTAAGAACACATGAAACAAATATGTACAACAATCAGACTCAAGCACCGTGTCGAGCTCGAATTACGACAGACAAACAATGCATCAGGTAGCCCATTCACTGCTACAGACAGCTCTATCACAGACGGTTCGGAACCGTCATCACAGACGGTTCCTGAACCGTCAGTGTTTAGGTGTCAGTGATAGTTGGTGGTTATCACAGACGGTTCCCGAGCCGTCTGTGATAAAAACATTACAGACGGTCTTGATTACTAACCGTCTGTGATAGGCGAGTATCACAGACGGTTTTTTATAAACAACCGTCGGTGATACTCGCCTATCACAGACGGTTAGTAATCAAGACCGTCTGTGATATTGTGTATATCACAGACGGTCTTGATTACTAACCGTCTGTGATAGGCGAGTATCACCGACGGTTGTTTATAAAAAACCGTCTGTGATACTCGCCTATCACAGACGGTTAGTAATTAAGACCGTCTGTGATATGCACAATATCACAGACGGTTTGTATTACTAACCGTCTATGATATTGTGTATATCACAGACGGTCAGTAGTAAAGCCGTCTGTGATAGCAGTCACACCACATACGGCACTCTTTGAAACCGTCTGTGATATGGTATCACAGACGGTTTTTAACAATGAACCGTCTGTGATACCAAGTGCATCATCCATTTTATATGCTGTTTCTTGGCTAGCCTCAGGATATGCTAGCCATGCCCTCTGAAAGCAAGCAGATTACAGATAAATGACAGATATAAGTTAATTGCAACTCATAGTAAATTACAACAAAATTCGATACACAGATAAATGTAACAATATCACATATATAGAATGAAAATTGTTACACAAAATCTGACAAATGTATTCAATTGAAGGAATTGTTTGATTTGTACAGTTGAATCCAATGTTTCAACATCTAATTATCATCATCGCCGGCGTGGAACTCTCCCCTCTTATTTATGACCTCTGCTATCAAGAATTGGGAGATGATTGCACGAATATCGACGAGATTGTCAAGATCATATGCACTTCCGTCGAAGTTCACCCGCTGTCGCTAGGAGCAATGTTAAGTCATTAATTAGCATGTGTGTGTAATATAATCAGAAAATAATAATTATTGGAAGGACCTGACAAACCTCTGGATCATTGATCTTAGTACCCATGATTTCCATCATATGGCGGCAAACGTAGAATCCACATACGTTGCCCTGTAGCTGCTGGTGGCACTGCAAAAATAGAATTACATACATCGGTATTGTCAATTCTAGAGGCATTATTACAAAGTATGATATAGGATTATTGTGTTGTAGCGGGTACCGGAAATCGCGTGTTGTGTCGTAGCGTGTCACTGGATTTGTCGTGTGTTCCTCCTTGGGCAACATATTCGGCAAACGCCCTACGTGATTCAAAAAACTTAGCCTCGGCCGTGGCAAACAAAAGAAATATTACAATAGAGTTATGTATGGAGGAAATGAGTTTACCTGTTAAGTACTTCTTGCACACGACTGAAGTCGTGGTTGCTCCTAAGGAGGGAATCAAGGTATATTACCTTGCTCCACTTTGGTACAATCACAATCAAAATCCAGTGATTCCTAGTCATATGTGTCGCCACAGTGATTAATCCTAAGTTCATGCTGCATGTAAAGTACAAATGAAACATATGTGTGGCAATTAGTGAAGCACTTACCCTTGGTTGAAGGGTACCATGACGTACTCCTTGTCGGTGTGAGCAATCAATCCCCTCGTTATGTAACCTTCCACGAAGGATGCATCTGCGTTGATAGATTGCTCGGAGACCAAGTGAGGGTCGAGGAAACCCACCGGTCGTCGCGATTTCCGGGCTTGTTGGATCATGTATCTATACATAAAGAAAGAGTAATGACATTTATCTGTATAACGTGAATGTAGAACTTCATTGTACAGTACACTTACAGTGTCCAGCATCGTAGAAGTGAGGTGTCGAATTCGTCGAGATTGAATAGTAAGAATAAATCTTCGAATGTCACGACGATGTAGCCCAAGTCATGGAGGAAATGCGTCTCGTTATATTTCACAGTGAATGCACTCTGCCGGTTTGGCTTCATGTTGGACTTCTCCATGTACCAGGCATGCAATGTATTGCAAATCATACCAATTTGGCGTAATTGTGAATCGGGCACCAACGACACTCCTAGAATAAACTTCCATGGCACGGGACCCGGCTTAATTTTCTTCGCATGAGCCTTGGAGGCCTTTGAGCCTCGCTTATGATATGTTCTCGGTGGCGTCTCGGCGGGAGCCGATGCAACAGACTTTACTGGATTTGGAGGTGGAGGTGGAGCCACCGGAGCCGATGTGCCAGGTCCAGGGCGACGTCCCTCTTGGGCCACTGGATGTGAAGATTGTGGCACGGACATGTCGAGGACGATGTCCCTCTTGGGCCACTGAATGAATGTGTGGACGGCATCCCCTAATGTCTTAATCTCTTCATTTGGGGGCTTCTCAAGAGGGACGGACTTAAAAATATCATTAATCATGTCCACCTGGACCTTTATGAAACCGGTGTCTACTTGTACACTGTGCACCAGCGTCCCTGGCAGCAATGGATACACCATGCCGCGCCCAGCGTCAACGGGAATAGAGCCAACAAGCCTGACTCTGAGGCTGCAAGGGATGGGCTCCTACATAACGATACAAGAGCTGAGTTAAGGCGTCCACCAGAGAGATCTATGTACCATTCTAAAGAGGTACATTACCTGAATGTCATCAATACGTAAGTGGTCGTCGCTATGTTCAGAAATTGGTGTGGACGCGCAGCTACTGCGACGTTGAGGGGGACTGGGTACCGCAGTACTAGGAGTGGGTTGCGAATGGTTGCGGACTTGTCTCAGTTCTTCCCGCAACGAATCTATCTCTCCTCGAAGTGAGGCAGTCTGCTCTTGAAGTGAGGCAGATAGTTGTTCCTCAAGTTGAGCACGAAGCTCCTGTTTTATTTGTTCGCTGCGGTACGCCTTGGATCTCTTCCTACTCCTATATGTCTCGGAGTAATCTGGAAATCCTTGCCTCCAAGGTACATAAACCCCCATGCGTGACATCCTCGGCCACGTACTTCGTCACAAGAATGCTCTTAAAATTCTTCCATGCTTTTCCCATCGCGAGGAGCGCCTGCCGTTGCACGAGTCCCTGTGCTTCTGCTGGGAACTCGAAGGAATTTGTAAGTTCCTCCCATAGCTGATTTTTGTGATCCTTTGTCAAATCTTTCCAGCTTGCTATGGTGATGGGGACCCGTTGCCTTCCAATTATCCCGCAGGTAGTCCGAAATGATGACACTGCTTTCGACGGTTCCAGAGGAGTCCCATTCGGAGAGACCACCGTGATGGTCATTCGGACCTCTGGCCATTTCGATACTCCTCGGCCATGTTTACTTTTCGCAATCTTGGGAGCGTGAGACCCAGATGACGACGACGAAGACTGTGTGGACGCCATCTCTCTTCTAAGAAAAAACTAACTGCAGTGAGCTATGGACCCAGCTTGTCAAAGTTCTATGAATCAAGTGACACAAACCAGTGCATCAAGTTCATTGAACAAGATACACTGGAGTGTGTCACTTGCTTTATGCTCTTTGACAAAGTTCTAACGATTAACTAATTGCAGTGAGCTATGGGCCTTCTAAATAGACCTTGCAGCTAACAAGTGCAGCATATATTATTGTTACAAGGTTCTATGAAGTGCCTACAGTGAGCTAAACACCTGCAGCATATATTATATGCTACATAAAATACATGTGAAGCATATATCATAAAGCTAACATGTTGAGCATATAACATGTGAAGCATATAACATAAAATTCATATGAAGCATATAACATAAAATTCATGTGAAGCATATAACATAAAATTCATGTGAAGCATATAACATGTGAAACATATAACATAAAATTCATGTGGAGCATATAACATAAAATTCATGTGAAGCATATAACATGTGAAGCATATAACATAAAATTCATGTGAAGCATATAACATAAAATAAGCGGCGTCGGGAGTGACCGGCGGCGTCGGGAGGGAGCGGCGTCGAGAGGGACCGGCGTCGGGAGGGATCGGCGGCGTCGGGAGGGAGCGGCGTCGGGAGGGACCGGCGACGTCGGGAGGGACCGGCGTCGGGAGGGAGCGGCGTCGGGAGGGAGCGGCGGCGTCGGGAGGGAGCGGCGTCGTGAGGGAGCGGCGGCGTCGGGAGGGACCGGCGGCGTCGGGAGGGAGCAAAACCTAGCTAGCAGGGGCGCTGCAGGGTGGAGACAAGAAACTGCGCCAGAGCGGACTCCGCAGACCTAGCTGCGGGTATTTAAAGATGAGCTATCACAGACGGTTCTATCAATATAACCGCCTGTGATATGCACTTATCACAGACGGTTCTATCAATATAACCGTCTGTGATATCAATATTATCACAGACGGTTCTATATATATAACCGTCTGTGATATTTATATTATCACAGACGGTTATATCTATAGAACCGTCTGTGATGTTTTATCACAGACGGTTTCTTTTGATAAACCGCCTGTGATATTTCACTATAAATACCGGTAGCTAGCTAGGTTCCTATGTCATTTTACAATTACAATGGAACATAGATACATTTATGAAAAACGCAAGCATAACCATAGATATAACTATTTCTTAGTTCCTTAGTCATTTTACAATTACAATGGAACATACATACATTTATGAAAAACACAAGCATAACCAATATCATTTATTACACTTTGGCTATATCATTTTAAATAAAGCCCTTCACGATGATCGACACGCATATAGCTTGGTTCATCGCCTTGTTCTTCCTCGAGCCTGATGCCTTGTCCGAATGGAGGCAAATCATCAAATTGATTGTACTCTTCCTCATCCACAACATTCTCAACCCCGACAATCCTTCTTTTTCCCTGAAGAACTACATGGCGCTTCTTATTTGCCGGGTCGGTTACATAAAATACTTGAACAACTTGCCTCGCGAGTACGAATGGTTCATCTTTGTATCCTACACATTCGAGGTCCACGGTAGTGACGTCGTACTTGTCAACCTTTACACCCCGTGGAAGTTGGACCCAACGGCACCGAAATAGAGGAATTTTGAAAATTACGTAGTCAAGCTCCCAAATCTCCTCTACAAGCCCGTAGTACGAGCTTGGGCCAGCGGTACTGCCGTGCGCATCATAGGCATCTATGCGGACACCTGAGTTCTGCACTGTGCTCTTTCTATCTTGATCTGTTGTATAAAATGTGTAGCCATTAATGTCGTATGCTTGCCATGTCACAATTGTAAATTTTGGCCCTTTTGCCAACCATTGTAGTGTTTCACTTGACGACCTCCTAGTCAATTGCGCCTTGAACCATTCGTTGAACTGACGGTTGTGTTGTCTCGTGGTCCAAACTTCTGACTGGCCTGCATTCTCCTGACGTAGCATGTCCTTGTGCTCTTCAATATATGGGGTCACTTCAGTCATGTGTTGTAAAACCATGAAATGGGCTTGAGTATACGTATTTTGATCCGGAGTTATTGCTTTCCTCCCGATAGTCCCGATACCCTCTAGCCTCCCCTCGTGACGAGATAGAGGTACACCTATCGGCTCTACCTGAGCCATGTAGCCGATGCAGAATTCAATGACCTCTTCTGTTGTATAACCTTCGATGATGCTACCCTCCGGTCGAGATCGATTGCGTACATAGGACTTCAGAATTCCCATGTACCTCTCGAAAGGGTACATATGACGTAGAAATACGGGGCCACATATTTTTATCTCTTTCACAAGGTGGACAATGAGATGGACCATGATATCAAAAAATGATGGAGGGAAATACATCTCTAGATGACATAGAGTTGTCACCACCTCGGTTTGCAGAGCATCTAGTCCATCCGGATCAATGACCTTCTGAGCAATTGCGTTGAAGAAATAACATAGCCTTATGATTGTCACTCGAACCTTGTTCGGCAAAATACTTCTAATTGCAACAGGTAGCATTTGAGTCATTAGCACATGACAGTCGTGAGACTTCATGCCAATTAATTTCAAATGTTCCATGGAAACAAGTTTCTTCATGCTTGTCGAGTGACCGGATGGAACTTTCACACCATTTAAGGACTGGCACAATTCAGTTCTCTCGGACTTAGACAGAGTGTAACATGCTGGGGGAAGGTACGTCCGGCCTTTATCGGTCTCTATCGGTGCTAACACGGTCCTGATGTTCATAGCGACCAAGTCACGCCTTGCGTTAACACCATCCTTTGTTTTGTCGGGAATGTTCAGTAAGAGACCAATCAAACTGTCACATACATTCTTCTCTACGTGCATGACATCGATGCAATTGCGAACTTCTAAGTGCTCCCAATAAGGCAAGTCCCAAAATATTGACCTCTTTTTCCACATGTTCTTCCTCAATTTACGTCCCTTTCCAAACAGAACATTTATATCCTTGACCATATCATACACCTCTTTCCCGCTAAAAGGTCTTGGTACTGAGTCATCCTCTTTTTTCTGTCAAATTGTTTCTTCATCTTGCGGTATGGGTGATACTTTGGAAGGAACCTACGGTGACGCATGTACACAGTTTTTCGGGAGTTGTTCAACCACACACTCTCCGTATAATCTAAGCAGTGCGGACACGCTTTGGCTCCTTTTATACTAAACCCTGACAGGTTACCAAGGGCAGGAAAATCATTAATGGTGCAGAACAACATGGCCCGTAGAGTGAAGTTCTCTCGTTTGTCCGCATCCCATACATGTACCCCTTCATTCCACAGTGTTGCAAGATCTTCCACCAATGGGGCTAGGAACACATCAATATCGTTGCCAGGTTGCTTCGGCCCTTGGATAAGTAGTGACATCAAAATATATTTCCGCTTCATACACAGCCAAGGAGGAAGGTTGTACATGCACAGAGTCACGGGCCAGGTGCTATGTCGACTGCTCATGTTACCAAAAGGATTCATTCCATCTGTACTCAACCCAAACCTTATATTTCTCGGTTCCACACCGAAATCTACAAACATCCTATCGATGTTCCTCCACTGGGCAGAATCAGCAACATGTCTTATCATTCCGTCTTTCTTACGCTGCTCGCAGTGCCAACGCATCAATCTTGCATCCTTGCGGTTTGCAAATAAACGCTTCAAACGGGGGATTACAGGAAGATACCACATCACCTTAGCAGGAGGTCCTTGCTTCACCTCGATGCCCTTCCCATCATCAGAGTCATTTTTACGTTTGTATCGGGATGCTTTGCACACCGGACAAACATGTAAGCTAGCATACTCTTTACGGTACAGGATACAATCATTCCGACATGCATGTATTCTTTCTACTTCCATTCCTAATGGACAAAGAATCTTCTTGGCTTGGTAGGTGGTTCTCGGCAACACATTTCCCGTTGGAAGCATGTCCACTAGGAGACCTAATAATGTCGTGAAACTCTTGTCGGACCAACCATTGCTTGCCTTCAATTTTAGCAGTTCTAGAACTGATGACAACCTCGTGTATTGCGGCTTGCAGCCCGGGAACAAAGGTTTCTCCGAGTCCTCCATCAAGCCCTCGAATTTACCAAACTCTCTCTCACTATAGTTCCCTTCTGCATCACGTAACATCTGATCCAGATTATCATCCTGCGACCTATCCTCATGATCCAGATTGTCATCCTGCGACCTATCCTCATGATCCAGATTGTCATCCTGCGACCTTTCCTCATGATCGAAAGAACAGTCCAAACTGGCATATCGTTGCCTCCCTCGACTATGTCATAACTACCTTCTTGTGAACTCTTCTCTTCACCGTGACTGGTCCAACATTTGTACCCTTTTCTGAAACCCCTTCGAATCAAGTGAGCTTCAATCTGCGCTGAGTTGCTAAACATCTTGAGATTATCACAATCAATACATGGGCAATACATATATTTCATCCCCTTCTTCAACATATCCAGCTCGGCCGCCCTTCTAAAGGCAGACACGCCAGTAATGTACTCTTCACTCACACGGTTCTCAATATACATCCAGCTTCGGTCCATCTACGCTACACAAGTGAAAAATAGGTGTCAAAAATGATTATTACCTCTACTACTAACCTCTGATCAGATCACTAAGAATGTTAAGTAATTGAATACTAATCTCTGATGAGATCACTAAGAATGTTAGGTAATTGAGTATGCTAACCTCTGATCAGATCAATAAGAAGACGGTGATATTTTTTCACCCCCCAACTCCCTAAAGCCGGCCGCCTTGCTCCACCGATGCAGCGCAATGAAGACAGATCGGTGTCGACATCCTTCAAGCAAGTACGCCAAGTAATTAATACTACGCATAATATCACAGACGGTTCCAACTACAAACGATCTGTGATTTCTGCCTATCATAGACGGTTCGCATCAATAACCATCTGTGATAGTCTCATTATCACAGACGGTTCGTAACACGAACCGTCTGTGATGTACATAATATCACAGACGGTTCTAAATATCAACCGTCTGTGATTTATGCGTATCACAGACGGTTCGTGTATAGAACCGTCTGTGATAGTCCTTCACAGACGGTTTACATTACAAACCGTCTGTGATAGTTACACGGGGATGAACTGTTTCGTCAGGGCATGACTGCCAACTCGAAGCATATATAGCATAGCATTCGAGGCACATCCGAGGCCTGCTGCTGTGTCTTGAGGAATGCCAAGAGCTGGTCTTCAGATGTGGCTGCCACATCTGAAGACCAGTGTGGCTGCCACATCTGAAAACCAGCTCTTGGCATTCCTCAAGACACAGCTGCAGGCCTCGGATGTGCCTCGAATGCTATGCTATATATGCTTCGAGTTGGCAATCATGCCCTGACGAAACAGTTCATCTTTCCCGACAAAATTCAAGGCAATTTTATTACAATAGTGCAAAGAAAAGACATTTCAAGATTCTTGGTTGAGCTGGTCGAGGAACATGCAAATACAGAGGCAAGCACAAAAACTCAACAACACATTCAGATCGATCTATTACAGGATAACAAGCTAACAAACCCTTCGTGGCACGACGGTTCACACTAAACAAGACACACTTACGGCAAGAGTGTGTTGTTTAGTATGAACCGGTCGTGCCGCGATGGAGGTGCTAGCTCACAGCGGAGGGGAGATGCATGCAGGAAGCTAGCTAGTGGATGAACTCACGCGTGACTAGTACCGGTGGAAAGGTTGATGGGGAGTTATTAATAAGGGCCTAGCCGTGGGAGGAACTGGTGCCAGCCATTCGATGTGGAGAGAATAGACGGGTGAGATCGAAATCCTGTGTATACGCCAATTATTGGTGACATGTGATTATTACACACCAATTATCAGTGACATGGGATTATTACAGACGGTTCTTAACAGGAACCGTCTGTGTTATCTGGCTTTTCACAGACGGTTCTTAACAGGACCCGTCTGTGTTATCTCGATTGGTATAGACGGTTCGTATTAAGAACCGTCTGTGAAAGTTAATATCACAGACGGTTGCCAGTAAAACCGTCTGTCATAACGCTTCGCGCGTGTTTCTATTGCCAGAACGCTTCGTGTTTCGATTGCCAGAACGCTTCGGGTTTCGATCGTCTAATTAACGTCTCTCGATCGTTATACGAAGCATCTATATCATTAATGTTTGGGTATACGAACCGTCTGTGCTAAAGGTTAAATATGCGCGCCTAATCCAGGTCTCTTCTACGTACGTACAATATGGCGCCTTCTACTATTCTTGTGATCATCTCCTTCCTCTCATCTGTTCATCACGAATTGTTCGGCCGGAACCTTACACAGGCGGCCAGCAATTTGCATCTGGAGCAGCTTCTCCGCACCCGCCCTGCTCTCCTTCCCCGACTTTCTTGCATCCGTCAGCTTGACCTGATCCTCCGCCGTCGACGGAGGCGTCTCGCTGCCGCTCAAGAAAGGGAAACAACTCTCACCCTGGTTCTTCTCCACAATGTGCGCAATGCGGAAGAAGCTCTACTCGCATTGCACAGACTGATGGATAGCCTTGCCGCTCATGCAGAAACGGCAGATTGTGAGGAATATTTTAATGCTATCCTGTACGACATGATGGATGATGCTGATCATTTGCCCAGGCTGCACGAGGAAGTGCAGAGGACAAGGGCAATCTTAACAGCGTTCGAGAATTCAGCGGCTGATCCTCCAAGTCCCAAAGTCGAAGAAGAAGCGTACGAAGCCCAAAAGATTACAATCTGGGAAACTCTTTACCTGTGCGACTTATGTAATGAATTTCCCTCTAATTGAAATTAATAAATTTACCTTTAATTTGTGACCTCTTGTCTCAGTAGTTCTGTAGTTAAGTTATTAGAAGCAATGTGTACTTATATATTAACCTCTGATCTAGAATATGACAGACAAAGGGACATCACAGCCGGTTCTTGTAAAAAACCGTCTGTGAACATTCCCAGACGGTTCTTAACAACAACCGGCTGTGATAGTCTACACAACACAGATGGTTTTTAATAAAAAACCGTCTGTGATAATTTCAGATTATCACAGACGGTTTTTTATTTTAAACCGCCGGTGATACTAAAGTATCACAGACGGTTCATTGGTAAGGACCGTCTGTGATACTCGACCACTAACACAGACGGTGTCCAAATTAAAACCGTTTGTGTTAGTGTCAATCACAGACGGTTTTGTCAAACCGTCTGTGATGTAGCCGTCTAGTATAGCCTCTTTTGTAGCAGTGATTCTCTCTCTGTGTGTGTGTGTATGTATGTATGTATGTATGTATGTATGTATGTATGTATGTATGTATGTATGTATGTATGTATGTATGTATGTATGTATGTATGTATGTATGTATGTATGTATGTATGTATGTATGTATGTATGTATGTATGTATGTATGTATGTATGTATGTATGTATGTATGTATGTATGTATGTTTTACTCCCGAGTGTAATTACACTCACTTCTAATATATCACATAAATAAATATATCACCTCTAATATACACACACATGTATGTATATGTATGTGTGTATTTAAACCCTAGCGTGACTTCTTTTGTACACTATACAAACCAGTGCATGCATGCAACAAATATGTACATGTGTGGTGCAAATCTCTTACAGTCTACTCCGTTGGCTCTATGTCTTCTTGCTTTGCAAATCAATCATCGAAGGATCGAGTAGAAGATAATTTTTATGAGTTAATTAGTGATGAACAGTTGTGCAACAAAGTTCGGGGCTTTCGGTCCAAATTAGAGGTGGTCAGTGGGCCGGGTCTTACTGTGCTAGCCCGTGGTCCAGTACTATTGGTCTGGCCCAAGCATGGCACAGTCTATTTAGCTTGTGAGCCGTGCCGACAGACTCGGTGGACCGTGCTGTGCCTAGGGCGAAAGGGCGGCACCGCGGGCCGGCCTGGCCCAGCCCGTTTACGATCGTGAGCAATGTCGGCATGGCACGACACGACACGGCCCGGATGGCAACGGGCCTAAACTTGTCGTGCCTGTACAGCACGGCTCGGCCCGTTGAATATAGCTGTTTTTAACCGTTGGGGTGAAAAATTTGAAAAAAAAATAGCAACAATTCAAAACAAAATATGGATTCTATAAATAGGGGAGGCATCCGGCCTCCATTCTCTACACCTCAAACCTGACTCTCATCTTTCTATTTAGATGTGAAAAATCTCGTAGTGTTTGCGCAAATTTAGCAAAATTAGTGAGAAATTCATGTGAAATTCAGAAAATTCAAAAATCTTCAAAGAATTTTCTGAGAGCTGCAAAAGAGGTAATAGTGCTGTCTTATTTTAATTTTTTGCTCTTATTTGTTGATTCAATAGTAAGTTAATTGTTCTCTACTATTTTAATATACAGTTGATTCAATGGAGAACTACAATTTTCAACTCTCCGAATTCGACCTCTCAGCGGAGGATATGCAATCCTTTCAAGAAGGATATCCATCTGTGGAAGGTCCACATCCACAAAAAAATTGGAGAGTCAGAAGAAGCGACGACCCTGGTGGCATAGGGTCCAATTGATCCATCTTTTGCTGACTCAACAAGTGCATCCACAACCCATAGCACGGGTGCAAAAAGAACAAGAGCTACTATATCAGGAGTCTAGCACAATTTTGACAAGAAGTTTAAGGCCGACGATGAGGGGAATTCAGTGAGGTATGCTGTTTATAAAATTTATGGTAATGAATTGTCTGCAAAATCTTCAGGTGGAACGGATCACCTGCAACGACATGCTGCAAGCTGCAAAGGAAGACAAGGAATACAAATGCGCCAAACGTAGCTGCAATATAACCCTAATGGCTTGGTACGTACTTGGGAGTACAACCCAAATGTAGCCCAAGAATCTCTTTGTAGAGTAATTACTTCTCAAGATTTATCTTTAAATTTTGAGGAGTCTGATGCTTTTCAAAAATATATTACGACTACTCATAACCCTCGATTAGGCAAACCACAACTAGAGATTTAATTAAATATTATAACAATTGTCGTGAAAAAATAAAAGAAATGTTTCATACCTATACATTCTCTACTGCTTTGACATCAGACATATGGAGTGGTAGGGCTAATGAGGATTATATTAGTGTTGTTGCTTATTATGTTAATGATGACTGGGTAATAGAAAAAAGAATTATAGTATTTAAATTAATTAATATTTTGCATACCACTGAAAATATTGTAGAATCTATTATTAAAGTTGTAGAAGATTTTGGCCTCATGGATAAGATTTTTTCTATAATTTTAGATAATGCAGCTGCAAATACTAAAGATATGGAAATCTTTACTCCTTTCTTACTGCATCAATGTTATTGTTAAATCTGGTTTAAAAAGAGTAAATGCTTGTATTGATTCTTTTAAAGATGCAATTTCATATATTAATTGTTCTAACCAACGAATAACCGCATATAAGAGTTTTTGCATAGCAATGAATGTCCGTCCTAGAAAATTTAGCTTAGATATGCCTGTTAGATGGAACTCTACTTACCTTATGCTTAAACATATATTGCCATATAAGAGCACCTTATCTGTTTTTCTTCACACCCAAGATCATCAATCTCGTATCTCCTCTAGTAGAACCTAAGTTAGAGACCCTGAACTGACTGAAGACGATTGGATTGTTGGTGAAAAAATATTTTCTTTTTTAGAACTTTTTTATAAAGCTACACTTTGTCTTTCTGAAGTATGCTATGCAATCTCTCCTCTAATTCTTCACAACATTCTTGAAATTGCTACACACCTAAAGGCTTTTGAAAATGATCCTGTACTACGGGATGCTGTAGTTGCCATGAAAACTAAGTTTTTAAAATATTATGGGGAAATTCCTATTTTATATTCATTCACCTTTATTTTAGATCCTAGGGCCAAACTCTAAGCCACTATCAGTTACAGTGTAATTTTAGCTAGCTACAGTGCAATTTCAGCCATAAACCAGCTTATTTTATCCCAACCGAGCGGCACCTAAATTCTAGCTGCTACTTTCATGACCATCTATTTTTACTAACCCAATATAGAATCAATATATGAGAGTGCTTGTGGTATGTGTGTGTTCAAATTACATTACTACAAAAGATGCTAAACTGGACGCTTATATCACAGACGGTTCCTAGGAACCGTCTGTGCTGCAAGTATCACAGACGGTTCATACGAATAACCATCTGTGGTATTTTCACAGACAATATTTAATACAAACCGTCTGTGATAACATCATTATCACAGACGTTTTTTAATAAGAACCGTCTGTGAAGTATCACAGATGGTTCTAGATAAGAACCATATGTGATAATGGCAGACATCACAGACGGTTCTTATCAAGAATTGTCTGTGAAGTATCACAGACAGTTCGTATTAAAACCATCTGTGATAATGATGTTACCACAGACGGTTTGTATTAAAAACCATCTGTGATATGTTTCCCGCCTTGCAATCCCGTAAAATTTCATAATTTCCCGCCTGATTCCGAGTAGGATTCAGTTTGAGACACTTTCAGTAAAATGGGCATAACTTTTGTATACGGTATCCGTTTTCGACGTTCTTGTACTCGTTGGAAAGCTAATGATGAGCCCGATAAAAAAACAACACGTTTGCACCTGTTGCTCTCTAAGACCCTCAAAAATCGGCCATCTTTAGCCCCAAATTTGCGTTGCAAAGGTTTCTGTTTTTTCCAAAATTTTCAATCTTCCCTTTGGAATTTGGATTTTGTCTCAACTGCAAAGTTGTAGATCTCGTCGAAATCTTTTAAATTAGTATATATATATAAGCCATATAAAACTTTGCTATTTTATCTTTTCAGACTAGCTATCTATATTATACCGGTATATTGTTTTTGTGATATTATAGACGGTTGTTGTTATGAACCGTCTGTGATGTCTCGCCATGTCACCGGTCTGCAGCATATCCCCCAGAATCCCGATCTCACCCCTTCATTCTCTCCGCATCGAATGGCAGACACTGATCTCCACCCCACCTCGCCCCTTATTAACCCCCTCTCCTACTCGAAGAACGACACCTTGTGCGTGCCTCTACAATGTGGCGACCATGGTAACATGTTTACAACTTACACCAAAGATCCATATGCTGAGTTCAACATATTTGGAGACCCTTTTGGCGCGTATCAGGTAACTTTGATGAGCACAAGTTGCTTCTATGTACCAGATTTTAGCGTCTAGTTATGTTATAATGCTTCTGGAGTTTGTCTTACCTCTTCATTCAGTTTTACAGGTCTTTCATTTTGGTATCCCAATCACCCTTGTGCCACTTGATGCAACCAACACAATACCAATAACTGAGCTCTTCTTCAAGGCATTTGAGGAGGAGCAGAGCACTTATGAGGCAAAGTACTGCTTTCAATCTCTCAAGATTGCCCATGATACTTGGTTTGACGACCAATTCTTCACGGCAACTCATTTGTGTGCGGCAAGGGTAGGAAGGGTTCGGTAAGAGCGATTGAAATTTCACTTGAAGCAAGATGGAAAGGAAGAAGGCAATGGCAAGATGGAAAGGAAGAAGGCCGGCATGGAAAGGAAGAAGCCAATGGCAATGGCAAGATGGAAAGGAAGAAGGCTGGCATAGAAGCTAAAAATGGTGTTCGTTGCCCTTTTGTTTCTGCTACTTAAAATTTTTTCCGCACCACTTGTATTAGATTGTAGTTTGTGTAAGCATTTTTTTGAATTTGTAGCCATGAAGTTTATCTTTGTAAAATTGTACGTGTCCTCTTATGTAGTTTGTGAAATGAATTGAGATGTGAATTGGATGTATATATGTACATGTTGATCTGCTTGTTTCAGAGGGCATGGCTAGCATTTCCTGAGGCTAGCCAATAAACAGAAATAGATTTAGGAGTAGAAGAGAATAGCATAGACGGTTTTTAATTAAAAACCTTCTGTGATATTTACACCACAGACGGTTTGAAAGCTGTCTGTGATGATCTCGTATCATTACTGACCCATAAATTCAGACGGCTCACAAAACCGTCTGTGATGACGTTTCTGAACTGTCTGTAATATGGTTTTCTGTAGTAGTAGTGTTATGCACTTTTACATATACATTTCCATCATCCACTAATCATCCTACGAGTGAGAGTGATGGAGAATAGAAAAATAGTGAGGAAGGGACAATTTTAAAAATTTTCTAACTAAAAATTATATGCACCATACCATTCCTTTAGTATATAGCACATACAACTTTAGGAAAAAGATCTAAATTTGTTAACATAACATAATCATGTTAAGATGAGATGCGCAATTGCGCGCACTCCATTTTTAAGGGCTAGAAATTATGAGTATCTTTGGTGCGGGCCTCTGCACTTAGGCCCTGTTTGGCACAGCTTCACCAACAGCTTCATGAGCTGTTTTTTGCCAAACACCCTTTTTGCAAACAGCTTCATGGGTGAAGCTCCTTTTTTCTGCTCTCACAAAGGAATGGGGAGAGGTGAAGCTGAAAAAGTAGCTTTTCACAGCTCTCTCCCTCAGGCCCGCAGTCCTAGGAACCCACTGCCCCTCTGGTTCACCAAAATTACACGCATTTGCCACTAGTCCATCCCGTTCAGCTCTCCCGTTCACGAAACATAAACAAGGCACTAATATTGCTTCCTAATAATTTTATTTTTTTATTTTTTATTTTAATGTTTTAATTCATACTCATTTAAATATATTATTTTTAATTCATATGACCATATACAAACATACAACTCCAAATATTAGAACAAGTCAGGTAGACAGGGGCATCTTGGACAATTGCCCTCTCTCAGTCATGCATGAAGCTGTTGGTGAAGCTATTTTGCCAAACAGTTTTCCAAAACAGATTTAGCTTCATCGGTGAAGCTGCTCATGAAGCTGAAACAAAAAAAAACAGCTTCACTAGTGAAGCTGAGCTGTGCCAAATGGGACCTTAATATGTGCAGAGCCAATCACTGATGCGAAGTGTCCACTTAATCGTAACAGCAAAGTCTTTTAACAAGGGATTCTTTCTTTTACTAAGCGTGCGGGGAAAAGGTGATATACAGGCACAAAGCATCATGACATGACTTCATATTGGATAGCTCTAATTCTAAGCTAACCTATTTTATATAGTATTATCTAAAATCTAAAACGTGTTTAATTTATATATGTTGCTATAATATGGAACGTGTCCATAAAAAATGGTACGTTATATGTTGAATTAATTTGTAGCGCGAGCCATAGCAAGAGTGTATGCCATCATCAAGATGTGATCCCCATCAAAATCCGAGGAGAGTGCCATTGTTCTCGCCGAAATCGTTGGATGAAAATTAGTAATGCAAGACTTGGAGCTAGGAGTGAAATCGGGTCGAATACGGGTGGATATTGCTCATTTTATATTCTAACCCATATTTTTTCTCAGATTCGGAGCTAGATACGAGTAGGCCAGATATGAATGCAAATCGGAGTATTTGGGATACAGACATAAGGCAGATACATGATAGATTCGGATCGGGAACAAATAAAATAGTCGGATAGTATGCAGTAGTATGCAGTTACGCACACATAGGAAAGAGTATACGCTGAACAATACCACCATAACTTCAACTTTTCAACACAAGTACATATATGTCTCACATGTATACACATCAATCCATAAAATGGCATAGTATTCTTCAATATAAGTTCATACATAAATTTGACAAGATCACTCCGACTTAAGGTGTAACTACCTCAAATTTTAAATGCTGTTTTTCAAAGTCCAAAAAAAATTTTCTTGATTTTTCTTTTTTCCTAAAATACAAAAACTATCCGGATTACAATACGGGAAACTATCTATTATGATATGCAAAAAAAATTTAGATCCGATGGATAGTAGTCGCTTTGTATTTGACCCTGTATCCGGATTTAACTATCTAGATTCGGTTCCAGATAATATCTTCCCGAATTTGGTCCCTATTGGATCAGGTGGCAATTATCTGTCCGGATTTCACCCCTACTTGGAGCTAATGCATGCATAGCTCCTGCATTAATTGCTTTACACACCATATATGTGCTATTCTAACATAATCTACACAAGCACGGGAATGTTTTGAGACAAACAAGTGCATTTGGAACCGAGAGATGAAATTAAAAGATGTTGCAAGCCTGCAGCTATCCTATCATCAAACTAGGTTTTATGTCAATACTCAGCTGATCGAGGGTGTAATTATTGAAGCTACTCCATCGTGGTTTCCGTCAAGAAATCTATTTATAATTATTTGTATCGTTATTCTCAAAATAAGCATCATTTCAAGTACTATTTTCTTTCCCTTTATTAGGTCACTAAGATAATTGGCCATATTTTATTGCATTATTTTCTTGCAGCAAGTCAACGTCGTTGCAAACTAGACCATTGAGTATGAATGGTGTCAGAGGAGATCATGAAAGAGTTTAATGATGTCGACCTGTCTTGCAAGAAGACACTGACCCACGGGGAAGTGAAGAGTCAAGGTGGCAGCAGCGGAAATGAGAACAACATGCTACTCACCTTAGCCATTCGACAAGGACAATATTGTATTGCTCACAGGAGCCATTGATGAGAAAAGCTAGAGTGGAATGAACCAAGAGTCACGATGACGAGTGGTGAGCATCGACGTTTTTGAAGAAGTCAGTGACAAAAAAACTTGATGATTTGGAAGCCTTGGCAGAAAGGAGGTGAAGTTTTGCAATGAAAATGAGCCATAGATGATATGGACCTATCGGGTAGTTAGGAGCATACCATCATTTCTCTATATCATTAGACGACGACTAAAACACATGTGCCGGCATTAATAAAGATAGGAGGTCACCACATGCAGTTAGTGAGGATGCCATAACGTTGAGTTGGCCAACTTTGAAGAAGAGGAGCTATCGACACGGTAGAAGAAGACATCGAGCATGTACACATCATGCATATGTATATACATACTTGCATCTGTACAAATGAAAACACGAATATATAGAAATAGAGGAGTAATAAGCTTGGAGTAGAAAGGGCACAATCGTATGGAATAGACTCAGGGTCACCGAAGAGAGCGTGACAAGTGTCCCCGGCAGGGATTGATCACAATTGCATATGTATGCGTGTTTGATGTCTCAATGGTTAGTATTAAACAATAATTAGAGAGAAGAAGAAGACAGCTATGTGGTAGAGTATTGCATTGAAAGGGATAGCGCTAAGAGGGATCTACCAAGAATTGGCCTTGTTGTTGGATGTTGAAGAAGAAAAGTTATGGCGGTGAGAAGAAATAGAAAACACATGATTCGATAGAGCAGTTGTTGTGTGAGAGAAGATAAGTTCAAGGTAAGTCATCCATAGTGCATCGATGTATGTAGAAAACACATGATTCGATAGAGCAATTGTTGTGTGAGAGAAGATAAGTTCAAGATAAGTCATCCATAGTGCATTGATGTATGTGTGAGCAATGTACTATAATACCATGAAAAAAATGAGATAATTTGTTGTACATATAATCCATATATTGCTTGATATTAAAATAGAGATATATATGCATGCATACATTTTGGAAAAGAGTAACTAACGAAGGAAAAATATTTGCATACAGCTACATGGTTCATGTTTGATAAAGTTGTTATGTTTCTAAGAACCCCAATAACTTATTATGATCAATGATTTTTGCGTAAAAACTCATACTTCGATTATGTTTCTCAAGTTTTATTTTATTCAAAATTCTATTGTCATTTTTAATATTTATGATGTCTTCAAAATCTAAATAGCTTATAAAATACACAAATATATTTTCAGTCATCTAAGTTATATCATTTTCTCAAAAATGTGAGAAGCTTTTCAATCAATTAGAAGAAGCAATTATAGGGGTGAGCTGGCCCCTAGAGGCAGCGAAGACATAATACAGAAGAGAAAGAAAAGGTAGGGGCAAGGAAAGCAAAAAGAAAGAATAATAGCGAGAAGAGAAGAGAAACTAAACAGAGAATGAAGGTGACTGCAGAGTTCTATTGATTAGGAGAGAGTCTAGACTTAAAGCACCTGCTTTTGCCCAAATGCGACTTTCCTGTTGAATGCAAAGGATGAGATCGTCGACTCGGAATTGCTTGCCTCCGAACAGAATGTTGTTTCATTCTTTTCAAATCATCCAAGGGATTAGGAGGAAGAAGCTGTCCATCCATTTCCTATCGCACTTAGGCAGTGCTCTTTGGGCCGTGGTCCAGAGGTCGCTTAGGGTGTGAGTGGTGGTAAAATCCAAAGTGGAGGGATACTGGAGCCATTGAAAAACTGTGAACTAAATGGTCTTAGACGTGTTGCAATGGAGTAGTAAGTGGTCAATTGTTTCATGCTCTTGGTCACAAAGCAGGCAAACATCTGGAGCTTGAATGTTATGCTTGCACAGACGAGCGAAGGTTCAACACCTGTGGTTCAATGCTAGCCAAAGGAAGAATTTAACCTTCATCAGTGCCAAACTTTTCCAAAGAAATTTAGCACAGAGGAAGAAAGTTGCACCATGGAAAATGGCCCTACATGCTAAATTAGCTGAGTAAGTTCTGTTTGTTGTCCATTTCCAGATGATCATATCCTCCTATTCAGATTGAAGGTGGGTATCCATCAGCACATTGAACAAATGAAGAAAGTCTGCCATGGCGGGTAAACTGAAGGGTGGGGAAAGGTTTGGATCCAAGCATTATTAGAAAGTGCTTCCGCAACTGTGGTCCTGTGACACTGAGTAACTTTAACCCTTTCCGAAAGAGCCGACAGAAGAGTTCTAATGCTCCAGCCATGTAACCACCGATCTGTCCAAAATCTTGTAGAGACGTCATTGCCCAGGTGAACCACTATGGAAGCACTGAAGAAATCCCAAAGGTCATCATGCAAGGGGTCTTGAAGACCTTGCCAAATGTGCTACGGTTGAGTCCTCACTAACCAATCCCAACGCAGTCTGTAAGCCATCCCCGCCAGCTTGAAGTTTGAAATGCCTAAGCCTCCAAGCAGACGTGGTTGACAAACTAGGCTCTAGTTGATCATGCATTTACTAGGCAGAGTGGAATGATCCCCGATCCAGAGAAAGGCCCTACGTTGCTTGTCAATGGCTTTAATTGCCCAAGACAGAAGGATGGTCGAGAGCAAGGGATAGGTGACCATCAACGATAGTACCGAATTAATGACAACTAATCATCCTGCTTTGGATAGAAGCGTTGCCTTCCAAGCAGGCAAGCAGCCTGAGATTTTGTCCAAGAGAGGGTCTACGTCCCGCCTTCTTAGCTTCATGAGGGAAAGAGGTATACCCAAATAGATGATGGGAAGGCTAGTTGAAGCACATCCTAGGGTATCAACAGCCAACTGTAATTTCGATGGCGCACAATTGACCCGGATAATGGAGGATTTCTCCAGGTTAGTCCACAGTTCCAAAGTTGAACTGAAGGGGTTCAAAATTTCGAAGATTACACGCAACTCTTGCAGTTTGGGAGTAAGGAAGAGCATCACATCATTCGCATAAATAGAGCATAAAGATCTTATCTTGTTACTCTGACTGAGAACACCACGTTGGGCTCCGAAATGAACTAGCCTGGGAAGAATGTCCAACGCAATGACGAAGAGGAGGGGCGACAAGGGGTCTCCTTGGTGTAATCTACATCGATGGAAGAACTTATTCCCTGGTAATCCATTCAAGAGCACGCAACTTGACATTGTTGAAAGGAGCGGCGCTACCCAATTACACCATCGGGTGTCGAAACCTTAGTGCTTTAGGACTTTGAGCAAGAAGGGCCAGGCGAGGCTATCGAACACCTTTGTGATGTCAAGCTTGAGCGGAATCTTGTGTTCATTTGATCTTCGAAGCGCACGGATGGCACCTTGGACAAACTGGAAGTTATCATGGATCGACCAGCCTTTGATGAAAGTACTTTGGCTTACATGGACCAGGCTGTCCATAAAAGGCTGGAGGCGCAAAGCAAGCACTTTGGCCACGCTTTTTGTGAAACTATGAAGGAGGTTTAATGGCCTATAGTCTTTGGGGTGCTGCGCATCCGGCTTCTTGGGTACAAGAGTAATGAGTGATGAATTTATCCACTAAAAGTCCCTTTGATCCCCTGAGAATAAAGCTGGATAGCTGATAAGAAATTTGCCTTGATAATAGACCAAGTGGACTTGAAGAAGGCACTGGTAAATCCATTAGGCCCAGAAGCCTTGTCACCTAGCATGGCTTGGATGGCTTCCCACACCTCCTTCTCCAAAATAGCAGTAGAAAGGGTGTGAAGGCTTACATATTCCAGACCAATTGTGTGGAGGTCAATGGCCTGAGTGGCTGGATCATCCGTGCCAAGAAGTGAACTAAAGTAAGAGTGCAGGACATCCGCCATGGATTGATGGTCATGAACTGAAGCTCCTTCATAATAGAGGGAGGATATCCTATTCTTGCTGCTGCGGTATTTTGCATGAGTGTGAAAAACTTTGTATTGGCATCCCCTCACTTACCCAGAGCAAGCGGGAGTGTTGTCGTAGCAAGGAACGCTGCAGGGAATAGAGGGCGAGGTACCGAAATTTTAGGCATTTTTTGGAATATGGCTTCCTCACTAGAAAGGACCTACAGTTCTTAAGCTTTGTCTAGGAAGACAATAGTCTCAGACGCCATAAGAATTTGGAGTCTAAGGTTTCCAAATTTAGCTTGATTCCAACATTGGAGCTCTTTTGCAGTGTTTTTGAAGAGATTGTCAAGGCGATGAAGAGGTCTGTCAAGTCGCACATAACTCTTTCATGGATTCCATCCATCCATAAGCTTTCAATCTCTCATGGATTCCATCCATCCATAAGCTTTTTAAAAAACCATTTTTGAAAAGCAAAGTCTAATTCATGAAAAACTTTACTCAGCATGCCCATGACTGTGGGCACGGCTATCCAGGATAGATTATATACTCTGCAGAGGTTGTACAGCTTTACCCATAAGACATGATTATCTCATATTGCCACATGATTAACACACTTCCTTAGGTGTGCAGTGGAGAGATCATGACAAGGCCTTTACAATGCAAAGTCTTCAACCTGGCACCCTAGTAAGGAATCCACTAGACCGGGACTCCCCTCTTGAGCCAAGTGAGACTTCTCATGGCCTATGCCACGCTCACTTTCAACCTACAACGAAACTCAGGTTGGGACCTGCAAATTAGTCAGCCAGGACTGTCTCATACCAGTTTGTGGTAGTACGATAGGGTTTTGCAATAGTAACTCACAGACTGGTCCTTAATTTGACTTAGGCTCAACCACATACTCCTTGTGCCCAACAATCAATATTGT
This sequence comes from Dendrocalamus latiflorus, assembly GCA_017311315.1. Lineage (NCBI taxonomy): Eukaryota > Viridiplantae > Streptophyta > Magnoliopsida > Poales > Poaceae > Dendrocalamus > Dendrocalamus latiflorus. The sequence continues at coordinate 41,782,673 of CM029652.1, read as the reverse complement.
GTCACCAAACAACAGTGCATGCCTGCACCCACCACCTAACCATTAGCCTAAGTCTAAACTAGATTTTTATATTTTATTCCAAAATATTTCATAATCCTTTTTAACTCACTGAAGTCAAGAATACATTAAAAAGCTCATTATTTTATGTGAAAAGGTTATCCCAACCTAAAGGTATAACTATGCATGTCTAAGCATTTGCTACAAAAATTCTCTAGCCAGACTAGTGGACTAACTAGAGTTCTATTCTAGTGTGACAAGGTATAAGGATTTGCAATGTCAAAAGAGGTAATAACAAATAGGCATTAACTAAATTTAAAACTAGAATTTAAATACATTGAATAAAAATATACGTGCAGAATAATTTAAAACAACATAATTTTATTTCGCAATCTGGGATCAACATGATCAAGGAGTGTGACTTGCCTTGCTCTACAGTCTGGTGCGAGTCGTCAAAGAATTCTTCCGAATCGTTGCAATATACATGTGAAAATTACCTAAGCAAACTCAAATAAAATTTGTTTTTCGACTGAATTATTTTTCTGCTGAAAAAGAGAATTATGAAGTCATGCTAATGTGTGGGCCCAGTATGCCATGGACCAGGTCCATAGACCGAAGGGTGGCTGAGGTGGCAAGAGGGTGGCTTGGCACTAACGTTGTAGGTGATTGGGCTTACTTTGCTGACGTGGCGGTCAGGTGTCAGACACGTCGGCGATGGGTGGCATGGGGTGCTGACTGGGCTACTGAGCACTGGCGTGGTGCTTACAGGGTGGTGAGCACTGGCGTGGCGTGTCGCATGGCACCTTGTGGCATGCCACGTTAGCTCAATGCGTTGAGGTTGCCGCGCACGGGAACCAAGGGCTTGCCGGCGGTGGGACGGACAGTGGAGCCGGGCGAGGAGCGAGAAAGAGAGAGGAGGCTGTGGAGAGTTCGTCTCACCTAGCTGTGGTGCTCTAGTAGGCATGGAAGCGGCCGACGGCGGGAAGGGCGACGGAGGCGGCTCGAGGCTCCGGTGCGGCGGCGCTCTAGCGGTCTTCATCGACGGGGAAGGGGCGCACAACGATCGCACAGACGCGGGGATGCTCGGTGAGTCCTCGGTGAAGCTCGGGCACAAGCGAAGCAGCTAAAATCTCTCACTGGAGTTGGTAGCAACTATTGGAGAGAGAGGGCATGGTGTGGGGTGGGTGGAGCACTCAGGAGGGAGAGAAGAGCAGAGAGGGAGGTGGTGCGAATGGAGAGGGGCTCGAGGGTAGGGCTGTAAACGGGCCGAGCTCGAGCGAGCTCAGTCTGTCAGGCTCGAGCTCGATAAGAGCTCGAGCCAAGCTCGAGCGAGCCTACAGAAACAGTCAAGCTTTGAGGTGGGCTCGAGTTCGGCTCGAACGAAGCTCGAGCTCGGCTCGAAGAAGCTCGTGTAGGCTCGGTTGGACTGGGCAAGCAGATTGAAGCACTCAGATTGAACAGCCAGCAGCAATATTTGTTTTAACACTCAAATTATTAGCAACAGCAGCAGTAATATTTGTAGCAGCAACAGCAGCACTCAAATCAACACAAGCATGATTTATACTCTGTCTGTCTGTGCAAATCAACACAATATTGGACGCAAATCGCATGAGCATCGTTCATACTCTGTCATACTAAATCAACACAATATTGGATGCAAATCGCATGAACATCGTTCATACTCTGTCATACTAAATCAACACAAATCGCAACAACAAAAAAAAGGGAGAGGTCATGAGCATCGTTCATACTCTGTCTCATTGTCTGTGCCTCTGACCCTCTGTGGTGGGACTTGATGTCGGTGTGGCGATGGGGAGCCGAGGACGAGGACGAGGGCGTCGGGGGCTCGGGGCTGAGGGCGTCAGCGACGTCGAGGCCTCGGGGCCGAGGGCGTCGGCGGCGTCGGGGGCTCGGGGCCGAGGGCGTCGGGGGCTCGGGGCCAAGGGCATCGGCGGCGTCGGGAGCTCGGGGCCAAGGGCGTCGGCGGCATCGGGGGCTCAGGGCCGAGGGCGTCGAGGGCGTCGGGGGCCGAGGCCGAGGGCGAGACTCAGATCTGTGAGGGAGTAGCCGAGTACGAAACTGGGGAGTGGGGATCTGGGTTCTGGGGTGGCTGTCGGCGGCGAGAGAGACTCAGATCTGGGTCCTGGGGACTGGGGAGGGAGTAGGGAACTGGGGATCTCGGCCTCTCGGGTGGCTGCCGGCCGCCGGCGGCGTCGGGGGCTCGGGATCGGGCCGTCGGGGGCTCTGGATCGGGCCTGGCGAGAGTGGGGAGAGCCAGAGAGACTAGGGAGACGGAATCTCCTCAGATCTAGATCTGGCCATTTGGGGACTGCGGTCTTGCGGAGGGACCGAGTTCGCCGAGGGAGTAGGGACTGTGGGAGAGTGGGGACTGGAGAGTGGGGTCGGGATCAGGGGAGGTCGGGACCGCGAGAGGGTCGGACAGACGGAGTAACTCGAGGTCTCGAGGGGACTGGGGATTGGGTCCGAGCTTCTCCGAGTTATTCGAGCTCGGCTCGACCAGGCTCGCGAGCTTACCATGAAGCTCAAGCTCGATTCGTTATAAGCTCGAGCCGAGCTCGAATCGAATCTACAACGAGCCAAACTCGAACCGTTCACGAGCCTCGAGCTTTTTTTACAGCCCTACTCGAGGGTGGCTTTTATAGGGCCAATGAGGAGGCACAGCGGGGTTTCTTGGTGGAGATTGGCGGCGATTGCGACGGGATTAGGGGAGGAGCAAGCATGGAAAGACGGGGATTCGGGCGGGCGGGGATTGAGGAGGTCATTGCGGGCCGCACGGGGATGGAGATAGGAAGGAAGGGAAGAGTCTTGGGCGGAATGGTGGCAGCGGTTGTGGCGTGAGGAGGAAGAAGAGGCGTGGGGAAGAAGGGGGCGAGGGCTGACAGGTGGGGCCCAACATAGAGGGAGAGAAGAGAAAGGAGGGAGCAGGCGGTGGGGATTGCAGCCACGTGGCCAGGGTAGTAGATCGGGTGGTCGGGAGAGGAGAGAACAAGAAAAGAGGTGCTGACGGCGGGGATGAGCCAGGAGGCGGCGTGGCTCAATCTTGGTCGGCCATGCATAGGCGCGGGAGAGACGCGGGAATTTTTATTTACTTTTGATTTTCAGAGAAAGCCGGAAAGCACAAGAAGGCTCAGCAAAATACCAAATAAATTCCACAGATTCCAAAAAACTTCATAGAAATTTGTAGAACTATTTTGGAATTACAAAATATTTCCAACTTAAGTTGGTATTAGTTTTTTATACTTAAAATACATTTTAATTTAAAAATAGATCTTAAACTCTAGAAAATCTAGATAAAAGCCAAATAAATCCGAATAATTAATTTGAAATAGTATTTATATAGAAAATCAAAATATCCTTTTATATAATAATATTTTTAGGTTTTTATTTAAATTACTTTTCAAATCCAGTTTTTTTAAAAGCAAAAAATCAGTGCAAAACAAAATTAAAACTCAGGCAACCAAAACACTTATTTTATTTTAGATTATTTTTTTATTATTTTATAAAAATCTGGGCTGTTATAATCTGTGAGTTTGGACTCTTGGATACAGACAATGGAGACCTTGTGTTTGTCTATTAATACTCAAACGGCATCCGATGGCCTCTGGAATTTAGGCCACGAGCATTCTACACTACTACAAAAGAGGCTATACTAGACGGCAAATCACAGACGGTTTTGTGAAACCGTCTGTAATGTAAACTATTACAGACGGTTTTAATTTGAAGGCCGTCTGTCGTATTTGTGGCGGGAAAAAGGAGTATCACAGACGGTTCTTACCGCTGAACCGTCTGTGATACTGGAATATCACAGACGGTTTTTATTCAAAACCGTCTGTGATAATCTGGGATTATCACAGACGGTTTTTTATTAAAAACCGTATGTGTTGTGTCGACTATCACAGCCGGTTGTTGTTAAGAACCGTCTGGGAATGTTCACAGACGGTTTTTTACAAGAACCGGCTGTGATGTCCCTTTCTCTGTCATATTCTAGATCAGAGGTTAATATGTAAGTACACATTGCTTCTAATAACTTAACTACAGAACTACTGAGACAAGAGATCACAAATTAAAGGCAAATTTATTAATTTCAATTAGAGGCAAATTTATTACAAAAGTCGCACAGGTACAGAGTTTCCCAGATTGTATTCTTTTGGGCTTCGTAAGCTTCTTCTTCGACTTGGGGACTTGGAGGATCAGCCGCTAAATTCTCGAACGCCGTTAAGATTGCCCTTGTCCTTTGCACTTCCTCGTGCAGCCTGGGCAAATGATCAGCAGCATCCATAATGTTGTAGAGGATAGCATGAAAAGATTCCTCAGAATCTGCCGTTTCTGCTTGATCGGTAAGGCTATCCATCAGTCTCTGCAATGCGTGTAGAGCTTCTTCCGCATTGCGCACATTGTGGAGAAGAACCAGGGTGAGGGCCGTTTCCCTTTCTTGAGCGGCAGCGAGACGCCTCCGTCGACGGCGGAGGATCAGGTCAAGCTGACGGATGCAAGAAAGTCGGGGAAGGAGAGCAGGGCGGGTGCGGAGAAGCCGCTCCAGATGCAAATTGCTGGCCGCCTGTGTAAGGTTCCGGCCGAACAATTCGTGATGAACAGATGAGAGGAAGGAGATGATCACAAGAACAGTAGTAGAAGCCATGTTGTATTGTATATTGTATTGTACGTACGTAGAAGAGACCTGGATTAGGAGCGCATATTTAACCCTCAGCACAAACGGTTCGTATACCCAAACATTAATGATATAGACGCTTCGTATAACGATCGAGAGACGTTAATTAGACGATCGAAACACGAAGCGTTCTGGCATCGAAACACGCGCGAAGCAGTTCTGGTATGAAGCTTATGACAGACGGTTTTTCATAAAAAACCGTCTGTGATAATTTCATAGACCGTTAATAACATGAACCGTCTGTGATAATTGAGACTTTCACAGACGGTTCTTAATACGAACCGTCTATACCAATCGAGTAACACAGACGGTTCCGTTTAAGAACCGTCTGTAATAATCCCATGTCACTGATAATTGGTCTGTAATAATCACATGTCACCAATAATTGGCGTATACACAGGATTTCGATCTCACCCGTCTATTCTCTCCACATCGAATGGCTGGCACCAGTTCCTCCCACGGCCAGACCCTTATTAATAACTCCCCATCAACCTTTCCACCGGTACTAGTCACGCGTGAGTTCATCCACTAGCTAGCTTCCTGCATGCATCTCCCCTCCGCTGTGAGCTAGCACCTCCATCGCGGCACGTCCGGTTCATACTAAACAACACACTCTTGCCGTAAGTGTGTCTAGTTTAGTGTGAACCGTCGTGCCGCGAAGGGTTTGTTAGCTTGTTATCCTGTAATAGATCGATCTGAATGTGTTGTTGAGTTTTTGTGCTTGCCTCTGTATTTGCATGTTCCTCGACCAGCTCAACCAAGAATCTGGTAATGTCTTTTCTTTGCACTATTGTAATAAAATTGCCTTGAATTTTGTCGGGAAAGATGAACTGTTTCGTCAGGGCATGACTGCCAACTCGAAACATATATAGCATAGCATTCGAGGCACATCCGAGGCCTGCAGCTGTGTCTTGAGGAATGCCAAGAGCTGGTCTTCAGATGTGGCTGCCACATCTGAAGACCAGCTCTTGGCATTCCTCAAGACACAGCAGCAGGCCTCGGATGTGCCTCGAATACTATGCTATATATGCTTCGAGTTGGCAGTCATGCGCCTGACGAAACAGTTCATACCCGTGTAACTATCACAGACGGTTTGTAATTTAAACCGTCTGTCAAGGACTATCACAGACGGTTTATATTTCGAACCGTCTGTGATAATGAGACTATCACAGACGGTTATTTCTTCTAACCGTCTATGATATGTAGAAATCACAGACGGTTAATATTAATAACCGTCGGTGATAATTCGCAGACGGGTATTAATACGAACCGTCTGTGATATGTAATTTTCACAGACCGTTTGTAGTTGGAACCGTCTGTGATATTCTGCGTAGTATTAATTACTTGGCGTACTTGCTTGAAGGATGTCGACACCGATCTGTCTTCATTGCGCTGCATCGGTGGAGCAAGGCGGCCGGCTTTAGGGAGTTGGGGGTAAAAATATCACCGTCTTCTTATTGATCTGATCAGAGGTTAGCATACTCAATTACTTAACATTCTTAGTGATCTGATCAGAGATTAGTATTCAATTACTTAACATGCTTAGTGATCTGATCAGAGGTTAGTAGTAGAGGTAATAATCATTTTTGACACCCATTTTTCACTTGTGTAGCGTAGATGGACCGAAGCTGGATGTATATTGAGAACCGTGTGAGTGAAGAGTACATTACTGGCGTGTCTGCCTTTAGAAGGGCGGCCGAGCTGGATATGTTGAAGAAGGGGATGAAATATATGTATTGCCCATGTATTGATTGTGATAATCTTAAGATGTTTAGCAACTCAGCGCAGATTGAAGCTCACTTGATTCGAAGGGGTTTCAGAAAAGGGTACAAATGTTGGACCAGTCACGGTGAAGAGAAGAGTACACAAGAAGATAGTTATGACATAGTCGAGGGGGGCAACGATATGCCAGTTGTGGACTGTTCTTTCGATCATGAGGAAAGGTCGCGGGATGACAATCTGGATGATGAGGATAGGTCGCAGGATGACAATTTGGATCATGAGGATAGGTCGCAGGATGATAATCTGGATCAGATGTTACATGATGCAGAAGAGAACTATAGTGAGAGAGAGTTTGGTAAATTCGAGGGCTTGATGGAGGACTCGGAGAAACCTTTGTTCCCAGGCTGCAAGCCGCAATACACGAGGTTGTCATCAGTTCTAGAACTGCTAAAATTGAAGGCAAGCAATGGTTGGTCCGACAAGAGTTTCACGGCATTATTAGGTCTCCTAGTGGACATGCTTCCAACGGGAAATGTGTTGCCGAGAACCACCTACCAAGCCAAGAAGATTCTTTGTCCATTAGGAATGGAAGTAGAAAGAATACATGCATGTCGGAATGATTGTATCCTGTACCGTAAAGAGTATGCTAGCTTACATGTTTGTCCGGTGTGCAAAGCATCCCGATACAAACGTAAAAATGACTCTGATGATGGGAAGGGCATCGAGGTGAAGCAAGGACCTCCTGCTAAGGTGATGTGGTATCTTCCTGTAATCCCCCGTTTGAAGCGTTTATTTGCAAACCGCAAGGATGCAAGATTGATGCGTTGGCACTGCGAGCAGCGTAAGAAAGACGGAATGATAAGACATGTTGCTGATTCTGCCCAGTGGAGGAACATCGATAGGATGTTTGTAGATTTCGGTGTGGAACCGAGAAATATAAGGTTTGGGTTGAGTACAGATGGAATGAATCCTTTTGGTAACATGAGCAGTCGACATAGCACCTGGCCCGTGACTCTGTGCATGTACAACCTTCCTCCTTGGCTGTGTATGAAGCGGAAATATATTTTGATGTCACTACTTATCCAAGGGCCGAAGCAACCTGGCAACGATATTGATGTGTTCCTAGCCCCATTGGTGGAAGATCTTGCAACGCTGTGGAATGAAGGGGTACATGTATGGGATGCGGACAAACGAGAGAACTTCACTCTACGGGCCATGTTGTTCTGCACCATTAATGATTTTCCTGCCCTTGGTAACCTGTCAGGGTTTAGTATAAAAGGAGCCAAAGCGTGTCCGCACTGCTTAGATTATACGGAGAGTGTGTGGTTGAACAACTCCCGAAAAACTGTGTACATGCGTCACCGTAGGTTCCTTCCAAAGTATCACCCATACCGCAAGATGAAGAAACAATTTGACGGAAAAAAAGAGGATGACTCAGTACCAAGACCTTTTAGCGGGAAAGAGGTGTATGATATGGTCAAGGATATAAATGTTGTGTTTGGAAAGGGACGTAAATTGAGGAAGAACATGTGGAAAAAGAGGTCAATATTTTGGGACTTGCCTTATTGGGAGCACTTAGAAGTTCGCAATTGCATCGATGTCATGCACGTCGAGAAGAATGTATGTGACAGTTTGATTGGTCTCTTACTGAACATTCCTGACAAAACAAAGGATGGTGTTAACGCAAGGCGTGACTTGGTCGCTATGAACATCAGGACCGAGTTAGCACCGATAGAGACCGATAAAGGCCGGACGTACCTTCCCCCAGCATGTTACACTCTGTCTAAGTCGGAGAGAACTGAATTGTGCCAGTCCTTAAATGGTGTGAAAGTTCCATCCGGTCACTCGACAAGCATGAAGAAACTTGTTTCCATGGAACATTTGAAATTAATTGGCATGAAGTCTCACGACTGTCATGTGCTAATGACTCAAATGCTACCTGTTGCAATTAGAAGTATTTTGCCGAACAAGGTTCGAGTGACAATCATAAGGCTATGTTATTTCTTCAACGCAATTGCTCAGAAGGTCATTGATCCAGATGGACTAGATGCTCTGCAAACCGAGGTGGTGACAACTCTATGTCATCTAGAGATGTATTTCCCTCCATCATTTTTTGATATCATGGTCCATCTCATTGTCCACCTTGTGAAAGAGATAAAAATATGTGGCCCCGTATTTCTACGTCATATGTATCCTTTCGAGAGGTACATGGGAATTCTGAAGTCCTATGTACGCAATCGATCTCGACCGGAGGGTAGCATCATCGAAGGTTATACAACAGAAGAGGTCATTGAATTCTGCATCGGCTACATGGCTCAGGTAGAGCCGATAGGTGTGCCTCTATCTCGTCACGAGGGGAGGTTAGAGGGTATAGGGACTATCGGGAGGAAAGCAATAACCCCGGATCAAAATACGTATGCTCAAGCCCATTTCATGGTTTTACAACACATGACTGAGGTGACCCCATATATTGAAGAGCACAAGGACATGCTACGTCAGGAGAATGCAGGCCAGTCAGAAGTTTGGATCACGAGACAACACAACCGTCAGTTCAACGAATGGTTGAAGGCGCAATTGACTAGGAGGTCGTCAAATGAAACACTACAATGGTTGGCAAAAGGGCCAAAATTTACAATTGTGACATGGCAAGCATACGACATTAATGGCTACACATTTTATACAACAGATCAAGATAGAAAGAGCACAGTGCAGAACTCAGGTGTCCGCATAGATGCCTATGATTCGCACGGCAGAACCGCTGGCCCAAGCTCGTACTACGGGCTTGTAGAGGAGATTTGGGAGCTTGACTACGTAATTTTCAAAATTCCTCTATTTCGGTGCCGTTGGGTCCAACTCCCACGGGGTGTAAAGGTTGACAAGTACGGCGTCACTACCGTGGACCTCGAATGTGTAGGATACAAAGACGAACCATTCGTACTCGCGAGGCAAGTTGTTCAAGTATTTTATGTAACCGACCCGGCAAATAAGAAGCGTCATGTAGTTCTTCAGGGAAAAAGAAGGATTGTCGGGGTTGAGAATGTTGTGGATGAGGAAGAGTACAATCAATTTGATGATTTGCCTCCATTCGGAGACGGCATCAGGCTCGATGAAGAACAAGGCGATGAAGCAAGCTATATGCGTATCGATCATCGTGAAGGGCTTTATTTAAAATGATATAGCCAAAGTGTAATAAATGATATAGGTTATGCTTGTGTTTTTCATAAATGTATGTATGTTCCATTGTAATTGTAAAATGACTAAGGAACCCATGCATTGTAATTGTAAAATGACTAAGGAACTATGAAATAGTTATATTTATGGTTATGCTTGCGTTTTTCATAAATGACATAGGAACCTAGCTAGCTGCGGGTATTTATAGTGAACTATCACAGGCGGTTTATCAAAAGAAACCGTCTGTGATAACACATCACAGCCGGTTCTATCGATATAACCGTTTGTGATATGAATTATCACAGACGGTTCTATCTATAGAACCGTTTGTGATATTCATTATCACAGACGGTTCTATATATAGAACCGTTTGTGATATGAATTATCACAAACGGTTATATTTATAGAACCGTCTGTGATAGATCATCTTTAAATACCCGCGCTAGGTCTGCGGAGTCCGCTCTGCCGCAGTCTCTTGTCTCCACTCTGCAGCGCCCCTGCTAGCTAGGTTTTGCTCCCTCTCCCACCGCCGGTCCCTCCCGACGCCGCCGGTCCTTCCCGAAGCCGCCGGTCCCTCCTGACGCCGCTCCCTCCCGAAGCCGGCGGTCCCCCCCGACGCCGGTCCCTCCCTCCCGACGCCGCCGCTCCCTCCCTACGCCGCTCCCTCCCGAAGCCGGCGGTCCCCCCCGACGCCGGTCCCTCCCTCCCGACGCCGCTCCCTCCCTCCCGACGCCGCTCCCTCCCGTAGCCGGCGGTCCCGCCCGACGCCGGTCCCTCCCTCCCGACGCCGCCGCTCCCGCCCAACGCCGGTCCCTCCCTCCCTGTGCTTCACATGTTAGCTTTATGATATATATATGCTTCACATGATATATATATGCTTCACATGTATATGCTTCACATGATATATATATGCTTCACATGTATATGCTTCACATGATATATATATGCTTCACATGTATATGCTTCACATGATATATATATGATTCACATGTATATTCTTCACATGATATATATATGCTTCACATGTATATGCTTCACATGATATATATATGCTTCACATGATATATATATATGCTTCACATGTATATGCGTCACTTCAGTTAGTTTTTTCTTAGAAGAGAGATGGCGTCCACAAAGTCTTCGTCGTCGTCATCTGGGTCTCACGCTCCCAAGACTGCGAAATCTAAACGTGGCCGAGGAGTATCGAAAAGGCCAGAGGGCCGAAGGACCATCACGGTGGTCTCTCCGGATGGGGTCCCTCTGGAACCGTCGAAAGCAGCGTCATCATTTCGGACTACCTGCGGGATAATTGGAAGGCAACGGGTCCCCATCACCATAGCAAGCTGGAAAGATTTGACAAAGGATCACAAAAATCAGCTATGGGAGGAACTTACAAATTCGTTCGAGTTCCCAGCAGAAGCACAGGGACTCGTGCAACGGCAAGCGCTCCTCGCGATGGGAAAAGCATGGAAGAATTTTAAGAGCACTCTTGTGACGAAGTACGTGGCCGAGGATGTCACGCCCTTTACGAAGTATCCTTTCGTGTCGCCGGAAACATGGGAGGCCTTTGTGCAGATGAAGACGACGCCCGAATTTGTACAACAAAGTGCGGCGCACAAGGATCTCCAGTCACAAAACACGCACCCTCACAGACTCGGCACTGCTGGGTACGCGGGTAAAATCCCGCAATGGAGGATGCAGGATGAGGTCGCAATCCGATCGGAGGCCTCTCCGCCATTTGCCGGGATCGCAAACGAGCGCGCTCGAAACTGGTTAAGAGCGAGGTCATCAACCACATCTTCGGGTGTCTCTTTCAAAAACCCCGCAGATGAGGAAGTGTCCCAACGCATGGTAAAAATATGTTAAACAACATAGTTGTTAACACCTCTTGAACTTCATGGGTTCAAAAATAACATGATTAATTGCCTCTTGCAGCAATCATTGACTACCGAATCTTCTCGTGGCTCCTTTGAAGAAGATAGGGAGATAGATTTACTATCACAGGCCTTGGGAAACAAGGAGCACCCAGGTCGCACACGAGGCATGGGGGTTTATGTACCTTGGAGGCACGGATTTCCAGATTACTCCGACACATATAGGAGTAGGAAGAGAACCAAGGCGTACCGCAGCGAACAAATAAAACAGGAGCTTCGTGCTCAACTTGAGGAACAACTATCTGCCTCACTTCAAGAGCAGACTGCCTCACTTCGAGGAGAGATAGATTCGTTGCGGGAAGAACTGAGACAAGTCCGCAACCAATCGCAACCCACTCCTAGTACTGCGGTACCCAGTCCCCCTCAACGTCGCAGTAGCTGCGCGTCCACACCAATTTCTGAACATAGCGACGACCACTTACGTATTGATGACATTCAGGTAATGTACCTCTTTAGAATGGTACATAGATCTCTCTGGTGGACGCCTTAACTCATCTCTTGTATCGTTATGTAGGAGCCCATGCCTTGCAGCCTCAAAGTCAGGCGTGTTGGCTCTATTCCCGTTGACGCTGGGCGCGGCATGGTGTATCCATTGCTGCCAGGGACGCAGGTGCACGGTGTACAAGTAGACACCGGTTTCATAAAGGTCCAGGTGGACATGATTAATGATATTTTTAAGCCTGTCCCTCTTGAGAAGCCCCCAAACGAAGAGATTAAGACATTAGGGGATGCCGTCCACACATTCGTTCAGTGGCCCAAGAGGGACATCGTCCTCGACATGTCCGTGCCACAATCTTCACATCCAGTGGCCCAAGAGGGACGTCGCCCTGGACCTGGCACATCGGCTCCGGTGGCTCCACCTCCACCTCCAAATCCAGTAAAGTCTGTTGCATCGGCTCCCGCTGAGATGCCACCGAGAACATATCATAAGCGAGGCTCCAAGGCCTCCAAGGCTCATGCGAAGAAAATTAAGCCGGGTCCCGTGCCATGGAAGTTTATTCTAGGAGTGTCGTTGGTGCCCGATTCACAATTACGCCAGCTTGGTATGATTTGCAATACATTGCATGCCTGGTACATGGAGAAGTCCAACATGAAGCCAAACCGGCAGAGTGCATTCACTGTGAAATATAAAGAGACGCATTTCCTCCATGACTTGGGCTACATCGTCGTGACATTCGAAGATTTATTCTTACTATTCAATCTCGACGAACTCGACGCCTCACTTCTACGATGCTGGACACTGTAAGTGTACTGTACAATGAAGTTCTACATTCACGTTATACAGATAAATGTCATTACCCTTTCTTTATGTATAGATACATGATCCAACAAGCCCGGAAATTGCGACGACCGGTGGGTTTCCTCGACCCTCACTTGGTCTCCGAGCAATCTATCAACGCAGATGCATCCTTCGTGGAAGGTTACATAACGAGGGGATTGATTGCTCACACCGACAAGGAGTACGTCATGGTACCCTTCAACCAAGGGTAAGTGCTTCACTAGTTGCCACACATATGTTTCATTTGTACTTTACATGCAGCATGAACTTAGGATTAATCACTATGGCGACACATATGACTAGGAATCACTGGATTTTGATTGTGATTGTACCAAAGTGGAGCAAGGTAATATACCTTGATTCCCTCCTTAGGAGCAACCATGACTTCAGTCGTGTGCAAGAAGTACTTAACAGGTAAACTCATTTCCTCCATACATAACTCTATTGTAATATTTCTTTTGTTTGCCACGGCCGAGGCTAAGTTTTTTGAATCACGTAGGGCGTTTGCCGAATATGTTGCCCAAGGAGGAACACACGACAAATCCAGTGACACGCTACGACACAACACGCGATTTCCGGTACCCGCTACAACACAATAATCCTATATCATACTTTGTAATAATGCCTCTAGAATTGACAATACCGATGTATGTAATTCTATTTTTGCAGTGCCACCAGCAGCTACAGGGCAACGTATGTGGATTCTACGTTTGCCGCAATATGATGGAAATCATGGGTACTAAGATCAATGATCCAGAGGTTTGTCAGGTCCTTCCAATAATTATTATTTTCTGATTATATTACACACACATGCTAATTAATGACTTAACATTGCTCCTAGCGACAGCGGGTGAACTTCGACGGAAGTGCATATGATCTTGACAATCTCGTCGATATTCGTGCAATCATCTCCCAATTCTTGCTAGCAGAGGTCATAAATAAGAGGGGAGAGTTCCACACCGGCGATGATGATAATTAGATGTTGAAACATTGGATTCAACTGTACAAATCAAACAATTCCTCAATTGAATACATTTGTCAGATTTTGTGTAACAATTTTCATTCTATATATGTGATATTGTTACATTCATCTGTGTATCGAATTTTGTTGTAATTTACTATGAGTTGCAATTAACTTATATCTGTCATTTATCTGTAATCTGCTTGCTTTCAGAGGGCATGGCTAGCATATCCTGAGGCTAGCCAAGAAACAGCATATAAAATGGATGATGCACTTGGTATCACAAACGGTTCATTGTTAAAAACCGTCTGTGATACCATATCACAGACGGTTTCAAAGAGTGCCGTATGTGGTGTGACTGCTATCACAGACGGCTTTTACTACTGACCGTCTGTGATATACAAAATATCACAGACGGTTAGTAATACCCGTCTGTGATATTGTGCATATCACAGACGGTCTTTATTACTAACCGTCTGAGATAGGCGAGTATCACAGACGGTTTTTTATAAACAACCGTCGGTGATACGCGTCTATCACAGACGGTTAGTAATCAAGACCGTCTGTGATATACACAATATCACAGACGGTTAGTAATACAAACCGTCTGTGATATTGTGTATATCACAGACGGTCTTGATTACTAACCGTCTGTGATATGCGAGTATTACCGACGGTTGTTTATAAAAAACCGTCTGTGATACTCGCCTATCTCAGACGGTTAGTAATAAAGACCGTCTGTGATGTTTTTATCACAGACGGCTCGGGAACCGTCTGTGATAACCATCAACTATCACTGACACCTAAACACTGACGGTTCAGGAACCGTCTGTGATGACGGTTCCGAACCGTCTGTGATAGGGCTGTCTGTAGCAGTGCTAGATGAGAATGTTGCAGGGAGGTGCCTCCATGAGATCCAAATGACCACTAACAACAGACGGAGGAGCAGAATGTTAGACATCCTGTGCGTCCAGTGTCCCCTGGACGGTGATGATACTCGAAAGATTGTTGACTGGAGCGATGGCAAAGTGCTTCCGCAGGGCAACACGGTGTTGTGGGGACAATGGCATAGCGAATAAACTGGTTAGGGTCATGATGACAGGGAAATGGGAACTGAACCCGCCTCCACGTCATTAGAGACAAGTTGGTTAAATTTTATTGAAAACATGAGACAAAGATATCAGGCATTGTAGGTCTATTACTTCTAGAAATAATACATTTACATAAAATTCTATTAATAACATCTCTTTGCGAGAAAACCCCTAATTAAGAATTCCAACAAACACATTATAACAAAATACAGCATATGACAATTACAAAATGGTCTTCAATCTTGTCATCACTGATGT
Source organism: Dendrocalamus latiflorus (assembly GCA_017311315.1). Taxonomy (NCBI): domain Eukaryota; kingdom Viridiplantae; phylum Streptophyta; class Magnoliopsida; order Poales; family Poaceae; genus Dendrocalamus; species Dendrocalamus latiflorus. The sequence goes on along the minus strand of CM029652.1, from coordinate 41,767,570 downwards.
GTGTTTGCTCGATTTGCTGGTCATAGCTGTGGATGGTTGTAGCTGCCGAATTTTGGAGATGGACGTAGCTATCGGATTGGCAGATGATTGTAGTTATCAAATTTGCAGATAGTCGTAGCTTCGGGATTTTGTAGGTGGTCGGAGCTACCGGGGCTTGGAGATAGTCATGGCTATCGGATTTATAGATGGTCATAGCTTTAGGATTTTGGAGATGGTCAGAGCTACTAGGTCTTGGAGATAGTCGTGGCTATCGGATTTGTAGATGGTTATAGCTTCGGGATTTTGGAGATGGTCAGAGCTACCGGATTTGCAGATGGTCGTAGCTACCAAATTTTGGAGATGTTCGGAGCTACCGGATTTGAATATGGTCGTAGCTACCAAATTTTGGAGATGGTCAGAGCTACGGGATTTGCAGATGGTTGTAGCTACCAAATTTTAGAGATGGTCGTAGCTACCAGATTTATAGATAGTCGTAGTTATAGGATTTTGGAGATGGTCATAGCTACCAGGTTTGTAGATGGCTAGCTTTACATAGTGCTCATGCATATCGAGCGCTTACATGTGCGTAACCAAAACGAAAGTATTTCCTTTCTTCCACCATTTATTGTTTTACTATGCCTTATATTACTACTAGCACCGCATAGTGCTTGTGGATGTAGCATAACCCAGGCGAAGGTTGTGTTTTATATTTTGTTTTGGCCGCATGTCACCACTTTAAATTTGTATTGATTTGAGAGGATCGAATTGAGGAAATGGGGGCTCTTCCAACTTCTCACCTGTAGTTTGTTTCCATTTGCAAGGGACCGAACTAAAGAGATGAAGCCTTCATGTCTTGCCTTGATTCATATTCATTTGTAGGGACCAAACCAAGGGGAGTCATAACATAAACAAAAATGTAGCACCTTGATCCATGCTACGATGGCCAAACTGAAGGGCGATAGGGGGTGGATATGGGGAACACTCCTTGATTCCTACCGTGATGGCCAAACCGAAGAGTAGAAGGAGAGAGGATGAAGAAGAGCAAGAACTTCACCTTCTTTCCGGATTAGCTGCTCTTGCTTTTCTTCTTTCGAGTGCATTTAGCGTGTAGGGAAGTTATGGCAACTCCTCCATTTGATTTTTTTTTCACTGAATTTCTTTTGAAAACTATCAATGCGACACGCATAGGCATACAGACGTCTAGGACGTGGGCATGGCAGTACTTGGGCGGTTGGAGCGCTGCAGTCAGTTTTGCTTGCGGTCGTGCAGGTCCCTTTATTGGTCGGTTATTTGATTGAGCCCACCGTGCATCAGCCACGGTTGCTGGCCATGCATTATCTGGGACTTCCAGGTGTTCTTTTGATTTCCATGTGCTATGGCTGAAACATGGCCCCACCGGTGATTAATATTAATCACTACTAACTGGTTAGTTGGAGAGTGCTTAACTAATCACTACTAATTGGTTAGTTGGAGAGTGCTTAACTTCTGCATGCATGCAGTTATGCCACCACTTTCCTATCGGCATGCGAAAGGTATCCGTGCATTTGTTTGGTTCACTAGCACATCATTTAGTGCATGTCAAAGCAAACAACGTGATCGACATCACATGATCGAAATATCATGGTCAACCAAGGTAGCCGAAATATCATGATCGATCAACATGATCAAATTGTCATGGTCAACCAACGTAGTCAAAATATTAGGATCGACCAACGTGATCGAAATATTATGGTCGACTGACGTGATCAAAATATCTTGGTCGATGGACATGGTCAAAATGTCATGGTCGACCAAGGTGGTCGAAATATCGGGGTCAACCAACATGGTCAAAATGTCATGGTCGACCAATGTGGTCGAAATATCAGGGTTGACCCAGGTTGAAATATCATGATCGACCAAGGTGGTCGAAATGTCATAGTTAACCAACGTGGTCAAAATATCAGGGTCAACCAACGTAGTCAAAATATCCTAGTCGAATCACCACGCGAGTCTTCCGACTCTTGCCCGGGTACTATAGCTTATGGCTACTGACAGATTTACTGCGTCTATGATCGATTTGTTGTACCTACGACCAGTTCACTATGTCTACAACCATTTCTTTGAGCACGACGCACCTACTCAAATCTTCGACAACGGTGCATCGACTCGTAGCTCCGACCACAGCTCCGTCTACGGCTTCGACAGCACTGCTTTGACTTCTACACACGCTCAACATGATCGAACCAACGTGGTCGAGACCAGTGATCCTTGCGGTGGGGTAGGTGTGTCACAACAATTTCCATTTAAACTTTAGTTGTTCTATATTGTAACGGATCTTATCCATCAGCATAATTTGTTAATTTGATGATAATTTATTTTATACATTTATATTTTGAATCCAGGACAAAACAGGTGTCAACAGGTCACCTGAGGAGAAGGAGCAGCATGAGGATCAGGGGGCCCAAAGCCAAGCTTCTTTAGCAACACTAATTGGGCTTGATGCAGGGTTGGAGCTTAGAGCAGAGGAAAGCTTGGCCGCCAGTCTCTTGCTTCGCCTGGGAGAGGGTTCAATCAGTTGAGGTGGTATAGGTTTTGCAGCCAAGGGCGTTTGGAGTGGAACCGAAATCAACACCATGAAAGACCGAACTGGGTTGCAAGACTTGGCCAGAAGATGCAGAGGGCCGAGGTCCAGCCCAGTGTCAGTTCGAGGTGAAAAGGTGGTGAGTAGCTTCTTTCTGGAGTAAACAATGGGCGGGGAGTGCCAACAAGTTTCCATCGATGGTAGATTGAAAGGTTGAAAGGCTAGTTCTGCCATAGGATCCAGAGGGTCCCAGGCAGGCGGTCCCAGAAGATCACGCTAAGAGAGTAGGGCCCTGTTTGGAATGCGGGAATTTTTCCCGATTCCTGCAGGAATTGAATTGTTTCCTGTAAAATTCCTGCAAAATTCCTGTGAAATTCCTCTGTTCCAAACAGGCCCTAGAAGGTCAACCTCGGCCCATGATTGATGGCTTTGGGTAGAGCTTGTGTCGGAGTAAGCATGACAGGGAATGCGTGTGGTGGTTGCTTTGCTAGGTGTAGATTTCGAAGCAACTTCGTTGCTGGAACAAACCATGTCTGCTTCCATTATGGCATTGAGCCTGGGGCCAGCTTGAGGGCGAAAGGTAGCAGGATGGGTGGCCATAGGCTTATCAGACTCATCGTGAGCAGTGTGTGGCAGAACAATTCTCATGAATGCCTTGAGACGCCCACTACAGGATTCCCCGGCTAAGCCAGAGAAGGCGTTGGGAGGCGCAACGACTGGCCTCTGGGAAGAGGCACCAACCTTGCAAGCAGGATCACGATGAAGGTGGCCATGGCTGTCACCCCTGAATGGAGGGCTCGTGAAGCCGGGGACACCAGCAGAGAAGTTGAAGGTTTATGTCAAGGGGCCTTGTCCCCAAGCGGACTGACCAAAAGATCAATCTGGGTTGCCATTCGGCCCACTATCACCATGATCGGAAGGATAGGATTCCATCGAAGAAGACAGTCTAGAGAGGAAATCATCAATCCTCGGGATGTGAACAAGAATAGAGTAAGCCAGGCCACGGTGCTCTCGGAGGTAGGGATCAAGGCTGCCAAAAATCTGCTGCAAGCTTGGATCTGAATGAGAGACTGGGATCCCGGGCTCTGAGATGATGACCCTAAGAGCGGTGGGGATGGAACTGGGATCCACGTCCAAGCCTGGACACTGAGAGAAGCTGCTCAGGGATCATGCAGTGTAGTTTGAGTGGAGCTTCCAATGCGATCCACCCAACAGAAGGAGAGGATGGATGGCACTGCCGACTTGGTCCAGGCGTGAGCCGAGAGACCTTCCAGTTCAAGGGAAACTCTAAAGCAACTATGATGGAACTTGGCTTGAACGTGGTGGGTCCATGGCCTGAAGAGAAGCTTGACGTTGTTGACAACCAGACCATTGTTCGCAAGTGCCAAGTCCCTTGAGCTCCGGTAGCGGAACCAAAAGAGCATGGCACCTTGGCCAAACCAACGAACCGAGAAATTGTCCAACTGCAGATGGAAGCACTGCGCTACAGCATGGCGAGCCAATTTCAGGGGCAAGGGGTGGTGGAGCTCGGGCTGAACCCGACAAGTGCGCTGGCGAGCTGTTGTTCCTACGTGGCAATGGCTTCACTCCATGGAAGGAAGCAAACTTGGCCCGAAGGTCTGCCTCCCTCTTCTGCATGGACATCTGGAAGGCCAGGGTAGTACAACGAGAAAGGTGTAGTCGAAGCGTTGAGGCTCCTGGGAGGCAAAGGATGTTGCTTGGCTAGCAGTGAAGGAATGGTGCTGGGGGAGTCCCTCTGGGATGGTGCACATGAAGGGGAGGATCGTGGCCTTTTGTAGTCCCGGGCGAGATGGTTCAACCCCTTACAATGAAAGCATCGCGAAGACAGGCGACAGTTGGAGTGTCGGTGAGTGGTAGATATGTAGTTGAATGGTAGATATGCAGTTGAAGCACCTATCTCGAAGGAATTGGGGTGGGTCACGATGCTCCTGGATGGGGAGTGATTGACCGGTGATGCCTCACGCTTTCCTAGGGCAAAGAGGCTTAACTTGGTGCCATCCATCCTCCCAAGAGTGGAGGGCGGCATGGTGCACACCTCCGGTGTTGGGGAGCTGCTACGGCGATGTGGCTGAAGGAGCCTGTGAGGACGATAGGGTCCTGCGCCCTCATCCGCCCTCTTTTCCAAACAAGATCCATCGCCTTTACCGAGGGTGCTAGCAGGCGGTGATGGGAGTCGAACGATGTAGGCAAAGGAGCGACGTGGAGAGCGGCGAACTCACACCAATCAAGGAAGTCGGGGTAACATCTCTCCAATGCAGCTCCTTGGTGGTAGGGCGTGGGGAGACTTTGTCCGGTCGAATGATGATGGAGCGCAGGGAGGATCTGTTGGGCAAGTGCATGAGGGGGTTGGGAGAACCAGCACCGGTGAGGGAGGAGTTGAGGGGTTGTGGCCGCCAGGATCGGAGTGGTCATCGGCGTGGGAGGGAAGGGGGAGGTGGAGTCCGCTAGGGTGATTTACTTCTGCTTCCGGCGTGGTTAGATTCGAGTTTTATGTCAAGTTATATCATTTGAACAAATCTAGCTACGCAAATGCGTGGGCTACCTTGCTAGTTCTATATTTTCCTTAGACAAAGTGCCTATACAAAATGAATTGTCGTGTTAAAACACATGTCAACTAAACACATGTTTACACAAATTCTAGACCCTAACTAGCTAGAATGAGCATGGAAATATAAATAAAAGCACAGTAAAACTAACCGCGGACTTACGTGGCCACTCACCTAGTTGAATTGAAGAGAAAACTGGAAATCTATACCGATGTCAATTATGTATTTACAGTATATTATGTACCCGTGCAAAGCTTAGCTTGTCGTAGCGTGTGTGTATATAAAGAAATCCCAATTATCCAGCATTTTCAATGTGAAAAATTCACACGTAGCTTCTATCTTGATCTGTGCAGAAACACCTGGGCCAACATCAAATGCCCAACCGACAAGCGATATATTATAATTTATCTATAAAATCCATCTTAAAAATACATCGTTTAACAGTATATCACTGTTCATATGTACATAATGGTAAGAACTAACGAGCCCAGCCTCGCTCGTCCTCTCATCTACTCCATGCAGATCAGCGCATCCTGACCGTCGATCTAGAACGCAGAGGCCGCTTGGGCTCGCGCGATGCGAGCGGTTTCCCCCGCGAAAAGGCGGGCGGCGAGAGCGACCAACAAAAAAATCCTTCCTCCTCATCCTCGAATCCGAGACCAGAGAAAAGTAGACGGAAACCACTGGTATTTGATCTCCCCCAGCTCCATGGCCCATGGTTTTCAATACGTGGTCGTGGGATTGCGTGCGCGTACATATACTGCCGCGGCGCCGCGCGTATCACGTGTCTGCCCTGCTCCTCATCCGGCTTCCTCCCTGCACCCTGTTTCTTGGTTCCGTCGGTGCGACATATTTGGCTTCTATTCCTCGCCACGAGGTTTGGTCCGAGTTTTGGGAGCTTTTCCGGCGGTGAATTCTGAGTCGTTCGACCTAGGCTGCTGCTGCTGCTGCTGCTGCTGCTGCTGCGTTCATGAAGGTGGAGGGGAGCAGCGGCGCGGCGGCGGCGGCGGCGAAGAAGCGGCGGGAGGCGAGACGGAGGAGGGCCGGCGGCGGGTTCGTGGTGAAGCGCGCGAGGCAGCGCGTCCAGGCCGATGTGGCGCCGACGCCTCTCCAGCAGCTGTTCGCGGCGTGCCGCGCGGTGTTCAGGGGGCCCGGCACCGTGCCAGCTTCCGCCGACGTCGCCCTCGTCCGCGGCATCCTCGGTACGTACGTACGTAGCGTCTACAGCCAGCTAAGTAGTTATTATGAGCACGGCAACGCAAGAGTTCTTAGAACGTAGCTAAGGTGATCTCGATCGATTACGGTAGATAAAATGTTTTTTCAGTAGTAGTCTAGTAGATGCAGTTTACTGGGGGAAAGGGGTTTAATTTTTCCGGAGGGTAATTAAATTAGCCTAAACAAGTCAACTTGTTCAATGTGAGAAACATCCCTAACTTGACTCGAGCACGTAGATTCGCTGCTCCCAGTTTTGGACTTCACTTCTTTCTTTTCTTTCTTCTTTTTTTTTCCTTTCCCTGTGATGGTTGTGGTCCCTAACTTGACTCGAGCATGTAGATTTTTCTGCTCGTTGATTTCAGCTCGTGACTCGTTAGGGCCGGCTTTCTTAAGAGAAAAGTTGTTTAGAACGAAGCATAAGATATTTTTAATTTTCTTTTTTTCTTTATTTTTAATTGACTGACTCAGAAAAAAACTAACAATCGCTCCAATATTATTTTAGCTAAAAGCTATAACACTTATGACTAGTGCCTGAATTGCTTGAAATTAACTTTTACCGTGCAATTTATGAAGTAGTACTAATGTACGTAGTCTATCTCAAGGGGGCTTATTTTACACTGCATTTTTTTGCAAATTTGCGCCGGCAGCATCAGGAGAAGGAATTATTATCGAACATTGTTACAGCTCATAGGCAGCTATGATGGCAAATAGCTTTCGCTAAGAAGTAAAAAAGGTGTCAAATACTATAGTGAAAGGTCGTAATTGAATCCCTTGCTCTACAATTTGATGGGTGATTCTGATCTAGACGAAGAGCATTTTCAGACATATATCGTTACGCGCTTAATGATCGATTGGGCCAGCTTGGACTTGCTAACGGTGACGATAATTTGCAGACAAGATGGGACCGGAGGACTTCGACCTGAGCGCGGAGCTCAAGTTCTTCAAGGCCATGGATGCTGGTGCTTGTCAAGGACCTCCGATAATTATACAGACCACCATATACAGTTGCAGAAAATTTTCGGTACGAAGTGAGCCGAAACACGATCGATACTAACAACATGTTGTTTATGGACTATGGTTTGATTACTTAGGCTGGAATTCCAATGGTTTGATCACAGTGGTTTGTTATTTCCTTGGTGATTCGCAGATAGTCATCTTCTTCCTGCCTCCAACCGCAGTCATCCCTCTCCACAACCACCCGGGGATGACCGTGTTCAGCAAGCTGCTCCTCGGATCACTGCACATCAAGTCCTACGACTGGGTCGATCCTGCCGTCCTCGTCGGCTCGACGCCCGATGATCGCCGTAAGCTCTTGATCGGTGCATCCTACTCGCATTCCAACCCATTCTAGCTTGTTTGCATGCACCGTCCAATATATATGCCTGAGTGCTAGCTAGTACTGTGCCATATCATCGACAAGACAGAAAAGTGCCTTGTTATAGCAATATGTACTGCCTGAAAATTGACAGTGAGGCTGGCGAATCTGGTGCTGGACGCCGATTTCAGTGCGCCGAGCGACACCCTGGTCCTGTACCCGGAGGCCGGAGGGAACATGCACCGGTTCGCCGCCGCCACGCCGTGCGCGATTCTCGACGTCCTCGGCCCCCCTTACTCCGCGGACCGGGACTGCACCTACTACGAGGATCTCCCTTACTCCCACTGCCCAAGTACTTAAAATCCTTCCTGCTCCATGAATCACCTCTAGCTATCGAGTTTAGTTTTTTTTTTTGTTTCGTAACCGTAGAGATCGATCAAGAACTGCTGATACCATGCGTGATGCATGAGCTTATTGCTGGTTTACGTTTGTATGCGCAGATGAGGTCACTGCTGGCCTGCTGCATGTCACGGATGAACAGAGGAGCCGTCTGGGGTGGCTGAAAGAGATGGACATGCCCAAGGGCCTGGAGATGGACGAGATGCCGTACAGGGGCCCGCCCATCTTCTAGACCTGACTGACACAACACGCGATGCATGCATCAGATGCGATATCACCATCGATCTCTCAAGACTTTTTTTTTCTGTGGCAAGATGAAGATGATCTTCCTTTCAGTTTCTTGTGTAACCAATTACATGTTGAAAAGAGTATCGATCGGTTCTTTTCATCCGTGCACCAAGACGTTCTTTGTTGTGTTTTTTTCCCCTTTCCTTGTTTATCTTCCTGTGCATTCATGCCCTGATGAGCTGGTTGTCAACATATACATGAGTAGCAAAGCAGCTAGATCCTGACTTAAGAAACCTGAGCTGGTGCGGATTGTTGCTTAACAAATTAAAACAAGGTGTGCGTCACCGTCGACCATGTGGTGGTTTAGATCAGCACACGGTTTGTTAGTTACGCTCATAGATTCGATCTGAGCATACATAGGCCTGTTCCTTTTGGTTTTCAACTGTTTTTAAATTATCTTAATATCATTATTTATTAGACTACTACACCACAGCCAAAAACCAAATACCATGGCCGTATCCTATCTATACGTGGCTACGTTTCTTGCAACTGAAAAATCATGTGAATTGGGTAGGAACGGTACTCGATCAGAAGTTGAGAAGAGAGATACCCAAGTGGACATATCGATAGCACACGTAAATCTTGTGCGGTCTTGTGAATTGTCAGGCCGGGTTCAGCTTCCGGATTTGGCAATCCAACGTGCCCGCTCTCTGATTTTGCCATCTTCCATTATTTTCTTTCCCGTTCTCTGTGTACACTGACAAGAGAGGGATGGAGATGGGGCACGTGCACGTGGATGCATGCATGCAGTGGACGGATAGTGAGTGTACTAGTGAGTCGCATCTCAGCCTTCAAGACAAAACCAGGCAACGTGCAGTACACTGCTCATCAGTGGAACTTGTCGGGGAAATTAGGCTCCGACTTATTTCAATTTAAATCTCTGCTTTTTAATTTATTTTTTATTATTTTTAAATCTTGTTTTTTAGTTTTTTTGTCGGTTCTTTTTTTCATATTCATTTGTATTATTCGTGATGAGCTAACCCATTTTTTCTATTTTTAATTTTTTAAATTTAATTACACTAAATAAGTCGTCGTCGGCTATAGTGCAATTTTAACAAACTACAGCAAAATTTTAGTTATAAGTTGTTTTTTCAGCCCAAGTAAATGGTACCTAGAGGACCATCTCGTTTTGCTTTTATGCCCATGGAGCGGCGGATTAAGTGACTAACGCCATTCGTGGAATGCACGGCCTTCTCGCGCGGTCACTGTGTGTTTTTTTTTTTTTGGGTTTTATGTTAAGTGTGTGTGGTGCACTCCCATACGTATGTACCTTGATCCCGTAGAAAGGTTAGCCCACATGTTCAATGAAAATGAATATCATCCTTCACAAAAACGAAAATGGAATATCGATTAGTTGTTACGTGTTCGTACGATGCTTTTCCCATTTCACAACATTTTCAGTTCTACAGAGGAATACGTTTTACTTTTTGATAATATCCGCAGAACGGATGCTGACAATCAGAGAAAGCGTGAATCATTATTTCTAAAAAATTTCTCTAAGTATTATTAACCTTTCACTCTATTGGCTATAAAAGCCAAGAATATCATATTACGCTACTTACTTGAATTCCAATGGCCAAGGGAAGCTAGGAATGTCAAGGCCTATATACTCATAACAAAATATCTAAGAAAACTCGACCAAAATGATTCTTGATAATCATGGGTGGTTTGACCGTTGTGTAATGAACGGTTTATACTCTCAGGGGCGATTTAACCTCTTGCTCAGCATACAGCAGAAAATCAATACGATTTCAAAAACTAAAAAAGGCACAATTTTCATATGAAAATTTCAAGTGACTTGAAATTTTGAACACACTTTATCTAGAATGTTAGAAATCATATCAAGGTAAGAAATACAATGTTTTTAGACTTGGTTCTATCAATTTAAAACAATTTGATACTGAACCTCAAAAACAACCAAAAGCCCTAAAATCCAAATTACTTTTCGCTCGTGAGGATATAAGATATGAGGTCTTTTAGATCTACTCCCACATATGCTAGTAAAGTAATCTAAGCTAAGATTCAGTTAAAGCCACCTAGATCATGATTTCAAATTTCTAGCTTAAAAACATTAAAACAAAGATAAGAACAAGTGAAATACCAAGAAGAAATCAAAGAGTTGATCTACTACCAGTAGAGTAGGTGATTCATGAGTATATGGATGGTTACAAGGTGCTCCCAAAGTACCACCCTTACTCACACAAGTTTTCTCACATAGACTTGATGAGAGAGAAGAAACTACTAAGACTTAGACCAAAATCTCTCAATGCTACCTCTCCCATCTCCTCTCTTATATAACTTGAACCTCTTAATCGGTCTCAACCCGCTAAGTACATGGAAAACCTATCAACCCCACTAACATAGATTTTACACACTTACACACCCTTCTCAATGCGTTTATAAGACTCAACCCGCTAAACCATTTGCGTTTGATCTACTTAGCCATCCCAACTTACCTTGACCTAAATGACTTTTCCCTCACGCCTCTTTACGCAACAATTTTGTCCAAGGCTCAACCCGATATTTTGATAAACTCTCAAAATATCCCCAATCAAACTTCTAAGCATCTTTCCATTGCTTCTCCTTGAAGCAACTCCAATACCAAGTCTTCACATCAAAGCACCTTCCTATGCTTTGATACGTAGCACGTGGCGCCCAATGAGTTGTTGTCAAGTCTTCACGCATCCGATCTCCTCTGGATTGTCTCTACTTGCATCGGCCCAAATCATTTAGCACACCACATGTACCAACTTGTATCTTCGCGATCCTTATCTTTTATGTGCTTTCCGTTTGAGCTATGTATCCTCACCCGACCGCACGGACCTCAACTCTTCTATTTATTCCTGGTCAATTGTCATTGACCGTTAACTTTTTTCAAGCCACTTGCACATTCAAAGACTAAGCAACTATCTCGAGCACAAGTTCCATATATTTGACTCATGTTAGCCAAAATAGTGAATCATGCAACACAACATAACAGAACCTACCAACGACTCCCATGCTGTGCACACAGTCAAACCACTCAAAAACGCCTCTCATTGTTCTCTAACCTCAACAACTAGTATGACCGCTCTCCTCATGATGATCGGACTATCCACCGGTCAAACCGCCAACCAATGACTAGTCTCACCGGCCTAAACTGACTCAAAACTTTCCCAGTAATAGGACACTAGGGTGACCGCATCTTCAATACCAATCACATCGTCCAACTCAACTTCGGTCTGACTGCCAATCAACGACCAGTCTAACCACTATCAGCCAATCAGACCGTGACTTCTAAAGTGTACCAAAAGGGCCCAACTCAAAATCACAGTGATTGAACTACATAAGTCCAGTGGTCTAACTGGTCCTGCATACCAGTCAGACCAGTTACATTGATAGTAAAACTAAATTTTGTCAACTTTTGCAAAATCAAAACCAACTCCACAAATATAACAATTGTTCATCACTAATTATCTATAGACCTTTTCACATGATCCTTCAATATCATATTTTTTTCATGTATATAAAGAACTTTCAAAGTTTACTATAACCAATGATATAACTACATTTTGGTCTAGTCCAACATCAAAAAAATTCATGCAACTTTGAATGAAATGCATGTGAAGCTTTACTTTAGAAAACCAACTTTTAATGTTATAGAAATTATTGCATCGCAATATATTTTTAAAAAAGCATTGCAATATCACCTAATAGCACCTCGCAACTATAGCAAAGCATGCGTATACTCACAGGTAGGTCTACGTACAAATATGTGGGGGCACAGGCTCGCACAAAAAGTAATAGGGATATGCTAGTGCTCAGACGTATGATGGAAAACTTCTCATAGTATGCTCTTTCCTACCATCGGATCTAACTTAAAAGTGTCAATCTCAGCCATCTAACCTGATGCAATAAAAATAGATGAGGTGCAATAATTAAACAGTAAGTCTGCAACAAACCCCCACCTCTATGCAACAAAATGCAATATTTTTAATCAATGGCAATGTATTGCAAAGTAGCAGTGCAAATAACGACGAATAATTTAAAGATGGTGTCTTCTCACCAAAAAATGGATGAATCCATGTTTATAGAAGTAGTTATATTTTATAATCACTTCAAAAATTAGAAACAAAGAAATTTACACGCTTAAAATATTGCAACATTTAAAAACAATAATGGTAATATTTTTCAGCTGCTCATGCAACAATTAGTTCACAACAAGTTAAAATATTACACCAGATTTCCATAGATTTATTTAGAGTTTCTAAAAAAAGCAAGGCAACTTTAAAATAATAATAGTTGCAACATTTTACAACCGAGGATGCAACAACTAAAAACAGATCTAAAAGATAGAGAAATAACACAACACTCCAAGATAGGTCCTGTAACAAATGAAGAAAGGGCTATAACAATTTGAGAAATTTATGCAACAACCTCACCGAAGTTGAGCTCGCTAGAGGAGGATGGAAACGGATGTCTACACTATCTCTTCATTGTTGCTACACTATCTCTTCGTTGTTGGTTATCTTGGATCTAATAGGGTGAGGACCGGTTGGTACTATTGTCTTGTCGTCCTTCAAGGCCCAAACCTCGTTGTCCTTTGCTCGCTGTGGTGAACATTAGCTCCCCATCCTCAACATCGCTAGATCAAGTGAGCTATGGCTGCAACGACGACAAATTTGGTGAGATCCGTCCACCCTCGAAAGGGGAGACCCGGCGCGAGCTCAACCTCTAGTGGATGTCCTCCTTCAAGATCGAGCAACGGCAAGCTCGTATCAAGAGACTTTTACGTATTCTCTGGCTACTGTGTGGCATGTGCGAGATAGAGGGAGGGAGGGGATCAGAGGAGAGAGCACTGTGAGTGGTAGAGAGACGAAGAAGAAAGCAGGTGGAGAACTCGATGGAAGGCAATAAAAACAAGAAATGTGGGCTGGAGTGAAGCCAGGCGCTGTCTAATGGTTTCAAAGCCATCGCTCCACAAAAATATCTAGATGGTGGATGGGCTATAGGCTTTTCGAGTGACCACGCGGACCATGGACTGGATGGAGCGTCCGATAGTATTGAACTATGCTGCATAGTAATTCCCAAAGAAATAAAATTGCGTACATGCTCAACATGTTACAAAAGAAACCTCTATCTCTTACTTTCTAAATTTTATAAAATAGCAACGCGCCCAACAAAGAAGAAATTTACTCTAGACCAGCAAACTCATACACTCGTAGTAGTGGAGACGACGAAAATGAATGAACTTTTAAATCAATGAACGTGTATGAGTTTTAAATCACCGTGGTCGTAACTCCTTACGACCACGTATGCTGCTCCTGTGCACACTGCCGCTCGATCGTCGTGGTCGTAACTCCTTTACGACCACACCTGTGATTCCCTGCTCATTGTGGTCGTAAGTCGTTTACGACCACGTCTGAGAACACAATGAACTCAATAGATTTCCAAAGCCAAACCGCTCTTCTCCTCTTTATTTCTTTCTCTCGATCACACAAATATCTACGATCATCCTGATCGTCCTCTCTCTCTCTCTCTTGCCTCTCGATCACACCAATCCCCTTGGCCTCTCTCACCCTTCTCGCCTTTGCTCTCTCGGTTACATGGCTCTGCCTTTTATATCCTACTTTACGACTCCGACTCGGTTACGATCATGACTACTATTCGATCTCGGCTACGACTATGAAATAGACTCGAACTCGACTACGACTATAGAGCGGACTCGTATACGACCACAACCCGAACTCGTATATGACCACAACTCGGACTCATATACGACCACGGCCAAACTCGTACACGATTCCGACCACTCGCATATGACTAAGAGCAACTCCAGCAGTACTACTCAAAACAGGGCCCCTACTTTTCATTTGAGAGCTCCCCCTACTTTTGAGGGCCCTGTTTTTTTACATCTGCTCCAACAGCACTTCTCAAATTTAAGCCCTCAAATCCATTCCACTGCAACTGACACATGGGACCCACTCCTCATTCTGTCCCTCTCCCTCAGTCCAACTCCAACGCACCGCGTCGCCGCCGACTGGGCCGCCCCGAACGGCGCCGCCGTAGCCGCCTCCACGCGCCATCTGGCGTCGCCTCGGCTGCCCGCATGAGCCGTGCGCCGCCTCCCGGTTCACCACCGGCCTCGGCTGTCCGCATGCGCCGTGCGCCGCCTCCTCGCCCGCCGCCGAACCGGCTCCGGCCACAGGCCGTGCTCGCCCCGACCGCGCGGGACCGCCGGCCGCCGCTGCCGCCTGGCAGCTCGCCCCTCCCTTCCCATCGCGACGACGGCCGCGACGGCCACGACCACGAGCTGCTCCCGCTGAATCCTCGCCTCACTCCCCGCTTTCTGCTCGCCGGCTACCTCCTCCTCCTCTCCGCCCGGCTGCGCCCTCTGCCCCCGCCGCATCCGCCCCACTGCTGCCGCCGGCGAGTGGCCGCCCGCATCTTGGACACGATTCTTGGCGATTGGAGGCGCGGGTGTCGGATCTTGCAGTGGAGGGGGCGGAGGCGGCGGTGGAGGGGGCGGAGGCGCCGGGGAAGGGGAAGGGGGCGGTGGGGAAGGCGGGGAGTCGGGGGCGGAGGCGGCGGTGGAGGGGGTGGAGGCGCCAGGGAAGGGGACGGCGGGGGAGGGGCGGAGGCGGGGACGGCAGGGGAAGGCGGGGAGTCGGGGGCGGAGGCGGCGGTGGAGGGGGCGGAGGCGCCGGAGAAGGGGGCGGCGGGGGAGGGGCGGAGGCGGAGGCGGCGGTGGAGGGGGCGGAGGCGCCGGGGAAGGGGACGGCGGGGGAGGGGCGGAGGCGGAGGCGGCGGTGGAGGGGGCGGAGGCGCCGGGGAAGGGGAAGGGGGCGGCGGGGGAGGCGGGGACGGCAGGGGAGGGCGCGGCGGCGGGGGAAGAAGCAAGGAGGGAGGCGACTGGCGGAGTGGGAGGGAGGAGGATGGGCGGAGTGGGAGGGAGGCGACTGGCGGAGTGGGAGGGAGGAGGACGGGCGGAGTGGGAGGGAGGCGACGGGCGGAGTGGGAGGGAGGAGGACGGGCGGAGGCGGGGATTTTTCACCGAGGCGGGAAAAAACAGAAGAATGAGAGCCAGAGTAGGGGGCCCCTGGGAATGAGGGCTGAAGGGGGGATTTGAGGGGCTCCTCAAATTTGAGGGCTCTAGTAGGGGCCCTGCTGGACCTTTATTTTTGCCTCAAGCCCTCAAATATGAGGTTTGAGGGGTCAAGTAGGGGCCCTGCTGGAGTTGCTCTAAGACTACGACCACGATTGAAGAAAACAAGATTACAACTCAACATTAAAGCCGGCGTACACATGAACAAGGGATCATGCGATCGATGGACATCGCAACGCAAGCATGCAACGAGAGCGAGGGGGGGCGTACTGAGCATGCGGCTGATTAGGTAGACGACGGCGGGTGGCGGGGCGGTCACGGGGGAACGGAACACGGCGCGGCATGCGTTGACGAGTCGCTGGACAGCATGCGGAGGTGTCGGCGGCGCCAGGGACGGCGGCTGCACGTGCATCCTGGCCCGCTGCTCTGCCAGCCCATCGCCGCCGCTCCCCTCTGCCTCCCGACGCATCTCCGTCCCCGCCTCCGCCGCTTCATTCTCCTCCTCCCTCCGCCTCTTCGTCCCCGCCTCCGCATTCCCCGCTTCCCTCCTCCCTCCGGTCACCGCCAGTACCGCCGGCGCGCTCCTGCCCTCCATCGTTTTGAACGCAGCAGCCAAACTCTAAAGCAACTGCATTCCAAGAAACCGATGACCGAGAACTCAAATTTGACCGGAGAAACCGCCCCTACCAAACCAAACCCTGCCATGCATCAAAATGCAAGACTCGCCACGCACTTCAGGGGGGGAAAAAGGTCGCCTGATCTCAGTCAGGAGCAGGCGTGGCATTTGCGAGCGCGAGCGAAACCGGGGGCCACACGGGGGAGTGCAGTGCTGGCTGGGGAATGGGGATCAGATCAACGCATGCTGGAATCAAACACCACCAAGCGGCGGGATTGGAAGAAACCGCCCCGCTCTTTCCGCAAGTTTCTCTTCCCTTGCAGTGTTTCGATGCCCGGTAAACCGCTTGCTTCCAAGAACGCTGACGCGCATGGCGTGCCTTGCCGCGGTGAGCCTCCGTGCATGCAGTGGAACCGGCGAGGTGGAGGAAACGACATGCTGTGCTGTGCATGCAATGGATGGATGGCGTTGATGAGAAGAAAATAAACGGCAATCTCCGGCTGCTTGTCGATCTGGCATCCAGGTGAGGTGATTACTAGGAGCGGTTTCTGAATTCTGACTGACGGCGGTCGGTGGGAATGATGCGAGACACAAGAACGCGTTGCATAAATCCTGCACGCAGTTGAGCAGTTCCAGTGGGGACTGAAGCATGCTGTGAGACAGCAGAGAAGCGTCTTTTACTCTACACATTCTGTGTGCCGGCAGCTGTGCGTCGTGTGATTGTGCTAGCTAGCTGTCCTCCTCTATCCTAGTGGTTTGTTGTATGCTGCATGGTAAGGCTAGACATCTGAAATCTGACGCTGAATCAAAAGGGTGTGTCTAGGCATCACCTGGATGTTTTCTTACTAATAATAATCATCCAAATTTGAGATTGTTGGATTAGAGATCCAACGTCTCTTTTTTTTTAGAGGGGGGAGATTTTTTTTGAAGGAGGAGATTTTTTTGGAGGGGGTGGGAGAGAATTCATGACCATTGGATCTCTAATCTAATGGTCACAAATTTAGATGATAGTTCGGAAGAAAACATCCGGATGATGTTTATCAACACCCGAATCAAAAACACTAAAATGACATCTTTTTGAAGAAAAAAAGATAATTATTTACACCTTTGACTCCAGAAGCAAAAATTACCTGCGCCCCGTGTGCCCAGAGGATGACAAGGCGGCGCGGTGGGCTGATGAACTCATGAGCTGCCAACGATGGCAGATCTATCTATGGGAGGCCAGTTGTGGATCAGGCAGTATAGGGTGGCTGTTGGCCCAGGCCCAACGTGAGGAGAAACGCAGGAGGAGGGCAGAAAGAGGGTAGAGAAAGAACGAGTGAGACACAATGAAACTGTTTTTCGTCTGGCAACACACACCTACGACTTTGCTCTGTATTCACTGTTCTCCTTCCTCAAAACGCACCCCGACTTACAGAGTATATATAGACACAGCCGGCCACACCGGCCACTCACTCACTACGACTTCAGTCGCTTCCGCTACGCTCAGCCGTCCACAACTGCTACAGTGATCGCCGCTTGCCCATGCCACTGCGCTCAGCCGCCCATGACGACTGCTACAGTACCAGCCGCTTGCCCATACTGGGTAGGTAGCCGACTGAGGACTTCTTGTATCACCCATGACCATCCGTGCTGACATCTGCTACCAACTGCTACAGTGTCGACGCACAACTATGATCACTGGCTTCATTCTTGGCTTGTCTTCGACCGCTGTACTGGAGCTTCGATCACGGACACGCAGGTGCTACGACTATGATGCCAACAACTACGACTTTGGTCGTTACTACCACACACAACATGGTCATAACCGACCATACACACAACCTGGTCGTTACAACCATGTACAACGTGGTCGTTACCGACCACCGACTATCGACTATAGTAGCTTCGACTACCGACTATCGACCGCGGTAGTTTTGACTACCGACTATCGACCACAGTAGTTACGACTACTGACTATCGACCACAGTAGCTGCGACTACCGACTATCGACCATGGTAGCTACAACTACCTACAATACTCGACACACGAGTACAATTGGCTACGACCACTGTACAGAACACGACATACAAAGACACGATTACGACCACTGTACTCGGACACACGAGTAGACTACAACCACAGTACTCGAACACATCGAGTACACAGCTACGATAACACACAACAACAAGATTATTTCCAACAGTGGTGTTATCATGGGGGAGTAGAAGGAGACGATGCCGCGATAGTAGTCATGTAAGGATGGGGAGTTGGTGATGGATATGAGTGGCATGTCGGAGATGGATTTGAGAGCTAAGGAAGGGCGATGCTAGGCCGTGGCGATAGCGTGGAGCTGATTTTAAAGTTGTTTGTTTTAGTTTCTGCTTAGAGAAGGTAAAAGTCAATATAAATATCTGATTTCTCAAAACGGTTTCTCCACTTTTCTCGCTTCCGTCTCACTCGAGGATAAGATAGAGGGTCATGGCCATGCACCTCACACTTTTCACTCCTGTCTTGTGCACGCATTTCTTCCTCATTTTTCCCACCGCTCACCCCTCTTTCTAAAAGTTGTTATTATTTTTTTAGTGAAAAGCAATCAGTCACAATCAATATAAACACCCCCTTAAAGTAGGTACACTAATCGGCCATTGTTGTAGGGGTGGCCCCCACCTAAACCCAGCAGGCCTGGTAGAAGGTTATAAAGCCCAGAATGGGCCATGTGTAATGACATAAGTGCCCCTGAAGGGGATACTCAGATGTAAGGGTATAATTGTAAAAGCACTCCCCATGTATATATATATATGGAATACAGGCCATGGGGGAGGACCCAAGCCATTACCGATCACACTCTCCCAACTCTCCACTACCACATCTCTCTCTGTTTGGTCTGTAACCACAACAGTTGGCGCCGTCCGTGGGGAGGACAGGAGCTAGCCTGAAATTCCAAGAAGGATGGCACCGAAAAAAGCTTCGTCGACGGCGGCGAAGGGAAAAAACGCGGCCAGGGCGGAGCGTCGCATGGGTACCAGGGCTTCGGCATCAGCTGTTGCGGGCGCGAGTGACGACGCAGGCGCGGTGGTCGAGGACGTCGACGCTCGCGCTGCGACGACCGACCCCGCCACTGCCGCTGCGACGACCAGCCCCGCCACCGGCGCTGCGACGACCAGCCCCGCCACCGGCGCTGCGACGACCGGCCCCGCCACCGGCGCTGCGACGATCGACCCCGCCACCGCCGCTGCGACGACCGACCCTGCCACGGGCGCTGCGACGACCGGCCCCGCCACTGCCGCTGCGACGACCGACCCCGCCACCGGCGCCGCGATGACCAACCCAGTCACTGACCCCGTCACCGACGCGACAGCGGCCAACCTCGCCGCCTTCGCCGCAACGCTCGCAGGTAGCGCGGGCAAGGCGGTGGGAGGTAGCCACAACGGAGCGACTGGCAGCTCGGGAGCTCGCGACGCGGTCGTACCCGTGCCGACCCGCCCGCTAGGTGCGCCGGCGGCCCCGACTGCGTCGCCGATGGAAAGCACTCTGCTGGCGGCCCTCAAAGCGTTCCAGCAGGAGCTAGGGGACCTTCGCGGGGCTGTCCGAAGCATGCAAGAGGTTCGGAGCCAGCAGGCCGCGCCGGAGCCCACGCCGGAAAGGGCAGACAGCCGCGATGCCCCCACATCTAGCCGTGTGCCGCTGCGACGCGTCGATCCAGAATCCCCACTTTCGGTAGGACTACAGCACGCGGCGTGGCCCGAAGACTTCAAATACCCAGCGTCATTGAGCCCTACAAAGGAGACACGGACCCCCGCGAGTTCGTGCGTGTCTACGAAACCGCAATCGAAGCCACGGGTGGAGACGACACCACAAAGGCGAAGGGACTTCCCCTCGCGTTGCAAGGAGTGGCGCTTTCCTGGTTCTTTACCAGAGAGCCAAACTCCATCTACGCATGGGAGCAGCTCCGCGACCGCCTTCACAACAACTTCCAAGGAAATTATGTTGAGCGGGTTGACGCGGACCAACTCTTCGCCGTGAAGCAGAAACCCTCGGAGAAGCTCAAGGACTACTTCAAACGCTTCGCGAAGATACGCTGTCAAGTCAAAGACGTTAACGAAACCACCGGGGCCGACCCCGCCACCGGGGCCGTGATGACAGCGGCCGTGGAGATTACGACGACCAGCACCACGGGCTGTGGTGCGCAGTCCACGGTCGCGGCAACCACGACACGCGCACGTGCACCTCTATCGCGGCGCTCCGCCAGAGCGTCACTCGGGACAAGAACCTGGAGGCACACCCGCCCGTGGTGGCCCACGTACAGCACCCATACGAAGCCCCCACGCACATCCAAGTACATGGGACGCAGCCCCACGAGGGCCCTCTGCGGATTCAGGCCCATGTGCAGCAGCCTCGGGAGGGTCTCCTGCAACTGCAGGCCCCGGAGGCCGCCCACCACAGGGTTATCAACGTTATCTCCGGAGGCTCCTCACTGGGGTTCGCCTCGGCATGACAGCGGAAGGCCTACGTACGGAGGCTGCATCACGTGGCGGCGTACCCAGCGCAGACACCGCCGGACTGGGCACAGCATGAGGTCACGTTCACACCCGCCGACGCCCAAGGCGTGGAGCTCCCTCACCACGACCCCCTGGTCGTCCGGGTCGTTATAGCGGGATGCGACGTGGGACGTGCCCTCGTTGACGGTGGCAGCTCCGCGAACATCCTGTTCGCGGCAGCCTTCGACCAGATGGGGATTCCCCAAAGCCACCTCGGCCCGTCGGGAGTCCCGCTGCAAGGATTCGGAGGACAACCTCTACGGGCGCTTGGCCAAATATGCCTTCAGGTCTCCTTCGGCCAGGGCGACAATGAAAGGGTCGAAGATGCCACATTCGACGTCGTCGATCTCCCATACCCTTACAACGCCATACTGGGGCGTCCAATCCTTAACTCCTTCGGGGCGGTACCGCATCACGGCTATTTATACATGAAGCTCCCGGGGCCGCGGGCCATCATTACCGTTCGTGGCGACCAGGACATGGCCCGGCGCATCGAGCATGGCACTAGATATCCCCGTCGCGGCGATTAGCGGCACACCTAGGGTCGTCACCGCAGCGCGGGGACCCACGGCGTCATCCGGGGACGGCTTGGCAAGCCTTACACATAGTACCCCTACTAGAGGCTCCGGCCGCGCCAAACACAAACAGTCAATATCTCCGCCATATGTAATCACTCACCCGCGCAAACGGGAATGTAATAAAGTTCCGTTTGTCGCCAACCTATTATCATTATGCAAAAATGCGCGGTGAGAGCGTGCGGAGGCTTCGCCCACGCGCGTCCTCCCGGAGTATAAACCGAAGACGCACGTTCGCGTGTGCACTCTCCGTAGCCAGGGGTACGGGTATGAGTATAAACCAAAGACGCACGTCCGCGTGTGCACTCTCCGTCAAAGATGCGGGTATGAGTATAAACTGAAGACGCACGTTCGCGTGTGCACTCTCCGTAGCCAGGGGTACGGGTATGAGTATAAACCGAAGACGCACGTTCGCGTGTGCACTCTCCGTAGCCAGGGGTACGGGTATGAGTATAAACCGAAGACGCACGTTCGCGTGTGCACTCTCCGTAGCCAGGGGTACAGGTATGAGTATAAACCGAAGACGCACGTTCGCGTGTGCACTCTCCGTAGCCAGGGGTACGGGTATGAGTATAAACCGAAGACGCACGTCCGCGTGTGCACTCTCCGTCAAAGATGCGGGGTATGAGTATAAACCGAAGACGCACGTCCGCGTGTGCACTCTTCGTCAAAGATACGGGTATGAGTATAAACCGAAGATGCACGTTTGCGTATGCACTCTCCGTTAAAGACACGGGCATGAGTATAAACAAGGACGTGTGGGGGGACGCCTCTGCACGCACTCTACGGAGTATAAATAAGACGCGGATGTTTTCTCTGCGCACTCTACTGAGTATAAACAAGACGCGAACCCCGCGCACGCCAGGGACTTCGTCCCTCTGCGTACTCTACGGAGTATAAATAAGACGCGAATGTTCTCCCCGCGCACTCTACGGAGTATAAATAAGACGCGGATGTTGTCCCTGCGCACTCTACTGAGTATAAACAAGATGCGAACCCCGCGCACGCCAGGGACTTCGTCCATGTGCGTACTCTACGGAGTATAAATAAGACGCGGATGTTCTCCCCGCGCACTCTACAGAGTATAAATAAGACGCGGATGTTGTCCCTGCGCACTCTACTGAGTATAAACAAGACACGAACCCCGCGCACGCCAGGGACTTCGTCCCTGTGCGTACTCTACGGAGTATAAATAAGACGCGGATGTTCTCTCCGCGCACTCTACGGAGTATAAATAAGACACGGATGTTCTCCCTGCGCACTCTACTGAGTATAAACAAGACGCGAACCCCGCGCACGCCAGGGACTTCGTCCCTGTGCGTACTCTACAGAGTATAACTAAGACGCGAATGCTGTCCCTGGGCGCTGGGCAAAACGCAAACGCGGCGCGAACCTTGCCTGGCTGTCGATCGCGCACCTCCTCAGCGCGTCGAAGCTCGCCTTTGCACACCACGGGACGTGTACGCAAGGCGCACCGTGGAGGCCAACCCCGAGAGCTTCAAGGAATACCGACGCAGCGCCAGAGGCTGACCCCAGCGACGGAGCGCGCGCGGGGTACAGGGTATACCAGAGGCTACCCCCACCTCGGGGTAGGGAGCGCGGAGGTCCGCCTTCGCATGCGCCAGTCTACGGACTTTAAACAGGTCGTAGTGCGGAGGTCCGCCTTCGCACGCACCAGTCTACGGAATTTAAACAGGTCGTAGTGCGGAGGTCCGCCTTCGCACGCGCCAGTCTACGGACTTTAAACAGGTCGTAGTGCGGAGGTCCGCCTTCGCACGCGCCAGTCTACGAACTTTAAACAGGTCGTAGTGCGGAGGTCCGCCTTCGCACGCGCCAGTCTACGGACTTTAAACAGGTCGTAGTACGGAGGTCCGCCTTCGCACGCGCCAGTCTATGGACCCTAAACACATCGTAGCATCGAGGTTCACCTCCGCCGAGGAACCAGGCCCCGGGAGTGCTTGCGCGCCTACTTCGGCTAGGCAGGCGGGGCCCCCGCGCAACTACTGTCAACGGCATACTTCGGATGTGGAGACTTCGTCCCAACACGGCATGACCGCCCGAAGCACAGCGCGCAGCGCATATCCTAATTGCCAGATGTATACATCGGGAAAATTTTACAAGTACAAAGGCCCGCCAGCATATCTACTGCGCTAAGCCGTTACTCGGCGGGCTCGTCCTTAACACGCGCTAAGGTCGGGACCTCGCCTGAAGAGGGTCGGCCCGCCCAAAAGTTCAGCGACTCCTCGGCCCTTTGCCAGCGTCGAAGGCGCCGCCGGGTTGCAAGGCCGGACGCAAGCAGTCGTCCCCAGCAAGGAAGCTGCCCGGGGCACAGGTCAAAGGGTCAGTTCGTAGAACAAACGCGCATTTTATTCACAAAAAGGGGCGGGCATTACAACGCACACCTACACCTAGCCACCCCGGCGTCGCACCTGTGAATCCTCGGCGCCTTCGGAGGTCCCACCGCCATCCTCGTCGCGTCGGGGGACCCCGTCCAGAAACTAGCCGAGGCTCCCCTCCCCATAAAGGGACTTCCGGAGCTCGACCTGTGCGGCGGCCACTCCAGCGTAGTCCCAGATCCGCTCGTAGAAGTGCTTTACGGAGCGACGAACGACGCGGACGACGCCGGACATTACTCCAGCCTCGCCGGGCATCTCCAGCTGGGGGTCCTCCAGCCCGGCGATGTGCGTGCAACCACGGTGCCGTAGGAGCGCGCACACCATACAAGACGCCACGTAGGCACAGTGGTCGCCGAAGTTCGTCGCGGCACCACGTGCAGCATCGGCGGCGTCTTTGATCCATCGGAGGGTCCGCAACAGCTCCTCCGGGCCGAAGGCGTGGTCCGGCACTTTGGCCACAAGCCCTTGGAGGTGGCTTTCCAGCGCCTGCATGGCATCCCATGCAACCACCGAAGCTCGCCAAGCGTCCGGTCGCGCTCCGCCAGAGTTAAGGCAAGTTCACCTTTTTCCTTTTCCAGCGAGGCGACTTGTTGCAGAAGGCCGTCTCGCTCCGCCGCGAACTCCCCCCGCATCACCTCCGCGGTCGACTCCCGCGCCGAAGCGGCAAGTCCCTCGGCGTGCGCCTTCACCGCAGCGCACTCCGTTTCCAGCTGACGGATGCGGGCATCCTAGGTGGAACGGGCCCCCGTAGCTTCGTGTAGCTTCTCCTCGGCGACCCGCAGCCTATCTTCGAGCGCCCTTTGCGCATGAACATAGGCCGTTTGCAGGGCCTGCCCCAGCACAAGTGTCTGCAGGGCAAAACGACTAAGCGAGCTTAGCATGGCCAAGCATTGTCGCATAATTGGGTACTTACCCTCACCCCCGACACCTCGAAGGCGTCCCCGAGGCGCTCCACCCCGTAGGTATGAAGCGCCTGCTGGCTGACGTTGGCGGCCGCGTCATCCACGATCCCATGCCACGCCCTCAGCGTCTCGGACGGAGGAACGAAGTCCGCGGGACTCGGGCGCACGACGTTCGTGCCGCCGGCGCCAGGACCTCCATGTCCCGGCAAAGGCTCCTCCTCCGGAATAAGTGACGCTACAGACAGGGACACAGGTGAGCGTCGCAAGACGCAACGAAAACACCAGGGAAGCCGAACCACCTTACCTTCGGTAGCGGAAGGAGGGCTCCGGGGGCCCGCCCCCCTGACGGTGGCGCAAGTGCCCGCAGAAGGCGCGGTCCCGCCAAGAACAGAAGCCTCCGCGTTAAGGGCCGGCGCCGACCGTTCCTGCACGACGGACGGCACGGCCTGGAGGGCAGAGGAAGCACGCCGCAGGAACCTCGGCATATGCGTCGGAGTCCCACAAGCTCCCGATGCCCGTCGCTACGACGAATCCCCTCGACGTCCGATGGAGCTCCGGCCGCAGACACGGCCGCTTAGCCGGAGCAAGGGGCGACGACGCCGCTCCAGCAGCCGCTGTCGGAGAGGCCCCCGCGACTGCAGCACCCAGAGACGAAGCTCCCGCCGTGGCAACCTCTGAGGGGGGCACCCCGGTTCCGACCGCTGCTGCTGGTGAAGACACAGCTCCGCGCGCCCCCACGGAGGACGTCTCCGGCATTATTGCGGCCACAGCCGAAGGCACCACCTCGGCACCACCGGTCCCCTCGGATCCTGTCTCGACGACCGCCACGGGTGACGAGACTTCTCCTCTCCGACCGCTCGTGGCGAGCCCGCCGTCCAGGGCACCCGCCGAAGATCCCTCACCCCCGGCGTCTGCGCCACCCAAGCCGGAGTCGGCGTACCTCGCCGAATCCGACTCGGCATCTGCCATGCCGTTGGGAGCGCTACCGGCGGCACTGGCAGCTGCCACACCAAGCACGGCAAACGCCCCACCTCGACCCCTCTTGCGAGACGGCGCCTTCCTCCTCGTCGCGCCGTCGTCTTGATGTGCCGAGGCCGGCTCAGCACGCTCCGGCCCGGCAAGGCTCAGGGCCTCGCACACGCGGTTTATCTGCCCCAGCCCCGCCTCGGCAGTAGCGGACGCGCGCTGCTCATGCTCCCTTCCGGTATACGGCCCCAGGAATACGCGCGCGGCCTGCTCAGCATCCTCCAAGCGAACCCCTAAAAGCAAAGCAGGAGGTAAGATCAACCTATAACGCGTTTCGCGTGAGCAAAGCGGAGATGCGGTCGAGCTTACGAAGACCGGAGGGTGTCGGCAGTGAGCAGACCCATGGCAAAACATTGTCATCTCGACGCTTCTCGGCGGCGAGGCGCCAGTCACTGGCGAGCGGCGCCACGCCGTACATCACGTACTCCTCGGCGAGGTCGCGCATGTTAAAACGGGCGGCCACGCCTACGAGCCGCCGGGCCCTCCGCCTGTCCTCGTCGTCGAGCGCCCGGCCGGGCGAGGTCTTGAACGTGATCGGCCGGCCCGTGCACTCAAGGCCGCTCCCGCTCTCCATGCGGTGGTAGAACCACCGCTTCATCCAGTGAGACTCCCACTTCCCGCGAGTGGAGTTCGCAGGGAAGAGCTTGCTGCAAGTTGGCCGAAGAATAAAGGTGACGCTGCCGAAGCTCGACAGCGTCCCGTCGTTCCGATCCTTGCGCTGGCACCGTGCCTCGTGCAGGTAGGCGAACAACGAAGCACTAGGCCAGCACGCTCCCGAGCGCAAGGCCCAACTGTAAACTGCGAGCCGGGCCATGGCGTTCGGAGTCAGTTGCGCCAGCTCCAGCCCGAAGGTCCGCAGCACGTCGCCCACGATCGCCGCCGCCGGGATGCGGAGCCCTGCGTCGAAAAAGGCAACGAATACGAGCACCTCCAACCTCATCGGCCGCGGGCAATCGTACCGCCTGGCGGTCGGACAGCTTCCCCGCGCGCAGAAGCGCTTGGATTGTCTTCTCGGTCACAAGCGACGGGCCCAGCTCGCCGGAGAACGCGCCTTCCTTCTCCGCCGCCAGCCAACACTTGTCTGCTGCCGCCGGGTCGCGTTTGCTGAGCGAGTACTTCACCTCTAGCGGTGAAGATCGCCGGCGAATGCCGCTGGCGCTAGCCGCCTGGCCATGCTTGCCACCAGATGCCATAGCCTCTCGCGAAAGGGGTATGGCGGCGAGAATACTACGGGAGTACGGAAGGCGATGCAAGCAAGAAGAGGGCGTAGAGCTGCGGGGGTGCGGTTCCGAGGGCTATTTCAAGCCACTTCCCCCCGATGCCAAAGCGTCGCGACGGTCCGCGTACCGGACGTGACCAAAACTATACAAAGGCCCGTCCCGCACAATTCCCCATAACCAAAGACGAGGGGGCTCGACCACAGCGGTAAGGACCGTCAGAGCACGACGCTCCAGTGGCCTCCCGCCGCATGCCAAACCCCGCACGAGATAGCTGGAGCACACGAGGCCAGGCGTCGACACGACTCCAGCCGTCATTAAAAGCGCACTAATGGATCACGGGATCACAGCAGCATCGAAGCCGCGCCATTCCGCGCCCGCCCCGTGTCCCCCTTACCTAGGGAAGAGGTGAGCAGCCACGATCATGCAACCGTTCACATCCCGCCGCGCACCAGTAACAAACCGCCACGTACCCTACACGTGCTGAGGCGAGTCGCACGGTACGACAACCTAGCCCTGGAAAACCGAGGCCGCCGCGATTCCAGGAGCTTTTACACCGCATGGCCGCGTCGTCAGATCACAATCGCCGCATGTGTGGCGATGTTCGCGGCGTGAAGTTGCAACTCAGACCACCACTGAGCCTCTACCGCGGCAGGCTCCAGCCGCAGCTTCGGCTCCAAGGATCGCGCGCGCGTCTACTCGACTAGGCGCCAGCTCCGCTGCCACGCGTTCGAAGGGTAGGGGACGGAGCGCGCGCGTCTACCTCGACTAGGCGCCAGCTCCGCTGCCACCCGTTCGAAGGGTAGGGGACGGAGCGCGCGCGTCTACCTCGACTAGGCGCCAGCTCCGCTGCCACCCGTTCGAAGGGTAGGGGACGGAGCGCGCGCGTCTACCTCGACTAGGCGCCAGCTCCGCTCCCACCCGTTCGAAGGGTAGGGGACGGAGCGCGTGCGTCTACCTCGACTAGGCGCCAGCTCCGCTGCCACCCGTTCGAAGGGTAGGAGACGGAGCGCGCGCCCGTCAACATCGACTAGGCGTCTGCTCCGCTGCCACCCGTTCGAAGGGTAGGGGACGGAGCGCGCGCGTCTACCTCGACTAGGAGCCAGCTCCGCTGCCACCCGTTCGAAGGGTAGGGGACGGAGCGCGCGCGTCTACCTCGACTAGGAGCCAGCTCCGCTGCCACCTGTTCGAAGGGTAGGGGACGGAGCGCGCGCGCGTCAACGTCGACTAGGCGCCAGCTCCGCTGCCACCCGTTCGAAGGGTAGGGGACGGAGCGCGCGCGTCTACCTCGACTAGGCGTCAGCTCCCCTGACACCCGTTCGAAGGGAAGGGGACGGAGCGCGCGCGCGTCTACTCGACTAGGCGCCAGCTCCGCTGCCACCGTTTCGAAGGGTAGGGGACAGAGCGCGCGCGCGTCTACATCGACTAGGCGCCAGCTCCGCCGCCACCCGTTCAAAGGGTAAGGGACGGAGCGCGCGCGCGTCTACCTCGACTAGGCGTCAGCTCCGCTGCCACCCGTTCGAAGGGTAGGAGACGGAGCGCGCGCGTCTACCTCGACTAGGCGCCAGCTCCGCTGCCACCCGTTCGAAGGGTAGGGGACGGAGCGCGCGCGTCTACTTCGACTAGGCGTCAGCTCCGCTGCCACCCGTTCGAAGGGTAGGGGACGGAGGGCGCGCGCGTCTACTTCGACTAGGCGGCAGCTCCGCTGCCACCCGTTCGAAGGGAAGGGGACGGAGCCCGCGCGCGTCTACTGGACTAGGCGCCAGCTCCGCTGCCACCCGTTCGAAGGGTAGGGGACGGAGCGCGCGCGCGTCTACGTCGACTAGGCGCCAGCTCCGCTGCCACCCGTTCGAAGGGTAGGGGACGGAGCGCGCGCGCGTCTACTCGACTAGGCGCCAGCTTCGCTGCCACCGTTTCGAAGGGTAGGGGACGGAGCGCGCGCGCGTCTACGTCGACTAGGCGCCAGCTCCGCCGCCACCCGTTCAAAGGGTAAGGGACGGAGCGCGCGCGTGTCTACCTCGACTAGGCGTCAGCTCCGCTGCCACCCGTTCGAAGGGTAGGAGACGGAGCGCGCGCGTCTACCTCGACTGGGCGCCAGCTCCGCTGCCACCCGTTCGAAGGGTAGGGGACGGAGCGCGCGCGCGTCTACTTCGACTAGGCGTCAGCTCCGCTGCCACCCGTTCGAAGGGTAGGGACGGAGCGCGCGCGTCTACTTCGACTAGGCGCCAGCTCCGCTGCCACCCGTTCGAAGGGTAGGGGACGGAGGGCGCGCGCGTCTACTTCGACTAGGCGTCAGCTACGCTGCCACCCGTTCGAAGGGAAGGGGACAGAGCGCGCGCGCGTCTACTGGACTAGGCGCCAGCTCCGCTGCCACCTGTTCGAAGGGTAGGGGACGGAGCGTGCGCGCGTCTACGTCGACTAGGCGCCAGCTCCGCTGCCACCCGTTCGAAGGGTAGGGGACAGAGCACGCGCGCATCTACGTTGACTAGGCTTCAGCTCCGCTGCCACCTATTCGAAGGGTAGGGGACGGAGCGCGCGCGTCTACCTCGACTAGGAGTCAGCTCCGCTGCCACCCGTTCGAAGGGAAGGGGACAGAGCGCGCGCGCGTCTACCTCGACTAGGCGCCAGCTCCGCTGCCACCCGTTCGAAGGGAAGGGGACGGAGCGCGCGCACGTCTACTCGACTAGGCGCCAGCTCCGCTGCCACCCGTTCGAAGGGTAGGGGACGGAGCGCGCGCGCGTTTACCTTGACTAGGCGCCAGCTCCGCTGCCACCCGTTCGAAGGGATGGGGACGGAGCGCGCGCGCGTCTACCTCAACCACCAATCAAGGCGTTGGATTTGGCTACGGCCTCAACCTTCGGTCAGGATTCGGAAAAGTTCACAGGCCGCAGGGATGGAGGGGGCCAAAGGACTCGGCAACATGGCTTCGGCCCTGTGAAGCCCTTTACCATGAGAGGCTCCTGTTGTAGGGGTGGCCCCCACCTAAACCCAGCAGGCCTGGTAGAAGGTTATAAAGCCCAGAATGGGCCATGTGTAATGACATAAGTGCCCCTGAAGGGGATACTCAGATGTAATGGTATAATTGTAAAAGCACTCCCCATGTATATATATATATATATATATATATATATATATATATATATATATATATATATATATATATATATATATATATATATATATATATATATATATATGGAATACAGGCCATGGGGGAGGACCCAAGCCATTACCGATCACACTCTCCCAACTCTCCACTACCACATCTCTCTTTGTTTGGTCTGTAACCACAACAGCCATCATACATTAATATATATATCAATACATGGATAAAAGCAACAACCTTAGACTATATAAAGAATTCATGAACGTGTAGATCAAATAAACTAGTTATATTTTTTTGTTCATTTTGTGCATACAATTTAAAGGGTTTCCATGTTTATAGAAATATTCATGATCGTATTTGATTTGATTCGTATTCGCTCTGTATATTGTACTCAACAGTTGTATTCCTATTAGTTTCCAGGATATCTGTATTTGTATCCACATCCGAGGAAAAATATAAAAACAAATATGGCAGAGCTATTATTCATCCGTATTCGATCCGTTTTCACCCATACTCTAGTATATATATAATTACTAATCAGTGGCTATGCGTAGAATGAGCACACGCAACTGATCGAACCAACCAGCCAGCCGCTCCACCATCCCACCCCATGGATAGTTACTAGCGTTTGTTAATTATGGTAAAGTTACTATCGTATGTATATTAAGTTATTATCTGTAATTCATGAAGTTAGCTACAGTTATCATCTGTAATTCATAAAGTTACTATCATTTGTGAGTGAAGTTATTGCCAACATGCATGCCCTGAGAGGAGAGAAAAAAATGCATGTCAATAGCAAATAACTTGTATGGAAAGTTACTGTCGTGTGTGAGTGAAGTTACTGCCAAACACATGTAGAGTTACTCTCCGTTGTAATGGTGTAAAACTGGTAGTAACTCTATATGTATTTGACAGTAACATCACTTATACACGATAGTAACTTTATATGACATGAATTTTGCAACATTAAATATTCAACATGAATCTTATTTTGTTAAGCTCGTAATTTTGAACACAATAGTGCAAACGGATTGCAGATTAGACTTTTGGTGAAAGAGTTATTTCATTTTTAGCTTGTAAACAAGATAAAAAAAATCACAAGTCAAGTGCATTATTTTCTTCTCTCTCCTGCTGCATGCATGCAAGTTAAGTTACTATCTCCTGAATATAAAGTTATCATTGATTGATTTACAGATGTCAAAGTTACTATCTCATGCACATAAAGTTATCATCAAATATGAACTGCACCAGTATGCTCGTGTGCGCAGCTAGCGACCCGCACCATGGTGTCTGGGCACCAAGCATCCCTGCCATTGGATTGCTTTTAGATGCGTGCAAGTGCAATTATATATAATATATCACGTAAACCCTTTAACATTCATTAATTCGGAAATGCATCGATTTGGAAAAGGAATTCATTGATTTAGCATGTTGAATCAATTATGGATGGAAAGTCTTAATCATGGATGGAATATATATATATATATATATATATATATATATATATATATATATATATATATATATATATATATATATATATATATATATATATATATATATATTGAAGCACCATGTGAGAAGGTGTGGTTAAGTGATTTTGTAAAGATTGCATTTTGTTTGGACTGTCTTCTGAATTCTTCAGGGAAATCGATAATACCGACGTTGTGTCAGCGGTCATACCGCATGGCGGTAGTACCGGTTTTGGGTTCCGATCATACCGCATGTCAGTAGTTTCGATTTCTAGTTGGCGGTATATTATTTCCAAAGAAATCCAGTTTTGATATATGAGGTGCGGTAGTACCGATTCAGGGGAGCGGTAGTACCATAGTGCGGTAGTACCGGCTTGATGAAAGCGGTAGTACTGTTTTGGGCAGAAATTAATCATTTTGGGTTTTGAGTCATGGATTGAGTTGGGTGACTCAGGTCTTTGCATTAATATTACATGAAACATGTTTTAACTAACATGGGTCAAATTGTAAAGAGCTTGTGCCTGAAAACGATTTCTTTGTCTTTGGACGTCTTTGGATGTGCAGGGTTGCTTGAGTCAACCATGGTCAATGGTGAGGATCGGGGCTAAACTTATGAAAAAGCTGAGGCCCAGAAA
Organism: Dendrocalamus latiflorus; assembly: GCA_017311315.1. NCBI lineage: Eukaryota > Viridiplantae > Streptophyta > Magnoliopsida > Poales > Poaceae > Dendrocalamus > Dendrocalamus latiflorus. The sequence continues at coordinate 41,735,698 of CM029652.1, read as the reverse complement.
GATCAAGGATGACAGGTGAGATGGTGAGTTTAACCATGGCACGAGAAAGACAAGCTATATATATATATATCTTGTACTGTTGTGACTTGTGAAGTCAAAATTAAAAACAAAAAACTATCTAAAATTTTAGTGTTTTTTGGAATGCTATGTAGAAAAAAAATAAAAATAAGATCTAGTACATGCATAAATTTCTAGTTTTTTTTCCTTCTGGAATGCCTGGGCGCCACCACCGATGATCGCCCTAGCGTTGAATGCCCCCACCAAATGCCCCTCCTTCGTTTTGTTATATTACGGAGAGGCATCAGAGGTGCCACAGGCCATCGCCTTGTTGTGGGGAAAGACGCGGGAGACGAGCATGCTTGGGAAAGCATGGGAGTAGAGATGGCAACGGGCATAAACCCGCTGGGTTTTGCTATCCCAAACCCGTGCCCATGAAAGTTGGACGTGCCCGCTAAAAAACCCATGCCCGTGACGGGTGCAAATTTTTGCCCAGACCCATGCCCACTGGGTTAACGGGTACCCATGGGTCGCCCGTCGGGTCAGTAATGCGAGCTGCAACAATGGTTAATGGAGAGGAGGAAGAAGTTCACCGTCCATCTTCGTTGGAGCCGGAGGGCAGCACCATGGCCAAGGGCCTACTGCTGTGATGCACGTTGGCTGCGGCGTGGGGGTGGCGGACTGAATTGGAAGGCGAGGTGACGGCGAGGGCGTGTGGGAGGACGAGCGTGCGGCGAGAGTGGCGGGAGCAGGAGCGGGAGCTACGGGACGGGAGAGCGAGCGTGGAGACTGCCGGAGACCGAGTGCGAAGCGCCAGATGCGCCGCCGCTGCGGCGGCTGTTGAATCGGGGTGGGGACTGGGGAGGAGTGAGTAGTGATCGTGGCGAGTGCTAGCTAGGGTTAGCCGTATGGGTAATGAGGCATTGCCACATTGGATTTGGGGGCTTGGGGCTAAATGGATAATGGGCTATGGGCTGAGCTGGTTTGCCTGGGAGGCTGGGAGCTTGGGTTTATAACTCCTATGGATCGGGTTTATATTACCCATGGGTTTACGGGTTTGGGTACTATAGGAACGTACCCGAACCCGGCAGACCCGATTGGTTGGGCTTTTTGCCCATTAAGAAACCCATGGGTTAGGAAATTGATTCAAACCCATGCCCTAATAGAGTTAAAACCCATCGGGTATCGGGTTTCGGGTACCCATTGCCATCTCTACATGGGAGGGGGCAGTGTCAGTGGACAAGGGAAGGCTTGGGAGAAGGAGGAAGAGGATGCGGCAGCAGGGAAGCTTCAGTGGTCCTCGCCGGTGCCTGCGAGGTGCCGCGTGGGCGGTGAGTGCTCCAAACGGCTTCTGGGTAATGGTTTTTCGTTTTTTTCTCTTTTTTTCCTTTTTTTTTGTATTGTCTGTGCTGATATAACATGTTTTCCTTTTTTATGTTTAATTGCGCAGAATAAGATAATATCAGTTATAATGTAAAATAAGATATAAGCTTCTGTTTAACGTGTAGATAGTTTAATTAGTATAAAAAGGAATAGATGGACAGGTTACTCGCACTGGCATGTGGGCCATCTCGTCGGTGTACACGCAACTCCCATCCCTAAGCGTACTGTACGACGCTTCCCCTTCTCAGTTTCTTGCCTTAGCATGTGTTTGGTTAGAGGGATGAGGTGGGATGAAATGAGATGTGGATGGGATGAGATAGTTCCACAAAAAAAGTGGAACCACATGGTCCAGCATCTAAGAAGAATATTCTCTAAATTTGCACAGACTCATCCAACTTTAGACCATTTCATCTCACCTCATCCCTGGAACCAAACACGGAGATAGACTTGGCCATCCCACTTTGCCTCGTTATCCAGAGGCTCCAGAGCTTCGAGCATCGCCACACCCACGCGTGCGCGCGCTCGCACGCACGGGCGCTCGCACGCACGGGCGCCTCTCCTCTCCTCTCCCTCCCCACCAATGGCCACCATCGCCGCCCCTCTCCCGCTCCGCGCTCCCGCCCAAGTGGGCCCCGCACAGTTCCGGCCGTCCTCCGCCCCCGGGGCGCGGTTCCCAGGCCGGCCGGAGCAGCGCCGGCTGGTGGCGGGAGGAAGTACGAATCTTGCCGGGATCCGAGTGGAGGCTCTCACCGGCGGCGGAGGGGGGCGTAGGGAGGCCATGGTACCACCTTACAATGTCCTCATCACCGGTTCCACGAAAGGTTTTGTTGGTGCTCTGTCTCGCGAGCAGTTCTTGATTTTCCCCCCCTCTTCGTGTTGCTTCCATCATACCTGTTTACATAAAAAAATTAGGGGGTTCTGAATGCTTGCGTTGACATGCAATGTGCGTGATTAGCAGTATGGCTATAATGCAATTGATGGAAAGAGTAATAGTTTTCTATTTTTTCCTTAAGAGATAGTTTTCTAATGTTGGTGGTGCCAATTACTACTAAATGTTATTTACAATAGCGAGCTTAGCAATTTGTGCAAAAAAAAAACTAGTAAGAGAAGGTCATTCCAAGTCAGGAATTGGATATAAGGGGGGTAACATGGACAACAAGTAGAGTAGAACTAAGGAACCATGCCGGATTTACCGATCCAATAGTCACATATCAGAGTAATATGTTTCGCAAATTACAATGCAAAGAAAATTACACCTCTATTAACTTAAACTTAGCTCTACGACTACCAGTAAGACATTAGGCCTTAATAATATCATCATTACTAATCTTTGCGGCCAATTCCTTTCCAATATAAATTACCAAACAAAACATATGGAACACAAAGCTTACTCTATTCGAGTTGTCCTGCATCGCAAGGCACCGAAATTTTCAGAACCATATATTGACACGGTAATGAATGACTCATTGTTCTTGTTGTAAAATAAACTGCGAATAACTTCATCTGGACTTCCATTCAGAAAGCATATTCTCCTATTTGTCACTGGAAATATAAGAAGGGCATCTCAGTATGACCACATGAAGCAGAACTGCAGACGTACACCACAAGAAGACAAGCATACCTCTACTAAAAGCAGCACACACTCCTGACTGTGATAAAACAAAAACTATATCACGCGCTGCAACTATCTCAATAATTTTTGACCTTTTCCTCAAGTAAGGGAGCAGCAAACTGTTCTCCTTAAGATCATGAGTGTCAAACTCTTCCTAAATTCATGATTAAAAAGGTAGAGAGAAAGTCAAGTGATGTTACAAAATCGGAAGGGAGATAAAATCATTACTACACAAACAATGGGAGAGGATCAAAACTGCAAGGCTGACAGTTCTAATAAGGTGACTTCTGCCCACGAAGTGTAGCATTCCAAGTGCTGATGATAAAACAAGTCAATTTTGCTGAAACCAAGCAGATGCCCCAACTCTCTTTCTGCAGCGCAGGATAAACACCACTAAACTGGTTGTCTGAGCAGTGCAAAGTCATGCATAACCAGGACAAAGAGTTTAAACATACTTTACATTTAGGCTAAACTGGAAGGGGTCAAACCACTAATTAAACACATGTAATTAACTACATAATAGAGGATTAGTAGAAGATTGGGGGGTGCCAGGCCCCTCCCAGCCCCCCCCCCCCCCCTTTCTTCGCCACTGGTAATGGTACCACATAGCTCCATGCTTTTGGTATAGTGAACAAGGTTTAACTAGAATGAGGTGCATACTTTATGTGGCCAACACGACATAGAGTGATTTGGGAGAAAATGAATGCATGCAATCTTGATCTTTTACTAAATTGATGGAACTTTGGGCTTATAACTTTGTTAAATGATTAAGTGGACATTCTATTGTGGTCAAGAAACCTTAGATAAAATGGTAGTAGAGGAATATATCCTAAATGCTTTCTTAACCTTTGTATGTTCTTAAACAGGTATAGGATATGCACTGGCAAAGGAGTTTCTGAAGGCTGGTGATAATGTTATAATCTGCTCAAGATCAGGTATAGAAAGACCTGGTTACTTGTTCTTGTATCATAAATAATAATGGGTAGTTATTTGATACTAAGATGCATGGCAAATTGATTGCATGGTGTGCTTCATTTACCTGTTTCTTTCTTTTCCCTACTTATTTTGATGACCTATTGACCTATCATTAATTTATGTGTAATCCACCCACTGCCATTTAACACTTCCTGCGCTATTCTAGTTTTAACCCACAGAAGGTACTCAATGTAGGTGCTCTTTTAGATCACTGATCTGTCAAATAGGTCTTTCATGAAATTTTAAGCGACTAAACAAATGAAATGTTCCAATGTTCTTGAGCCAATATTAAAAAGAGGATGAAAAGGAGAACATGCAAGTAAGTTACAATTGATACCAGTTTAGTCTTTCCTTGACATGCAGTCTATCCTCTACAGCTCAAAGGGTAGAATCTGCAGCCCATGACTTGAACAAGGAATTTGGAGAGCAACATGTGTGGGTACCTACTGCTGAGCTACTTGGTTCTTATATTGCCATTAAGTTTTTATTCATAAATTATGTTTTTCTGCCTGAAAATATTACAGTGCAACACATTTGACTACAGGTTGCTGTTGTTGTCATTTGTATTATCACAGGGAATTGTCTGTGATGTTCGAGAAGGAAAGGATGTAAAGGCACTTGTGGATTTTGCACGTGACAAGCTGAAGTATATTGATATTTGGGTACGTAGCCACCCCTCCCTTACCAAATAACTGCATGTGCACTTTTGTTCTTGTTTATTCTATTTTATGTACAAATATGACAATCACTGGCTATGAATGACACTGATGCTCACCGCATAATTTCTGCCATACTTGAAATATTTCATAATTCTGTGCATGATATATGCATGGGTGCTGCTTGTGTATGGAATAATGCTGTCCAATCCACATTGTTCTGCTTGAGAATTGATATCTTTCAGCTTTCCTTCTTGACTGTTTAGACTTCATTTATTTATTTGAAGCGCTCTGTTCTGTCATATTGAATCTGTTTGGGTTAAAATCTAGATGTTACAAGAAAGATGGACTTTCTCCTGATTTTTTGCTTTTGGCGCAGATCAACAATGCCGGATCAAATGCATATAGTTACAAACCATTGGTAGAGACATCTGATGAGGCTCTCATGTAATTTTCATTCTGTATTTTGGAAGGCTTGACCAAGTGCATCTTTATTCAATTGTGCTTTACCAATAATTGATTAGTCCTTTTCTATGATTTAATAGGGAAGTCATCACCACTAACACTCTGGGATTGATGATATGTTGTCGTGAGGTATTACTTTCCACTCAATATTAGCTTCCGATGTCCATTATGATGACTACGAAGGATCATTTTCCAAACATTCATCTTATTGCCATTTTAGGCAATGAATATGATGCGGAGCCAACCTCAAGGTGGTCACATATTTAACATCGATGGTGCCGGTTCTGATGGAAGGCCAACCCCAAGGTAGCATTTCCATTTGTTCTTGTGTAGTAAAATGTCGATACTCAACTGAGGAATGTGCTGTTGCATGATTTCATTATTTCGTTTGAATGCTCATATAGTATGGAGCTGTGGAATTTAACATAGTGTATTATATCATGTTCTTCAATGCTGATAGGAGAGTATCTCCTTTCCTCTCTCCCCACAAGTATGTATTGTACTTGTCTGTATTGAATTTGACAGCGATATATGGTGGTATCAGTAATTTGAATTGAATGGTGGTTGTGGACAGAAACAAATATGAAATAAGATTAAACTCAAGTATCTTTTTGTCCTAATGCTTTTGTGAACTTTTAGTCTAGAATTCTAGGTAAGTTCCCTGCAGAAATATGACATAAATTTTGCTCGATAATCACTAGGTTTGCTGCATATGGTGCAACAAAGAGAAGTGTGGTGCACCTTACAAAGTCTCTACAGGTAAAGATAACCTTTTATGTGGATGTAACCTCTAATGGTTAGTTTCTGTTTGAACATTTCCAGTGAAGCATTTAGTTATAATGAACATTTGCTGTAGAATTTTGCTGTATTGTAACTACATAGAATTGTTGATTGCCTTGAGGCATCAACACTATACTGCAATATTGATAGCTACTGTTTCTCAATATCCAGAGCCATCTGAGATTCCCAAATAGTTTCTCCATACAAACTTGTATTTGGAACAACATAAAGCTGTAGTCATCCATTGAGAAAATGAAAGGAGCTTTATTGCTATGCCCTTGGACTAGAGGTTTTGATCCTTTAGTTTTCAATGATATGACTTTTCTTGAAAACTTACAACATAGACTGTCATTGTTTTTTCTTTCTTTCTTTTGCACTATTTTGCCAAGGTGGATAGCAATAGATAGGCACAGTTATACAGGTCAGAACCTTCCAGTTTTATTAGAAATTGAAGGGAGAAAAATAATTTGATTCTAATTGCAGGCTGAGTTGCAGATGAATGAAGTGAATAATGTCATGGTGCACAATTTATCGGTACATAACTCCACCCATTCCCCTGGTTTCTTTAGTATTCTAGACTTCTTAATTAGTCTCTTGCTGAAAGACAACTAGCAATTTATCAGTATATACAGATGAATGAAGTGAATTATGTCATGGTGCACAATTTATCGGTACATTACTCCACCCATTCCCCTCGTGTCTTTAGTATTCTAGACTTCTTGATTAGTCTCTTGGTGAAAGATATTAAATTATTGCAGTGGTTTAACTAACTAGTTTCTGTAAGCTTTGGGCCATGCATATGTGCATAGTTGTTGATTGCTTTCTGCTTCTCTAATCTATTAACAATGCTGAAAGAACAGTTGTACACTTATGCTAAGTACATAAATAATCTGTGCAGCCTGGCATGGTTACGACTGATCTTCTTATGTCTGGTGCTACTACAAAGCAAGTAAGGGATCAAACCAATCTCTCTCTCTCTCTCTCTCTCTCTCTCTCTCACACACACACACACACACATTGTTGATAAAATAATTCATCATTACTAAATTGTGAACTTTACTGATGGCAGGCAAAATTTTTCATCAATATATTAGCTGAACCTCCTGATGTGGTAAGAGCTCCATCATTACTCCTTTTTCTCAGCACAGTGTTGGTTCTTATTCTACAGCTTCTGTTTGGCCTAAGTAGCAATCATCCTTTAGCTGCTGTAGGCATGTGTCTGTTCGGTGTTCAGAAATGTCCAACCTCCAACCAACTAGCTTGAACATGATCTCCGGACTTGGCTATGCGTTCCTGAAAACTGTGAGAATTTGTTGTTGAAGGACATGCATATGATGAACCTGTTATATTTACTTGCATTAGCAAAGTTCAAACATGCTAATAGGCAGTGAGTTTGACCATGTGTACCTTTACATCTGTTGACCTCTTCTTGATATGATGACAAAAGACAATACATATTTTAGTCATCCATTAATTTTAGTGTGAACATGCATTCACACCTGTCAATTGTGTCGATCTGAACAAAAGTAGTTGATCTAACTATAGTTTAGCACTTTAGCTCAGTTCAACTTAAAAGGCTGACAAGCTATCCATGACAAGCACGGTTTCTTTGTACCACAAATGAGATCTAGGTTCATTACACATTTACACTGGATATCTATTAATGATTCAATTTACCTGCCTTTATGTTATTGATGTACACACTCTATGCATGTCTTCTATTTGGTAATATGGAACAAAAATAATCACTCTTATCTCACTGTTATAATAGGTTGCAGATTACCTTGTTCCAAACATCAGAGCAATCCCTACGAACCAATCCATGAAGCCGACCTACATCCGCTTTCTCACTGGCTTGAAAGCCTACTCCAGGATATTTTCAGTAAGAACTCTCTGAACTGGGCTCCGTCTTTTATTATTCTTTGACATCCTAAACTAGTGTCAATTCTTCTGTATTTGATATTCATCCCCTTATTTCACTTGCAGCGACTTGCTTTTGGTGCTCGTAGGAACAAGTATGTTGTTGAGGATTAGTTCTTTTTGCTGCCATTTTCCAACCCTGAAGAAAACTAGGAACATTTTTCTCATCATATTTTATATTCCATTCTTTTCCTGTAAAAAATAGCATGTATTACTGATGGAATCTTGAGAACACAGCGATGTACTCTTATTTACAATATCAGCAATGAGTGATTACCACATCGAAGTTATTGTCATGTGCTGAATCATTTGCAGACTTGCAGTTCAAGTGTTATATTTATCGCCATTATGATATCTATTATTTTTAAACTCATCCTTGTGATCTCTATGACTAATGGACTATACTAAATTATCAACCACCCTCCGACTACAAGTTTGACAAATGTTGCATAACTTTTTTAGTCTTGCCTATACATATGTGCACCTATACGTAAGATTGAACTTGTTTTCCCTTGTTACTTTCCATAACTTTTTTAGTTTTGCCTACCTTTCCCGTTGCAATTGGAGGCAAGGACAAGCATGCCGTGCAATGTCAACATTTAAGCACCTAAGATGGATTTAGTGATGTACCTATAATTCTATATTTTCTTTATTGGAAAACATGCTGATGGCATTACAATGACAGGACAGGGTCATCCTGCTACCCTGCTGCTAGCCACTAGGTGTTGGCTGGATAGGACTTTGATCGCATCTCGAACATCCAGCTTTCCTGATAAGTTAACCTCAACATTTATTACTGTACCTAAATTATCATTTGCAGTTCTATGTTTCTTCTTTATCACATTCATGGTTTCTGTAAATGTGACACTCCATTCATGAATTTGCCAAAGGTTGCATGTGCTATGGAAAAAGCAACTCATGATATGTCCATGATTAATATTGGATAATCATTCTTGTTGCTTTCTTACCATTTTGAGAAATCTTGTACTTCCCTGCCAACCTTTCCTCCCATGCAACCTGTAGCGATTGATGGTCATAGACACAATGTAGCTATTGAAAGGAAGTGCAGTGTCTGCAGTCTCTCACAGGACGAACTGTATAAAAGGGTTTGATGTGCTAAAAGATAGGACACCATCACTCACTCTTCTCCCTAAAAGACAGGCCACACACTGCCTCCTTTTGCTTTCTCACATATATTGGTACCAGCATTAGTACTGGGTTTTAGTTTCTCTTATGTTGATTTAAGGTTTTAGTTTTTCTTATGTTGCTTTAATGCAAATTTTATTTCTAATATAGGATGCTAAAATTTGGATGCCCTGTTTGATCTCCCATTTTTATTTGGAAATTTTTTCAGAATTGACAGGGCACATGCCCAAATTTACAAAATATACACAATTTGATGGATCTGTCTCTTTTAGTTACACAAGCCAAACTGTCTGATTCCTTGATCTGTACTGAAACGTTCTAAGACTATCTTTACAGAGACATTGTGAGCTTAATTTGCAGAATGATGTCCAACTACAAGCCAATACAAAACAGTGACGCTTCTTACATGTCAAGCATACTGGCTTCTTTCATTCTCAGGGCAATGCAGCCAACAAGGAGTCGTCTTTGCTGGTCCTATGATCTCCATAAGATCTTTGTGGAAGCTGTGGCATATCGGGGAGGTCCTTGCGGTTTGGCTTCTTGACCTTTGAGCATACCAACAACAACAACAAAGCCTTTTGTCCCAAATAAGTTGGAGTAGGTTAGGAATGAAATCTTCTCAAGATCAAAGAGATATGAGTCTTGAAATAAAACCTATAATGCTAAAACTCTAAGCTGTACAACCTGCTATCTGAGCCAAGAGTTTAAACCACTGCCCCTAACTTTCTTATAGTTCTGATACATGGATCGCTAACTTTCATGCACTCCTATCCAAAGCTAATTCTTTAGATACATTCCAATCCCTCAAGTCTCTTTTAACTGCTTTCTCCCACGTCAATTTTGGTCGACCTTTGCCTCTTCTTACATTTTCAGTACGTCTTAAAATTCCACTACGTACCCGTGCCTCAGGAGGCCGTCATTGGAAATGTCCGAACCATCTCAAGCGATGTTGGATAAGCTTCTCTTCAATTAGTGCTACCCCCACCATATCACGTATATCATCATTGCGGATACGATTCCGCCTTGTATGACCACAGATCTACCGCAGCATCCTCATCTCCGCTACACTCATTTTCTGTATATGTTGTCTTTTAGTCGCCCAACATTCTGCTCTATATAGCATTGCGGGTCTAATCGCCATCCTATAGAACTTACCCTTTAACTTTTGAGGAACTTTTTTGTCACACAGGATACTAGATGCTTGGCGCCATTTCACCCACCCCGCTCTTATCCTGTGGCTTACGTCTTCATCAATCTCACCGTCCCACTGTAGCATCGATCCCAAATAATGAAACGTGTCCTTCTTAGGCACTACTTGTTCATCCAATCTAACATCTCCATCATCTACTCTAGCACCACTGAAATCACACCTCATATACTCAGTTTTAGTACTACTAAGTCTAAAGCCCTTCAATTCTAAGGTCTTCCTTCATAACTCGAGTTTCCTATCAACATCTATCCTACTCTCATCAACCAGTACCATATCATCAGCGAAAAGCATACACCAAGGAATATCTCCTTGTATGTCCCGTGTAACTTCGTTCATCACTAGGGCAAAAATGTATGGACTTAACGCTGACTCTTGGTGTAGTCTTATCTTAATAGGAAAGTTATTAATAACACTACCACACGTTCTGACATTAGTCATAATATTTTTGCACGTGTCCTTAATTAGGGTAATATATTTTGGAAATTTTTGTACGGATAACCCATTTTTTATTCGAAAATACAGAAATATACCCGCGACAAATTTTTTACACAAATAGGCTCGAGTCGCCAAACCATTGGGCGAATTACGCTTGTCGCCCCACCAAAACGCGACTTATAAAGAATCTGGTAACCGTTAAGCGATTAAATGCAATCGCCTCCCCCCCGTTCGGCGACATAAAGAAGAATCGCCCAACGGGGGGGGGGGGGGGGCGACTGCATGTGCATACAGCCCGACGGCCAAGCCCCTTTCTTCCACACGCCTGGTCGCCAATCTACCTCTAGGCGACTGCATGGATCCTGTTAAGGGTTTTGTGAATTTTGTAATTTGAAACTCGTAAAAAATGTGGTATAGTCACATATACTGGTATATGTCACATTATTTTGTAATTTCGTAATTAAGTCACACAAGAACTGATATTTAATATTTGTCACATTACTTGATATAGAAATAATTTTCTATACGAAAAGAAGAGATAATAGCATTGTTTGAATTTAAATGAACTTTATAATATAACGCAGTAACATGCCGCGTATTTATCCATTACATGCATGACATACACCCCTCACTCCCCACCCTAAGGTGCTCCATCACCGCGCCCGCGTCCTGCCATACGGCCCCGCTTGGCCGTCCTCCGGTGCAACGGATTACGAGGCGGCGGGGGACGAGGGTCCGAAAAAGTAAAACGATCAGGTGGGTTTCGCACCCGCGGCTGCGCCGGTGGAGTCACCTGCACCTCCGGCTGTGTGGCCTCCGGTGCACCGGGGAGGCCACCGCTGGAGAGAACCTCCGGTGCTGCGTCGGAGGACGGCCCAGGCCAGTCCGCAAAAAACTGGTCCACCTCGATGTGGCCCGGGGAGAAGCGTCCCTGCTGCTGGTAAGGACCTGCAATAGTAATATCGTTAGTTCGTTGCATGTCGTCTTAGGTTAAAAACAAGCTCGGACGATGCGTACCCGTACATGGCACCATGAAATCATCCGTGTGGAAGCCGGGGATGTACGTAGGATGCCGTGACCAAGCAGAACTCCCTGGCTGGTCCGGGGGAGGTGGACGTGTCCACGTAGAACTCCCTGGCTGCTCCGGGGGAGGTGGACGTGTCCACGTACTACCTCCGGAGTAGTGCCACGCTGGTCGGGGTGGCACTGGTGGTCGGGGTGCACTGGCCGTAGGTGTGGAGACCACCGGTAGCCTCGTGCAGGACAGTAGGCTGACGATACGTCTACACCCTGCCTCCATCCGTCGCGCAAAGCTGACGGCCTCCTCGCGGGTCAACTCCCCACCTGTGCCCCACCTCTGCACTAGTGCGGAGGACTCGGACCACATCGCGGCACCGACGTCAGCCTGGACAAAAAGACATAGAATGGTCCATCATCGAAACGATATTGCCATTTGAGAATTTTTGAAATTATAAGTTACGTACCGCGATGTGAGCGTCGCGTGCGAAGTGCGCAGGGTACGCGTCTGTCGGTGCGGCGACGTGTGGGGCAGGTGGGTCAACGACATGTACCAGCCTGGTACGAGTCCGCGCCTGGTACCAGATGAGGTACTCCGCGTAGTCGGCTATGTCGTATGGCCGGTCCTCCTCCACGCGGTCATCCAGCGCATCCTCCCACTGCGCAATCCAGGGCTGCATCCTCCTGGACCAGTCCGTGCCTTTCTTGACGCCCTTCGTGGTGTGCCTGTTTATGGAACCATTACGTAATGTAAGTACTTGCGATCACAATAGTAAGTACGTACAAAAATATCAGAAGCGATCACTCACGCGTGCACGCGGGGCAGAATCGGCGGCCCGACTGGTACAGGAAGTGTCTGCCGCAGCCCAAACTGCCGCATGGCGCGCTGCGGTGCGTAGTCCTCGACGTAGATGCCGTACACGAGCTTCCGGCGGGTCAGCCAGAAAGTCTGGTCGCGCCAGCACAGTGCAGACAGCCCGTCAGGAGCACGGGCCTGCACTGCCTCCGCTGCGTAAGGCTCCCAGCGCACGTCGGAGTCTGCGAGGCGGTCCAACTGCTCCACAAAGGGGTGGTACGCCCGCGTGACCTGCACGTGCGCGAACTGTACCTGCAAGAAAGGCAAATTATTTTAGTACGACGATCGTTAATTAGTTGACTACGATAAAATAAAACTCACTCGTCGACGACACCAAATAGAACCCATCGTCGGCCGGTCGATGTCTCCCCCCAGGTACATCTCGGCCCCGTAGGGACCCATGTCGTCTAGTACAGGTCGTCCGAGACTGAAGCGCTCGAACGACCACAACTGCAGCAGCAGGGGACATCCCGTGAGGATCGAGTTCGCCTTAATCCTCGTGCACGCATCGCACAGGCCGCGGTACGTCGCGGCAAGTGCGGCCGATCCCCAGCTGATCTGGACGGCCTCGCCGTCCGCAATCGCCCTCGCATAAGCGATAAGGCGCGCGTCAACGGTGTTGCCGTGGCTGGTGGTGAAGAGCACCCAACCAAACAGCCACAGCAAGTAAGCCTCCAGGTGGCGCGCGACCTGGTAATCGTCAGCATCTGCAACCATGCGCTCAACCTGAATGCGAACAAGTTTTTATTAGTATGTAATTGCACAAATAAGAGTTTCGAAGACGCGATCGACTTGAAACACCACGTACCCGGTACTGTGCCAGCCACCTCAGCGTCGGTCCATGCTTCTGCCTCTCGTCGAAGATGTGGTGCTGATCGGCCGGTGGAAGGACCCCCTGGAATCTGCCGAGCAGGTCCTCGCGCCACTCGGCGGGAGCCTCCGGTAGGAAGGCAGCGTCTCCCGCGACCGGAAGGCCAAGGAGTACGGACACGTCCTGCAGGGTCGGCGCCATCTCCCCGACTGGTAGATGGAAAGTGTGCGTCTCGGGCCGCCAACGGTCCACCAAAGCCGTCAGCAGTGAACGGTCGAACGGGAAGCGTCGTGATCGCTCCACGCCCGCCTCGTCCCCCTCCCCGGCCAAGGCACCTCCGTCCTCATCCGTGGCCTGCACCATCCGGGCAAGAGGGAGAAGTCCGGCATCCCGCAGCCTGCAAATAAAGTGAATGTCAGCATTAAATATTTTTATGGTAATACTAAAACGTTGGCGTAGTGCAAACCTGGCAGTCCAACGGGGGTCGAGTCCCCAGGCCACACGAGGTGTGCGTGTCCGGACCACTCCCAGCTCAGTCGACTCGTCCGTGCTCCCCGGTGGCGGCGCACGACGGGAAGCGCGGTGCACGCGGTCCAAGTGCTCGTCCAACAGCGTGTACCGCCAGTCACCCGCCATAACTGTAAAATTATCTAAATGTAAATTCGTACACTACATTTTCTACAATAATACATTTAAATTTTCTTCATTTCAATTTTGTAAACTGCATCTACATTTGTACATTGAATGATCTACAGTAAATTTCTAAAGTAAATTTTCCACAATAATACATTACAAATATTATACAAAAAAACTATATTTTTCTACATTTAAATTTGTACATCTAAATTTGTAAACTGCATCTACATTTCTAAATTTAATGTTCTAAACTAGATTTTCTAAACTAAATATGTAAACTAAATATCTAAGCTAATTTTCTAAACTAAATATCTCTACTAAATATCTAAGCTAAATTTGTAAACTAAATATCTACACTACATTTTCTAAACTAAATTTATCTAAACAAATTTTCTAAAGTAAATTTTCCACAATAATGCATTACAAATATTATACAAAAAACTATATTTTTTACATTTAAATTTGTACATCTAAATTTGTAAACTGCATCTACATTTCTAAATTTAATGTTCTAAACTAGATTTTCTAAACTAAATATCTAAACTAAATATCTAAGCTAATTTTCTAAACTAAATATCTAAACTAAATTTGTAAACTAAATATCTACACTAGATTTTCTAAACTAAATTTATCTAAACAAATTTTCTAAAATAAATTTTCTACAATTAGGAAAATACCTGCAAATCCCGCGGCTTCTCCTCCTCTCCCTCTCCTTCTCTTCTTCCCTCTCCTCCCCCTCTCCTTCTCTTCTTCCCTCTCCTCTCCCTCTCCTCTTCTTCCCCTCTCCTCCTCCTTTTCCTTCCTCTCTTCTTCTGCTCTGTCTTCTCGCGCGGTGGAGAGAGTGAATGGCGAGCAGGCGTGGGGAAGAAAAGGGTCTCGGCCGTCGGGCTGTATTCACATGCAGTCGCCCCCCCGTTGGGCGACTCTTCTTTATGTCGCCGAACGGGGGGGGCGATTCAATTGAATCGCTTAACGGGGAGGCGATTGCATTTAATCGCTCAACGGTTACCAGATTCTTTATAAGTCGCGTTTTGGTGGGGCGACAAGCGTAAATCGCCCAATGGTTTGGCGACTCGAGCCTATTTGTGTAAAAAATTTTGTCGCGGGTATATTTCTGTATTTTCGAATAAAAAATGGGTTATCCGTACAAAAATTTCATATATTTTGTTGGGCATAAAACTGATGATTTGTTCATTATTTATTCCTTTGATCTGAATTTGCTGCATAAAACTGATGATTTGTTATACAACGGTTGCAACCATGTAGAGGCTAAACCAACTGCAGTGAAGCAGACAATGGAAGCTATGGGAGTCAGAGGATTCAGAACCCGATACATCAAGAGTCACCCCAAGTATCTCCTACCCTGTTGCAGAGCATTTTATCAGATACTTTTAGCACAGTCGTTCCAGCGTGCAGGATCTCAATAAACTTTGCTTGTTCTTGTTCTTGTGTTCCAGAAATACTGGGAGAAGTGCGATTTAGGAGCTGAAGCTCCTTATGATGTGCTAGGCGCTGCATCACCATACAAGGCAGCACTTAATCCCTATGATTCTTTGATGTAGAAGATTGTTAGATTTGCATGCTTCATGCCAGGCTGTTGTGCCATAAATTCTGAAATATGTTATGATGTGCAGGACATCTGAGATAGTGATGGACAAGGATGCAGTTATTGCTGAAATGGAGGTATAAATTTCCTTGCATCTTCAATTGGAAAAAAGTTGGAAATTGCTCATCGTTGGTTCCTAGTTTAAGATATATTACCATGATGAATTCAACATGTGATGCAGATGGTGACCAATTTGCTTATGGATGACATTGAGGTATAGTTTTCTTCACTTATCTGCAAATGCACTTGATCTATGTGCTGACAACTTACCATCGACGTTGCATCTTGCAGACGGTGGAGACCAATTTTTCTGTGGAAGATGTGCAGGTACAATCAAATCATATGTGTACTTCTCTGGACTACTTATTGTTCCCCTCGCATAACAAAGCTTTATATGATAATGCTCTATAACACTTGCTAATGTTTATGTAAAACAAAAAACTTGTGATATAGATGATGGAGAGGGAGCTAATGAATGAAATTCAGGTACCACCTTGTATGAAACGAATTATATTTCGTAGTCATTTGACAACAATACCTATTGAGGAATAGTAGTACTTGCATTGCTGATTCTTTTTCCTTCTGTGCAGCTGATCAAGCACGACTCACAGCATTCTCAGACTGCCCTTGATGATTACAGGGATGACTTGGCCAAGTACGCATTCCACCATGTGGGTTCTAATGCGTGATCACTTGTCATCAAAGTCCTCAAATGGCCTGGAAATGATCACGGAATCCTTTTCCTTTGCATGGTTAGTACTAGGTTGGTCATTGGACAAATCGCAAGTGTGATTAACTGATTATACGTATGTAACGTGATGGAATGATGCAAGTTCTTGTTTGTTCGTTGTATCAAGATCTTCACCGAACTGTCTTGCGTTGAAACTGCAAGTCAAGATTATCTTATTTCTCTACTATTTAAAAGAAGTTGATGGCTAGTACCTTTTTTCTCCACTCCCCATCTAAAAAACATCTACGCACCTCATCTCACCCATTCGATGAGATTTGGCTGGCACGCCTCCTCCTCCCCTCCCTACTCCACACCGCCTCCTCCCCCACTCCTCTCCCTTCCCTCCCCATGCACCATCAGCCCTCCCTTGTTGCCGCTTCCACTGGCCAGAGTTGGCGCGGTCTCTGCGAAATCAAGTGGCGATGGCCGAGGAGTTGGCACAATCTCACGTTTACCCCTTTGACCGTCGTGCTAGGTCCTCGGCTTCTCCAATCCCCCACTCGGCCTCCCTCCCCTCCAAGCCCACCACTTCCTCCTTTCTCTCCGGCTTCGTTCGTATTGATGCCACCCCTCCCCTATACAACCCTTCAATCCCACCAACATGTCGTCACCTCTTGAGCCCCCTTCCACCCACACCATCACTCGCCATCCCCATCCCTATCTCAGCCTTGGCCCCAGTCGAGGTCCACGTCTTGCTCACGGTGGCGTGGGTCCAGGTCGAGGTAGCAGAGGCGTAGGTCCAGGTTTAGGTCGAGGGATAGGGGGCTACAGGGCATCGCGATGCCGGCCTTGGTCTAGGTCACGGTCACCTTCTCGCCTGAGTGGCAAGAGTTTGCACTCTGAAGGCCGATAAAACCAGCATGGTGATCGATGGCGCGACGATGGTGGCGGCAACCGATAGATCTCGAAGGGGCACAGTGGTAGGCCACCGTCACAAACGCACCTGCCAGGAGCCCAAGCCGTGCCCTGAGAAGAAGCCCTCATCCGGGGGTGGAGATGCCGCCTACGCCTTTGCCTGGGGCAGTGTGGTGATGATGGCGCCACCATCCCCCCGATCCCCCATCCCCTACGGCCCCTTCTCATAATGGAGTATACGCTAATCACAAGATTACCACTTCTCGTCTCTCCCTCCAAGTCCAGACCCCTCTCACCTTCGCCGGAGTTCGCCGCCTTGCCTCCATTTACATCTCCTCCATTGGTGGCTGTGGCGTCCTGCGTTCCTGCTGAAAGATTAAGCTTCATTTAAGTTGGTTTTAGTGATAATAATAAATACTATTACGAGGTTTTGGTTATAATGACAAATGCATTTGTGAGATTAACCTTGTTTATTGATTATGATATTATTTAGTCTCATTTGGATGAAAAGGTAAAATCAAATAGGTATGCATTCAAAATCACATTCTTATATATTAGTATATTCCTTGGATCCAAAATATAGATTGAATTTCACAAATAGTCCAAAATGAATATGTGCATATGTTTTCATTACACATACTTGTATGCATACGTTTAGGAGGAGTTCACTCTATGTTTTGAGATTTCATAAGTATTGATCCATATTTCCTTTAATACACATATTTAGAATTTTTACTTTGAAACACATCATTTGAGTATATATAGCTTGTGTAGTTCATATATACTCATTTGCAATCGGGTTATCATCTAACTTCTCCATTATGTGTTAATAGTTAGATGATTAATGACAACCGGATAAGTAAGGTTTGCTTTGAAGGCTTATCTTAAAGTATACAAGTGTTGTGTACATGTTGTATACTTGCAAATATAATCTTTATCTCATTATTTGTTGAGATTATCATGAATTACCAAAAAAAAGAAGATTGTAGAATCTAGTCCTTCCATTATGTGTTAATGGTGAAGTTTGGTAATTGATGGCAATTGGTTTGTGTACTAATATTTTTTATGAGTTAGACGAATATGTTAGATTCCACAAATGACGAAGGTTTGGTATGACTTTATGTGTTGAAGATCATCAAGTCATGTGATCGATGCATTGTGAGTTGATGTATGTCCAAGAGGAGATGATCATGTGTTGATCATCAAGTCAAGTGAAGACCCATTATGTGATGATGGAGTTGAAGTAATGGATGCATCATGAGTTGATACATGTCAAGACTATGACTCAAGGCAAAGGTATAGCTAGTTAGGACTAAAGATGTGTTCCTAGTCTTTTACCGGTCTTGGTGTTTAGTTGAAAGACCGGATTGCTAGTATAGGTTGCCGTACTATGAAGAGGGGTCATATCTAGTAGCTTGAGTCTCATCATGTGTTGATATCTCAACATCACTTGCTCTAGCGCTCGTTGGCATAAGGTTTGTATTTGCGAATGTGTTTTTGCAAATAGTTGAAGCTCATGTATTGAATCCTTGTAACATGGGACTATACATTGCGAATATGTTTTGTAAGTGTTTGAAGTCCATGTTATTCTTTATAGTATGAGGCTTATATTTGCAAATGTGTTTTGCAAATAGTTGAAGCTCATATATAATATTTGTGTCATGATTCTAAAAATGCACAAATATGTTTTGCAACTTATTGGAATTCATATTTGATCATTGTGTGTAAGATATTGTTATTTGCAACTGCGTTTTGCAGAATATGTTAAGTATCTGCACTTCTTAGGGAAATCAAAACTACTGCAGTGTAATCTGCGGTACTATCGCTGACCAGAACTACCAGTGTTGTAATCACAGAACTACCGCGTGCGTTAGTGGTCGAAGACCTTCATGGTCGAGAGCCAACTTGATCAAACCAATGTGATTAAAAACCCGTATGGTCGAAGATCTGTGTAATCGAAACCAACATGGTCAAACCAGCGTGGTCAGAATCGATGTGATGAAGATCTGTGTGATCGAAACCAGCGTGGTTGAACCGACGTGGTCAAAGATCTGTGTGATCGAAATCAGCGTGGTTGAACTGACATGGTTGAGATTTGTGTAATCGAAACCAGCGTGGTCGAGAGTCGAGACTTGTGGTCGAAACCAACATGGTCGAACTGACATGATTAAGACAACGTGGTCGAAGATCGATGTAATGGTCGGAGATCTGTGTGATCGAAGACCAATGTACTCAAATGTCAATATGGTCAAAACCAATGTGGTTGAAGACCAGCGTGGTCGGAGGCTTGTGCAGTCGATCCGGACAATGTGGTCGGAGACCAGTGTGGTTGTAGACCAGCGAAGTTGAAGACCTGTATGGTCGATCTGGACAACGTGGTCAAAGACCAATATAGTTAATGATCGGGACTTCCAACCAACTCTATGTGAGCGGTCCGATCGACTCCGTCTGAGCAGACCGGGCCTGTGTGAGCGGTACTTCCAATTTGCGGAATGTCCGGCTTGTGTAGCGTTACGTTTTTTTCCAGAGAGACACCTGTGTGGAGTCTTCTTGTCCTCGACGAAATCGGTAGTTTCGCACGAGTGCTGTGGTACTTCTAATAATCGGTAGTATCGGACTTTGCAAGTTGGAACTACCGAATTTGTCTGCAATGGCTAGTTTTCTGACTGCTGTTGAGGGCAGTGGAAGTATCGGTCTTTTGCCTACAATTGATTTTAAGGAATTAATGGCTGTCGTGTGGACAACTCCTAAGTTTAAGGTGACAAAAGATTGGCAGAGGCAATGTGGGGAGAAACTTGCAAGTCACCTTGGAACTTGTGGATTTGAGTGTTGCCTACAAGGTAAAATAAAATTGCTTGAGTTCTTATGCGACAAGTTACTATGGATTTTGCTCTTCAGCCATAGCAATTAGCAACCTAAGTTCAGACCCGGAACTACCTAGAAATATGAAGTGCTAGACCTAGTTTTTTTCGCCTAGAAGAAATAAAGATGTATTCCTTAGTTGGTTATGAATTATTGTCCAAACTCCAAAGTGCCTCGAAATAGAATCGCAAGTATCCCTAATTCAATTGAACAATACAAATTTCCAATCATTCTTGCATGAATGAACTCATTTCTAGGGTGTACACATATCAACAAAGACCAAGCTACCTATATTAATGTCATTGAGTCATGTTTATATCAACATTGTGATTGCAGAATTACTCCTTCAGCATTTTGAAATCAGAATCTCTTCGTAGCAAAACTCCACATTTGCTTGTTTTATTTCCCAGTGAAATCAAAGAGAACCAGAGCAATACATTCATTGTTTGCTTCACTTTTTTTATTGTTGTAATGGATGGATCATTTTGTGTTATCCTATAGCCGAAATGTGGTTGCAAGATAATTGACATTGTGTCAAGAGATATTCGGTGGCCAGAAGATATGGCTCAAGCCCTAAAGGATGTGAAGGGCACAATATTGTACATTGTGATAATTGTTGTAATCGGGTATCTTTCTTGAAAAACTTTATTTTGAATATTGTATTCTATTATGCAACATTAGAAGCCTTAATTTGTTCAGTTTATGTTTGGTAGATCTAGGTATGCTGCAATTTTACTTAGTAATAATTAACCATTTCTATTATAAATGCTTCATATTTTTAGAAAATAATTCATGTTAATGTATTGTGCCCAAGGAGTTATTTTATTGGAAATATTAAAAACCAACTCTGCCTCTGTTTCATTTCAGTTTGCATGGCTCTTTGGGCATGGCTATTCAATTCTATTGGTAATAGAGTAGTTGCTCAATTTAGGAACGATTTGTTCAATCATCTCATAAACCAAGCAAGCGCCTTGGTAGTTAGTTTTGTCCAAAGAGTTATTTTATGACAATTAGCCTAGAACAAGGTTTGCTACTCTAACCAAGTAAGCAATCAAATAATTCAAATAGAACGAGTTGCTTGAATGAAATTAAGCACAAGGAAGCAAACCACAATTGACACGATCACTTTTTACCGTGGTGATCGGAGACTTGCCGGTCTCCCCTAGTCCACGTTGAGGTAAGCCCGAACGAATCGGACCGGCTCCACGAATTGAGCCTAATCACCTCGATCACTAGCGGTAGCCCTTTCCCTCTCCGGGTAGGCGAGCTCCGAGCCTTCACAATCTTCCGGGCCTTCTCACAACCTTCTCGAGAAGATCACCGGACCTCCGCCAAGCCGTCTAGGTGCCGGCAAGCACCAAGAGAATGAACCACAGCGGCTTGATCACACACGAGGGCCAATTGGATCAATCTACAATGCAATGCACTTGAATTGGGCTCAACTACCTCTATTGAATGCACAAGAGTGAAAGAGAGGTGTGTGAGGTTGCTCTAGGCTCAAAGATGTTCAATATGGGTTCAACAACTTGTACAAGTTCTGGTGGGGATGTATTTATACCCCCACCAACCTCAAATAGCCGTTGCAATAAACAATTCTGAACATTCAGGAAAAACGGAACTACCGCCGTTATATGAGCGGTACTACCGGATTTCCGCCGTCGCAACAGAACGGCTATGTCAGGCGGTCAGAAGTAACCGTTGAACAATGAGTGCGGTACTACCGCCATTAAAATCGGGTACTTCCGGAAATCCGGAAGTTCCGCTCTCCACCCCGGTACTTCCGATCTTAGCGAGGTTAACTCCAAGTCAGTGCCCTCTCTGGAATTGAAGTTCCGCTCTAATGTCCGGAACTACCGGTATGCGGTAGTTCCGCAGTTCAATCCGCGGTACTTCCGTTTTCCGAGAGGCTAAGTTTGACTTCGGGCGCTCTCTGGAATTGAAGTTCCGCTCGGGACACCGGAACTTCCGCACATGCGGTAGTTCCGCAGTTGAACTTGCGGTACTTCCGATTTCCGAGAGACTAACTCAGACTCCGGGCGCTCCCTGGAATAAACGATCCGCTCAGAGGCCCGGTACTTCCGGCCATGCGGTAGTTCCGCCAGTAGAACGCCGGTACTACCGAATTTTCTGACAAAGCACAGTTCTGATTAAAAATAATTTCTAAGTGTATGTGTTGTAGGGGTGGCCCAACCCCCCGTGACTGGGCCGTGCAACTAGTCCAACATGTAATAGGCCCAATAGTGTAGAGGAATATAACAGTGTAAATATACCAGTGTACCCCCATCCTTTGTAAATACTAAGGGGTATAATGGGGATTTCCCATTCTACCCCACTCACATATATATAAGCCCCCAGGAGGGGCAAAGGGGGGGATTCTCTCATTATTCTCCACATATCCTCCTTGCGGTAGCTCTCCTCTCCTTCTACTAGTCCCCTCTCTCTCTCTGTTTAGCCAGTAGCTACAACAGTATGCATGATCCTAAATTGATCCATAGGGCACATTTGAATATGATCAAGTAAATCACCGTGATCCCTCTTAATAGTACGACATCTATCCAATAATCCGGTCTTCCAACCTTTCACCAAGACCGGTAAATTTTAAAATAGATCCCTAAACTATTTACCTTGTCGCCCTTGAGATCTTTGAATCTTTATGAGATATTTTATGAGCCTCTTTCTTCGCCATTTGAACTTATCCCTTCAAACACTTGGCGCACACATTAGTCCCATGATCATATAACGTCATTAATTACCAAAACCAATAATCTTATGGGCCTAGATGCTTTCAATCTCCCCTTTTTGGTAATTGATGACAACATGAGCAATTTTGGAGAAGAATTAAGGTTGGATATACTTCTTGTTAGCAAGTTGTATATCACATTTTTATTTAGAAATTTTGCAATTAAGAACATGGGGAATTTTTACAATTTAGAGACTAAAAAGAAAGAGCTCCCCCTAAACATGTGCATCAGATTATTATAAATTTTTTTTGCATGATCTCTTTTGAAAAAAATTCAAGTTTGAGCAAACAAGATCAACACATAATAATAAAGCTCAATATTCAAGGGTACGCAAAGATAAGTAAATAGCATTGCATTAGGAGCACAAGATCCAAACATAGTTCATTACAACGCATAGGAATTTAAAACACTAAACATCCATAGAGTTTAAACAACACATAAGCATCACATGGTTCATTACACCATATTTTATTACATAACCAAATAGATAGATAAAAGTCTACAGTCTTCTCCTTGCTTATTTTCTCCCCCTTTGGCATCAAAGTACCAAAAAAGAAGAGAATTAATCCAGAGCTGCACGAGAAGAAGGAGAACTGCGGCAACGAGTGCGGCGAGAGGAGTGAGTCGGAGCCACAACATGCTCAAGAGATGAGACGCGATCCCCGAGAGAAGAAACAAATGTGATTAAGGTGGCAACCTGTCCCGAAGTCTCAATCTGGCGCTCCTCAAGCCTGAGAATGGCGGAGTAGATCTGGGACAGAGAGACATCACCCTCGCCCTGGGGAGGAGGATCAACAGCTGCCTGAGGCTGAGGTTGACCACGGGGACGAGAAGCGGGAACTGGAGCCTCTGGACGTGGCTTGTAAGGCTTGTGCACAGTGCAAAGTGCTCCTCTATACCCGGTCTTGCGAAAGATTAGGGCCATAATAAATGGAGCATAGTTGATCCGCCGGTTTCTGTCATTCTTATTAGCATCTATCTCTCGAATAATGAGATCCACCACATCAAACTTCTCACCACGCATAATATAATCAATCACATTCCAGACATGGCCGCGAATGGCGTCGAAGTTTCCACTCTTAGGATGAATGGTGTAGTTGATGATCCTGTTTACGAGACTGGGAATGGGGAGCAGCCCAACTGTAGTCCCTGGCACACCTCTGACAGTCCGGTCATAATAATCAGTATAAGCGGCAATTGGAAGTGCCGGCTTACTGAATACCTTCTCATAGGCACTGGTTTCAGTACCGAGTGCCAACTCAAACTCATGCTTGGTGCATTCAATAACCTGATGTCCAGTGATCCAACAGAGATGCTCATAGTTTGGAGAGACATACAAGGTGGCGTAGAACTGCCGGATCATATCCTCCATGTAGCTGCACTTGAAAGCAACAAGATGATGGATCCCGGCTTGCTGAAAAAGCCGATATGCACCATCAAACTTGTCAACCTGTGACAAGTGATCTCAGTCGACATATTTGTGCTGAGCTAACTTGCGCGAAGGACCATACATTTCTCTATAGACTTGCTCCTAAAATTTTGTATGGAACCTCGGGTCCTGAGAGTTGCGAGGAAGGATGTACTGACTGCGACGTCTCAGAATGGCATAGTCATCACTGGAGATCTTGCTTAAATCCACCTCTTGATCCGCAGCTGCCGCGGGCATCTCCTCATCTGAAGCCTCATATTCTTCGCTTTCATGCGAGGCCTCGAAACCGCTCTCATGGGAGCCCTCTGACTCACTCTCGGAGTTGGAGTCGGAGGCGGGACCTTTGCCCCTATCCTCATGCTCCGACACTGGAAGGGCGGGAGTCGAGGAGGATTGTCCCGCAGTTCCCCCACAAGACTTGTGGGAAACGTTCTTCATCCTCGGCATCTTCAATAAGATAAACAATGGTGAGAGATAGGATAAGAGAGAATTAGGTTTGAATTTGAAAGTAATGAGTTTCTGCTGTTCCAGAAAAATCGGAAGTACCGACGGCAAAACTGCGGTACTTCCGGGAAAACGGTAGTTCCGGCATTCAAAATGCGGAACTTCCGGTTCCCCGGTAGTTCCGGTCGCTCGACCGGTAGTTCCGAATTTTCAGGGGATTTCTAGGGCATGTTCAATCTTCGTTATTTTGGGGTATTTCTTGGTTTGAATCCAATGCATGTATGAATAAACATTGTAATACCCAAAATATACTAATTTGCCCTAAGATTTTGCAGCAAAATCATTACATTTTCAATTTTAACCTAACCCTAACCTAGGGTTCTTAGAACAAGGAAAAAAGTAGGGTTTTGATCCAATTTACCTTGTGAAGTTGATGGAGGGGAACCCTAGAAGTGCAAGGAATCACCCCAAAATGAAGAACTCCCCTCGGATTCGAAGATCGGAAGAGGAGGGAGGTTCTTGGGAGAGAGAGGGAGAAGGAGAGGAAGAAGAGAGAGGCGGCGCGGTTCTAAATGGGAGAGGAAAGAGAGAGAGGAAAGGGAGTAAAGAGAGGGAGGAGTAACGGCAGGGAGGTCGGCGGTTTTTGAAAACCGCAATAAATCCCGCAGAAAACGGTACTTCCGTGCTTAACACACCGGTAGTTCCGTTTTCTCAGAAAAATCGGAAGTACCGCAACAACAACGGCGGTAGTTCCGGATTTTCTGTCAGGAACGGAAGTACCGCAGTATACACGACGGTAGTTCCGGAATTTCTGGGACTTCACAGAATTTGAACTTTACAACTTGAAATTATGCAAATGATCTCTAGTTTTGCACTCAAATAACATCATTCAGGATCATTGTGCATCAATTGAGCTATTGCTATACTTTGAAACTAGTTTTTATGAAAATAATCAAATTTTTGACCAAAAAAGAGACAAAAATTTGTTGAAATTCCACACAAGCACACCAAATGAGCAAAGATGAAAGAAATTTGATTTCAAGCTACATTTGAGTAATCAATGACACTTAATTCATTCCTCAATTTGCAAAAACGGCTTTCATCTAATGGTTTGGTGAAAATTTCCGCTAGTTGATCTTCGGTTCGGACGTGGCTAATTTCAATGTCTCCCTTGCTCACATGATCTCTCAAGAAATGATGGCGTATATCTATATGCTTGGTTCTTGAGTGTTGAACGGGATTGTTGGATATTTTGATTGCACTATCATTATCACACAAAAGAGGCATTTTATCAAATTTAATCCCATAATCCAATAATGTTTGCCTCATCCAAAGTAATTGAGCACAAAAACTACCCGCGGAAATATATTCGGCTGCGGTGGTTGAAAGGGCTACAGAATTTTGTTTCTTGGATGACCAACATACTAGAGACCTTCCTAGCAATTGGCAACTACCCGAGGTGCTTTTTCTATCCACTTTACAACCCGCATAATCGGAATCCGAATATCCAATTAACTCAAATTTTGCACCTTTGGGATACCAAAGCCCTATACTTGAGAAATGCTTTAAATATCTTAGAATCCTCTTTACGGCCACTAAATAGCACTCTTTTGGAGAAGCTTGAAAACGAGCGCACATGCAAACACTAAACATAATATCGGGCCTAGATGCGGTAAGATAGAGCAAACTACCAATCATGGATCTATAAAGTTTTAAATCTACCGACTTACCTCCTTCGTTGAGGTCTAGATGCCCGTTGGTTGCCATGGGTGTCTTGATGGGTTTAGCTTCTTCCATTCCGATTTTCTTGAGTAAATCTTTGACGTACTTCGTTTGGCTTATAAACGTTCCGTCTTTAAGTTGTTTGATTTGAAATCCAAGGAAGTAGCTTAACTCACCAATCATTGACATCTCGAATTCCCTAGACATCATCTCACCAAATTCTTTGCAAAAATCTTGATTAGTAGAACCAAATATAATATCATCAACATAGATTTGACAAACAAAGAAATCATTTTCAATAATTTTTGTGAATAGAGTTGTATCTACTTTACCAATTTCAAAGCCTTTTCACATAAGAAAGTTATGAAGGCGTTCATACCAAGCTCTAGGAGCTTACTTTAAACCATATAGTGCCTTTGATAATTTATACACATAATTAGGATATTTAGCATCTTCAAATCCCGGGGGTTGTTCTACAAATACTAATTCGGAAATAGTTCCATTAAGAAATGCACTTTTGACATCCATTTGAAACAATTTAATATCAAAGCATGATGCAAAAGCAAGCAAGATTCTAATTGATTCAAGTCTAGCAACGGGTGCAAATGTCTCATCATAATCTAATCCCTCGACTTGAGTATAACCTTGAGCTACTAACCTTGCTTTATTTCTTACCACAATTCCGTTCTCATCTTGTTTGTTCCGGAAGACCCATTTTGTGCCAATAACATTGTGCTCCTTGGGTCTCTCCACCAAAGTCCAAACATCATTTTGAGCAAAATTATTCAACTCTTCATGCATAGCATTTATCCAATCTGGGTCATCTAAAGCTTCTTCTACACTCTTAGGTTCAAGTGAAGATACAAAAGAATAGTGTTCACAAAATGAAGCTACTCTAGAGCGAGTTTGAACACCCTTACTCACGTCACCCAATATTTGATCTATTGGATGATCCTTGGCTATTGCATTGTGAATCTTGAAGGTATTTAGAGGTTGATCGTTTTCTTCATCTTCTATAACTTGAACGTCGTTTGTTGTAGATGAAGAGGGAGGCTCCACTTGTCTTGATAAGCTTGGTGACATTTGATCTTCCTTTGGCCTAATATCTCCAATTTGCATGTTCTCCATTGCTTTTCGAAGACCTTCATCTCCTACATCATCCAAGTTCTCATGCTCTTCTTGAGAGCCGTTAGTTTCATCAAATTGGACATCACAAGATTCTTCTACTAACCCCGAATTTTTATTAAAGACCCTATAAGCTTTGCTATTTGAAGAATATCCTAAAAGAAAGCCTTCATTACACCGACTTTGAAATTTAGAGAGCCGAACACCTTTTCTTAGTATATAGCATTTGCAACCAAATACCCTAAAGTAAGAGATGTTCGGTTTTCTTCCAACGAGAAGCTCATATGAAGTCTTTTTCAAAAGTCGATGCAAATAGAGGCGATTTATGGCATGACATGCGGTGTTAATAGCTTCCGCCCAAAACTTATCGGAAGTATTATATTCATCAAGCATTGTCCTAGCCATTTCTATTAATGTACGATTTTTCCTCTCTACAACTCCATTTTGCTCCGGAGTGTAGGTTGTGGAAAGCTCGTGCTTTATTCCAAGTTCATCACAAAAATCTTCAACTTTTGTATTCCTGAACTCGGAACCATTGTCACTTCTAATTTTCTTTATTTTAAAATCAAATTCATTTTGGGCCCTTTTTGAAAAACTTTTGAAAATTCCGGAGGTTTCACTTTTGTCATTTAGGAAGAATACCCATGTATATCTAGAGTAATCATCCACAATGACTAGACAATAGCTATTACCTCCAATGCTCTTATAGGTTGTTGGCCCGAACAAATCCATATGCAAGAGCTCTAATGGCCTAGAGATTGACATGATACATTTGGAAGGATGAGAATTAGCGACTTGTTTCCGGCTTGACAAGCACTACAAAGTCGATTTTTCTCAAACTTCACATCCTTCAAGCCAACCACTAAGTCATGCTTAAAAAGCTTTTTAAGTTGAACCATTCCCACATTACTTAGCTTTCTATGCCACAACCAACCCAAAGAAGTTTTTGCAATTAAACAAGTTTTTAGACACGACTCATTTGAAGTAAAATCTACCAAATAGAGATTTCCAAATCTAAAACCTTTAAAGACAACTTCATTATTATTTTCTTTTGAGATTACAATATTTTCTTTTGAGAATGAGCAAGTTAAGCCTAGCTCACATAATTGAGCAACGGATAGCAAATTGAAATTTAATGTTTCAACTAGAGACACATTAGAAATTGAAAGGTCGTTTGAGATAGCAATTTTACCCAAACCCAACACCTTTCCTTTGCTATTATCTCCTAATGTGATCTTGTCATTGCTTCCACTCTCAAAAGTGGTGAACATCTTCCGGTCTCCGGTCATGTGTTGAGTGCAACCGCTATCCAACACCCAATGCCTTCCACCGGTTTTGTAGTTCACCTACAAAAGAAAATCAAGCTCTTTTAGGTACCCAAATTTGTTTGGGTCCTTGGAGATTAGTGACCAAACTTTTGGGTACCCAAATGGATTTCTTTTTAGCACCCAAGATCGAGGTGCTAATGAAATGAGCAACCACGTTTCCATTCTTAGACCTTTTAAGCATATAGCAAGAATCATATAGACTAATGGAATGCATGTTATTATTAGAGCAATCATTTTGAGCATGTCCAACACACCGACATTTTGTGCAAAACTTACCATCCTCCTTTACAAACCTTGGAGGCTTGTATGTCGGTTTCTTACCCTTTTTGGGGACATATCCGAGTCCCTCCGTGTTGAAAGAGCATCTTTGAGTGCTTAGCAACTTATCAAGGGTTTCTTTTCCCTTGTAAGCTCTTTCTAGACTTTTGTTCAATTTTAGCACTTGTTCTTTTAAATTTTTGTTTTCATTAGTAAGCATATCATCTTGAACAAGATTTAAAGCATTTCTAGAGTCAACACTAGATGAACAAGACATGGCAAGTAAATCATCACAACAAGTAGATATGCTAAACTTTGAAATTTCTATACTAGACATTTCATTCAAGATATCACAAGTAATTCCAATGCTAGTACTAGATTTATGATTTTCTTGGAGAAGTAAATCATGAGCTTCCTTTAGCTCCTCATAAGAATCTTTGAGAGAGATGTGTTCTCTCTTTAAGACCTTATACTTTGATTTTTCTTTTCCAAGAAACTCATTCAATTCAACTAACATATCCATCAAGTCATCATATGAAGACTCATCATCACCAAGTGATTTTACCTTTTCTCCTTTAGCCATAAGGCATGTAGGAGTGGAGAATAGTGATGGAGCCTCCTTGATGGCGATGCCCACAAGCCCCTTCTTCTTGGGAGATTCGTCCTCGCTTGAGTCGGAGTCGAAATACTCCTCCTCGGAGTCCCACTCACCAATATGGGCTTCGTTTTTGCCATCCTTGTGAAGTTTCTTGAAGAGTTTCTTCTTGCCATTGTAATTCTTCTTCTTTGATGACTTCTCATTGTCATCTTTCTTTGTAGGGCATTGAGAGACGATATGCCCCTTTTCATCACACTCATAGCACCGAATGTTGCTATACCTCTTGTTGGAGGAGGAATGTCCCTTTTTAGTCTTCTCATAGCTTGTACCTCGGTTTGGCCGTCTCCTCATGAACTTCTTCATTCTTCTCACTAGAAGTGTCAATTCTTCTTCAGAGTCCTCCTCATCATCATCTTCGGATTCTTCACTTATCACCGGTTTAGCCTTGAAGGCGGTGATCTTCTTGTTCTTGGAGGAGGATTGCTCCAAGAGCTCTTCCTTGTCCATTTTGTAGAGCTCGTTGGTGATGAGGTTGCCCAATAATTGAGTTGGTGTCATTCTTGCCAACTCCGGTGAGTTGAGGAAGAGTGTCACCAACACTTCATATTTCTCCGGCAAGGCCCTAAGCATCTTTCGAACAATATCAAGATCGGAAAGGTTAGTTCCAAGACCCTTTAGCTCATTCACAATGTTGTTGAGCCTTGAGTATATCTCATTGATGTCTTCATGGGGCAACATTGTGAATGTCTCATATTTGATCCTAAGCCGATGCAATTTGGCCTCCTTGACCGTGGATGTCCCTTCGTGTATTTCCGAAAGGGTAGTCCAAATAGCGTGAGCCGTCTTAAGATTGCTCACTCTATTGAACTCATCCGCGTTCAAGGCTCCAAATAAAGTATTCATAGCTTGGGCGTCTAAATGAGCGTTACGCCCGTCTTGTTCTGTTGGGTGATCCGGATCATGAGCCATAACATAACCCTCATTTACGACTTTCCAAATGTGAGGACTCATGGCCTTCAAATAAATAGACATTCTAATTTTCCAATAAGCATAATTTGAGCCATCAAAGAAAGGTGCCTTTCCTATTGCAATCCCCTCGCTAGCCATCCTTTTCTCTCTAGACGGTTAAGCCTAAAATTGAGAGACCAAGCTCTGATACCACTTGTAAGATCAAGGAGGCCGACTAGAGGGGGGTGAATAGGCAGTTTTAAAATTTTCGACTAATTCCAATTAGCAATTTTAAACTTAATAAATTGACTAGAGGAAATAAACAATAATTCTACTAAACAACCTACAATGGCTCAAGTGATCACTGATACGAGCAATTTGACTAAGTGCAATGACAATTAGCCTAGAACAAGGTTTGCTACTCTAACCAAGTAAGCAATCAAATAATTCAAATAGAACGAGTTGCTTGAATGAAATTAAGCACAAGGAAGCAAACCACAATTGACACGATCACTTTTTACCGTGGTGATCGGAGACTTGCCGGTCTCCCCTAGTCCACGTTGAGGTAAGCCCGAACGAATCGGACCGGCTCCACGAACTGAGCCTAATCACCTCGATCACTAGCGGTAGCCCTTTCCCTCTCTGGGTAGGCGAGCTCCGAGCCTTCACAATCTTCCGGGCCTTCTCACAACCTTCTCGAGAAGATCACCGGACCTCCGCCAAGCCGTCTAGGTGCCGGCAAGCACCAAGAGAATGAACCACAGCGGCTTGATCACACACGAGGGCCAATTGGATCAATCTACAATGCAATGCACTTGAATTGGGCTCAACTACCTCTATTGAATGCACAAGAGTGAAAGAGAGGTGTGTGAGGTTGCTCTAGGCTCAAAGATGTTCAATATGGGTTCAACAACTTGTACAAGTTCTGGTGGGGATGTATTTATACCCCCACCAACCTCAAATAGCCGTTGCCATAAACAATTCTGAACATTCAGGAAAAACGGAACTACCGCCGTTATATGAGCGGTACTACCGGATTTTCGCCGTCGCAACAGAACGGCTATGTCAGGCGGTCAAAAGTAACCGTTGAACAATGAGTGCGGTACTACCGCCATTAAAATCGCGGTACTTCCGGAAATCCGGAAGTTCCGCTCTCCACCCCGGTACTTCCGATCTTAGCGAGGTTAACTCCAAGTCAGTGCCCTCTCTGGAATTGAAGTTCCGCTCTAATGTCCGGAACTACCGGTATGCGGTAGTTCCGCAGTTCAATCCGCAGTACTTCTGTTTTCCGAGAGGCTAAGTTTGACTTCGGGCGCTCTCTGGAATTGATGTTCCGCCCGGGACCCCGGAACTTCCGCACATGCGGTAGTTCCGCAGTTGAATTTGCGGTACTTCCGATTTTCGAGAGACTAACTCAGACTCCGGGCGCTCCCTGGAATAAACGATCCGCTCAGAGGCCCGGTACTTTCGGCCATGCGGTAGTTCCGCCAGTAGAACGCCGGTACTACCGAATTTTCTGACAAAGCACAGTTCTGATTAAAAATAATTTCTAAGTGTATGCATGATCCTAAATTGATCCATAGGGCACATTTGAATATGATCAAGCAAATCACCGTGCATAATGGAATATATTATCATAACAACCATATCATATAGTTCAATGAGTATCATCTCCTTTCTTTCTTTCTCCAAGTTGGCGATTTTTCTCATTTTATTTGCATAAAAGTAGCACAATGCAGAGCAGCTAACAATAAAAGAAAGGTATGCCACCATGCAAATGAGAATATAATTCAAGTTAGTGATCTGTATATTACCTGAATAATAATAACAAGGAAACAAATTTTCAGGGGCTGCACTCCAGTCTCTAATGAGCGGATGGCAGAACTTCCCATCAAGCTGGAAAGCATCAGATGATCCCTGTGGTACACGGTGGGATGGGGTTATGTGCAACAAAGGGCGAGTGACATCACTGTGAGTACTATCTAATGATGTTTTAGTTTCACCTATCATGCAATTAACTTTGACATCCATGTTTACAGGAGGATATCAAGCATTAACCTTCAAGGCACATTAAGCAACAGTATAGGCCAACTCAGTGAGCTTGTTTACCTGTGAGTTACTTCCCATAAAATATTTGAAGTTTATAAATCATCATTAATAAGAGTATATTTTCTAGTTCAAAGTATAATAGAAGCTTCATAACCACCACGGATAGCAAGAGATTTGCATATGGACAGGATGTATAATGGCAAGAATCTTAAAGATTCTGGATAAATCAGTATCCCTCCTATCCGGTGTTGTACAACATATAGGTTCCTATATTCCTTCAAACTTCTCACAAGCTTCAACTGTAATTGTTGTCGTACACTGTCCAGCTTATCAGACAGTGAATTTTCAACAGCTGCAGGATAGTAAAAATTGGTAAACTCTGAAGTAACAGTCAAATAACATGTACATTAACATTATGGAAGGGGAGAATCATCAGTCTGGTACTAACCAATTCTACTCAATAATGACACAACAGCACCACTATCTGCTTGACGATACATTTCACTAAGATCTGTGACCACAGGTGCAGCTGCTGTATGCACCCTGATACGTCTTTCACCAGAAGACGACGTATATCTGACGGTGGTTAAGGACACAAGTATAACTCATACATAACATTCTGCAAAAAAAAGTAGAAGCCCAAAAGAAACAGAATAACAACTTTTAAGGATAATGGACATCAAAAGCTAACAACAGAAATAGAAAGCTGAACTCTGGCACATCGTATGCAAGGAGGTACTAATACATCTATGTGCACTCCTAAAAGGATTTTACAATTAGAAAGGTGCTTTGATGCTCTCCTAAAAAGTGAAAAGCACAGTTGAGCGTCTGAGTTGCAATTTAGTTTTTGTGAGAGCACAGAAGCATTACTCTTACAAGTACTCTATGTCACAAGATCTATCTATCACAGAATTAAGAGCTATGCAAAGAGCCTTTTGCTAATGAAACATTGGGAAAGGTACTCGTTTGACATTGTCAGATTCAAATTATCATCTGTAACATCAACTTTTCTCACTGAAATCAAGAGACAGCCAAAGGCATGGCCATAAGAGTAGTGCATAAGCATAGACAGGAAAGGATACAGCAACGCCACTTGGAAGTATACAGTCTGGGTGGTCATCAGGGTCTCCTCCAGAGACAGTTGCATCGCAAAAGCTTTATCAGAGTCAACAGCTGGAAGGGCCAATATATCTGTGGACCTTAGCATGAAATGACCATGATAGGTTGTGAAACGCACCACTGGAAAACATTATGTTATGAGAGTTAGATTGAATCAACTAACCAAGAAAATATTTAGGAAATGAAGATATCATGCAGGTGTGGAAATAAATCCAGAACCTTTTCCACATCTAATACGCATAACAGATTCCCAAGCAGTCTCTCGTGTAAGGTCTTTGCTAAGCTCATGTTTAAGTTTCTCCCCATGAGTAGCTGCCTGGAATGATGGATAAAGGTACACCTGACCACCAGTATATTTCGCCAGAGAACCTACAAAAGTATGTATAGCACAATAAAGAACAACATGATAGAAAACATAAAAGGTTCTTTTCTCCAGAGTTCTTGTCAGTAAGTCTCACCTAAGGAAGCTATATCACAATACTTCTCACTGAAAGAAAATATGTCCACTATTTAAGTGTATCAGGTGTTCTATGTAATGTTTCGTGGAAGTAATTGAAAACAGGAAAGAAAAATGACATAAAAAATGGCAGATGCACATGCTGCTCACAATGTATGGCACATGCCAATGCATATGCACTGCAAACCTGCGACAACACAAGAATACTACCCAGCTTTTTTCCAACAATCCGAGAAGGTAGTCATGCATACTGACACAAGTAATTGCTAAAGAATCTGGTCAGCAGCAAAATTAGAAGCATGGATACAAAAAGTAAGGAGTGACTTGGTATAGGTGTTTGTATTTTATGCTCACCACTCATCCTACAAGTGGGAATTGGGGAGTGGAAAAAATTGATAAACTTTGTGCAGCTGAAAATCAATTGTACCATAGCCATTCCCACTCCCCAAAAAAACTATTTTATTATTCAAAGAGAGGAAATTGAACTAATGAGGCGGAGGCATACTTCTCTGTCATTTGGCATTTCAATGCGCTTCTCCAGCAAACCAACAAGCTTGCGAACACGTTCTTCATCAGCAAACCATTCATCATGCACCTTACTAACACTCCTGAAGGGGACATTAAAACAAGAAAGTGGAATTAACAACCAACATAAATAACAGATCACCACCTTGTGCACTGCATCCAGACGGCAAGAACAAATGAAGTAGCACATTTAGGCAAGTAGTAATTAACTTTATACAGACTATCGAGTGTACTACCATTAACGGGCCAAAGCAGTAGGAAATAATCTTCCACAAATAACCACGCCATACCCCTCGATACTATAAGCTAAAGATAAATCACAACTCTGTAAACCTAATTTGCAACATTTTTGCATATTAATAACCTGCCTCTTTTCTTATTGAAATTGGGCAAATCAAAATTACCTCGGCGAAGCGCGCGTCGGCGGCGGTGAACTGGCGCCAGAGGTCGGCGAGCGGGACGGCGGCGTAGAGGTAGTCGAAGAGCGCGGCGCGGGCGGCGGCCACGTAGGAGGAGGAGGTGGGATCGTCGTTGTGGAGGAGGAAGGCGACGCGGCCGTCGGGGAGGTGGGAGAGGGAGGAGGAGGTGGGGCCCACAGCGCTAGTGAAGCGGAGTGGGGAGAGGGAGGTGGGCGGCGCCAGAGGAAGCTCTGGCCAGTGGGGAGGGTGAGAGGGAGGGAGAGGTCCGCGGCGGAAAGATCTTCTTGCGCCTCGGCGGCCGCGGCGGCGAGGGGGAGGCGGCGGCGGGCGGGAGAGGGGAAGGAGGCGGGCGGCGGCGCGAGAGGGGAAGGGGAGATGGGAAGGAGGTGGGCGGCGGCGTTCCTGAGGGGCGGAGGGAGGCGCGCTGGCGTGAGAGGGGAAGGCGGCGGGCGCGAGAGGGGGATGCAGGGAGGCGGTGGCGGCGGAGATCTGGAGGGAGGCGGGGGTGCTGAGGGGCGGAGGAGGGCGACGCCGGGAGAGGGGAAGGAGGCGGCGGCGGCGGTGCTGAGGGGCGGAGGAGGGCGGCGCCGGGAGACGGAAGGGGAGAGGGGAAGGAGGCGGGCGGCAGCGCGAGAGGGGAAGGGGAGAGGGGAAGGAGGCGGGCGGCGGCGCGAGAGGGGAAGGGGAGAGGGGCAGGAGGCGGCGGCGACGGCGTTCCTGAGGGCGGAGGGAGGCGCATGGGCGTGAGAGGGGAAGGCGGCGGGCGCGAGAGGGGAAGGGGAGAGGGGACGGCAGCAGGTGTGAGAGGGGATGCAGGGGAATTTCGAACAGATGTGTTTCAATGATGTGCATGATCCAAATAATTTTGGCCTTAGATCTTTCAATGAGTAAGAGAAGAAAGCTTGAGAAGAGATCCATGCCATTCATTTGTATGAAGTTGAATTACTTTGGTACACAAATCTGGGTGGACTTAGATTAGGCATGACTGTGGGGGTGGTTGAGGGGGGTGGATGTAGTAAAGAAAATTTTGGTGTATTATAGAGTAGGGTAGCTATGATTTGAATTAACATTAGAACTACATGCATGGCAAGCAAATCATTACATGAAGTAGATATGCTAGTTTTAGCAACTTTTTATACTACACATTTCATTTGAAATATCACAAGTAATACCTATGCTAGTATAAAACTTACTTGAATTTTCTTGGAAAAGCAAGTCATAAGCTTGGTTTAGCTCATCATAAGAATCTTTAAGAGAGAGAAGAGAGAGATGCTCTCTCTTTAAGACATTGAATTTTAACTTTTCTTTTACAAGATATTTATTTAATTCTTCTAGCATATCCATAAGTTCATCATAAGAAGACTCTTCGTCATCAAGATATTTTACCATCTCTCCTTTTGCCATGAGACATATAAGAGATGAGAAGAGGGATGGAGCTTTTTTGATGGCGATGCCAACAAGTTCCTTCTTCTTGGGAGACTTATCCTCATCAGAGTCGGAGTCCGTGTACTCCTCATCGGAGTTCCACTATCCTATATAGGCTTCATTTTCCCCATCTTTGTGAAGCTTCTTGAAGAGCTTTTTCTTGCCGTTAAAGTCCTTTTTCTTGGATGACTTGCCATTGTCATCCTTCTTCGAGGGGCATTGAGAGGCAATGTGTCCCTTCTCATCGCACTCATAGCAACAAATGTTACTATAGTGCTTGTTGTCGTAGGACTGCCCCTTCTTGCCCTTCTCATGGCTAGCACTTCAATACGAGCGCCTCTTCATGAATTTCTTCATCTTTCTCACAAGGAGAGCCAACACTTTCTCGGAGTCCTCCTCCTCATCCTCGGCCTCTTTGCTTGATACCGTCTTGGCCTTGAAAGCGGTGATATTTTTTCCTTAGAAAAGAATTGCTCCAAGAGCTCCTCCTTGTCCTTCTTGTACGACTTGTTGGTGATTAGGTTTCTCAAGAGTTGTATTAGAGTCATTCTTGTCAACTCGGGAGAGTTGAGGAAGAGTGTCACTAACATCTCATATTTCTCCGGCAACACCTTAAGCCTTGATGCATTATACTCTTGCCTCAAGACTCATGAGATCGACGTCATCTCTCACAAGACGAAGTCGTAGTCGATCGCCTCGGTCACTAATCCCACATTAGCTTCTGGTCTATCTTCTAATGGTGTTTCTGGTTTCTCTTTGACCGCTTTGTGCGAGATGAGTGGCAACTAGTCTGAGCAATTTCCAGAGAGTGGGTTAGCCCTCCTAGCCAGAAAATTCTCACACACATACAAGAGAGTTAGAGAGAGAAAGAGAGGAGGTCCAGTGATCTGCTTCGAGTGTGGTGGCCTCAACCACATTCGAGTAAACTGCCCTAAGCTTCGAGTGTAGTCGACTACATGTTTTCAGGTTCTATTTCATTTTTGTGATATTTGGGTGTGTTTCAAGATCCGACCACCTCCCCATATCATGATAGACCCAATTTGGTTGTGAGGACGGTGATACAAGCTGGGCATGGTGGTGGATCAACCACAACAACAGAGGTGCGACATGGGTCATATCGGAGCTTGGTCAAACATGGTGCTAGAGTAAAAGCGTGGTGCAGGCCAAGTAAGACGATAAAAGATATAATGTGAACTATAGAGGAGCTTCATTGGGCACCATGGTAGAGCTGAAGGCATGGGGTTGGCTGAGTCTGGTCAACGTGGCTCGACATATTAGAATGGTATGATTCTTTTTATCCATTACGACGCACGGGCATATAACTAGTTCATTCTAAAATTTGAGTTTGCGTGTTGCTTATGGAGCTCGGGAAACAGTGATTGGAATTTTGGATGGAGGCTTATACGAAAGGACCGAAGGAGGGTCTCAAGTAGACAAGCAAGCCTGTTCATGCCTTGGGTGAGGCTTCAATCTGAGCCTGGAAAAAGCCTAGCCCACCTTGAAGCCTGAAAAACAAAAAGATTACTATTTTTATTTATTTTCTCATAAATGATGTTTTTTTATTGATTGTTCGAATAATACTTTTGCTCGGCTTTAGGCAAGGCCGACAGGCCAAAAATCTTGGGTCCAAACCCCACTCTATATCGAGCCTGGCCCATCCCAAGCCCAAGAAAATTATGACATGATTAAGCAACAGGTCTAGACTCTGTTATTTTTAGTTTTTCAGTGACTTTTGATTTCTTCAACAATCATTATTTATTAGAGTAATAAACCACAATCAAAAGCTACAGTCTAAAAAACATGCACCTAGTCTGGAGTTGGCTCTATGCCATTATGTCGTAAGCTAGCTTGACATAAGTTTTCTGAAGATCTCATCTTTCTTCTAATATAAAGGAAAATCTGTCCTGGTAAACGAGTTTTATTTATCTTATGGTAAGCTAACTTAGTTTCTTTTAGGGAAAGAATTGTGATGAAACTCGTAGGTGTTGTCAGTCACCTGGGTTACGAAATTGATACGCGCAGACTAAAAATGTTGTGAATTAGGATCAAGATCAGACAATAGCAATCACTCAATGCACACAAAAAAATATATGGGAGAAGAAATATTTTTTCCTTTTGAAATTACGGGAGCACAAAGTTACGAGAGAGGCTAGGGCACAACTTTATTAGCTTGATTTATCTCGAGGGGACGACGGTCTTTATACAAATAGACAACTGTTCTATTATTTTCAGATTATAGCTTTTGATTAATAAATAAACGAGATGATTTATTTGTTATCTTTTCAAAACGGTTTATCAAGACAGTCTTTTTAAAGTAGTTTATCAATATTTAGTTTATTTATATAAATATTTATTTTAAAGATAAAAATCATCGGATATAGTTGAAATAGTTGAAAAGAGCACGCACAAATATTAGGGGAGCCCTGGGAATGGCTGGCCACGTATAGGTCAAACTAGCCACGTAGTCATGGCGCGACGCCACGCCAGCCACCGTGTTGACCGAAATAGAAGAGGCGAAAATTCGTGAGGAGTTTTTAAAAAAAAATCGAGGAGACATGCGTGTTTTCGGAAAAGACAAAGATCTTTTTCGTAAAAAATCGAGGGACTGTACGTAACTAAACGAGGACCCGTACGTAATTTAGAAAACCGCGGGGCGCTATCCTGCAAAGGTTACGAAATTTCGGTGAAGTGAAGGGGTGTTTTTAAAAAACAAAACTGGCAGGGACCTTTTCGCGAGGAAAAAGGACCTTTACGTAAATTTTCGGAAAATACAGGGAAATCGGCTCCCCCGGCCGTACGAAAACTGCGACACCACGCGCCGGCCGACGGAGCGCTGGGGGGTGACGTGGGCCACGTCTCCTCGCGCGAACTCCGGGAGATAAAAATCATCG
Source organism: Dendrocalamus latiflorus (assembly GCA_017311315.1). Taxonomy (NCBI): domain Eukaryota; kingdom Viridiplantae; phylum Streptophyta; class Magnoliopsida; order Poales; family Poaceae; genus Dendrocalamus; species Dendrocalamus latiflorus. The sequence goes on along the minus strand of CM029652.1, from coordinate 41,696,268 downwards.
GATATAGTTGAAATAGTTGAAAAGAGCACGCACAAATATTAGGGGAGCCCTGGGAACGGCTGGCCACGTATAGGTCAAACTAGCCACGTAGGCGTGGCGCGACGCCACGCCAGCCACCGTATTGACCGAAATAGAAGAGACGAAAATTTGTGAGGAGTTTTTTTAAAAAAAACCGAGGAGACATGCGTGTTTTCGGAAAAGACAAAGGTCTTTTTCGTAAAACATCGAGGGACTGTACGTAACTAAACGAGGACCCGTACGTAATTTAGAAAACCACGGAGCGCTATCCTGCAAAGGATACGAAATTTCGGTGAAGTGAAGGGGTGTTTTTAAAAAACAAAACTGGTAAGGACCTTTTCATGAGGAAAAAGGACATTTACGTAATTTTCGAAAAATACAGGGAAATTGACTCCCCGGCTGTACGAAAACTGCGACGCCATGCGCCGGCCGACGGAGCGCTGGGGTGACGTGGGCCAAGTCTCCTCGCGCGAACTCCCCGGGTAATATGTCTGGTAAGATACACATAATTTTCTCGCAACAAGCCTCAGCAGCAGCAATGCATGGACCCACCCGTCAGCCACCATAATTATAGCTTACCGACGAAGGATTCGCCATATAAGCCGAGACCCTTTTCATTGCGCACGCCGCACGCTTTCCCCCGAGAAAAAAAAATAGTTGCTTAATTTTGAAGCGCTGCACACCCAAAGCGGCCGCCGCGCGAGATGGCCCCCGACGCCGCAGCAGACACCTCGTCGGCGGCGACCACCAGTACGTCTTCTTCCGCGGACGCCGCTGCCCCCGCTGCCACCGCCTCCTTTCAATCGTCGTCCCGGCACTGGGCCCCCGCGCTCCTCCTCCTCGCCTCCCTCGCCGCCCTCCTCATCCTCTCCTCCGGAGATGACGCCGCCGCCTACGAGGCCGATATTGCGACGCGGCCCCTCAAAGGTATTATAACCTACAGATTGTCCTGCGATCGCCCTCTATGCTTCTGATTGGGGTTCGTGTTGTGTGTTCACGGCGATTGTAGCCCCCTCTAGGGTTTAGGGCTTTTACGTTGGTTCGGAATTTGGGATGTATCCCGTAGGCCCTAGTTGCTCGGGACTTTAGTTTTTGGGTGGCTTAGTTTTCGAATAGGGTTTTGGAGTGGGTTTTTCGCAGGATTGATGGAAAGTTGCGCCTTTTTTTTGGCGAAGAAATCTTCAGTAATATGCCTTCAGAACTCGTGCTTGGGGGTAAATTGTGGGGATCGAATGACGAGTTCGTTCTTGTCGTAATAATATATCAAATGTTGTAGTCATTCAAGCTGCCTTTGGGTTGGCTAGTTCTCAAGTACGGATGTTTTAACTATGGATATTTATGGATAGGGTACCCTCTTTGTTGTGATGCTCTTGTGTGCTTGCTCACTCACACATGCGATGGTGGTGTGTCCTTTTCTATCTGTAGCCCATTTGTATGTTCCTTGTAGCTTAACACTTGAACTTGTCTTGATGGTTTCTATATATTCTTGTTACACTTCATATGTTTATCTGTTGTGTTTGATAGTTTTCTATATGACGCTGTTGACCTAATTGGTTATTACTACAGATGTTAGTTTGGAAAATCCAGAGGTGACTTTTGTTCCCTCATCCTTGGGTGCACAATTTTGTGAGCGAGTCCGTCTATCTGGAATACCAAGGGTACATCTTCAAAGCTATGCAAATCAAATACGTGTCAGAATGAATGTTTCTCAATCAATGCCGGAGAAATTCCATTGGAAAGTAGAGATTTGCTTGCATGGGTAAGTCGTGTATTGCCCAGAGTGTAAATATATGCATCCTTACTATTCAGAAGATTGAAGCAATTTACCTTTGCAGGAATGTTTCTAAGGGTTTATGCCAATGTGAGATGGGTGAATGGCAAGTTTTGCAAAATGGCATGTGGAATGCTGTAAAGTCTCCATATGGAAGCAAATATGTTGATGTGAAATTGGCTGATAAGACATCTACTAGCTTTAATCTTTCCATTCAGGAAGGTCAGAATTATTCATGAATTTGATTCCTTTTCTGCTAGTCATATAAATTAAGAGCATCTATTTCTGATCTTTTCTCTCAACTGATCTTTTATTGTTCTTTGTATCCATGCAGAATTTCAGAAATGGCGTTTAGCTTGCCTTGGTATCGGATTTGTTCTGCTATTTCTGTCACCCATTGTTAGTAAATGGGCACCATTTTACTATAGCAGCTCTATGGCTCTTGGAGTCCTACTTGTTGTGCTGATTGTCCTTTTCCAGGTATTTTTTATCAAATACTTATATGTCTCTTTCTCGATAAAGATTAATTATTAAAAGAAGTGAAATGAGCCCAATGCATTATGTTATGACCACCTGTCTTTGAGTATTTCTTAAAAGTATTTTCTAAATGTTTGATGTTTCAGATTTTGGAGTACATGTAAGTTATGCTGCAATTACACTTTCTTGTAAATTTAAATAGGCTCTAGTTTGTAGATTTAGACATAATAAACTTAGTTTTCTTATTTTATGGGATGTTGTAGCTCCTTGTAGCATATGATGGTGGAAACTAGCATTATTGTGGGTTTTAATTGCTTGTAAGATCCCAGTGTTTTCTGTGCTATTCAGCCTCTGGCCTATTTGTAATCCACCTTGTCCATAATGAGCAGAAAAGTTGTATAGTGGACCAGTGCGAGCTTAAGAACAACCAACCAACAATAAACTCTGGCGTTATTACTTTGGTACATGATTACTAATATTGATCAAACAACTCAATATTGATCGAACAACTCTCCAAGTTCTTTTCTTTATTTCTTGTTATTAGCACTGATTTTGCCTGTGTCTGTGCCCCTGCTCAACAAATTTGCTGCTTTGATAAAGCTATTGGGGAAATCGTTAGCACTTCTGATGAAGAAATTAATTTTGATTAGGTTCCTATTTGTTTGCACCCTACCCGTAGATAACTAGTCTAGTACTGATCCAATGGGGTGTTACAGTAGTCCCCACTTCCCAGGTCTCCTTTGTGGTGGTACAGGAGGGTCTTTTCTAATCACTAGGTATTGTCTGCAAGTTTTGTAATTTTTGCTCGACACATGTGCTGCTGGGATAAAATTATAATGCCAAATTACTTGTGAAGGACTTGTTAACATTTCTGATAAAGAAGTCAACTTCAGCCGGGCTTCTAGTTATTTACTGATGGAGAACTGTGTTATATCACTTTGTGATATTGATGTGCTGACCTATTTCTCGCTATAGGGGATGAAACTGCTCCCAATGGGCAGGAAAAGTTTATTTTACCTTACAATTTATGGATCTGTGGTAAGTTTCTACCCACAGCACTTAGCTATAATATTTTATCACACCATATAATACCCTTTTTTGGACAGTTCTCACTTATTCTTGATAAATGTTCTCTCCTTCCTTTCCCGATATTTAGTTAGGTGCTGGCTCCTATGCTGTACACTACTTCTCCACATTGGTTGCTTCTGTTCTGGAAAACTTTGGCTTGAGCGAGGAGATGCACAACCCTGTAAGTAATTCCTCTTGCATATATTACTTGTCGAGTAGTTGATTCAATATGCTTTAGCTTAGTTTGTGTTCCCTTTTTTACATAATATAATATTATTTGCTTGCAATCTGCTGACTATTCAAATATTGTTCCTGTCAGAAACAGAGTACATCAGCTGTTGTTATTTAGTAGTAATAATAATTTACCAGTACAGAAAATGCAAATTTGGGAGGTTAATGGAAATATGATGCATACCAAATCTAATGTTAAATTGTTGGTTCCTGATGTTACTTTTGGCTGCTGATCTGGGTGATAACAGTAGTGTAAACCGAATTGGTGGCCTGAATTTATAACTTCAGTAAGTCTATGGATTTACCACAACGTTGTAGATATGTCCTATACTCCGCTTTTACTATTACGTATTAACTTATCCTGCTAACTGCTATCCTTTTTTTTTTCTCAGCTGGGCATTAGGGCCACTTATATTTTTCCTGGTTAATATTGGATCTTTTCATCTGCAGATATAACTAGTGTTCTAACAGTGTCACTTTAACCAGTTATGCCCTAGTTATGTGGTGGTGGTGTTGGGAACAAGGTTCCAAAAACCGGTACCGGCCTAAATCCCGGCTGGAGGCCGGTACCGGTTCCCGGCCGGTAACCGGAAAAACCGGGGAAAACCCGGTCAAATTTTGAATTTTAAAATTTGAATTTGAAACCGGTAACCGGAAAAACCGGCCGGTTACCGCCCCAAAAAACCGGAAAACCCGCTAAAAAATCGGGAAACACAAGAAAAAATTGAATTTCGGATGTTTCGAAGCATATTTAACTCATACAATAGGTAATCTAATACAAAAAGGGTTTAAACCAACCTAGAAGATGCATTATGCAATCACAAAAGACTCACAAATATAAATGCACTTCGAAAAAACCCGGCCGGTTTTTTTCATCCCGCTCACCGCCGGGAAATCCGGTTACCGGCGGTTACCGGCCGGTAACCGCCGGTAATCCGATCCATGGTTGGGAACAATGTGAGGTGATTACAAACTATAAAAGTAATTAATAAATATATAGCGTTTTTTTATAGCAAGCTATATAGTAACATAGTTAATCTATGAATTGGAATGTCAGTAGTTTGATTTTATAGTGCTCATATTTCATGGAAAGACACTAACCACAAGTTCCATTACTCTGTTTATTTATTTGGTGCATGCATGGTTTTTTTGGGTGGTGGTGACCTATTATCTGGCCAAAAGTATGTGCTCAAACTATAGGATTTATATCTTTATCTGGAACCATAAATCTGAGACTCACTTGATTAGTGAATGTTAAGCTTGCTTGTTTATTGATTTAGCAATTAGCATAGGTATTCGATATCATTGTACATTTGTACATGATATAAATATGTCTATTTTCAATAGCTGCACCTACACTGCCTAGAAGGCTGCATAGTTTGGTGACCACTCACTTTTTATTGTTATTTATTACACTGGAAATTTATCTGCCATCTTGAAAAGATCAATATGTTATACTTCCTGGCTTATATGGTGTGCTACCTTTTTCATTAGTTATTCAAGCACATGTCTTCTTTGGTCTTCTGCAGATTAACCTCCCTCAAAAATCATAGTAATGCTACCAATCTAACTTTTAAGCTCTTCAACTAACAAAAGTTAATCATGAATTATAGGTGTCAATCTTCCTGCTGGTAGCAATTGTCTTGACTGGAGCTGGTTTTGGTTATTGGATGGTGAGGAGATTTATCCTTTCAAAAGATGGCAGTGTGGATGCTGGAATAGCTCAGTTTGTGAAGTGGGCTATGCGTGTCGTGGCAATATTCTTTGTTATGCAGGTAGGGTTCTTTTCGCACACTAAGACACAAGTATTATTCTCATGCTTCTATGTGGTCTCTGAATCTTGGCTACCGCATGCATCAACGGTAACTATCTAGTTCAGTGCTTATAAATTCATAGATCTGACATGTATTTATCTTGTAGAGCACACTTGATCCTCTTCTAGCATTGGTTGCTCTAGCTGCTAGCTGGTGTGTTTGCTCTGTGTTGACAGCAAGCAAAGTTCAAAAGCCAATGACTCCGTGAGTCCCTTCAGTTAATTGTGGTCGATGTAGTGAATTTACTCTTGCTATTAAAAACACTGAATATGCTGATTCTGCTGCAGGAAGCAAAAGCAATCGAAGGTTTCTTCTCAGCCAAGGTTTACTCAAGTATCACCCAACACTCGCCAAATCCAATTCTTAAGTCCATCATCTAAGATGGGTATTGGACGAACCACATCGGACAGTTCAGCCACACAGTATGGTTGGAGCAATTTAGCCTATGGAGGTGGCAGAACTGGTATTGTTGTCTTTTACGACTGGAATTTTATTTGGACTGTTCCCATTATACTGTTATAGGAAACTATCATAAAAAACCTTCACTTAATTAAAGTGCTGTTCTCTCTTTTTTTTTTGGGGGGGGGGGTTACTGTGAAGTGTGAACTAATGATGTTTTTTAGGCATGATTAGCTAGACCTTTAAAAACATCAAATTTGACACATTGTAGAATTTGATATAACTAGCTTTTTTTTTCCAGGACTGATCCCCTCAACACTTACAAAGAGGGTTGTACCCAATCGAGATGAAGACTACTATTCCACCTTCCACAATATCCAACCACGGAAATATTCAAGGGAAGAATGGGAGGACTTCACCCAGGAATCGACCAGAAAGGCACTGATGGAATGCACAGCAACCCCTGAGTTTGCCAAATGGGTTGCTGACAATGCTCATCGGCTGCGAGTAGCACAAGATGACGCCTCGGATGATGAGACAATTGAGAGCTCCTCAAACTCCTCGGAAGAAACCGCAGAGGAAGCTGATAAAGATCCTGGTCTGTTCAGGTGGTATTGAGCTTGGCGCTGACCAAACTATAGAGAAAGCTATGCGTGCTGCTTCTGTGCACGGTGTGTACAAGTAGGAAGGGGCGATGAAACTAGTTAGCAGTAGTGTAGCAGTTTATCATTTCCACGATCGTTGCCACGGTTCATTCTGCTTGCTTACGGTAGGCTGTAGCTGGTCAATCATCTCAGTTCAAGTAATGTTAGGTTTAGCTGGCTCGCGGTCATCTATGGATTTGTAGTTGCTTAGAGTATAGATGTATCAGAGGAATTAATTGATGTAAATTGAGTCTAATTCTATCCATCAGAAACATATCATGTTGGAAGCTGGTCATTGAATGTTTCCAGTTGCTCCCATTCTCAGATGTGTAGTTGTAGCATTTCAGGGATATTCTTATCCTATTTGTAAGAAGCTAACGTTCACGCATTTCGGTTTAAACTTTTGGCTTCTGACTTATTTTTCTACTGTTCCCAAATTTCGTCTTTTTCTGTCTTTTTGGATTTTTTTAGCTTTTTTGCTGATTTTTTCGTATTTATTTATGGGCTAACTTGTTTTTTCTATTTTTAAATTTTTTTAATTTAATTATGTAAAATAAGCTACTATTAGCTATAGTGTAATTTTAGCCAGCTACAGTATAGTTTTAACTATGAATTATATTTTTTCGAATTTTGGACATATGTGGACCCTTAAACACCCAAAATTCCGTTTTTGGCCCCCAAACCAAAAAAATTCCGAAACTGGACCCTCGCCTGAGCGCGCGTTCGCGTTGCGTCGACACGTGTCCGGTCATGCGGTGTGGTACCGCACGACCGCACTGTAGCACGGGTCGTGCGGTACTACACCGCACGACCGCCTCGCCCTCCGCGCCGGCCGCACGTTCCGGTTTTTTGAGCGCATGATCGAAGCCCTGACCGCACGACTCGGTTTTTGACCGCACGACTCCTGCTACAGTGCGGTCGTGCGGTACCACATCGCACGATCGGACACGTGTCGACGCAACACGAACGCGCGCTCAGGCAGGGTCTAGTTTTGGAATTTTTTTAGTTTAGGGATAAAAACAGAATTTCGAGTGTTTAGAGGTCTATATGTGTCCAAGATTCTTTTTTTTTTCAGTCGAGCAGGCTGCAAGAATATATGGCAGGGTATGCAGGAGCAGGACTGTTGGATCCCCGTGTTGACTTTGGAACCGATATGAGATAAGGCCGGCAAGAAGCTGCCATGCAAGATCAAAAGTGAGGGTAGGGAGTAAGGAATATGGTGCTTGGAAGAGCTTACAATTCTTCTCCCATTATTTCCTTTGACCGGATCGGTTGTTGCTTTGACTGGATATATTATTTTTGCTTTAATTTAGGCTATGCGTTTGCTTTTCTTCGAGGCATGTTACTAGGGTTCTTTTTAGTTGTAGTATATAGTTTTTGACTCTAATGTGAATATTTATATGAATGAACCGAATATCGATAAGTCGATTTGAATATACTGTTCTGATAAGCTGCTTCGAAACACCTTGTAACGGTAGAAAAACTTTTTTATTTGTTTTATTTGTTCAAAGAAAACCATAAATTAAAAAAAACTGAGTCACTGTCAGCGTTGCAGCGTCTGCCCATAGTCCATATTTCATCTCGTTGTTTTTTTTTTTTGGCATGGGCAAGAGAACCATACTTCATCAATAACCTATGTAGTACTAGTAGTGTGCCCGTGCTAACGCTACGGTAAAATACAAAACAAGATTCATTAATATTCACGTCTCATATATTGTATAACCAAATATTTTTGTTACCAAGACACAAGCTATGACCATCGCTAGCTTGCCACGACCACATACAACTCGCTATGACTTTACCGCTCAAAGTCTACGACCTCATCCCAAGTCGTTCCGACCGATCGAAATGATGAACCAACAAATGCACGAGGTCTACGACTTCACCACGAAGCCATACGACCGATTTCAAGATGTCTACGACCACGTTCAAGCCTCTCAAGCACAACCGACCGCGTACGAGTACTTCCGACCGAGTCCAATGCCAGTCCGACCGCATACGACCGCCTTCGACCGTGTCTGTGGCTTGTCCGACCACAACTGATCGTTTTTGACCACTTCCGAGCGCATCCGATCACATCCGATCGTGTCCGTCTGCGATCCGACCACGTTCGACCGCCTCACAACGTGGTAGAAGTCCGCCGACTTTCCACGTGGTTGTAGTCGAGGTCTGCCGATTATCGACCGCACCAGTCGAAGCCTCGAGCACCGACTTCCTCTCGCGCTAACGTGGTCATAAGGTACCGACTTCTCAACGTGGTCGTACCCAAAATATCATGTACCAAAATATCATGTAGAGAAATATCATGGTACCCAAAATATGTTTGGGCAACAAAACAAGGTATGACAGAACCCAGGTGCTACAAAAGACAAAACAGAACACATTTGTAAATTGTTCAGTGGCCAAGAGTGTCACACCGGTAAGAAGTCCCAATCTTCCTCTCTCAGGTCAAATTCTTCAGTAATATCTACATCAAACATCAACTGTACCAATACAAAGAAATATTAAATTACTCATCAGAAATCATATCATTTAATGATTGAAAAAAAAAGTCATCTGTTGACAAACTCACAGTATGCATTTTAGTGTATTCATTAAAGCCATATATAACTGCTGGGACATACCTGAAAGGAAGAATATTGAGAGAGAAGGGGTCAACATGGATCACAAACTGACCACAACCAAAATAAATAAATAAATCTTCCTCAATCAGATGAGCACTAAAGCGCCTAAAAAAAACCTACGCACACACTCAACGTCACTGATTAACCATAACACCACTGGAAGGTGAAAAGTTACTCAAGCTGTTATCAATATTAGTTCCCTCCTCTACTTTAACATTGAGTACATTAACCATGTAGGGAGCAGCGTTGAATTGGATAGCTTCCTAGTGTTTCCAAATAATAATATAATAACTAAATAATAAATCCCTACATTGTAGGAAACTTATATTATGTTTCCAGGGTCAAAATGAATTTATAGCCAATTGGCCATGAAGGCGTACATTTTGTCCCGTCGATGCCACAAACGAATAATCTCCCCAATACAATTACCTGAAGTTGTCTTTCTTTTCTTCACGACATGCTGAACTTGTGAGCTTCCTGAGTTGCCATTATGAAGAACAATTGAGTTAACCGACTTTGTGGTGCCAAGCATTTTTCTGCAGTTTGACGATCCACAATGACAATCTTGATCTGCTCCAAACTGGACAAACCTGTAGATAATGTTAAGAGATTAAAGACAGCAAAACAGTTCCATACGCACAATGCAATAAATCAAGATGGGTGAAAGAAATTTGTTTATAATGGAAAAAAACTTTTTTAGGATCAGCCAGAAGACTGGGATGAACATACTTATAGTCATAGGTCAGCTCCTCCCCTTCCTTTATGTCACGAAGAGCAAAAATGCCAACTCTGGTCTCTCCATCAACGGTCCTGAAACAACATGATGGTAGTAGCATATATCAGTGTCATCAACAGAGATTTCAGAACTCTACGGTATAAACAAACGGTCCTGAAACAACATGATGATAGTAGCATATATCAGTGTCATCAACAGAGATTTCAGAAATCTACAAAATAAACAGAGATTTCAGAAGTAGGGCATATATAGAATAACCAGTACAATATAACTAACCATTTCTGCATCTCCGTGCTCGGGTCACAACTATGATTTATAAACCGGGACATGTTTCCCTTGTTTGTTGCATCAATGACCATATTGCTACTGACCTCACAAAGATAGAAATTAGTGTCACGCTGCCTCTTCATTTTCCACAGTCTTTCCTCACATGTTCTGTCATCAATAACTGTAACATTTATGCAAGACATATGGATATTAGTTTGGTTGTTCAGTGTCCAATGTGAGAAAACATCATCACCTATAAAACTACAATATTTATGTGCATTTAATTTGTTTGCCCAAAATAGATTTGAATAAAGCCATACCTTCTCCTACATATTCTATAACAAACTCTCCTTTCTTTATTTCATCCTCAGCTACCAATCCAAAGCCACATCTCTTTGTCTAGAAAAAAAATAATAGTCTTTTAGGGGAGTGGGGACTGATAAAATAAAGGTTTATGAGACAATTAAATTTATACAGCATTCAAAGTTTCACATATAGATATAGAATGGCAATCATCAAATCATAAAGTTTGATTATGTCATGCAAAAAACATCATAAGGCAAAACAGTACCGGAAAATGTTGTAACATAAGTGGTAAGCTAGGACACTGGTGCAAACTATAGAAACTATAGAAACTTACATCACAAGGTGTGGCATTTGCGGATGTGCACTTGAAATTAGTGGTGGCATGAACACAAGGGCACGATACCTGTAAGCAGCGAGTGAATGTACAGTTGTTCAGCGGGATTTGCTAGGGAACAATAATCGTCGAAGCACAGCTGCACATAAGTCAATTAAAAACTTTATCAGGACCTAACAGGATGGTAGCGCATGTTAGACCAATGATTCAATTGAGTTGCAACTTTTCAAGAATCTGTAACAAAGAGGTGTGCATGACCATTATAGCATGCCAAATGCTAATATAAAACCACACCTGGCAGTTTGTCTCCATCTGAGCTGCTTTTCTTATCTCTCTGGTCTCACAGAAAACTACATAACCATTTAAAACTAAATGACTAAATATTAGAAACAGAGCTCTCGAACTACTTCATTTCTTATCTCCTGTTAGCTTCTAATTAAGACTGAATATATAAGTGGTATATGAACTTTTTGGGACAAACATAAGTACTGACCAAACAGGTATATAGAAATAGCTACTTTTTTCATTTTTTTTTTGTTGAGGGATGTGAGATTTTCCATAGCTTATGCCTATAGGATAACACTCTCTACCCCAAAACCATTAAACACGAATGAAGATAAGGATTTGATGCTGACAATTAAGAAACCGAATGTTTCCCTCAAGAAAAAAAAGAAAAGAAAGTCCTTATAATTTCAATAATCATGAATATTTCTAGGCAATGTACATGCATCATGCAGAAATGAATATCCATCGGTTAGCTTTAAGTTATAATGATCAAAACTTGGATGTTATGAACCTGTTTGCATTAAACAAGGCTAAATTATTTGCCAATCCAGGTCAGTCCTTTGGTCATGTTCAATTTTGACCAACTCAAATAATTAATTTCTCTAGAATTAGCAGAATTGGCTGCACAATTGCGCGGGAAACACAATTGCATGGGCAACTCGGCTAGTGTACTCTCTAAATTATGGCATGGCAATGATAATCCGATAGATGATCAGTTGACTGGGATCAACATAACAGATTTGCATGGCTACAACGAATCCTTTGGACAGATCATCTCCTCCTCTGCCTTCTCTGTGCCTCCCCTCCGCAGCAAACCAAATGTCTCCATGTTCCCAATGATGGAAGCTTGCTGTGCAACGTGTTTCTCCTGGTCGGGGGCAAACCTAGCAGAGAGGAGAGGAGAGGAGAAGGTGTAGGACGGTACCTTGCGACGGTAAGATCTCGCGAAGGGGTCGCAATCACACCGGCGGGCGGGGAGGCTCGCGTTGCTGCCTGCTCGAGCGTGCACGGGCGTGGGGGAGCGGTCGCGGTTCCAGTCGGCGCCTCCGCCGTCGTCGCCGAGGTCGTCCTCGAGGTCGTCTTAGGGCTGCAGCTCGGGCGAGGGGTCGCGGGCGTCGGCGCGGGGTGGGGAGGAGGAGGCGGCGGCGGCGCGGGGTGGGGGGAGGAGGAGGCGACGGCAGAGCGGAGGGGTGGGGGGAGGAGGAGGCGGCGGCGCGGGGTGGGGAGGAGGAGGAGGCGGCTGCGGAGCGGAGGGGAGGAGGAGGCGACGGCAGAGCGGAGGGGTGGGGGGAGGAGGAGGAGGCGGCTGCGGAGCGGAGGGGTGGGGGCAGGAGGAGGCGGCGGCGGAGCGGAGGGGTGGGGGAGGAGGAGGAGGCGGCGACGGCGGAGGAGCGGGGGAGGAGGCAGCGGAGAAATCAGAGGGGAGGAGGCGCACGGGTTCGGTGGGGGAGGCCGGCGGCGGCGGAGGAGGAGGGGTGGCGTGGGGGAGGATGGGGGAGGCGGAGGGAGGATGGGGGAGGCGCGGGGGAGGCGGAGGGAGGGGAGGTGCGGGGGAGGAGGGGGGAGGCGCGGGGGAGGCGGAGGGAGGGGAGGCGCGGGGGAGGAGGGGGGAGGCGGAGGAGGCGCGGGGGAGGAGGGGGGAGGCGGAGGGAGCGGAGGAGGCGCGGGGGCACAGGGGAGAAGGGGAGAGGGGAAGGAGGTGGGCGGCGGCGCGAGAGGGGAAGGGGAGAGGGGAAGGAGGCGGCGGCGTTCCGGCGGAGGGAGGCGCGCTGGCGTGAGAGGGGAAGGGGAGAGGGGAAGGCGGCGGGCGCGAGAGGGGGATGCAGGGAGGCGGCGGTGGCGGCTCGTGTTGAAGCCTCGCGTTGAAGCCTACGTTTCATCCAGGCCGCACGATTGGGTTGAAGCTAGGGAGAGTTTTTTTTAGCCCTTGATTTTAATGCAGACAATTTGCTGGGTACATTTTTGTGGGTGCACGAAGATTGATGCTCTCAGCGGGGGACGTATTCTTGGGTGGACCGAGTGTAATTTCAATTGGTCAATTATAGTAGAGATGGTATTTGCGTTGTTACTGAGGAGAAGCGCATCAAGCCAACAAGCCAGCTGTCACCCGATGATGAGAGCCGTGGTATCGGTTCCACGCAGCCATCTCGTGAGAAACATGGAAAGAAAGAAATTCTGATGCAAACACTAAAAAATATGTCCCCTGTTGGCTAGTTGCTACACCATTTTTTTATTATTCTGAAACTGGGGCAAAAAGTTTTGTTCACAGCCGCACAAATGGTGTTCAATATTCTCACGTATAGTCTTCTAGACGGACCTACTGGCATAAGATGTCAATAGGGAGCATCTTATGGGGGCACGCAACACAACAGGTTTGGTTTCGAAATCTGAAAACCTTTAAACAACTATTTTCAGCATATCGTGATCCTTTAGATAAGGGTTTCCTTCTTTTGGCTTTTGGTTGTTTTATCTATTCGAAAAGTAATATAAATAGGACGATTTTTTAAAGTGAATTTTTTAAATAACTTTCTGAACTTAAAACTGTATGTGCTGTCCACGCAAGGGTGGAATCAGAACGAAAATAACCAGATTTCACTATTTCACCGTACATATAAGACATGTTCTTTTTGTTTTTTGGCTTTTGCTTTTGGCTCTTAGCTTCTCTAAAAATAAAAAAGTCAAATGTCGAAACGGGGCAATCTCTTGAAGCGTATTCTCCAAACAACTTCAAGAGCACAAAACTGTGTGCGTCATCCGCGTCGGTGTCTCTATCGTCTACTGTCGTGTCGAAAAGTACAGACAAAACCCATTAGCCGCAACCCAAAAGAACACCCCATAATTATATGTATAATTTTGCCTTCGATTTGCAACGAAGTAGGTGTATATTTCAATTTCCAAAAAACTAAATTGAAACACTAATTTCAAACCCTACAGTTTGATAAAAACTAACCAAGAACCGTAACATTTAAATCATAACTTATAAATTCAATCCATTTGCTTAAAGATATTGAAAGCATCGAAAGAAATTTAGCAATATCCTATATCGATTCAGGGCTTAAACCATGCCATCAAGTACTCGGTGAAATGATTGATGGGTGATGACAACCAGGAAACGTGGCAGCCAGCAGGCTGCAACCTAGGCCTCTGGGCTCCGGCAACCGATAGCTGTGAGACTACGATCAAGTAAGAGGGTGGATTTTACCTTGTGTGAGGCGGGATTGAAGGTGGGATGGAATAAGACACGGGTGACTGGGGCAATGTGATGCGCGTGTTGTGCGGCTTTTGCCTACTATCTTCCCTTCGTAGATTGGCTTAGCTGACCAAGCACCTTGGGTCATGCTTGTGTCAGCTGGATTGTACTTATGTTTGCTAGGCTACGTATCCTAGACCTTCATTGATGTCGTATTGGGCTCAACTACAGAAACACTGAGTGAAGCAGTGGGAGGCAGGAGGCCGGGAGCTTAATCCTTGGGCTAGCCAAATATTCTTTTTTTTATTGGGAGTTTACACCTAACTTTACATAGGTTATACGGTAGAAAAATGAAATTAGATCTAATACCTTTGTTCTCATCGATGTTCTACCATCCATTATTATCTTAAAAAAATACAGCCGTAGTTCAAAAGAACGGTATCAAGATATCACGGAGATTTCCCTTTGTGGTTCTGAACTTGTGATAGCAATCACACGTAGTACGTTTCACCGTGCCCAATCCTAGCGACGGCAAGCAATACACATGCAACCGAAAACTGTACCAGTTACCTACCGGCCTAGGGATTGGTCCGTCTTGATCTAACTACTTCCCAATTTACATATATCGACGTGTGAGAATTTCAGAAGAATCCTCTAGAAAAGCACTATTCCTTACAAAATTCCTTTGTTCTTGGCAATCATCGGCGAGCATGAGCAACAGATCCCATCCCTCTCACGCCCGGAAAGCGCTGTGATATTGCATTCTCATAAACGGATGAGAGTATGGAAATGGAACGCACGAACGACCGAGCCAATTCTGCTCAATGCGACTTTTAGTTTTTTTTTGCTCTACAGTGGTTATTATCTTTTTCTGAGTAATTAAATATAAAAAATAAAAAAAATATAACATCACAGACAATACAAAGAAATTAAGAGAAAAAAGTCTTAAAAACTAAAAAAAAGATGAAATTAAAAAATTAGAAACAAAAAAATTAAAGCCATTTAGACGGAGACCAGTCTTGTTTGTGTGCATCGGTGCACGCACCAAGACGGAGAGACATGGCAGGCACGCCTCCACGACCATGCAATGCACAGGAGATGATTCCTTGGCCGTTTCTTCGTCTGGCTGTGGGCTGTGGCTGGCTGCAGACAAAATCCTCACTCCCTGGATGGCCGAGTGACCCTGCAAGCAACAGTCTCTTCAATTATTTGATAACGCCACAGCCTGTTCCATTGGCCCTCTTGCAACTTCCCTTCCCTTGCAGCGTGTGTGATCTTCCCGATACCGATGCCGACTTTACTACTGAGCTGTTACCAGTAGTAAAAATCTGCTACTCAATTGGAAAATGACACCTGATGTTAGGCTGATGTTATGAAAACCTGGGGTCCCTTGGCAATGTTATTTTCTCTTGGTTAAACATACTTAGCTTCCTTTAATACCAAAGATTTGTTAACGGGAGCTGCTAGCACTTGGTCTGATTTGAGCGCTAACTCCGTACGCTATTTTTCTCGTTGAATTTTCATAGCAAACGATCAGATGCGCAACAACCACCCTTTGTTTCTCTTCCTCTCCCCAATCACTGACAGGATCCCCCTTCATCCTCGTGCACATGGCCTTGAAACGTACTGTTGTACAACTAATCAAATACTTAATTGCAACAAATAACAAACACACATGCAACAAAAATGTACTCTTGTGCAACAAATCATAAACACATTTACAACAAATACTTTTTACGGTAACATTTGACAAACCACATTGCAAGAATATACAATAGCTCATACAACAATCGATAACAAGGGTCTGCAACAATTTAAGAAAATATCAACAACAAAAGTATACGTGAGAAGGAGGCTATGCCCATGGCTTTAATGACCGAGATTGCTGGAGGGGTGGGGATGGCTGGCTCGGAGCCTCATTGCAGATAGGCCCAGATCTAGGTGGGGCCAAGCCAGCCCAATGACTCATTGCTGACCATCATCTATCCCTTTGATCTGTACAGATCTAGCGGTCTCGTCGTTCTGCTCCTCTAGCTCAACACCTCGACGCCCCTCGGTTGAGAGATAGAGAGAGAGGCAGATATACACATTAGCTAGCTCGAAGCAGTCATGGCCTCAAGCATATGGCCTTGGATGAAGAACAGGAAGCAACACTGATGAGGAAAGTGGGTTGCGGCCTCTAGCTATGGTGACGTCCGGTGGAAGATCAGCATGAAGAAAAAGCGGTTGTGCCACCTCTTGTATACTTTAAGATCTGGCTGGAGACCTATCACGTTTATTATGGTTCAAAAACCTCATGGCACACGACCAATTCTTTAACAACCGGGCCTTCCAAATTCTTCGTCATGGTAGCTCGAGCATTTCAATATTTCCTCTGGCTCCGTTGAACGAAAATAGAATATATAGGATAAAGTTTTTTAAAACATTTAAAATAGAATAAAGTTGAGATGTCAATTTTGACATGTAGCTCTTTCGTCAAATTTTTTCTACTGAATTTTTATGAAGTTTTGATAAGATATGAATATGTCAGATAAATGACCAAGGGGGAGTGTTAAGAAACCTGGGCCTGGGTTTAAAGTCTTGGTCCATGGTGGACAGCTTACCACTAAGTTATAAATAGAGAGTACTATTGGTTGTTTTGTATACAAAATCAGAAAGAAAGTAATAAAGAAAAGATGATGAGTTCCCTCTATCTCTCCGTGTTTTCAATGTACTGTTTTCTGTCTTCTGTGATTGATCTGGTTTTACAGAAGAAGAGGAATCGATCGGACTGGTCGTCAGCGACGGTTCCTCAACACTTTCTTTCTTTTTCTTTCTTTTGAGAAAAGGAGAGATGTTTTCATTAATCGTGTAGAACATGGTTACGTCCGGTCGGCATTACACGAGAACATGGGAGATGTGTCCATCGTTCAAAGTTGAATCCTGGATAACAATGCGCAACACCGTGAATCTGTTCCTCCGGTGATCAAAACACCGTGAACCATTGTGATATACATTTAATTGAAAAATGCCCAGATAATTAGACATGTTTCAAAAAGAACTATATACACTGTTTTACCGAATTCGAATGCGAACTATATTGATGAGACAGCATTTTGGAATTTGTATGGATAAAGCTAGACCATATTCACCTTCATATTCTTTTCGGTGAAACGAGGATATGAGTTCGAGCTGAGGAGATACTACCGTTAAGATGAGAAAACATCTTTAAGTTGCTTTCGATTTATGACTTACACCTTATGATTTTTCTTAAACAAATAAATAGAATAGTTTCTTTGCTACCTTTTCGAAGCTGCTTATCAGGATAATCTCTTTAAATTGGCTTATCAGTATTTGGTTCGTTCATACAAATCCTCACGCTATGGTTAAAAATCATAAACCGCAGTCATAATCCATAAACCGTATCTGAAAAGAACCTGTTCGTATTTTTCTAGAACAAAGAAAAAGTGACTTTTTAGGAGCATACATTGTAGTCATGAATTCGTTTGTTCCCCCTTAATAATTTTCGAAGTCACAAATAAAAGGCTTTTGTATGATGTTCTGTAACTACAAATAAAAAACCAAGAATCTCGGTTATCAGTTGAATAAGGCAACCGAATCTCGGCTCGCGAAATCGTAATGGTAAAAGTTAAAACCTCCACGTGGATCGGTATAAAAACACTCGCCTCTCCTTCCGAAGATAAGAGAGATACCAACAGGAGTTTTTTTGCTATTATAGTACTCATCAAATGCGGATTCGACGAAATGGTATCTACGTCGTGGGCTTCTCTAAAATAGTATCTATTTCGTGTACTCCTCTCTATAATAGTATTTTCAGAGATTTAATTTGATTTTCGAATTTAATCTTCCTCATATGACTAAACTGCCCTTGCTTATTTTGTTTAACCCTAATAACTCTTATTTTCTTCCTTTCACGTCGTTTCGGTGTCCTTGGCAACGGCGGCACAGCGACTGGCCGGATCGCAGGACTCGACGGCCGTCGCGCCAGGCGAGCGCGCGGCAAGGTGATCGCACACGCCACGAGCGACTCAGCGCCAGTGAGAGCGCGCGCCACGCACGTCAGGGGCGAGCGAACTTCACGTCAGGGGCGAGCGGACGACGCACGTCAGGGGCGCGAACTTCGCGTCAGGGGCGAGCGGACAACGCGCGCAGGGCAAGAACCTTAGCAAAGATTCGCCTTTTGAATGCTGGAGGTGATGAACTTCTTTGCTGGTCTCTTACTTTTATTGATGCCAGAGGAGAATGCTTTTTGTACGCCCCCATGATAATTTGTCGGACGGTTAGTTTGGATTCCATTGCTCTAAGGGCAGTTTAGTCATATGAGGAAGATTAAATTCGAAAATCAAATTAAATCTCTGAAAATACTATTATAGAGAGGAGTACACGAAATAGATACTATTTTAGAGAAACCTACGACGTAGATACCGTTTCGTCGAAGCCGCATTTGAGGAGTACTGTAATAGCAAAAAAACTCTACCAACAGGGGAAAACACACGCACGCAAAAGCGCGAGCCAAGAAAGCGGGAGAGACGAAGCGATCGAGCTCTCCCCATCTCCACTCCCCTCGATGCCCATATCCGTCCTCTGATCGAATCCCGCGAGGAAGGCCGGTTCTTGTTCTGGGCGGATTACTTGGTTCTTGGCAATCTTGATGGCATTGGAGGGTGGGAGCAGCAGCGGCGGCGGGGGATGGAGAGGCGGGTTCCCGAGCCTGATGCGGCGGAAGCAGGTGGACTCCAATCGGGTCCGTGCCGAGGGACACCCCCAGCTCGCCAAGGAGCTCAGCGTCCCGGCGTTGGTCGCGATCGGTGCGGCGACTTCTTCTTCTTCTTCTTCTTCTTTTTTATGCCCGTCTTCCTATGAATTCCTGCTTCTGTGCTTTTCAGATGGAAAGGTGTAACCTTTTCTTTTTGGGGGGTGTGTGTGTGTAGCTTTGGGGGCTATTTTTCTGCGAAAATCTAGCGAAGTATCGTGAGGATGCAAGCATTATGGTGGAATTGGTTAGGTTAATCGTGAACTTTTGGAATATATTTTTGGTACTCTGATTTATTTTAAATAGTCATTACATTGCTTTTTGGATGCTTGCATTAGTTAGTGTTGTCAGAAGTTCAGAAGTGTGTCAAGTGGGCTTGCGTGCGTGGCATAAATCTATTTTTGGTATTTCCTTTGCCTCTTCTTGTTTAGAATTTGCTTATAGTTTAAGTGGGTGTTGATTGGCCACTCAAAAGGTGGGTCTCACTCTCATGATCCTTCATTGTAATAACTAATCACTTCGTAAGTGGACATGGTATGCCTTCCAGTGCAGTAAATCAGTCTAAATCATAGGTTGATTCAAGATGAAGTATCACAATTCCACGCAGGTGTATTGGAATATCTAGATATATGCTCACTGAGATTTGTATTTTAAGTTTAACGATGATTCTCATGAGCCAAATTAGATCCTGGAGTTAATAAAAGTTTTTCCACTTCTTGGAGTGCTTAGGTGTATTGTGTATGATATATGAATCGTTGTTAATGAACCCTTGTACTATCTACCAGGGGTCGGTTCGACAATTGGAGCTGGAGTATATGTTCTTGTGGGAACAGTTGCTAGGGAGCACGCTGGTCCAGCATTGACAATTTCTTTTCTGGTAGCTGGAATAGCTGCTGCACTTTCGGCATTCTGTTATGCAGAACTTGCTAGTCGTTGCCCCTCTGCTGGCAGTGCCTACCATTATTCATACATCTGCGTTGGAGAAGGGTAAATTACTGACCCAGTAACAGAATATGCATTCTTCGTAGAACAAATATTACGTGTCTGATAGGATCTGGTGAATTTTGTTGTTGTGTTAATATGTGCAAATGGAGTAGTGATGGCTAGAATGTTCTCACATGGTTCATACGTTTTATTTATCTAGTGTTGCCTGGTTGATTGGTTGGGCTTTAGTGCTGGAATATACTATTGGTGGATCTGCTGTTGCCCGTGGCATATCCCCCAATTTAGTAAGTCTGATTTCTCTTGCATCCATCTTCTTCTGTGGCATTTGATCAATGCTTGACCTATAGCTCCCCTATATTCCAATTTTTGTAAACTTCATTTATCTTTTCAGGCCTTGTTTTTTGGAGGACCAGATAGTCTGCCGTGGATTTTAGCACGCCATCAGCTCCCATGGTTTGATGTCATTGTTGATCCCTGTGCTGCCGCTCTTGTTTTTGTTGTCACTGCTTTGTTATGTGTGGGGATAAAAGAGGTTGCTGCTTTGGTCAATTCATAAGTTCTTGTTCTTTTACCCCCAAAATATAAGACCATTGATGATTGTGCTAAATCTGCTGCAGAGTTCATTTGTACAGGGACTTGTAACAGCTCTGAATGCTTGTGTGATGCTATTTGTTATTGTAGCTGGTAGCTATATTGGCTTCCAGATAGGATGGGTCGGCTATACGGTTACTGATGGGTAATGTACCCTAAAAACATTTGGTGCTTTGTATTTTGCAGATTGATTACTTGCCCACTTACTCGTCTGAACTCTTCAGATATTTCCCGTATGGAGTAAATGGAATGCTTGCTGGATCAGCAACCGTTTTCTTTGCATACATAGGCTTCGACACAGTTGCTAGTACTGCTGAGGAGGTAAGGAAGGTCCTAGTTGTCAACTTGTCCACTTCTTGTACGGAGTTGTTGATTTTTTTTTCTCCATGTCGACCCTTACAGGTGAAGAATCCACAATGGGATCTACCATTGGGAATAGGAGCAGCATTGTCTATTTGCTGTTTCTTGTACGTGATGGTTTCTGTTGTTATTGTTGGCCTGGTACCGTATTTCGCTATGGACCCAGATACACCTATTTCATCTGCCTTTGCAAAACATGGAATGCAGTGGGCAATGTAAGAACTCACTCTCCTTTTGTTTCTCCCCCTTGTCTGTAATGGTCTTGTAGCGTGCTTCCCATGAGTCAGTCACTATTATTTTATTTTAGGTATGTTGTGACAAGTGGTGCTGTTCTTGCGCTTTGTTCAACCTTGATGGGCTCACTTCTTCCACAGGTATACAAACATATCGCTTGATATGTGACTGAAACTCCTGATAATCCTCAATCTCTAAGCAATGATGGTTTTAGACTTGATCCTGATGGATTTAGCTGTCTACCCTATATATGATTAAAACTAGAAGTCTAATGGTGGCTAATTTTTCTGCGATACATAAGTGAACCTAGCCTTAGAGCAACTCCATCCCATTAGTCGTTTCTCCCTCTTTATATCCTAGGATGAAGAGGCTAGTTATTATTTGCAGCTCTCTATTTGAGTTAGCATTCCAATGACCTAGCTATTTGAGAAGCGAGTGAGGAGGCGCTCGCCAAATCTAGCTAGCGACCGGGAGAAAATAGCGACTCGATAAAAATGAAGAGGATGATAAAGAACCGGTTGGAGTCTATTTCTTGAGTCATATTAGGTAAATATACAATAAAGAGCAAGATAAAGAACCGGTTGGAGTTGCTCTTATATGTGGCCGAAGCTGACTACTCTTTACTCCTTGCTGCAAAAATGATTGTTATTTAATTTGCTGTCTGACTTCTAAATCTGAATCGAACTATCCAAGTATTGATTAATGTTGTTGGTCCCTATTCTTGCAATGTTGCAAATCAAATCCCTTCAACTAATCCTAACAGACTTGAAGATGTGCCATGCCATGTCAGCAATAGAAAGATAGCAATGTGGCTATCACGTGCTAAAAATACTGTTTACATGGCCGCACATGGTAAGATTAGATTAGTTAGGGTATAGATAAGAATAATTAATTTCCTTATTAGATGTGTTTACTATCTTATAGATATATTCCATCTATTAGAGATATTTAATAATAAATATTATTTCTTAATGATCAAGTCGAGTTTTCTTTATAAAAGAGTTAGCATGTATCTATTCGTCAAGTAATGAATACTGAAGAAGTATTCATAAGTTTCTGATTCCTAGCTCTGGTCTCTCCCTTAGACCGGTTACTCTAGATCCGTTCCTTCCCCTAAACGGTACCTTTCTTCTCATAGCGCCGTTCTATCTCAAGTCATCGTCGTTCGACCTCTCTCCGATGGATGTTTATCGCGTTATGAATTAAGACTCATAACAGTTGGTATCAGAGCGGTCGATTCTTTCCCACGACTTCTGCTTACCATGAAGCGCGCAACTGCTGTTCCACATTGGCTGTCCTCGTTGTCGGCAACTTTCTCGACATTGAGCAATGCTAAGGCCTTCACGCTTTCACCATCAATTGCCACAAACACACTATTGATCTCACATGCGAGCCATCACAATTACTCGTCATATTGGGTCTACCAAAGGCTGCAACTATAGCCGCCACCACAGCTGGAGGACAAGCTGTTGCTGAAAGAGGGAGAAGTTGTCACGTGCTGAAAATACTATTTATACGCACTGTTCATGCACATGAACAGTATCATATACTGTAGCATACACATCAGCAATATACTGATGGCATGACATGCCATGTCAGTACTTGGTGGCCTGGTGATATCATCTCCCTGTCCCCCAAAATGCTCGTGCGACCCCACACGCACCCCCTTTTTCCTTTCTCTTTGGAGATTTTACTTGAAATTAAGAACTTAGAGATGTATTATCTTGTATTGCCATATATCTTAAGATTTGAGTTATTTCTGGCAGCCTAGAATATTGATGGCGATGGCACGAGACGGTCTGTTGCCATCTTTCTTCTCTGATGTTAACAAGCGGACACAAGTTCCTGTCAAGAGCACAATTGTGACTGGCATCTGTGCAGCTGCTCTAGCTTTTTTCATGGATGTTTCCCAGTTGGCAGGAATGGTAAGGAACCAGCCAGCTGTTATCACTGGGATATTTTGATGGTCTTTTACACAAAACATAAGAGGTGCATTCTAAAAGACCATACATGCATGTAAGCATTACAAATATTGTAAGATGGAGTGAGAATGCAATGCATTTCTGTTGCAGGTCAGTGTAGGTACACTCCTTGCGTTCACCATAGTTGCTATCTCGATCTTGATACTCAGATATGTTCCTCCGGATGTGGTCCCTCTGCCATCATCTCTGCGAGAATCATTCCGTTTGAGCCAAGCATATGATGAGGAAACGGTTAGGGATCCTCTTCGAGATGAGAGCTGCAATACATCTCAAATAAAGGATGTTAATATTGAAGAATCAATGAAGGACCCTCTCATTGAGCAGAAAAATTATACAGGTTGTGTGTACAGAATTGCTTTCATATTTATATTCAGTCATTCCATTTTCCCCATAAATGTTGCATTTTACTTCAGCTAGCTAAAAAGGAGCAACTTTTGCTTATATTTCTTCAGGCAAGATGGATGAGATGAAGCGTCGAAAGATGGCTGCTTTCAGCATAGGATCTATTTGTGCTGGCGTTCTGGTCCTCACATCTTCAGCTTCTGCCACATGGCTGCCTTTGTAAGTATCAATATGATGCATTAACTGTGTGGAAGGATAGTTGGATTCCTTGTCATGGCCAATTCTATCATATCAGCATCTACTCAACTACGTCTGTTTCCTATGCCAGTTTTCCTATATGTATTGGCTGCATTGTTGGCGGTGTGCTCCTTCTAGCTGGCCTTGGCGTGCTCTTCTGGATCGACCAAGATGATGGCAGGCACTCTTTTGGTCACTCTGGAGGTACATAACACTGCCCCCTATTTTTTGTTTTTCTTGCAGAGGATAGTACTGTTGATTCTTCCAGTATATTCAGGCTAAATTGTACCTTGCTGTTGTATTTGCTGCAGGATTCGCATGCCCTTTCGTTCCTCTGCTACCAGTTATGTGTATCCTCATAAATACATATCTATTGATTAACCTGGGGTTAGTATCTGATCCAAATGATCCGTTTTTAGGCATATCTCTAGATGACTTATCTCACTCATTTTTTTTGTTCATCCGAAACATTCTCAGTCATTTTTTTATTCATTGGAAACATTCATTTGCCTTGTGTTCTCCAGCGGCGGCACATGGATGAGGGTCGGCATATGGCTGCTGATCGGTGTTTTTGTGTACATTTTCTACGGGCGAACCCACAGCTCCCTAACAGATGTCGTCTACGTCCCTGTAGCGCAGGCCGATGAGATATACAGGAGTTAGTCAACAAAATCTCATGGATGCAAGCTTTAGGCTGTCCGTGACAGCGTGATCCAGATTAATTTATACATTGTTGGAGGAATGTGCATAGTTGTATATAAGCCCATATTGGGTGGAATATGTGATTGTGTGTGTAATTCAAGTATAAGCCCGTTGTACTGAAATGGTTCAAAACTTTAGCTGGTACAGTTGAATTCAGTATACATTTTATTACAATTTTTCTATTAACCTCGTTTTTAAAAATGAACCGTTAGCTACTGTAGACAGTACAAACATAAACCAAATTTAAGTCCCAAAAACCCAGCCATAATCCCCCGTGTTCCTTGCAATCCCATTGCCAAATTGGACCGCACGGTAAAGGAATCAGAGTGGCCCCGTCACGTGCACTGCCATTTTGTTACGAGGTAGATCATTACTCCTTAAGCACCATCATTTTTATTTTGATTTTTCCCACAAAAAACGAAAAAGAATACTAAATTATATGATTCGTTAATGTCTTATGGTCAGTGACTTGATTTTTCGCAGAATATCCTTGTCAAATGGCAAGTACCAAGTAATTAAACCGCCCATGCATACTCATGTGAGCGAATATCCAGAATTTCGTCTTGGAAGATCAGAGAAGGATCGATGTGTACTTTGTATTACTTGATGGTCGACGCCCGCTTCGAGTTTCGATCCTTGACAAATCGTACGGTCAAACGCAATGGGTGTGGAAGCATCAGAACAAGCTTTCTATCCTGCCACACCGGAACTATCAGTCAACAAGTTTGTTAGCCGTATACGTGTATGGGACTGCACATGTATACATACGTGTGCATGGCCCTGTAACTACATACGGTTACGTGCATGAGATTTACATGGAAACAGAATCAAGCCAGCAGGCAAGGCACGTCCCCGCTATACACGGCAACAACCTGTAATAGGATTCGAATAGGATTTGCTTTCTATCTCTTGTTGGTTTCCTTCCGGTTGTAACATATACGCTAGATTTGTTGAGCCGGCAGACGTAATCAGGATGAACAGGATCAACAAAACCAGACGGTTGAACACAATAGACTGTCTCAGAGAGGGTCCTGTGGAGAAAAGCATTCTTGACGTCGAGTTGATGAATTGGGCAGTCGCGGGAAAGAACCAGGGTCAGAACAGTACGAATGGTAGCCGGCTTGACCACTGGACTGAAAGTCTCATCAAAATCGATGCCAGGCCATTGAGTGAAACCACGAAGAACACATCGAGCTTTGTACCGATCAAGGGACCCATCAGGATGAAGCTTGTGACGATATACCCACTTGCCAGTCACAACATTGACACCCGGAGGACCAGGCACAAGGTCCCAGGTATTATTGTTGAGCAGGGCATCATACTCCTCAGTCATGGCAGCCCGCCAATTGGCATCGGTGAGTGCTCCTCGATATGTCTTTGGCAATGGCGAGAGAGCAACCGCATGAAGATTCAGGCGTGCTGTCGGTAGACGAAACCCCATCTTTCCCCGTGTGACCATGTGATGGGCATTTGTCACGGGAGGGATGGGTATAACCAGTGGCGGGCCTCCAGTTCGAGTAGACGCAGCCGGCGCCGAAGAAGTTGTAGCGGCTGCCGAATGCTGCTCCAAAGATGTTGTAGGCGCCGGAACCGCATGACCAGGCGAGGAGGGCGACACGGGACCAGAAGGCGACGCGGCCACAGGACTGGGCGATGCAGGGAAGCCGGGTCCAGGCGACGCAGTCGTGACGGTACGCGCGTGGCTAGGGACCAGCACGGGACCAGGTGCAGAACCGGGCGATGCAGAAAAGCCGCGCTGAGGCAACCTGAGTGCAGTCAAATAGCGTCGCTCCTGTGACCTCCCGCTTCCGCATCAACACTTGTTTTTAGCCATCGCCGTCTCTTGTCTCTATGGCCGGCAACAGCGACGAACTTGCCCGCCTGCGTCTAGAGATCGAAACTCTCCGCACGGACGCCGCCCAGCGCGCCCAGGAAGATCGACGTCGTGCCGAAGATGAACAACGATGTGCCGCCGAGCATGTCGCTGCCGAACAACGCTGTCAGGAGGCCGAGTGCGAGAAGGACGCACGGCTCCGCCGCGAGGCCGAGGCTGACGCTCTCCTCGTCGCTAATCTTCATGCTCAGGCCGTAGCCGTCATGAGCATCAGGGCTTTGGTTCCCATTGTTCTTGAACTCGGCTCCACCTCCTACCAGAAGTGGCGCGGCCTCCACCTCATCACTCTTGGCAAATATGCGCTAACCGATCACGTTCTCTCCGACGACACCTTCCCCGACGTCGCGTTCTGGCATCGCCTGGATTGCGTCGTGGTCTCTTGGATTTTTGGTACCATCTCTACCAATCTTCTCGAGAGCGTCATGACCTCCAGCAGCGCCGACCGGCAAGCCACCAGCTGGGAGATCTGGTTGGCCCTTGAAAGCATGTTCGTCGGCAACAAAGAAACTCACGCCATGATCCTCGACACGGAGTTTCGCACTTTTAGTCAAGGTGATCTTACTATTTCTGACTATTGTCACAAGTTAAAAACCATGGCAGATCAGCTCGCTAGTTTGGGTGAACCTGTGCTCGATCGCACTCTCGTTCTGGCAACCCTGCGCGGCCTCAACGAACGGTTTACTCATATGGCGGCCCTCCTCAAATGCCAGAAGCCATTCCCGCTGTTCGACGACGTCCGCAATGATCTTCTTCTTGAGGAGATTATCCTTAACGACAGGGCGTCGACGCCTTCGACAGCGCTCCTCTCCACTGTCCGCGGGCCCCCTACCGGCGGTCATACTGCCCAGAACAAGGTGTCTGGGAGCACGTTCATCCCTCCTGACGGCGCGTTTCCTGCCCCTGGCGGCACGCGCGACTTCAAGAGCGGTTCCAGTGGTTCCAGTGGCCACGGCTCGGTAACCACGGGCGGAAATCGCCCTAACAACCGCCGCCGTCGAAACAAGGGTACCAACTCCGGCGACGGCAGCACCGGCGCTCACGGCAGTGGCTGGCCGCCTTCCTTCTTCAACCCTTGGACGGGAACTGTCCAGGTGTGGCCTGCCATGGCGCCGCGTCCTTCTGCCGGCGGGACTGCACCACGGCCACATTTCCAGCAGCCGGCGCCGCACGCTCTGCTTGCAGCTCCTGGCATTTCTGGGCTCCCGCTCGGCTATCCCGATGGCTTCGGCGCTCCCTGCTTCCCGTATGGCGTCCCTGCTTTCACGCCGCAGCATCAACCGACGCAAATGTCCGCCAACACTTTCACGGCACAGCAACAACAGCCGCATGGCGTTGGGATCAAGCGTCTCTTGCCAGTGCTTTCAACACCGTGACTCTCACGACTCCACCGACGACCGATTGGTATATGGACTCCGGGGCCAGCAATCATATGACATCCGACACCGGTAACCTCTCCTTTGCTCGTGCACCGTCACAAAATTCCCCTACATCTATTATTGTTGGCAATGGTTCCATGCTCCCAATTCACTTCACTGGTTCCACTCATATTCCGGCCACAGACCGTTCCTTTTTTCTTCGGAATGTTCTTGTCACGCCACAAATAATTAAAAATCTTATTTCCGTTCGTCGTTTCACTATCGACAACAATTATTTCGTTGAATTTGACCCATATGGCCTTTCTGTGAAGGATCTGCGCACCAGGAACGTGATCGCCAGGTGCAATAGCTCTGGAGACCTCTACCCTTTGTTTCCATGTAAATCTCATGCACGTAACCGTATGTAGCTACAGGGCCATGCACACGTATGTATACATGTGCAGTCCCATGCACGTATACGGCTAACAAAGTTCATGGACCCCTGATCATGGAAGATACGAACTTATGACTTGCAAGGCATCATTTCCACGTCACCTTGTTCTTTTGCTGTATAGTAGTCAATATCCATGGCACTGTAACTTCTTCACCTACTAGTTAGAGACCCGTGCATTGCAACGAAATCATAAAAATGGTGAGACGGAACTTACTACCTAACTAACTTCACACATCAAACATTGGAGAGCAAGCGACAGAGACAGAAGGGTGGCCAGAATGCGCGAGGAGATGGAAAGTGAAGAGGGTGGGGCGGTTGTATCCTGAGAGAGAGGAGGAGAGAGACGAATGGTCCAAATCAAATCGGATAGCTGAGAAGAGAGGAGGAAGAATGAATCAACCACCAACTCACACTTTTATAATAGTAAAGATTTAAGGAGAAGCCAGATATCGGCCAGAAGCAGTTCTTGGCCGCGTGGATGCCAAGTGCGAATTTTGTTGTAGATTACACAAAAAAATGAGGAAGTTAAAAGCCAGCCGTTCCTTATATTGAGGCATCGTGTTGCTTCGCTGAATGGTTTGGGGTTCCCTAAAGTAATACCAATTTATCTATGACGTGCTCAGTTGAGAGACTGTATTTAGATCAGGACAATTTGATCAAAAGGCTAAAATTTTAAATAGAAGCAATCCAATAGTCATTAAATTAATTATTGATGATGTGGCTCAACGAGAGGGCTTGTTTTGTAGTTAATAATATAAGGGATGGAGATAAGAGATCGTAAATTCAAACACTATCGAAAATTAAGCTGTTTGGCACATTGTGTAGAAGTAGAATAAACATATGCATGGGCAAATGGGCAATCGTATTCTGTAGCTTCTCCCAGAAATTTTGTTCCTTTTATGGTAGAAGTACATGATCGACAGTGTGTTGGAATGTTTTCTAATTGCTAAGCGGTGACCAAGGTGTTACAAAATCCAATTCCTGGTTGTGTTCCCTATAAATAGACTGCTTTAAACCACAGCAGCCAACTGAAATTACTATTATTAACTGCCAGGTAGATTTGACTTTTGATGTTAGTTCGCTTTTCCAATTGGTGAATTTCTAATTCAGTCAGGATAACGCATCAGCTACATGTTTTTGATACCATTGTCTACGAGAAAAACTAAAGAACCGTTCCACTCAAGAACAATAATATAGCTCTCTACTGTTCGATCTCTCTCGCTACATTCTCCCACTATCACTCTCTCTATCTCCCTTCTTTCTCGCTCCCATGGCGTCGTCACGTAGCGCCATCTCCGACCGCAGCGCTGCCAGATCCGGTCGTCCCCTGGTGGGGTCGAGGTTGACTGGCTGCCCGAGCTTCAGTCCCGACGGTGCGCTCCTCACTCTAACGCTTTAGCTCTCTCTCTTCTATCTTCTTGAGCTTCTGCGAGAGAAGTGGTGGCGCCACAGCCACCGATAGGTTCGCCACGTCCCCTGGAAGTAGAAGGTTGTGGTCCGGTGGTGGGTGACAATGGAGCGTGTTGGGCGGTGGGTGGTGGCGGAGGGAGGAGGAGACAAAGGAGGGGCATGGAGCAACGACCAGCTTTAGGGGAAGAAGACAGGGAAGGAGAGCTTATACCCAAAAATCATTGGAGAGAGAGGATTGGTCTATCATTTCAACTGTTCGAAGCTCAAAGACTTGGGCAGCTTGTACCCAAAAATATATTAACTATGTTGTGTAACATCCCAAATTTGGGAAAGGTTGTAATTGTGAAAATCTTAAATATTTTGTTGCTTTGCAATGTTATTCAAATTTTCGGCGTTTATTTGAGAACCTCGAGTTGGTTTTGCTAAAATCAAATAATAAAAATGAAATATGAGATCAAGAGCCAAGATAATTGGAAATCAAATTGAGCAAATTTTGAAATTCTGATTTCAAATCAAAAATAGAAATTGGGGATCAAATTAATGAAAACCAAAAGTAAAGAAATATTAAAACCATCCAAATATTTTGAGCTGAAAATTCAAATTCAAATGCAATTTCAAAACTCGAAAAAGGAGTTTGGAATCAAAATTCGAATTCCAAAAATCTGCTAGCTTTCTCATCCTTCTCTCTCTTTCTTTCCCTCACAGCCGTGTGGCCCCACCCCTCCTATCTTTCTTCCTCTCCTTCACTCCATGTTCTGCACATAACCACGCCGACTTATGTGTGTTTAGGTCAGTCTTGTTTTATGTTGCCAATCAGTCATATTCGGGTAGACAACTCGACATTATTATATAATGACATTATTATATAATCTTTACTAGTCACAGGTAAAGTGTGGTGCATTTTCCTCCTATAGAGGCTTCAATAGATCCAAGTGGCAGTGACAACACTGAAGGTATATGTTCAATATAAACTCTGCACCTACAAAACACTAGCAGGACATCATGCTAAAAAAATATTTCTCTTGTGGCTTGTGAATGCAAAGCCAACTTACCAGTGGCCTCTCATCAATAAGAATTACACGCCTTTGTGCTAATTTAGACCTAAGGTCCATAATACTCGATGATGAGATGAAATTGTTGAGCAAAATTCATTGCTCTGACTAGGCCTTCGTCGTTCCATCTTTGGTTGGGATTAGATCTCAATTCTTTTCATTACCTACCTAAATCATGTAGTACCCATTTTAGGTACTAATCTATGTCTGAACTGAAAATTTTCTCTTATGTTTATTTACCGTAGTGGATCATTTACATTATTGGTTTTATGATGGATATTTTTTGTGTGGATTGCCACCTTCTCATATCTCATTGGTATTGTTGTTGATTAAGAATTTAGGCATTTGAGGATTCTTTTATATATGTGCATACGTCAATGGCCAACAACCTCATGCATTTTTTCATTGTTCTTGTTAAGGTACACTGCTGCATGCTCCCAGGCTTAGGATAGGTTTGTCTCTGTAAATAATTCAGAATCATTTTGTAATTGGCTTAGGGCTAACTATGGTTTATGCCTGTTATTATTAAGTGATGCATGGATGTGCAAGATGTATAAACTACAAACATTAATTAGATGTGTTATTCTGCTAATCATCATGATTCATGGCTTAGGAAATATGACAAAACTTGAATAGGAGAACATAACAAACTCTTTTGAGGAAAGTACTGTTCTTTAGGTTTTGATCTTTCTTTTACTGTCAGATAGAACGGCTGGTGATAAGATCGTCATAATTATCAATTTACCTTTATGTTATTTAATTAGGGACTTACTGACAGCCAGGGGCGAATGTACGTGGACAGGTCGGGGTCGGCTGACCCCGACGACTTGCTAAGAGCACCCTATACCTGTATTTTTTCACCAGCCTTGACCCCATTAAAAAATAATGTTGACCACGGTAGCCCAGCACAACAGCAACCCAGCACAGCTAATTTTAACAGGCAGCCCAGTTTGTGAGATGGAAGGCCTGCGCTGGAGCCCACAGAGCCCAATGTCACAAGGGAGAAGGCCAAAGGTTGCAATCGCCAATCGGTGCCGTGCCGGTGGCTTTCGATGATTCTTCTCCCTCCGTATGACCTTCCAACTTCCGCGTCGGCGCAGCGTTCTCGTCGACGTCCCGGTTCCGTGATGGCGTGATCGCGGCCTTCGCTCGGTGCTGACGGCGAAGACGGACAGGCGGAGCCGGACAGCAGCCGCCGCCGCCGGTGATACTCTCCGAGTCTCCGTTGATTCAGTCCTACTCAAGTACGGAATCCCTGTTTATTCCCCCATCTACAATTGTGAGATGCTTGCAGCTTATCACTTTTGATCTTTTTTCAGCTTTATGTATAATATAATCCGAAGGGGAGCTAAAGGCAATTTGCTTGCGTTCCAACAGAGCAGATACTAGAGAAGTACGAGCTTTCTTCTATTTCTCTTGCAGCAAACTGCAATTCTGCAAACATGTCACGTAAGTAAATTAGTGGCTTTTTAATCATAATACAGCTAATTGTGCATTCAATATGTACTTGCGTGTTTAAGTTTGTTGATTGAATAATTTGATAGGCAATCAAAGCACATTGGAACACTTTTTGAAAAGGAAATTAACCCCAGCAAGTGATAATGAAAATGTTGATGGAGGCACCTCGAGAGGAGATGGAAGGGAGAATATTGATGGAGGTACTTCAAGAAGAGATGATAATGAGAACTTTGATAGAGGAACTTCAAGAAGAGATGCAAATGCAACAAACACCAACAATACAACTCATCGTTCTTCGCGGATCTCACAACATGAGGTAAATTTTGACGAGCTTCCGTATGATCCAGTGGATAGAAGAAGAATTTCAGATTACATAGGCGAAAAGCTACAAAATGAGATAAGACGGAAGTATTTGATTAGAGGTCCTTTTAGACCACCACCTGGTTTTAAATATCCATAGAAAATCATAGCAGGTCATCCACGTCGATTTCAAGCTGAATGGTTCGCAAAATATGATTGGCTTGAGTATAGTGAGAAGGTGGATAAATGTTTCTGTTTATATTGCTATTTATTCAGAGATAGCAATGAGGGCCAAGGTGGGAATGATGCATTTGCAAAAGATGGTTGGGATGGCTTTAACAAATCGGATAGACTACAAGATCATGTAGGCACCCGACCTAATAGTTTTCATAACACGGCAGTCAAAAGATGTAACAATTTGATGAAGCCTGATCGATCCATTGCCAATGCTCTCGACAAGCAGAGAGATGTCACTAAAGAGGAGTATCTTATTAGATTGAATACTTCTATTGATGCTGTTCGATTCTTGTTGCATCAAGGTTTAGCTTTTCGTGGTCATGATGAATCAGAAGAGTCCAAAAATAAGGGAAATTTTCGAGAGTTGGTGCGGCTTTTGGCAAAGCAAAATGATAAAAACAAAAGGCTTATTTTGAGGAATGCTCAAATGGTGGCTCCAGACATCCAAAGGGATATTGCAAATTGTTTTGCTGAGGTAAGAAAAAAAAAATGCTTTGTTGCTTTGGTTACATGTAATAGTATATCTCTCAGACACTATTTATGTAGATGAATTAATGGTGTCTATATTTTTTCAGACCATAGTGAAATCTATTGCTGAAGAAATTGGTGGCGATGTGTTTTGTTTATTGGTAGATGAGTCAGCCGATGTTTCTGGCAAGGAGCAAATGGCAGTGGTTTTGAGGTACGTGGACAAGAGTGGGTCAATAAAAGAAAGACTTATTGGTGTAGTTCATGTGAGCGAGACCTCAGCTTCATGTCTCAAATCTAACATTGATAGTCTATTTGGTAAGTATGGATTGAGCATAAAACAAGTTAGAGGCCAAGGATATGATGGAGCAAGTAACATGAGAGGAGAGTTTAATGGTTTGAGAGCTTTAATCATGAGAGAAAATAGCTCTGCATATTATATCCACTGCTTTGCTCATCAATTGCAGTTAGTCATTGTTGCAGTAGCTAAAAAGAATGATGATATTAGTGATTTCTTTGACATGGTATCTCTATTGATTAATGTTGCTGGAGCCTCTTGCAAAAGGAAGGATATGATTCGAGAAAGTCAACAAGAGAGAGTTGCTAAAGCAATAGGCAGTGGACAACTTAGTACTGGAACGGGATTAAATCAAGAACAATCACTTCAAAGAGACGGTGACACTCATTGGTCCTCTCATTATAAAACTCTTCAAAGGCTAAGCAGTTTGTTCCCTGATGTTATTGAAGTGCTCCAATATGTTGAAAAAGAAGGTCCCACTGATGCCAAGAGACGTCAAGCTCGTGGCCTCATGGACTATCTCAAGGATTTTGACTTTGTGTTCCACTTGCAGTTAATGTTGCTTATATTGGGACATGCAAATTCTTTGTCATTGTCATTACAAAGGAAAGATAAAGACATCTTAGAGGCTATGTCAGAGGTGCAGTTAACAAAACAGAAATTTCAGCAAATTAGGGATGATGGTTGGGATTCCTTACTGAGTTATGTGCTATCTTTTTGTGAGGAACATGGCATCCCAAAGTTAGACCTAGAACAAGAGTACATTGATAGGCACAAACCAAGGAAGAAGACCAACTGCACCAACTATGAACACTACAGATATGATTGCTTGAACCCAGTTATTGACTTACAGCTTGCAGAATTTAATGACCGTTTCAACGAGGTAAATTCTGAATTGCTTACCAACATTACTGCTTTTAGTCCAAAGAATTCTTTCGATGCATTCAAAATTGAAAGTTTGATGGAATTGGCTAAGGCATACCCTGATGATTTTGATGCAAGGGACCTAAAAGATCTTATTCTTGAGCTCAATATTTACATTGACAATGTGCGAGCTGATGCTAGATTTGCCCAAGTGGCCACTATTTCTGAGCTTGGTAAACTGATGGTGGATACAAATAAAAATCTTTCTTTTCCTTTGGTATATCGGCTCCTCAAACTTGTGCTAGTTCTTCCTATTGTGATAGCATCAGTGGAAATGTGTTTTTCAGTAGTGAAAATTGTGAAGACAGATCTACGAAACCGCATCGGCGATGGATTTATGAATGATTGTGTCATTTGCTTCGTGGAACAAGAATTTCTTGATGCAATTCCAAATGATGATATCATAGTTCATTTTCAGAATATGAATGACCGTACCCGCAGGGTGAAATTATAGGAGGTAAGCACTATTGTAATCAGTTTCTTTTGTCGCATTATGTTATCGATACATTTATCTCTATATGAATGCTTATTGTTTGCAATATATTTTTATGCATAGTGTTAGAATATTATCAACTATAGTTACGGCTCTAAGTCTAGGCCGACCCCAGCGACAATTTATCCTAGATTCGCCCCTGCTGACAGCTTGCGTGTCTACAGGTTTTTCCCCTGTTGAGTAATTCTTTCAGAGGAACTTTTTTCCAAGGGCCACGTATTTGAGAAATATACTCTGTAAAGCACAAAACCATTTTTAAGGTAACATCATATGTATAAGCTTTGATGTTTTTCATTTAGATTGCATATGGGGTGCACCGATTGTTAAGTGTGATAATGTAGTTTTATTGATATTTGACTACTTTCCTTTACATATTCTGTATACTGACTTTACAATAGTATTTAGCTTTGGTGATGTGTGTCTGTATTCTCTCTAACAAAATAGGAAGAGTTAGTTGCGCCTTTGTTAGAATGATAGATTTTGTCTGCCCCATGTCCTTCTTTATCAGAAAAGCACTGACTTCAGGATTTGTTATTACCGTTCCAAACATGATTAAAAAATCCTATCACAGGTAGGATTTATTTATGGGTTTTTTTAGCTAATGCAAGTAGGATTTAGTTTTGTCTTTCCTGCTTGACCAAACTGTAGGATTTGTCTTCAGCAACCTTGGTGATAGCACTCTGTTATTACAGTTAATTTCCTTTTATTTTGTCCTAAGGACATATTGCCATTGTTTTCGTATTCTCATCATAGTACTGAATCTCTTGCTGTGTTTTTTATGTTGACCGGTGCTGCTTATTTGCTAGCCTCTTCTGAGTCTTCTCATTGTTTACTGGACAACGAAATTCATTGTGCTGATCTGGTATAGTTCACCGATAATAAACGTAGTCTCTTCATGTTAGATGTTGATCTTTCCCTCCATTTTCCTATTGCGTTGTATTTTAGATGGCGATTGTGGTTGGATCCTTACAAGGCTCACCATCTTCTGAGTAGAGCATTTTGTTTTGCCGTGTCAATCATCTTCTTTACATAGACAACCTTTGAACTTTTACTTATATGCCTGAATCTATAGTTTCTAATTAAAAAAATCTAACTCTGAATTCTGACGGGATCATGCAAGACTATCTTGAGTGCGCTCTTCCCTAAGAGCCCAGCATAAATGTTAAGCAATCTCTTTAGTCTTGAAAAGAGAACTTTGCCTTTCACTTCGTCGCTGAACAAGATTGGCCTCTCCTAGACTCAATTCAGTGTTGTACCTATATGACGAATCTTCCATATGAATTAACGAGACATGCAACATAACATTTACATACCATTCCAGCTCAAAATAGTTTTAC
Source organism: Dendrocalamus latiflorus (assembly GCA_017311315.1). Lineage (NCBI taxonomy): Eukaryota > Viridiplantae > Streptophyta > Magnoliopsida > Poales > Poaceae > Dendrocalamus > Dendrocalamus latiflorus. Next base: position 41,660,278 of record CM029652.1, on the reverse strand, counting down.
GCTACAATAAACTACACATTGTCTACAATTGTACTCTGCACAATAATACATATCATCTAAACACGCTTGTGATGCATATCACCACTCTGTACGACACATATATTACCTATTCTATATCACAAGCGCAATATAATGCGACACATATATTACCTATTATCAACAGGCGCAACATAATGCGCCATCCTTTCCAGTTAGAATGGGACCAGACAATCTTTCCGTACGCTCTTCACCAGGAAGCTTCGGGAACTGCGCTGGCCTGCCCCTTCCTCATACGGCAAAAGAGACGAGGGGCTGCTTCTGTTCTGAATCTGAGAGATACGTGGATTCAAGGTAGGGAAGAAGAAAGAGCAATGGAGGCAACGGCCAAATCCATGGTATCCGCACTTGTTTCCGTTTTTAAAGGAAATGGATTAGGCTTTTGAGGTGGCTTTTGGCTTTCTCCGATGGTAGAAACAAACAAGACGGCTTCTCAGAGCAGATTCTTCAAACAACTTCTCTAGCCCAAAAACGTGTACACCGTCCACGTCGATGTCTCAACCATCCACCGCTGTATCACAAAACGACAAAAGCCATCGGCCGTAGTCCAAAAGAACAGGACCTAGTGTTACTGATGATTTCAGTTATACATCAATTCATATTCTCCTACTGCATATTTCATTGTTGTAGTCACAATTCCTGCCCAATAGTCTCTGCCTGGCAGCTATCTCAGCTGCTTGCGCGACGTGGCCACAAACCCTGGGTCCAGAGGACTTGGTGACTGCGCCGGCTCTACTCCTAATCATGGCTGGACATGAATCAGCAGATGCTTTGATTAGCCCTTACTGCCGTGGCGCTCTAGTTTGTTTGTACTGACAATTCATCCTCAAGGTAGTTGTACTCAAATGTAAAGTCGTTTTTGATTCTTTGGCACCTGCAAGCGGTATTAACGGGTTAGCAAACACTAGAAGAAGAACAAAAGCACCATCAGCAGTACTATCCTTAGCCCAAGTAAAATAGAGTACTCATTTAGAAACAATGTGATACCACTGCCCCAAAACTGACATTTGGAGTTAAGGAGCCAACATACCATCCTGAGCCATCCTCTGGGACATATAAATCGAAGTACACATAGGATCCCCTCTCGTACTCATCTGTTGTAACTTGTGGCTCCACATGGCGTTGGAACCAAGTATTGTACATCCTGTGAAATCTCCACGACTGTTTTTTTAGTTCTCTAGCAGCCAAGTATTGTTGGTATGTGTTCTACCCCCCACCAAAAAAAGGAAAGAACAATGTCAGGAGCAAGTACAAACAGTTTATAACTCGTTAAAAGTTGGCAGCTGCCAGCTAGTGACAGGCAAACAGATAACAGTGGGAAATAAGTATGGTACTGACCTGTTGATAGTAGAATGCAAAGAACAACATATCCGCAGTTAATGAATCACCACCGATTCTTTCCCAAAAGGCAGGATTTGATACAATTGGTGCCTGAATTTGTGGGTAACTGGCAGATGTGACTGCAGGGTGCCTCTGAAAATAAAGGGAGATAAAAAAAAAGAAGTTAAAATATTACACTAGAACATTTGGGGTATACACAAACGTACTGCTATGATCCATACCGGAATATAATTTTTCACACGCTCAGAGTCCTTAGGTTGTGGAAGCCTGTGGTATGCAGCTTCGAGCATTTGTAAATTATAAAGCTGGTCATGACCAGAACTTGCCGAAGTGCCACTGAGACTATTGCCAATTGCACTGAGATCAGATACACTCCTCCGACCAATAACACCGACACCAGATGGCGACATGCCAGGTTGCAAAGGCTGCCCAGGTGATAGATCAGAGTCTCTAGATAGCTGAGTACCTTCTTCTATGGACGCTGAAGAATTCTGTGAAAAACCAAACCATACAAATAAGTGTTCACATATTACAGAAACTAAGCACAAAGCAAAGCAAGATACATTTCATCCAGAATACAAAACATCACTACCCAAAGTGGTTACTATGTATTGAGAGGCAAAAAAAATTATATACTATGGGGTCGTTCTTTTGGGCTGTGGTTTATGGCTGAAAATTTTGAATTATGGCTGTTCGCGTGAGAGTACGGAGAGAGAGATACTGACGTGCGATTTTGGCCGGTATAGCTGAAGTTGGTACAATATCTACTACAATCGACTTATAAACCCCCTTGAAAAGACACTTCGTTTGAAAGCTAGTTTCTGTAGCATAAGTTGTAACATAAGGCAAAAGCCGAAAAGAACGGCCCCTATGCGTTGGTTTGAATTTTCTGTTGAGGATACAGAAGGTGTCATATAGTTAAATACTAACAAAACTTGTTTGCTACATTACAGAAGCAGAGAAAAGATATGCAAAACAAAACTAATGTGATGACCACAAATTAGCTTCCCACGAAGTAAATGCCACCAACAACTTTACAAGGTATATTTTTCAAGGCTGATAAGCCATAAATGTGACCAGTTAATCAAAATATTAGCAGAACCCGGAAATCCTGAAACTGGGCATTTTTTTTATTTCTTCTATCAGAAAAAAGACAGAAAGGAATGATGATAGATAGTACACCTTTCCACCATTAGCTACTCCCAAGTTATTAACCATTCTCGCTGATGATTGCAGTATTCTTTCAGGTAAGCACCTTATTTCAAATTGTTTTCACCTTAGTATTGCATGTAAGCTAATTTCATGAGCAGACATATATGCAAAAGGTGGAGCATACCGAATATGGAGTCTTTATGTCATCTTCACTGGTCTGTTTATTCGCTCCAGTTGTTGCAGCAGATTCCGTACTAACATCTTCAGCCAAACCTTGTTGTTCTTCACTTTTTGTATACCCAGCATCTGCACAGACTGATAAATTCTTAATGCACACAATAAGCAACTAATGGTCAAATACTATGAACCTCAACTGTTTATCCACTTGAAATGAAGGCATGTTCATTACATTGCAGGAGAATTGGGGATTGATGAGGTTGTAGCTGACATGACAAAGCAGAAGTAATACCTGGTCCCTGAACCCCAAGCCCAAGGCCCACTTGGGAGATAGAGGAATTCTGAGAATTAAACTGCACAAATAAATTAATCATAGATGTGAAATTGCTTGCTACACATAAAGCAAGACAATTTAAAATAAAGATATCATTAGAAAGGTTATCACAGGAGGCATATCTAGTGCAAAAAAACTCCATTAGATGCAATCATGCTAATCCTTTAAATTTGGGTATCAAATCAACTAAAAAAATTGATAGGCGTTCCTAATTTTGTGTTCCTAAATGTGTTCTACCACCATTTAAAATTTTATGTACAAACTCAATCGGTCATAAGTAACAAAACAGTGGACTACTGTCAAATCATAAATAAATGGAAAATGGAAAGGGAGATTTTACTATTTGCAGCGAACTTCACATTTTTGTTTGTTTTAGCACCAATAGATCAGTTTAGACTTCAAAATTTATAGGATGATAGATCACATTGAGGACTACCTCTACAATATTGTTGCGAATTTTCCTAGTTGATTTGATGCCTTAATTAAAAAAGGTTAGCATGATAACACCTAAAGAGGGGCTTGCACTACATATGCCCAACTAGAAGACTTAGAAGTAGAACAGCACCAAAGTAACACACAGGCAATCAGAATTCGATATGTTCAACACTTCAACTATTTTGTGCTTCTCAACTAAAAGGAGCTCTTGATGTATCAAAACAATATCAATTATATAGTAACGGCAGGAAGAACCTGTTGTAACAGGGCATTTGGTTGCTGTGTCGAAAATTGCTTCTGATTTATGCCTGTTATAAGAGAAACATTAAGAAGGCTGCCTTGCTGCTGCACTTGCTGCAATCTTTGCAAGTACTTCTCCCTTTGGTCAGCAGAAATCTCAGGTCTTCCACGAAATTGGCCCTGCAAATACAAATAAGTTAATATCATATATTCCTAAAATCATACAAGTATTTTGTGGCCCCAGAGGGATTAACAAATATTGAAAATGAAAAACCCAGAGCAGAAAAACAGCAGTAATTTGGGTGCATCCAAATTGAGAGACATAAGGTTAAAAGGAAACAACAATAATTCACAATTGAGACCAACGTAATAACTCAGAATAAATCTCCATATGATCTGAATCAATTGAAAAGACTTTTAAAAAAACTCAAATATTTTATTGAGCCATTAGTATGTCTGACATGCCTACAAAGAGTTTATGATCAATGCCAGAATGTGCAAGAGCACAGTGGAATTCAAAAACAAAAATTAACAGGGGAAAAATTACGTACAGTTTCACTTTGATTTGGAAAAGCAGCAGCAGTTTGAGGCCTCCATTGAACCCCAGAAACAACTGGAGGAGAAAAGACTCTTCCTCCAAGAATGGTACTTTCATTTGTGTTATTAGAATCAGAGCTAATTGCATCGTTAGTCCTCAGAATCGGCTGTGTTTGAAGTTTATTACCAAGAGGTGAAACCAAGTGTTGAGAAAGACCACCACTGTTAATCCTCTCATCGGTATTCAATATGTTTCTTTTGGACAGTTCATTTATTGTGGGAAGTGCACTAACAGATCCATTTCCCGGGACTGGACCTGTACTTATTGGATCAGCACCTAATGCCTGACTAGTTAACCCACGAGCAATACCCCTGCCAAGTCCCATTTCGGTAATTGCAGGAGATGACCTACGCGGAGGAAAGTTCATGCTATCGTCATCCTTCAATGAGCTAGATGCATTTGCAGGAGCTGAAGTAACAGCAGGCATGCTCTCTGAAGCACTTCGAGCAGTAGCAGAAGCAGAAAGTATTGCAGCTGCTGTTGTAGGAACAGTTGGGCACACAGGGGAACTAATGGTTTCCACAGAAACAGAAATAGCTGCAGTACTGGTACTGATGGCAGTGGGAATGACTGGCACTGAAGGTCCAAGATTTCCAACTTTTAAAGGAGGCGTTTGTGGTGCCGATTCAGGATTGCTTTCTTGTGAAGCCATCTCCTCTGCTTGATCTTGTGATGTACCTTGTGAAGAAGTAGTTGATACAGTAGCCTGAAGAGAAGGGAAAAAGAGTTGGTAAATCAGCAAATTAATAAGGCATAACCAGGATTAGACATTAGAAATAACCTGGCTAGACATAATTCCTTAATCTTGTTAGCATATGTTTTTTATTAAATGAACAGATAAGCAAAACCATGGAAATTCAAGCATTAGCTTCACAGGGAAGGGGCATAAATCAATACTAGCACTTGAAAGTTGACAAGGAAGTAGGTTAGCAAATAACAATCTAGTGTGTTCTGTATTTTCAATATAAAACTATTGCATGCCATTTCCCATGTATCACAAACCAACAAATAATTAATAATTGTTCAAAGCCTGTACGGCTGTACCTGAGTAGGTGAAGTTGCTACAGAACTCTTCGTACTCAAAACTGCACTAGTAGAAACAGAAGCAACACCCTGCCAAACAAGAAACAAGGTTGAAAGTTATACAACTACTCGTGCGTGCAGGCGCGCGCATGTGTGTGTGTGTGAAAGCTGAAGAACAGCATAACATAGAACACATGGAAGAGAGAATCTGTACTAAATGTAGCAGTATTTATAAAAACAACATAAGAACTGGTAATTTTGCTAGTTGTTTCTTTTAACAACATCACAAGAACCAAAGTAAAACAAAGGATAACCAGCATTTACAGCTCATTGCTCACCTTAACAAGACTGGAAGGAGCAAGTGAAACCATGTCCTCAAGTGCTTCAACCTTCTCAATAGGTAATGTGCTATAGAGGTCCTCAACATCACTAAATTCATCAAAATCTTCCTAAATTTGGATTAGAAAAAATGATAGTCAGAAAAAATAAAAGATCTATGACATGCTTGTAGGTTATCACAATTAGCACTCAACTATATCAAAAATGAATATTATGACAGCTAAAAAGGAAGACAATTGCACCTGGTTACGTTCAACATAGTCATCTAGGAAATCTTTAACATCGTTGACTTGCTCAGGACTCAACTCATCGTTGTCCAAAAGTCTCAAGATTAACTCCAATTTCTTTATATGAGCTTTATGCCTCGTGATAGATTCCTCTAAATGTACCTGGTAATGCAAAATTACCTCCTCTACACTAGTGTTTTTCGGAAACAAGGTTTGTAAACAGTAAAACATGATTGGCTTGCAATGCAATACAACTGATCATACCAATCGAGGTGGTCTTTGCTTTCCTTTCTTAATTGAAAGTCCTTCAACCTCTGCTTCAAAGTTATCGATCTGGCTTTCCAAATCACTAACCTGTAAACACAACCCAAAAGTACATTAGTGATGTTGCAAGCATGTACAACAAAGAATGCAAATAACAACAACAGCAGAAATTGTCACAAACCACACAGTAATAACTGAGCTAATCAACATATCAATAAACATTACAGAGCAAATATACATGCAAGTGACACTTAAGAGTGATCAGGTAACAGAAATTAGTTATCCGAATTCTGAGCAGCCTATCATCACAAAGATGAGAATTGCCATGAGATGGAAGCTGCAGAACCCAAGGTTGGAAAAACCGGTTCCGGAGAGAATCCCGGTCGCCGGGCGGTACCGGGAACCGGCCGGTTACCGCCCGGTAACCGGAAATCCCGGTGTAAAACCGGAAGAAATTTGTCAAACGCTTTTTTTTGTCGGGGCGGGAGGCGGCCGGTAACCGGGCCGGTTACCGGTTTTACCGGCGAAAAAACCGGAAAACCGGTGCTTGCTGCTGCTGCTGCGTGTTGCTGCTGCTGCTGCGTTGCTTGCTGCTGCGTGTTGCTGCTGCTGCTGCTTGCTGCTTGCTGCTGCTGCTGCGTGCTGCTGCTGCTGCTGCTGCGTGTTGCTGCTGCTGCTGCTTGCTGAGTGCTGCTGCTGCTCCCTCCTGCTGCTCTCAAGCCTCAATAATGCGAGTTACTACTGCTGCTTGCTGCTGCTGTCCTGTAGCCTCACTTTTGTCTCCCCACATGCACAAAACATCAAGAGTTCACCAGCAAAAGCAAAAGCCCCATGGACCCTACAAGTCTCCAATCTGATTAGTAAGCATCTACAAGTTCAAAAATTTCAAATTTGCATCCCGGCCGGTTTTCTCATCCCGCTTGCCGCCGGGAATTCCGGTTACCGGCGGTTACCGGCCGGTAACCGCCGGTAATCCGAACCATGGCAGAACCCATGTCTTTAGGAACAAATCTAGACCAAAGGTATTCAAACAAACAATAATGCAACATGTAGATGTTGCAAGTAAGTTCTTTGTTTCAGACTTTCAGTCATGTTAGCAGAAAACCAAAAGCAGGCATGAAGACATCGCACAAGACAAAAGCCCCACTCTTTTCGGCTTTTCAGCCGGCTTTTAGTTTCGGCATCTATCAGCCGATACTATTCATCAGACCTACCAGCTGCAGCCAAAATCCATCAGCCGTAGCCCAAAAGAATGGAGCCTAAGCATACAGGTGCTACGTCCAACATACCACATTGTTAAGCCAATCTCTTGTTTCAGCTTTGGCCTTCTCTTTGGGATCCTGCGCCAAATAAGAAATAAACTGTTAGACATAAAAGGGGAGCTGCAAGATGCTAAGATGCACAGCAGCTCAAGAAAAAAAAATATGGACAGATCAAGGCTCTCACTTTTGGAAGACTGCTATGTCTAAAATCAGTCACTAACCAGATAGACAAGGCAAGCAAAAATGTTTATCTGGACCAAATATGCTAACGCGATAGAAAATGAAATCTATAGTTAACTATCAATTCAGAGACAACCATAGATTTTTCCAAACAGCTCCTTGTAATGGAATTTTGCTCTTTCATTTCTACTAATTTGTGAAGTAAACTCATAGCTCCAGATAAAGTCGTATTTACTTTCTGAGAAACATAAATAGCATTGTTGTATCTCATGTGAGGATGCCAAACAATTAGCTCAGACTTCATTTTAACCCAAACAAAGTTTGAACATTTCATGAAGAAATATACCAATCAGGGGAAAGGAAGAATTGCACAAGATCAAAAGAAAAAATCTGTTACAACTTACAAGCCTAAAAGAAGCATATTGCAGCAATAATTTATACTCAGTGTCTTCAGTCTTAGGTACAAAGTGTTATATAAATAACTTGAATCAGTTACAACCGAAACTAGAAAACTATGATAGCACAAAAAAAAGGAGCCCAAGTGCTTACAGTTTTTGGTTGTTGACCTAACCCTTCTTTTGAGAAGGCCTTGGTTTTAGTTTCCTTCTCACAGACCTTAAACCGTTCCATCTCTCGCTCAATCTGCTTTCGGGCATCCGTAAGAGCCTGCTCATAAGAGGCACTAACCTATGTCAACATGTATCACAAAGGGATTAAACTCAGAACAATAAGCTATGCCTGACTTAAAAAGTTATCTGCAATTGCAAGCAAATGTACCACACCACATGAAGGAAATATGGCGGCACAAACCACGAAACATATAGAGACAGAGAAACAGCTGCTGCTGCAAATGAACAGCTCAAATAAAAAAATCCTACCATATTTCTTCAGTAAAACATTCTTATTCATTCCCAACGTAAAATATTTATAGCATAATCCGAATGGTTAAACTAGGTTACCAACAAGAACATGAAGCAAACAATTTTTACAGTTGGCGAGAAAGGGTTTATTTAAATGATGAAACATATCTAATTTACAAATAAAAATCAGCAACCGTGTCAGCTCTAGAACCATCAGTGTGTTTTGATTAGTCGAGTTTGTTTAAAAGCTTGTTTGACCTTGAAGGTCAGCAGGGACTTCAGGATACTATAAACTCCTGAACTCTGCATGCCATCTGTACAGGTTGGCTCAGACAAATAGAACTAAACAGTGGTCCAAGTGATGCGGATACCTTAATCAAAATGACTTCTAAAAACTCTGGGCTCCACACATTAATCCAGTCATAGCACACTTGCAACACAAGGTGAGAACTGTGCCAACAGACTGGCATTATAAGCCATGGACAATATTTTCGCACACTTCAAGCTGAACACCAAAAAAGCTCCATAATGTTCCCATGCTACTCAGACTACCACAAGATCTCCCAATTAAGACATCTAAAATACATCATCTAGATTCTAGAGCCTTCTTTACCTCCCCGCTACCACTTAAGTATAGTGGTTCAGACTTTATTCAACTTGATTCTTTTTGTTTCTTAGAATGATTCATTATCATTCTTACCTTTTTTTAAAAAAAAATTACCATTATGTGTAAACTCATTTCAAGCACAGGTATGATGCCTGTAATTCTGTACAACAATGTTTCAAACCATCGGGAATGGTCTATCCTTACTCTTACCATAAACAACAAATAAAAAAATATACCTGCATACCACAGTAAACCTAGATATAAATGCGTACCATGTGAAAAAAAAACAAGCATTGAAAAATGGATCTCAGGTCTCATCGTCTAAACTCCCAGCTAAATTTGAGAGTTAACCTACCCCCAAAAAACAATCATGGTTCCTACAAATAACTTAGCATTGCAAGTGGCATCTGTGGACTTACTGACAAGGCTAAGGACAAAATCAGCATGCTCGTGAGACCATCTTAACTGCATAAGCATCATTGCTACAAGAGAAGATATACGACAACATAGCTACCAATGACAAAAACAGCAAAAGACCGGGGAGCCATATCGACAATAACAAACACCAAATACCTTTTCACCCTACCCCTCAGACCACGTAATGCATATACAACTGACTAACTGAGCACCTAACGACCTATCATCTGATGATCTGAATCACCTCCCACGTAATAAATTTAAGGGACCATTCTCCAATCAAGGTTCCTAATCACCAGTCACCATCCATAAAGGCTCCTAATCACCAATTGATCACCGCTCATTGCGTGATGTAAGGAAGATTCCTCTAAAAAGATCTATACATAGAGTTAAAGTAACAGAATAGCATTGCGGCACACAATTCTCAGAGAACAGCAGCAGCTCATTGCATCATAAGCGCACCCCTCCGCATATACATAAACGAGAAGCTAAGGACTACTACGGCGCGGGAGCTCGTGGGCTCACCTTCTTGTCCTTGATCTCGCTGGACTGGATCCACGTCTTGATCTGGTCCCTGTACCGCTGCAGCTTCTTGATCTCCTTCTTGAGGTCCGCCTCGAACTTCTCCTTCTGGTTCGCATTCTCGGTGTCGTAAACCTGCAGAAACCCGAACCAAAACACCTTAGAAAAATCTCCCTAATCGAGAAAAAATCCGGGGGAAAACGGAAACCGTGCCTTGTTCCAGATGCTGTCGAAGACATCGACGCCCTCCTGGACCTTCTTGAGGACGCGGTCGATCTCACCCTGCAGCTTCCGGCTGGCGCCCATGGCGTACTCCTCCTCCTCCGCGGCGGCCTCGGGGCTCGCGCTCGGCTCGGCTAGGCTAGGGTTTACGATTTAGGAGAGAGTGAAAGGAGTGTGGAAGGAAGGCGAAGGAGACGACGATTTGTCGATTTGGATGGGAGGCGTGATCAGGCCGGCCACCTGTTTTTCAGCTTTTTCTATGATAACTAATTTTAAATAAAATATTTTTAAAATATAGTTTACAAATTAATTAAAATATATATTACAATAACTTTATTTATATTGACCAAAATCGTATATAATTTCTTGTTAACCCATATTATCGTACGAATAGTTTAAAAGTCATAAACCATAGTAAAAAAGAATAAACCCTATCTAAATAGGGTCTTTTCGTATTGGCTTTGCTCAGGAAAAGGCAGGTATCCCGGTATATCGCTTATTCTATTGTCACTTTTAGCTTTTCTATCATCTACATCTGCTTGTATCCTTCTTCTAAAAAATATTTTTTCAATCATTATTATTTATTTTTAATAAAAAATCACCTCACGGTGGAAAACCATTTATTACAGCTTAATATGAACAGCCCCAGAATGACGGGTTTGTTTGCTATTTGAAGGCGTAATGTGGGCTCGTTGGCGGCTAGGGCCCATGAGCCGTTTTTTTTCTGATGATCTTGCGTGAGTTTGAGAAGGCGAGACTACGGCCCATAGGCTGTAATCTTCTAACGATTTGGGACTACTACTATCGATGATGTGCAACAAGCCCAAACGTGACGCCCAAAGCTGATACGAAGCGCCTTCTCTGTTTGTCAATTCTTTTTTCCTTTGGCATGGAATAGCAAAGGGAAAAAAACTCCCGAGTGAAATGGATTGAATGGTACATATGTCAAACGGGAAATAGATTTAGTGACCCAATGGAAGTTATTCTATGTATGACTTGATGTACTAATACTCAAATACCCATGCATGCACATGTCGATAGTCTAGAAAAGTAGAACACACACCAACAAAATGGGGAAAGGAAATTGTTATGGTTACACATCAAATAATACAAACATGGCTGCTTGAGAATCAATTATGCAGCCTTCCTAGAGGCCGATGAGTGTGGAAAAATGTGACTTGTCTTAGGACTAGATAGCTTTTCCCCTAAAAAATGAGTTGTCCTTTCCCCATGAGGCTAAGACATGCTTTTATACCCTTGAGGAGGCTTATTACAGAACTGGGCCTACGTTTACAGGGGCAATTATATCATTTTCTCTTCCTAAGGTTATACAAATACCCTGACCTAGACCTATTTACATAGGGTAGAACTGGTATATATGTTGTACAGCAGCCCTATGCTGGGCTGGTAACGTCGTATCACCAGCTACTAGGCCAAGTGGGCCACGGTGGGGGTCATCTCCCCAACAGTGACCTCTCATGGTTGAGGAGCTGTGCCTTTGTGGGCCGAGGCCATGCTCATGACTCCTTGGCCCCCCTCTGTCCCCTTGGCTCATGAAGAAAACTTAACCCTCTTTAGACACGCGGTTTGCCAGCTGCATCGTGGCCTGCCATGCACGCACGTGGCCCCCAGTTGTCGCTGGCGGATTGGTCGCTACGATGACAGTTGGGCTACTAGCCGTGCGCGATACCATGCGTCACACCAGTCAAAATGTGTGGTTTTCTTTTTATCTTTTCAGTTCCCGTGCTTGTTGCCTGGGCATTTAATGCCCGTCTTGTCTACTTAAGATCACACTCTGCCACAGCATCCATTTCTGCTTTCTTGCTTCTGTCTTCCATCTCTTGAGCTTGCTAGTGCCACTCGCTCGCTCACCAATGGTTGCTTTTCACTTGTCGTCGCTCTCTCTTGGGCTTCCTTCCGTGAAGGCGTTGCGTGCTAGCAACTATGGCGACCGTGGTGGTTTGTCGCCTTCGTCAAGCAGTTGTGGCGGTAGGGGCAACCGTTTGGAGGTAGCCGTCAAAAAGCGATGGAGAGCACCTGCTAGATCCAGCGGCGTGTTCGTGAATACCCTAGGCCCATCCATCACAATGGAGGAGTTGGTGGAGGCGCTTGTGCACGATGGGAAGATTGCCTCACGTGAGAACGTGCGCCTGCCATCCGAGGGTGCGATTGAGCCTCGACCGCGGAGGGCGAAACCCTAGTCTTCGTCGCTTACATTGACGCCGAGCTTTGGATCCCCACCGCACACTTCGTGGGTGACCTCTTGCGGCTATACGAGCTGGAGCTTTAGCAACTGACGCCGAACGCCATTGCCCATCTCGTCATGTATTCTTGGGTGGCCTGCTCAGAGAACACTATTCCCAGCACGGCTGTCTTCGCATTGTTGCGTGATGCCCGGTGCCAGCCGAAGCGCCTGGGGAACGGTCAGCACTTGAATCTAGGAGGCGTCAGCTTGTAGCTCCAGAACCCTACATCAGGGGCCTTCCCTTCGAACTCAACCCGGACAAAATGGGAGTTGCATTAGATGGAGCGACGATTTTACCATCGCATTGAGCATGACAGTAGGCTGAAGTTCATCGGTCGTGCCATGGACTTCATCATGTTGCCTCGTGTGATGCTCGATCGGGACGACGAAGTGCGTCTCCCTCCGATTGAACATGCACGACCTCGCCAAGGAATTCTGCATGCTTCACATGTCCCCGCTGGCGCACCGCTGGGATCTATGAATGGGCGGTGCTCGGTAGGACAGCCTCCGTCCTACGCTGACAATGCTGGAGAGACCTTAGGGTCCAAGTACGAGACACTTCACACTATAGTAGGGGGCATTTTTTGTGCCTGCTCAGACTAACTATCTGCACGTGCAGTCATCTTACTGGTAGAGGTGGAGTGAGCAGCATGCATGTTCCTTGGACTGTACATCTCCAAGGAACACAGCCTTCGCACTGCGGCGGTCCGAGGTGGCCCTCGGATCAACCATGTGTGTGAAGCCTTCAGTATTCCCGTGCCGGAGCGCGCCGCTCCTGCACCAAGTGGTGGGCACGGGGCACAGAGCAGGTGATCAGGATGACAAAAGGCACTCTCAATGTCGAGGATCGTGGGGACTCTGAGGGCTCTGTGCCAGCTATTGCCGTTGTGCCCCTTTCTTCGACTTCCCTGGACTCAACACGGTTTGAGGATAGCAACGACAATGCCGAGGGGCTGGACAGCATTGAGGAGAGCGTTGAGGGTGGGGACAAGGATAGTGATGAAGCCGAGGGGGATGACGTGGGTAACGATGATGACGATGAATTGCGGGATGGTGGCGAGACAGACTTCGGTGGAGAGGACGATGAAGACCTCCCTCAGGTGGGGCGCGAACACAACACCGACAAGGCACACCTCACCAGCCCTTCTGGGATGCAGAGGCTGATGGTACTGGAGGCATGGGACCGGCCTAAGCATACCAATGGCCCTTGTCCCTCTCGTGCAGTGTGGGCTGGATGGCCCTCTAGGTCACCCTAGCAAGCACGCACGCACACATTCCCCTGGGGCTGCCTCTACCATGGACTTTCGTCTTGCCTTGGTAATGGGTGATGAGGACTCCAGCTCTGAGATGGAGGCACCAGCCCATTCGGTTGCTTCCGGCCCTCAACCATCGACACCTCGTGCGGGATCCTGCGCCGAAGGTGATGCCCCCGCACCTGTGGTTGCCGTCTGCGTACTGATTACAGGTACAAATTCCTTCTATTCCTAGAGCTCACATGACTTTCCCCATTGTGTTCTCTAACACCTTCATCGCCCAATTCAACTCTTCGTTTTCAAGCTGCGGATCAACCTCAGCTAGCGAAGAGATGCTCTGTGGAGGCAAAGGTGACCAAACCACGAAAGAGGGCTCACGTATGGAGAAAATAGGGGCTACAGATCTAAAGGTGGTGCTGTGTGGTGAGCCAGGGGAGGGATCCACAGCAGTTACCAGGAGGTTATCTCTGGACGAGTTCGTTCCTCACCCAGAGGCCCTTCAATCCTTGTGTGGTGCCACAAACAGCCTAGATGCAGGCCTGGATCATGGGGCCCTGCATTCCTATGGTGCAGAGCTACTGCTCAATGTGCTTTAAGGCGAACGAGGTGAGGGTATACTTGTCCTTGCTCCTGTGGTCTTCATGTGGTTAGTTGCTTTAGCTTACTTTGTGATGATTTTACTGTAGGCCATTTCACTATCTTGGGCTATGCGAGAGACATCTGCACTGCAAGAGTAGCTAGCCTCCTCTCATGTCGAGGTTGACTTGCTTCACCAGGCCAACGAAACTACTCGGGCCTTGGCTTACGAGTGAGAGGGTCGCCTCCGCTTCCTTGAGGAGGAGGGTGTGAAGGCGCTGGCGGCCGTGAAAATCGCTACTCTTGAAGCACACGCTCATGCCGCGGAGGAAAGGGACAACTTCCTTAGTTAGGTGGCTGCCTTAGAGGAGGAGAAGGGTTGGGTGCAGACAGAGCTAGCTGACACGCACCGGCTTCGCGGCCAACACGTGGTTATGGCATGGGAGGCAATGCAAAGCTTGGAGGATACGATGACGGATCTTGCCGTCGAAGTCCCTCCGTACTCGCATGGACCCGAGGACCTCTGGGGGAGCATCATCCATATCCAAGATGCGTTCGTGCTATGTCTTACGGCGGCATGAGTGTACAAGGACCATTGCTCGAGCATGACTGCACAATTGTTCTTGGGCTTGCTTCACGTCTATCACTACCCCCATGTGGCCAAACTAGCGGACCCAGCCCTAGACCCCCTACCGGGAATGAGACCATGCTGCGTGCGCTTCATGCTATCTGCCAATCCTCGCATACCTTTCACCAACAGCTGTGGGAGTACTTGGGTGAAGCTACTACGAAGATATCACTATGAAGTGCGCTGAGGGCAGATCTGAACCTGGGACAGTGGCTTCGGGAAGTGCCCCATCGTTCCTACGGGGACAACTCCACTATGGTTGGTGGTAGGTGTGAGGCCGCTTTTGTTTCCCTCTTCGCCTGCCTTTTCTTGTTCCCCCCTTTTTTCGTCTGGTAGTGTAGGCCGCTGTGGGGGCCTGTGCCCAGGGCCTTCTCCCCACGACGTTTTGTGTAAATAATTATTTCTGAGGCTATTGTATTTAGTTTTTATGAAGTGGCCCTGCCAATTGTGTGCTTACATTGAGTGGATACTTTGCTTAGTTTAATGATGTTTGGTTATTATTCCTCCTCGTCGAGCAGGTATCTCCCACCCACATTCGCTCCGAACTAGAACGTCTTCTTCGAAGAGGGGTTGAGTGCTGGCATTGGGCGGAGGAGTCCATAAGCTTCTGATTAGGCTTCGAACCCAGGCCGCGTGATCCCCCTTGTGCCTACATAAAAATTGAGAGCAATGAAGATGCTAGACAGGATCCTTGCGTGCCCCTCAAACTCTATGTATGAGGTGTTGTTGTAAGGAATAGAGGTGGACTCCGTTCGCCTATTCGCCGATGTGGTGTTTTTTGCCTTGTGATGTTTGTGATCATGATGTCCGTGCGCTCCACCCGCTGACGTGGTCGTGTTTAGGTTCTCGTGCTATCTCGTGTATGCTCAGAGCTCGTGTATGCTCAAAGCCTATCAATGAAGTAGATGATAGGCTGACGTTAGTCTTTGCACGCTCCATCCCCTATACTTCCGACTTTCATCGGCGAAGTAGATGACAGGATGACCATAGGCTTTGCGCGTTCCATCCCCTACCCTCTAGACTTTTGTGGACGAAGGGGATGGTAGGCCAACGTTAGTCTTCGCACACTCTGTCTCCCATACTTCATACTTTCATCGATGAAGTAGGCAATAGCGCGACCCTAGGCTTTGCAGCTCTATCCCCAGACTTTGGAGTTTCATCGGCGAAGTAGGTGATTGAACGACCCTAGGCTTCACGTGCTCCGTCCCCTAGACTTTGTACTTTAATCAACGAAGTTGGCGATAGGATGACCCTGGGCTTCACGCAGTTCTTCCCCTATACTTCAAACTTTCATTGCCGAAGCAGGTGATAGGGCGACGCTAGGCTTCGCATGCTTCGTCCCCTATACTTCAGACTTTTGTTGACAAAGAAGGTGATAGGACGACCCTAGGCTTTGCTTGCTCCATCCCCAATACTTTGTTCTCTTGTCGATGAAGTAGATGGTAGGATGACTCTAGGCTTTGCGCGCTCCATCCCCCTATACTTCAAACTTTTGTTGATGAAGTAGATGGTAGGCTGACATTAATTTTCACGCGCTCCATCCCCTATACTTTGGACTTTCATCGATGAAGTAGATGGTAGGCTAACGTTAACTTTTGTGCACTTCATCCCCCATACTTCAAACTTTCCTTGTCGACGTAGGAGATAGGGCAACTCTAGGCTCCGCACGCTCCGTCCCCTATATTTCAGACTATCATTAACAAAGCAAGCGATAGGACAACCCTAGGTTCACACACTCCATTCCCTATACTTCAGACTTTCATCGATGAAGCAGGCGACACAATGGCCCTAGGCTTCACGCGCTCCATCCCCCATACTTTGGACTTTTGTTGATGAAGTAAGCAACAAGACGACCCTAGGCTTCACTCGCTCCGTCCCCTATACTTCAAACTCTCATCGACGAAGTAGATGGTAGGACGACCCTAGGCTTCATGCACTCCATCCCATACACTTCGGACTTTTGACATCGAAGCAGGTGACAAGATGATCCTAGGCTTCGTGCGCTCCATCCCCTACACTTCATACTTTCATCATCGAAGCAGGCAACAATATGACCTTGGGCTTCACGCGCACCATCCCCTACACTTCGGACTTCATTGTCGTAGCAGGCGACAAGACGACCCTGGGCTTCGCACGCTCCGTCCCCTATACTTCAAACTTTTGTCAATGAAGTAGACGGTAGGCCGATGTTAGCCTTTGCGCACTCCTTCCCCCATACTTCTGACTTTCATTGATGAAGTAGACGGTAGGCTGACATTAGCCTTCGCATGTTCCATCCTTCATACTTCAAACTTTCGTCGACGAAGTAGACGGTAGGCTGACATTAGCCTTCACACACTCCGTCCTTCATACTTCAAACTTTCGTCGACGAAGTAGACGGTAGGCCGCGTTAGCCTTCACGCGCTCTGTCCCCCATACTTTGAACTTTCGTCGTTGAAGTAGGTGACAACTGATGCTTATCATTATTATTATATATACATACATATTTTTTTACATTCGTGCGAAGCCCATCAGCTCCGCATAATTTTTATACTCTGAGGAGTTGGCGTGGAACACGTTGGCTCCTCGTGTCATCTTATACTCCGTAGAGTGGCCTGGGACTTCCGAGGGTACATTTACACACTTTTAGAATCATGAAACATGGATTATATATATATGAGCTTCAACCATATGCAAAACAAATTTACAAATATAAGCCTCATACTATAAAGAATGGAAACATGGACTTCAAACACTTGCAAAAACACATTTGCAATGTATAGTTCCATGTTACAAGGATTCAACACATGAGCCACAATTATTTGCAAAACACATTCGCAAATACAAGTCTCATGCCAAGAAGAGTTAGAGCAAGTGAGGTTGAGCAATCAACACATGATGAGACTCAAGCTACTAGACATGACCCCTCTTAATAGTACGACAATCTATACTGGCAACCCGGTCTTTCAACCAAACACCAAGATTGGTAAAAGATTATGAACACATCCTTAACTCTTGCTAGCCACACCTTTACCTTTCAGTGTCTTAACATGCATCAACTCACGATGCATTCTTTACTTCAACTCCATCAATACATGATGGATCTTTAGTTGACCTGATGATTAACACATGATCATCTTCTCTTGGACATGTATCAACTCATGATGCATCCATCATTTGACTTGATGATCTTCAACATATGAAGTCATCCCAAGTCTTTCTCATTTGTGAAACCTAACATATTCATCCAACTTAAGAAAAATGTTAGTTCACAAAACAATTATCGTTAATTACGAAACTTCACCATTAACTCATAATAGAGGGACTAGATTATGCATTCTTCTCTTTTTCGTAATTCATGACAATCTCAATAAATAATTAGATAAAAATTCGTTTACGAGTATACATCATGTACACAACACATGTATACTCTAAAATAAGCTTTTAAAGCAAAGCATACTTATCCAGTTATCATTAATCATCAAACCATTAATACATAATGCAAGAACTAGATGACAACCCGATTCTGAGTATATATAAACTACACAGGCTATATATACTCAAGGGATAAGTTTCAAAGTAAAGATCCTTAATATGTGAAAATGAAACATAGATCAATACTAATGAAGCCACAAAACATAGAGTGAACTCCCCCTAAATGTGTGCATATAAGAATATATTGTGAAAGCATATGCACATTTTTAAGTTTGACTTTTTTTTGGTGAAATTCATTCTATTTTCGGATCCGAGAAATGCAATAAGCTAAGAATGTGATATTGAATACATACCTCTTATATTTTTCACCTTTTCATCCAAATGAGACTAAGTAATATCATAATCAACAAACATATTAGTCTCATAATTATATTTATTATTATCACCAAAACTAACTTAATGGAGCTTAAATTTACAATCTCCCCCTTTTGGTGATGATTGACAAATCCATTAACAATAATAGCATTTGGATGAAAATGAGCATATGATAGGAAATTCAACAAAGGTGAAAGCATAAGCACAAAGAATTTTTCCCTTTTTTTTTTGACAATTCTAAAATTTTAACAATTGAATAGTGTTGTTTCTCCCTTTTTTAGCATCAATGTTATTCTCCCCCTTTTGGCATTATACACTTGAATAAAACACAATTATTCATTCTTATCTCCCTTTTGGCATTTATCACCAAAGATCAAGGAAAAAGCAAATTTAGCCAAAATGGAGATTTTCTAACACATGGAGCTTGATATCAATTGATTTAATTCAATTTTGGTCATATAGAGTATGAAATAAACATATGTGACCAAGAGGGAAATTGAGATAACTAAATAAAAATATTTGAAATATATTCAAATAATCTTACTCATGAGAGCTCCTTATAAGCTTTTCAAGTTTCCCTATTTTGACATTGGATACTACCTGTAGCATTTGAAGCACACTCCAATTTGAGGTTTTAGATTTTCGGGATTTTGACATTTCAATTTAGCTTCAAAAGCTAGCTGAAAACCTGACCTACAGATGTCCAATAAATTTGAGAAAATTTGTCAGTATAGGTTAACAACAGGGGATCAAAATTCATTATTATGCTTTCCTCCGATTATGAGCACACTGAAAGATACAAAAATTACAAAACTGCTTAAAATCATGTGAAGTTCTAAAATTTCATAATTTTGTCAAAAATGAGAAAAGTACAAAACATTCTCAACTGTAGTTGAAACGCTTTCAAATTGTGTATACATGAACTTTGTACTCCTAAGAAACTTTTCAAGCAAGAAATTTCAAAAAAGGAGTCTACATTCAAAAGTTATGCTAAAATGCACTTTTAAAGCATGAGAGTATAAGGATTTTCATTAAAAGCTCAAAAACCAATTTTCACTTCATGAATACCAAATGAAGCAAATGAGAATGAAACACATTCATTCATAAGATCTATAAAATATTTTGGGTAAATAGGTAAAATAGTTTTTCCAATATTAATACTTTACCCTTTTTGCTTTAGTAGGCCTAAAATACTACATAAGTTTTTCACAAAGAAAAACTCCCCCTTACACAAAGTTTCCACTTGGCATTTCTTTTTCTTTTTCTTTGATACACAAAGCATTTTTCTCTTCTGGTTTGACTTCTCTTTTCGTATCTCTTCTCTTTTGTTTAATCTTTCTCTACTTATGTCATCTAGCAACAAAAATTAAATATACCAATTGTAAATATTTTGTCCATAATAGGTATCACTTGTAAGCCTTTTGCCCATACAAGGTGTCTTTTAATATTTTGTGGTTCTTTTCCATGAAAGGCATATACCATTTTGATATTTATACCATTTATGATGACATTAGATACCATTTTTAAAAAATATCACTTGTAATCATGAATGATACCAAGTATAATTAACTCCAATTGTAAAGACCAGATACCACTTATGAGCTTAGATGATATCAAATATGATTAAATATATTTCTAAAGACTTGATACCATTTTGAGAGCATACATGACACCAAGTGTGATCGATTCCATTTATAAAACTTGATGCCACTTGTATGATCAACTCGTACCACACAAGATCAAACTTGGCACTTCATCTCCCATGATTTCCACTAGGTGAAACTTGTAGGGAATACCACTTGTAAGAATATATGACTTGAAATACTACTTGAGAGAAGATGATACCAGTTGAGAAGATACCATTTAAAAGAGAAATACCACTTGTAAGATGGATACCATTTGAAAGATATTATATGGAAGAGCTTGGTTAAGAAAAGATTTTGCTCAGCAAAAGGAAAATTTTGATACCACTTTGAAAATGGAAAAGGTGATATCACTTGAAAAGAAAAGGATAAAACTCATGCCAAGGTCAAGATGATCAAAAGTCTATCACTCTTAGAGAGAATGCCATTTTATCATAAAAGAGTAACAAAATAGCATATGGGGTCAAGAGATTTCACAAGGGTAGCTAGCAATGATAATAAATATCAACTAGACTTTGAGGGGCAAAGGGAATGGCTGATAGAATTGAAATCAACAGGTTTTGAAATAAATTGGCTATTTTTCAGAGAAATCGGAAGTACCACAGTTTCACTACTAGTACTTCCGAAAGACGGAAGTACCGTAGAATGTGCAGTAGTATTTCTGATTTTTCTACAAGCATGCCAAGGATTGGAATTTTAAGGAGAGGGTTAATATAATATTATACCTTGCTCTAACCCTTTCACAAGAAAACTTAAACCACTTGTGGAGCATTTCTAACTATATGCCAAGATTAAAACTTCTTTTCGATATAGTTTTTAACAATTAGGCTTTTATTTTTTAAAAAAATCTTATTTTCAAAGGAAACTTCAAAATTGCAAGATAGGGCATTAGAGGGTATTTTTAAGCATTAAAATTTATGTACGAGTTATAAATATCCTTATGAGCCAATATATCAATTATTATAGCTCAAATAGCAAAACTCACTTAAGTGCTAGATTGTGACCACTTAGGTCAACATAGGATTTTAGATGAATTTCAAAACCAAAAAACTTTTGATTAGTTAGCCTTGTGGAAAACTTTTGAATACCAATAATATTTGAAATAGCCAACTCTAGATTTTTGGTGTTGAATACTTTTTCAAGTTCCATTTAGAATTAATTTTTTGGCTAATTTTTTAGTTTTAAGACAACACAAGATACTATATTAGTAGTTTTGGGTTAGAAACTCAATTTTACTTGAAATAAGGTTTTCTAAAGAGAAAATGTTTGAAATGCATTTGTGTACTGTTGTGGTTACAAACCAAACAGAGAGAGAGAGTATGGTAGTGAAGAGTTAGGTGAGCAATGGCATAGGGTTTTCCCCCATGGCCTGTGTCATATATATATCTCCATATGGGGAGTACTTTTACAACTGTACCCTTACATCCGAGTATTCCCTACAAGGGCACTTACGTCATTACACATGTCCCATTCTGGGCCTTACATTCCTCTAACAGGCCTGCTGGGCCTAGGTGGGGGCCATCCCTACGACAGGAGCCTCTCATGGTGAAGGGCTTCAAGGGCCGAAGCCATGTTGCCGAGTCCTTTGGCCCCCTCCGTCCCTGCGGCCTGTGAACTTCCTCAACGTTTGGCGAAGCCTTATTGCTTGGTGTAGTGTTCGCCCTGCCGCGAGGATGTGGCGCTGGGCGAGTTGGCGAAGTCTTCGTCGTCCCCCGGGCCCTGCAGTAGTGGGGTCGAGGTTGCCCTCCGGGCCGAATATCGAAGTCAAGCTCGATATCGAGATCAGGGCCGACGTCGGCGTAGGAGTCGGAGTCGAAGTCGCATCCGCCTTGGCGGGGTTGGTAGTTGCCCGGGCCGCCCTCAGCCGCGGGTTCTTTGGGCTGCGAAGTCAAAGTTGGAGCGGAGGCAGACCTCGCGCCTATGGCTTTGCCTGGGGACGAGGTGGGTGCGGCTCCGCAGTGTGGTAGTGCGCATTAATGTTTCCTGGAATCACGCCGACCCCTGGAATGGCAGGTGCAGGATGCTGCAGTCGTACGTGCTTCTCCACTCGGGGTGTGCAGGCGGCGGGCCATGATTGGCGCGACGCGGGTTGTCAGTGGTCGCACGACCGCGGCTGTTCGCCCCTTCCCTAGAAAGATGGGACACGTGGCGGGGGGCCATGGGTGCGTCGTGCGCCGTCTGCCCGCCTACCAGCGTGCGCCCCCAGCTGCGAACGGTTGCGCTTTCCGATCGTCGGCAGCCGAACAGCTGGGCTTGCGCCGGTCGCGCTGCCGCATGTGCGGTCGCCGGTTGAGGTTCCCGTCGGTTGGGCTCCCTTGCTGATCGGGTATATATATTCTGCTGGTGTTGCGCCGTACCTGCATTATACAGTCGGATAGGTGGCTTGCTGCTCGCACACCGTGCTCTCATGCGAAAATGGCAAGGTTTGACTTGCTCTCATAGACAGATATGCTTGAGTTCATCTGCATCCTCTAATTGCGCCAAGCGGCGTTATCATCGGGGAGTGTTGATGTACTGAATCGTATCTGTTTATGAGAACAAGTCAGAACCTGTCGGAAATCAGCCTTTGCGTTCCCGAATTACGGGGAACTCCCACGGTGCAAGGGTGGCGATTGGGTGCATTGTGGGTAGACCGACATTCGCTCGCCTTCACCCTCTGCTTCACCCGGAACGTCCCGCCGGGGGGAAGCCAGACCTCTGACGCGTGGGGCTGAGTCGGGGCCCGACTAGATCCCAGAAATGTAGGCCAAACTGGGCGTTCAAGCGGAAGTGCCAGGGGCGGGGTGAGCTTCGGCCTTGTCGCGCAGATCTGTGGCGCTGAGGCAATGTACTCCCCCGCGAAAGTGGGGCTGGGAGCGACCCCAGAGTCTCGTTACCGAGGCGGAGCTCCCGTCGAGGCTGCCGTCGAGGTTGCTTGGACCGTGGTGGCTTGCTGTTACAGCCCGGCGTGGGGCCGAGGCATGTGGGCGAGCCGAGGTGGAGGGCGGAGTTTCTCCACTAAAGCGGAGACTCGCTATTGAAACAGAGACTCCACCGCGATTGCGGCTGGGGTTGGTTGGTCCTCGCCTTAGTGGAGGCAGACCTCGCGCCCCAGATTCCCCTAGGCGCGGGGTGGTTGTGGCTCCGCGGTCCGATAGTGCGCTTTGATGACTCCTGGAATCGCGCCGACCTCTGAGCTGTCAGGCTGCTGCAGCTGCGCATGTTGCCCCACCAGGAGTGTACACGCGGCGGGTTGCAATTAGCGCGTCGTGCGCTGATGGGTCTTTGTACGACCGCGGTCGTACCCGACACGCGTGGGCGGTCGCGACGCTTCGGCTTCGGTCGCCGGGGGGGCGGTTTGTTGTCTGCCAGTTACGCTTACCGGCGGTGCAGGAGACGAGGGGTCTTTAAATACCCCCCGTGGTACCACGCCTGTGCCTCCTCCCCAAGCTTTTTGACCACTCACCTCATCTCTTCTTTGCTTTTCTTGCCACCGCACTCCCTTTGCGCCGTTGTCTAACTTGCGGATAACGATGGCGCACGGCGATGAGCATTCTCAGATGATCGGCGACTACGCCATCCGCCGGCGGTCCTCGCCGCTTAAGGTGGAGTACGCGCTCGAGGGGCGCGACCCGACAGCGGCAGACAACTGGTGGGTGGTGGTTACAGACCAAACAGAGAGAGAGAGAGTATGATAGTGGAGAGTTAGGTGAGCAATGGCTTAGGGTTTTCCCCCATGGCCTGTGTCGTATACATATCTCCGTATGGGGAGTGCTTTTACAACTGTACCCTTACATCTGAGTATTCCCTACAAGGGCACTTACGTCATTACACATGTCCCATTCTGGGCCTTACATTCCTCTAACAGGCCTGCTGGGCCTAGGTGGGGGCCACCCCTACAACATGTACTTTTTTCAACTAGTTTTTCGCAGATATACTAATAATTTCAAAATTTTGACTTTTGGCTAAAAGGCTCAATTTTGAAAAATCAATACTAGCACTTAATCAATTTGGGCACACTTAGGGATGTGATACATATGAATATGATTTAACACTCTCCTTAATGTGCCACTACATTTTGCTCATGATTACAATAATAAATTTTTAGAATAAGAGCAAGAGCAAGAGTACCCATTTTAAATGATATTCATGCAATACAACTAACACAAGGGTAGGGGTTAAATATATCAAATGCAAATACTTGTTATTGAGATGGCATTGGTTTATGATGTGGCTTGATCATTCTCAAGCTTGGCCCAATTTTCATATGATAGTATTTACCTTTTCATGAATAAGTCAAGCTTCCAATGTCTCTCCACGTATCTATTAAGTATTTAAGCGCATTTTGGTACTCAAAACTTGGTTGAGTCTATGATTGTTAGTCACAATAGATTTGGGCACCCAAATAGCCCTAACATTAAATTTTTGTGAACTAACATTTCTAGCAAACACATTATTATTTTTATTTTTCCTAAGCAAACAGTGCTCATTAACAAAAGATGGCTTAGGAATGATACCTTTGAGACAATCTGAGAGACCATGTGGAGGTGTCCCCATATTTGTGATGAGTAATTGACTCGTGTTCTGGAAAGTTTGAGTTTGATTTGGTTGGTTCGCACCAAGTTGGTGCATGGCGCAGTCTGGTTCGGTTGGACTTGGTTGAACTCGGTCGGACGTGCTTAGGACACTTGTTCTTTTACTCAATCGATTGTTCGGGCTATTTCGTGTTTGAGTATGTTTCACTGATGCTAATGTTGGTTATGCTGTTTCGAGCGGTGCTATGTGATGGTTTCTTGTCTGTGATGGCTGCAGGACTTTGAGGTGGAGTCATGGCGAGGCATGGATGGCCAGACTAGGCACGGGCGGTGCTGAGGTCAAAACAGTTGAGAGATGCCGAAGATGACAAGGACTCGAAGTGGTTGCGAGGCGTCGATAGCGAGAAAAGAGGAAGCTCCCAGGAAGGTGCGGCAGGGGCATTTCGGTAAAATGCGCAAGGCTGCAAAATGGAAGCAGATTCGGTTGAAGATAACGGGTTGGAGACCCGTTAGTGGTAGTGGTAGTGAAGGCTAAATAGAAAGGGTTTAGGGTTTGGAGGGTATGTATGCTTTCCTTCCATCCTGATGAGGGCCTTCGACTTTTTGCCTTATGAGTGTGTGAGTTGGGGAGTGAAAGATTGCTGCCACTTCTTGATTTGCCATTTGAGTGTGAGCCTGGAGCCTTAAGAGAAGAGGCAGGGTGTTGTGTTGCTGTACGGGTGTGTTTTCATTTCTTGTGTGTGTTCCTCTTTGTTGAGAATCATGTAGTGTGTTGGCTGTAGAAGAATCCTCATGTAATCATTCATCGTGGTGACTCAATATGAAAAGTCCTGAGTTTGAGCTTTTATGATTTCCTCGCATTTCTCAGTGTTTCTTTTGCTTCAGGACTGCATTCTGTTCTTCTCTGTGTTTTAAGTGTTTGTGTTGATTCGTTGCTCAAGAAGTTGCAAAATGGATTGCTCTGAACTAGAAATACCCCAAGGCTAGTTGACCAATCCATTTCCTGGAGCAAAAGGTAGAATCAAGCTGCTTTCTTTTCTCTCAGTCAATCACCACATTTTCCTCTGTTTACCCATTCTAGGGTTTGGAGTCAGGGAAGGTTGAGTTGTTTGATTTTCTTGGTGTAGATCATTTTAGGCTTGTGTTTCTTTGTTCTGAGGTCATTTCCTGCTGTATTGCAAAGTCTCATGAGCAAAAGATTGGAGAATGGCAAGTAATTTGAAAGTCAATCTCATTTTCGGTTCAAAGTTCAGTTTCTGTCTAGATTTCAGCTCATTGCCTTTTGTTCTGAATTTTCTTGTTCTTGAGAGCCAACTGCTATTTAGTTTGAGTCTCTAATTTCTTTGGCCGGAGAAGAGCAGCACCAATCCAAGAATTTCCCTGTTTTCAGCCGATTGTGCAGTAATTACTGTTTTGGCTATTTTTAGCTCCTTTGCCGATTGCTCTCAATCAGGAAGGTAGTTCTTTCTCAAGATGGAAGTTAAGCTTTTAATCTCAAACAGATTTTTCTCACCAACTGTCTTGATCGTTGAAAGGATTTTCAATCGGATCACCTAATCCTTGTTTAGTTTTCAGCAAACAATTGTGTGTTCAGTCTCTGCATTTTCGGCTTAGCTCCTGTTTTCTACTGTCAGTTTAATTTCAGTTCAGTCTGGAGTTTTCAGTCAGCTGCAGTTTCTATTTGGTTTGATCCTCTGTAATCAGTTCTCTACTGCTTTGATCTGCAGTTCTCTGTTCCTTTCACTGTTGCTTTCTTGCTGCAGTTTTCAGTAGTTTTCTTTAGTATTTGCATGTTTCGGTCATCAGCAGTATTTATTTTTGTTTGTTCCTTTTTGTGTCTTGTTTTCGGCTGTCAGTCTTGCTGCAGTTTTCAGCAGTTTTCTTTAGTATTTGCAGGTTTCGGTCATCAGCAGTATTTATTTTCATTTGTTTCTTTTTGTGTCTTGTTTTTGGTTGTCAGTCTTGCTAAAGTTTTCAGCAGTTTCCTTTAGTATTTGCAGGTTTCGGTCATCAGCCAGTTTTCGGCAGCAGCTGCAGTTTTTAGTATTTCAGTCTCCATGCTTTTCTGATTTCAGTCATTTGGTCTCGGCCGGCAATCAGTTTCTTAGTGCAGCTGTTTGTGTTCAATTATTGCAAGCTGAATGCTATCCTTTCCTTTATCAGTTTGTTGTTTCAGGTTCAGTGAGCATGTATCTTCTTCTTCATAGCTCCTATAGCTATTGGAGAAGAAATTTGTGGATACTTAGGGGCGGATTTTGAAGGCACCATTCACCCCCCTCTGTTACCATTTCCGATCCTGCACAATCCTTACTAAAATATCTATTTTTCCATCAACTGTAGCAAGTTTGGCAATTTATACCTCTTCTTATCTTCTTGTCTTTCTCACTGCCATTTTGCCTCTTCTTTGATGACTTTTGCTTGTCATTCACCTTGTTGGGGCACACCGAGGCAAAGTAAGCCTTTTTGTTGTGCCCAAAGCACTTGACAATGTTGAATTATTTTTCACATTGCTTTGGGATGCTCTTCATCTTTTTCTTGGAGGTGAAACCGATACCTCTCTTGTTATTTAACTTTTTTTTACTATCCAATGTTTTGCCAAGAGAGGCCTTCCCTTTGTAGCTTTTCTCTAAGTCATTTCTCAAAATTGTGACTTGGGCCTTGAGCTCATTATTCTCCTCTACAAGGTTGGTCTCAACAAGCATAGAGGAAGTAGATGCATCTATTTTTGAGCAACGAGGTAAATCTAGCAAATCACCACAAGATATGGGTATGCTAACTTTAGATGAATTGCAAGAGCTAGGAGCTACACATGGCGTATCATTTATTAGATCACATGTAATGCCTATATCCATATTTGGCTTAGAATAT
This sequence comes from Dendrocalamus latiflorus, assembly GCA_017311315.1. Lineage (NCBI taxonomy): Eukaryota > Viridiplantae > Streptophyta > Magnoliopsida > Poales > Poaceae > Dendrocalamus > Dendrocalamus latiflorus. The sequence goes on along the minus strand of CM029652.1, from coordinate 41,632,526 downwards.
TTCTTGAAAAGAAGAGACCCATGTTCTTCTTTCAGCACATCATCATAATTTTGAAGAGAGATATATTCTTTTTCAAAAAACCTTAAATAGCTTTCTCCTTTCCAAGAAATTTATTAAGTTCATCTAGCATGTCAATCAATTCATCACAACAAGGTGCATCATTATCATCATCATTATTTACCTTCTTATTACCTTTTACCATGAAGCTTTGAGTTGATGTGGAGAGAATGGTGGATTCTTCACCGTTGGAGTTAAAAGTTGAGCATTCATTTCGAGACATCCACGCTTGGATTCAATCCTCATCGGATGAGGTGGACATTTCATAATTATCTTACATTTTCATCCACATTTCATGAGCGCTCTCTGGATTGCATATTTTGTTGAACACCTCTACATTCAAAGTACTAAATATAGCGTTAGTTGCTTAAGCGCCGAGATATGAGCATTTCTCTTCCTCAATTATTGGAGCAAGAGGATTCTTTGGAGGAGAAAAGTCCACATCTACAATCCGCCATATTTTTGGGCTCATAGCCTTAAACTAACAAATCATGCAGATTTTTCAATTATCATAATTGATGCCATCAAATAGAGGTGCCTCATTTAGGTGAACTATACCTCTAGTTGCCATTCTTTACTCTCTAGGCGGTAAAGCCTAATAAATGAGAGAACAAGCTCTGATACCACTTGTTAGATCAAGGAGGCCAACTAGGGGGAGAATAGGCGGCATAAAAAATCTTCTCCAATTAATTATCAATTTCTATTTGGCTAAACCAAGTATAAGATGTGGAAGCTTAACTCAAATTGGTTTAGCACAAATATTGCCTAAATTAATTATGATCACCTAAGTGCACCAACATTCTAAGGCTTACGATAAAGTTTGCAATTATAGGATGACAAGCAATCAATTTAATTCTATGAATGTAAATTGCTTGAATGTAAATTAAGCATAAGAAAACAAACCATGATTGATATAATTGCTTTTTACCATGGTGATTAGAGACTTGTCGGTCTTTCCTAGTCCATATTCAGGTTAGCCTAAATAAATTGGATCGGCTCTATGAATTAAGCCGAAACACCTTAATCCACTAAGATTACTCTTCCTCCACTCCAGAGATAGTGAACACCACACCACGCATAATTTGCCGGGCATTCTCACAAGCTTCTTGAGAAGATCACCGCGCACGACGTCTCCAACGCCGTCTAGGAGTCGGCAAACTCTGATAGTAATAAGTCAAGCCTCTCGGTTGACTCTCACCACGTGCAATGAATGCACACCGCTCAGGTTGATACACAATCCACCTCTCGATATAACACATGCAATCTAGAGCCTTCATCCTTGCTCACAAGGTGCAACATATGCACAATTGAGAGGATGACCTCACACTAGCGCAAAGGAGTGTCAAAGGATGCAACAAAAACTTACTCCAACCAGCCACAAGGGGGTATATGTACCCACATCACAAAAACTAGCCGTTGAAAGCAAAACCCTTAAAAAATAGGATTTTTTGAAGTACTACTAGCTTACGACCAATACTTTCGCTCCCTTCTGCAACGGTCAAAAAACTAGCTGTTGCAGACAAATCCGGCAGTTTCGATGTGCAAAGTCCAATACTACCGATCATGGGAAGTACCGCAGCACTCGAGCGAAACTACCGATTTCCTCAGGGATGAAAAGACTCTACACAAGTGTTTGGAAAAAACGTACCGCTACACAAGCCGATCGTTCCAAAACTCGGAAGTACCGCTCACATAGAGCCAGTAGTACTGCTCGCTGATCGGACTGCTCACACAGAGATAGTCAGACTACTCACACAGAGCTGGTCGAAAGTACTGATCGTCGACTACATTGGTCCCTGACCACGTCGGATGGTTTGACCACTCAGGCTTCTGACCACGTTGATTTTTGACCACACTGTCCAGATTGACCATACAAGTCTCTGACTACACTGATCTTCGACCACGCTGGTCTCTGACCACGTTGTCCAGTTAGACCACATAGGTCTCTGACCACATTGGTTTTGACCATAGAGGTTTTGACCATGTCAATCTTAGATCATGTCAATCTTCGATCACATAGATCTCCAGCCACCACGTCAATCTTCAACCACGTTGTATCAATCATGTCAGTTCAACCACGTCGATTTCGACCGCACAGGTCTCGACCACGTCGATTCGACCACTCAGATTTGACCATGCCAGTTTTGACCATGTTGGTTTCGATCTCACAGATCTCAACCACGTCAGTTTCGACCACATTGGTTCGACCACACAGGTCTCCTGACCACCAACAGACACGGTAGTTTCACAATTACAATGTCGGTAATTTCGTTCAATGATGGTACCGCAAAATACACTACAGTTGTTTTGATTACCCTGAGAAGTGCATATACTTCAATAGATTTTGCAAAATACATTTGCAAACTATAATATTATGAACACAAGGTTTATCCATGATTTCCAACAATCTACCAAACTCATTTGCACACTTTTAGAATCATGACACACGGATTATATATATATGAGCTTCAACTATTTGTAAAACACACTTGCAAATATAAGCCTGATACTATAAAGAATGGAAATATGGACTTCAAACACTTGTAAAACACATTTGTAATGTATAGTCTCATGTTATAAGGATTCGACACATTAGCCACAACTATTTACAAAATATATTCGCAAATACAGGTCTCATGCCGAGAAGAGATAGAGCAAGTGAGGTTGAGCTATCAACAAATGATGAGACTCAAGCTACTAGATATGACCCCTCTTAATAGTACGACAACCTATACTAGCAACCCGGCCTTTCAACCAAATACCGAGACCAATAAAAGACTAAGAACGCATCCTTAATGCTAGCTAGTCATACCTTTGCCTTGACTCATGGTCTTGACATGTATCAACTCATGATGCATCGTACCATCTAACCATTAACACATAATGGAAGAACTAGATGACAACCTGATTATGAGTATATATGAACTATACAAGCTATATATACTCAAGAGATATGTTTGAAAGTAAAGATTCTTAATATGTGAAAATAGAACATGGATCAATAGTAATGAAACCACAAAATATTAAGTGAACTCCCCCTAAATATGTGCATATAAAAATGTATTGTGAAAGCATATACACATATTCAATTTAACTTATTTGGTAAAGTTCATTCTATTTTTGGATCCGAGGAATGTAATAAGATAAGAATATGATATTAAATGCTTATGTCTTATGTTTTTCACCCTTTCATCCAAATGAGACTAAATAATATCATAATCGATAAATATATTAGTCTCACAATTGTATTTATCGTTATCACCAAAACCAATTTAATGAAGCTTGAACTTACAGCGGAGGCCTGAGCAGATCTAGCCGAGCGGCTAGGCCAACGAGAAGTTGATACGGCTAGGTCGACTGAGGAGGCGGGGTGGCAGTGGAAGCCGGCGGGGTCGTGCAGTTGCGGGAAGGAGGTTTGGCGACCGGCGGGGTCACGGGGAGGCGAGCTAGCTCTACGGAGGCGGCTGGGCGCCCAGGCCAATAGGGGAATGGGTCCGCAACACAGAAAGGCGAGCCAGTGGAGTAAGTGAGCCGAGAGAGCTAGAGGTTAAGGTGAGTAAACTTCTTTATATTGAGTTATTCGATAGTATTGACCATTTATTCCTAGCTAGCTGGATAAACTTACTACATGTACATAGAACCTAGTTTATCCTTCTGTAGGACCGAAATGGCGACAGAGGGGGGGGGTGAATGTCGATCTTTAAAAATCGCCCCCAACAAGTATCCTCACTTAAGCTTCTTCTCCAATAGCTATGGGAGCTATAAAGATAGAAAATAAGCACTCACTGGAAATCACAGAGACAAGGAAAAACCAGATCCAGAAAGAAGCAATCAAGAAAAACAAATTCAGCGCAAGACTGGCTGCAAGCGGTAGTACCGCTGTGACGAGCGGTAGTACCTCTGGGCGATAGTACCACTATGCCGAGCGGTAGTACCTCTTGCCGGAGACGTTCGGACCGTCCGAACGTTTCATCGCTGCCGATCGGACTGGTCCGAACATGGGCGGTAGTACCGCTAAGCCGAGCGGTAGTACCTCTGAGCGGTGGTACCTCTCTAGGAGCGGTAGTACCTCTCGAAGAATTTCAGCAAACATGATTTTCAGGCAGCAGACCGAAACTTCGGATTTTTGGCTAAATTGAGGGTTTGCTCTCAATCTCTTTGATCCAAAGCCTTACTACAATGTACCAAATAGTAAGGGGACCCTGCGAAACAAGAGAATCAAACCAAAAGGCAAGAGTTTCAGATTATGGGTAAAAATCTGAAATTTTGCAAGACCCGAGCCAAAAATCAAATTGCTTCCCAACCTTTGATCCTATGGCCAAGAGATTTTGCAGATATGTTAGCAATAGCCATAGAACTCCTCAGACAAAAACTCAGGGCATTTCCTTAAGAGAATCAAGAATTCAACCAAACCCTAGAAAAGCTCTGAAGAACAGGGAAGCCTCAAAAATGAAATCTTGAGATTAAATGAAGTTTGCTCTTGGGAAACTTGATCAAATGATCTTAGAGAATCATCCCAACCTAGAGCAACCCATTTTGGGCCTTCTCAACAAGAAAAACACAAGAACTCAAAAACTCAAGAAATCAAGAAATGAGGCATCGAAGGGAAACAGAGAGCACGGGAGAAGAACTTCAAATTTCATTCCAACCATTCAAAGATTACAAGGGATACAAGGAACTACGTCCCCATACGCATGGACATTCGGACAGAGGAATGATTACAAGTAGACTCAACTCATCCTCTCCCTCTCAATCCTCAAGAACACCAAGAGCCACACATGCTTCTTGGGAGGAACACAACGAACAGAGAGCTCACATGGAAACCATCGAAGGGGACACAGAGGGAACACAACTCTGCCTCCACCAACAACTCTCAACCACTAAAGCCTAAAGCCAAAACAAACTCTAAAGCCTATTTTGACTAAAGGAAACCCTAAAATCCCTTCAAGTGTTCAAGTGGGCATGCAGCCCCTCCAACCTATTTATAGCCCACGGCTAACGGGTCTCCACCCCGTTACGCCCGCTAAATCCAACGGAGCCCGCTCCCGCTTGTGCAGCCTTGCGAAATTCCCGTTTCGCCCCTCCTGCACCTTCCGGGAAGCTTCCGCGCTCCTTGTCTCGCACGCCTCGCAACCACCTCGAGTCCACGTCGTCTTCGACACATCCCGACCGTTCTGACCTCAGCGCCGCCTGCGCCTAGTCCGGTCCACCATGTCTCGCCACGACTCCGCCCGATGTCCTGCAGCCACACAGACAAGAAACACATCAAATAGCACCGCTCGATACATGAAAGCATAAATACCATCATACTTACCACAGATGAAGTCCAAACCTGTCACATCAAAGAATCAGCGTCCTAATCCCATATGACCAAGTTTGACCACAGTCCGACCGAGCCCGTTGCACCATGCAACGTCAAGGTCCAAACCAACCAAACCAAACTCGACTAACCTAAAGCGATGTCAATTACTCATCATAAACACGGGATGACCTCCACATGGTCTCTCACCTTCTAATTCTATAATTTCATAAATTATATGTGTTAATGACCAACTTGAATTCTTAGAGATGAAAATAAAAATTATGATTTGTGTGCTTCGGTTAGAATTGATGTGTCACATTTTTTATATTTGCAATAATAGATAAATGAACTTTGTGTAACTATTTCGCAAGCAGTAGTACTCTTCTAACCAATAAGAGTGCAACTCAACCTAAGAGGATACAAGTAGAAGTTATTCTAATAACATTATTGTCGATCCGATGCATTGTAAACCAATAGAAGATAATGCCAATAAATTAAAGATCAAGTGATGAAGACATATTTGTTTAATGGTCCAACTCGAGCAATTGGACATGCCTTTATAAAGACATTTGATGGCAAAGTGTGATAATCCTTTAAAGAATCATGGTTCAATAAGTTCAACTAGTTGGAATATAGTTGAGAAAAATGATACTGCTTTTTGTTTCTATTATTTTCTTTTCAAGAAATCGACACACCACAACACATTTGGGAGTAGTGTATTCACAAAAGTTGAGTTGTCTTGTTGAAAGACAACATCTGTTTAGATAATATTTTCAGCAATGAATATTATCAAAACAGATTTACACAACAAGGTATCCGATGAGCAACTCAATGATTTGATAGTGTGCTACACCGAGCGAAAAATATTTAAAAGCATTGATGATGATAAAGTCATAAGACGATTCCTAGGCATGAAATCTCGCAGAATGAATTTGTCTCGTGATTTAAGCTTGCGTATTAGTGGTATGTTATATTTTTCTTGAATGTTTATGATCTTTTACAATTAGTTACCACAAATTTTGATATTTTTCATACACAAATAACTGATATCTACTCACTAGAAGTATATCTATATATTTTTTGGACGTGCTTTTTATTACTGAGGTATTTTTGTTGTATTTCTCTCCTTTTTTGTTTTGTTTATCTTCTATTCATATATGAATTTGAATTGCACAAGAGTAAATACTATGTTTGTATCAAGCTAGCTTAGTCCTTCACGGTTTTGAGCCCACCCTCTATTTTTATCCTGGCTTCGCCACTGGGTGAGAAGGCTTTATTTTGGAAAGATTTGTGGCTTGGTCAACAGACAATAGCCCAAAAAGTATCCCAAAGTCTATAACATTATGTGGGATAAGAAAGCTACAGTGCAGAAGCACTTGCTGGTGGCTTTCCTGCTGTGAGATTTAGAAGAACTCTTTGGGGTATACTTCGGAACAATGGAATAACTGCAGCAAGAATGTGAGGATGTTACTTTATCCGATGAAGATAACAAATTGAGGTGGCTCATAATAGCCAATGGTCAATTCTCTGTCGGTTCCATCTACAAGGCACTGATGAGGTGTAATTGGACTTTTGAGCACAAATTCTTGTGGAAGGTAAAATTACCCCTGAAAATATAAATTTTCTTATGGCTGATCCAAAAGCGCAGGATCATGACCAAAGACAATTTATTCAAGAGGGGTTGGAAAGGTGAAAAGAAATGTCAATTCTGCGGAGTAGAACAAAACATTGGCCACCTATTCTTTGTTTGTCTCATGGTTGGTTAGATACATGTGGAATATTGTCAAATGTGCGTTTGGTTTCAGCTGCCTGCCTGCGAATGTGGAACAGCTCTGGAATAGCTAGATCCGAATGTTCCTGTTAGTTTGAATTAACGGAAAAGTGCCCCATGTAATTTATTGGATTAATTCTAATTATAAAAGATCTAGTATGATGGTTGCTAAATTTAAAGTATTAGAATTATTGGATTTTAAATCCCTCTTGTCTCCTTTTGAATGGTGTATGTGTGCTACATTAATTGGCAGCCACAAAAGATCTTGGCATGCAGTTTACATGCAAAAGTGACATGCAAAAGTGCAGTGCAGCACAAGCATTTATTGTTTGCTTGTATGGCTTGCTGCATGCATTAGTTAGTGGCAGTTGTGTATGGTTTCAGCATGTGCTAGTCTAATGCATGCAAGAAAAGAACGCACACAGCAACAGTTCTTTGCTCACGCCTATTCGCATGCAATGCGACTGTGGCGAAAAAGAGCAATGGCCGGCTAAAGCGTCTGTTCGACTGCTATAAAAGGAATGCTCCATCATTCGTAAAAGATGGTCAGAAAAAATAGCGCATGGATGAGTGTGCAGTGCATGAAACTGAAAGAAAAATGGTAGAGCATATACACACATACACTTGAGTGCTAGTTCTTTGATCATCAAAAGAATGCTGTAAAGAAAAGGTAGAGACAAGAGAAAACTCTTACTACAAGGAAGAAAAGATTGCTGCAATATGGATCAAGGTAAGTTTATGTATGATTGAGGTTGAACAAAACAGTGTTGTAAATTAAAGTTTCCGCTTATATTTGGTATCAGAGCAAGGATACAACACTTTTGTTCACCATGAAAGTTTTTTCTTCTGTTGTCTTAATGCTCCTTTATGGTCTCTTTGCTGATCATATGAAAGTTTGTTTATGCTATTTTGTATGGATTTTGTGCTGGACATAATAGTGTTTGTCCTAGTACATTGAAATAGCATATTCTTATATTTGTTTCTTATGAAATGAAATACCAATCAAATGATCAATGTATAGTACAAGTTAGTCGTCACCAAAGTGGCCTAACTAAAAAGTTATTGACATTTATTTGAGTATTTTTCTGTTGTCCGGTCGTAGCGAATGCTGTTATAATGATTGTACAATTAATCTTATTAATTATAAAGCATGGAGGTCGCCCAAAGGTGGATCATTGCTTATAATTAATAACATGAAAGAAATTGATCAACATTCTTAGTAACATGTATATCCAAAGATAGCATGTGTAAAGATCTAAGTATGTTTGAAAAATCTGTTAAAGTTTATCTTTTGACAGTTTTAATGATTGTATTTAAAATTCATCCAAAGATGATTTTAGATGCATGTCTAAAAGTTTTTGTCTGGATCTAATTTGGTCAAAATATTTATTTTGAGCATGTTTTTTCTACAGCCACTATAAACCTGTATGCTCAAAGCAGCGGGCATGTAAAGTTTAATGGACTGAATTATGCTAATTGGTCAGAGCAAGTGTGTTTCCAATTGGGTGTTATGAATTTAGATTATGCATTGCTTGTGGATAAACCAATCATCACTGAGGACAGTACGGATGATGACTTGTCTCTTTTAGAGACTTGGGAAAGGTCCAACAGATTGAGTTTGAATCTAATGCATATGTTGATGGCTGAAAATGTTAAGCCATCAATGCCCAAAACGGAAGAAGCAAAAGAGTTCATGTTGAAAGTTAAAGAATACTCTCAATTGGACATTCGGACAAGTCTATTATGGGGAATCTCATGAGTGAGTTGACGACTAAGAAATTTGATTGGTCGCAACCCATTCATGATCATGTGACAAACATGGCTAACCTTGCAGCGAAGTTGAAAACCATGGGTATGGACTTGAATGAATCTTTTTTGGTTCAATTCATTATGAACTCGCTACTTCCTGATTTTGGCCTGTTCCAGGTGAATTATAACACCATTAAGGATAAATGGAACTTTTAAGAAGTAAAGGCCATGTTAGTTCAAGAGGAAGGGAGATTAAAGAAAATTAGAGAAAATTCTGTCCATCTCACGGTTCATGAGGGTGCTAGCTGCAGTAAGGGAAAACCAGGGATAAAGGGTAAAAAGAAGGATAAAACTCCTGGAGCTGTTAAGGAGGGTCAAATCCGTAAAGATATGAAGTGTCATTTCTGCAAGAAATCTAGACATTTCAAGAAAGATTGCCCAAAAAGAAAGACTTGGTTCGAAAAGAAAGGTACATATTATGTTTCTGTATGCCTTGAATCAAATCTTATTGAAGTTCCCAATAATACCTGGTGGTTAGATACTGGTGCAACTACTCATGTGTCTCACATTTTACAAGGATTCCTTTCGATCCAAACCATAAGCAGAACTAAAAATTTCCTATATATGGGAAATAGAATGAAGGCACAAATTGAAGGCATTGGGACATATCGCTTAATTCTAGATTCCGGATGCCACTTGGATCTTGAAAAGTGTCTTTATGTTTCCGAATGTGCTAGAAATTTAGTTTCTGTTGCAAAGTTGGATAATAAAGGTTTTAAGTTTAAGATTGGAAGTGGTGCATTTTCCTTGTATAAGTATGAGTACTATTATGGTTGTGGTACTTTATCTGAAGGATTGTATCGCTTTAATCTAAATAATGGATTTGTTGAATCTCTGTTTAATGTTGATTTTTCAGTTGGCAATAAACGTGGTGCAAATAGTGAATGTTCTGCTTTCCTATGGCATCAAAGACTTGGTCACATATCCAAGGAAAGAATAATGAGGTTAATGAAGAATGAAATTTTACCTCAATTGGATTTTGTCGACTGGAATATATGTGTAGAATGTTTTAAAGGAAAGCAAACCTCACATATATCAAAGCATCCTGCCATAAGAAGTAATGCACCATTAGAGTTAATACACACTGATATCTGTGGTCCTTTTGATGTTCCTTCCTGGGGAAATGAAAAGTATTTCATCACTTTCATTGATGATTACTCACATTATTTCTATTTATACTTGTTGCATGAAAAGTCTCAAGCAGTGGATTATCTAAAGATATTCATTGATGAAGTTGAAAGGCAACAAGATAAAAAGATTAAAGTTATGAGATCTGATAGAGGTAGTGAATATTATGGCAAATATAATGAAAATGGACAATGTCCAGGTCCATTTGCTAAGTTCCTTTAAAGCAGAGGCATTTGTGCACAGTATACAATGCTTGGAACACCTCAGCAAAATGGTGTAGCTGAAAGGAGAAATCGTACTCTCATGGATATGGTTAGGAGTATGATATGTAATGTAAATGTACCTATATCCTTGTGGATGTATGGATTAAAGACCGTTGCATATATTCTAAATAGGGTTCCTAGTAAGTCAGTTCCTAAGACTCCTTATGAACTGTGGACAGGAAGGAAACCTAGTTTAAGACATCTTCATGTTGGGGTTGTCCAGCAGAAGTAAGGATATATAATCCACATGAAAAGAAACTTGATACAAAAACCATTAGCGGTTATTTCATCGGTTATCCTGAAAAATCTAAAGGATATAGATTTTATTGTCCTAACCATAGTACAAGAATAGTTGAGTCTGGAAATACTCGATTCATCGAGAATGGTCAAAACAGTGGGAGTAATGAATCTCAAAGAACAGTTGATGAGATTCGAACAGAAACTTCTTCAACTAACATTTCTCCTCCGGATGTTGTTTTAAAGTTACCTAACAACTCGGAAAGAGAAGATTTAGTTGGTGAAAAGTCGATGGATAATATACAAGTCATGGAGGAAAAAGATATACCACAAGAAATAGCACTAAGAAGGTTTGTAAGACAGAAAAGACCAGCTATTTTGGATGATTATGTGGTATACTCCTTAGAACATGAATATGACTTAAGTATAGATGAAGATCCGGTCTCATTTATAGCAGTCAAGAAAAGTAATAATTCAGAAAAATGGTTTAATGTTATGAAAGATGAGTTAAAATCAATGGATGACAACAATGTCTGGGATTTGGTTGAGTTGCCTAAAGGATCAAAGCAAGTTGGTTGTAAAAGGGTCTTTAAGACCAAACGCAACTCAAAAGGCAATATTGAAAAGTACAAAACCAGACTTGTTGCTAAAGGTTATACTTAGAAAGATGGCATTGATTATAAAGAGACTTTCTCTCCGGTTTCTAAGAAAGACTCTTTAAGAATTATTATGGCTTTCGTTGCACATTATGATTTAAAACTTCATCAAATGGATGTAAAGATCGCATTTCTGAATGGCGATCTTGAAGAGGAAGTTTATATGGATCAACCAGAAGGTTTTAAAGTCCAGGGAAAGGAAAACATAGTGTGTAAATTGAAGAAGTCAATATATGGGCTTAAACAAGCATCCCGCCAATGGTATATTAAGTTTAACAATACCGTTACATCGTACGGTTTTACAGAAAATTCTGTTGATCGATGTATATATCTTAAAGTTAGTGGGAGCAAGTTTATTATATTAGTCATATCTGTTGATGATATTTTGTTAGCCGCTAATGATAAATCATTGTTACATGATGTAAAGAAATTCCTCTCTATGAATTTCGAAATGAAAGATATGGGTGAGGCATCCTTTGTTATTGGAATAGAAATATTCCGTGATAGAAAACAACGATTGTTAGGATTGTCTATGAAAGGGTATATCAATAAAGTTTGGAGAGGTTTAGAATGGATAAATGCTCCGCCGGCATAGTTCCAATCCAGAAAGGAGACAAGTTTAGCAATATGCAATGTCCAAAAAATGATTTGGAACGAAAAGAAATGGAATCTATTCCATATGCTTCGGTAGTTGGGATTTTAATGTATGATTCAACATGCACTCGATCAGATATTACATGCAAAAGTGCAGTGCAGCACAAGCATTTATTGTTTGCTTGTATGGCTTTCTGCATGCAGCAGTTAGTGGCAGTTGTGTATGGTTTCAGCATGTGCTACTCTGATGCATGCAAGAAAAGAACGCACACAGCAGCAGTTCTTTGCTCATGCCTATTTGCATGCAACGCGACTGTAGCGAAAAAGAGCAATGGTTGGCTAAAGCGTCTGTTCAACTGCTATAAAAGGAATGCTTCATCATTCGTAAAAGGTGGTCAGAAAAAATAGCGCATGGATGAGTGTGTGCAGTGCATGAAACTGAACAGAAAAATGGTAGAGCATATACACACATACACTTGAGTGCTAGTTCTTTGATCATCAAAAGAACGCTGTAAAGAAAAGGTAGAGACAAGAGAAAAGTCTTACTACAAGGAAGAAAGGCTTGCTGCAATATGGATCAAGGTATGTTTATGTATGATTGAGGTTGAACAAAATAGTGTTGTAAATTAAAGTTTTCGCTTACAGTTCCAAGTTAGGAGGAAGAAATTGGTGATGGTGGGAGTATCTACGATGCTTTGATCCATATGGAAAGCTCGAAACGCTGCTTGTTCCAGAGCAAAATTTCCAGCGGATCCAACTACTTTGATATATGCTGCGGGATAATGGCTTGACTTTTGGGCGACATTGCAGAAACAGGAGGAAGATCGAGAAATATTGCGTTGGGGAACCAGGCTAATCGAGCAGGTGGCTGATGAACTTTTCAATGTTGGCCAAACATGGCGTCCAAGTCCAACGGTGAGAAGGATTCAGGGTTTGTGATAAAGTTGCTGAAGACTTGATGACGATGGAGAAATCTTGCTCAAGCTTTGTTTCGAAGGGTGGCGTTGTGAGCCGTTTTGGCGGCTTTTTTCCTCGTCCGTAGGCAACTAGTCTTGCTGGTGGTTCTTGCCGCTAGGGTGCCAGTTATGCTCTGGCACCGCCAATTTTTATGGAAATTATGTACATATCTTTAGCACTTAGTAGCTATATATTTTTATTTGAATTTGAACTTCTATGCAATTTGATAATACTATAATATTAGATGTAAATTATACTACATACCCTCTGTTCAGATATTATAGACTAGCACTTTTTCAATACCTATGTGACATTGTATGAATGTACAAAATTACTTTATTCTATTTAGCTCGTAGGAGCTTCTTTAGTTTTTAAGTCAAAAATCAAGTGTCTGATTCACTACCTGCTTATGACGTTGCAATCATTATGGTAAGTACTATAATTCAAAACAAATATTGAATATCTTATATGGCATATTTTATTTACAAAATTTTAAAGGTGTATGTGATATAAATAAGCCGTATCAATATTGTCCGATCATGTATAGTTTACTCAATGATAGCATTCGACCAATCGATAATTCCTTAATAGTCGACCTTTTATCCTTTGTTTAATCATCAATGGTACACATCTAACATAAATTTTCTAGTTCTACCACTAAGCTTAGATTGTTTTGCTACTTGTAGATTGGTATAGAGTGGAAAGTCTAAGGGGCGTTCGTATTGGCCGTGGCAAATGGTTTTTAGCTGCGGCTGATAGTTTTTGGCTAAAAATAAATAGTGGTGGCTAAAAGAAATGACTTTAAGGCTATGTTCATTCCGGCTTCATCTTTTGGCTTCTAGCTTCCAGAAGCCAAAAGCTGGAATGAACACGTTGACTTCTTAATTTTGGTTTTTTTTTGCTTTTTTTACTTTTCTTTTTCTTTTTCTATTTTCTTTTCCCCTTTTCCCTTTGTATTGTCAGTAGAGGTATCACAATTTTTTTTCTTATTTTTCTTCATTTTTGTTTAGTTGAATAACTCAGAAAACTAATGGTCGCCGCAGTACAATTTCAACCAATTACCAGAGGCTAGAAGCTGCTAAAAAAGCTAGAATTAACGGGCCCTAAGAAGGGCGTGAGTGGTGGGAAAGTGGAGAGAGATGCGTGCGTGAAACGGTAGCAAGAGAAGTAATGTGTGATGTGCTGGTGACCTCATGCCTTATCCTCAGACGAAATGGGAGCGAAAGGAGTAGAGAAGCCGCTTCGAGAAATCAGATGTTCAAGCAAAAGCCAGAAGCAGAAACCAATATGAACAGGGCCTAAGTAGCTACTTTCTAAATGTTGCCTGGAAATCTGCTGAAAACTTAAACTACTTTGTACTGGGTTGTAATAATAGAATTCGGAGGGGTTCCTTCTTTTTAAAAAAAGGCTGATTGAGCTTTCTGAGATGAGCCAATGTATATATGGGCTTCTTTTTTCAGTATCTAAAAGTTGTTTTTTGATTTTTCTATTGTAATTAGTTTTTAAACAGAGTATTTTTTTAAGGTAGAGTTATAAGTTAATTATAGCATACACTATAGCAACTTGATTTATATCAGCTCAAAATAATACACGAGTTTTTGTTACTTCTTACTCTCTATCACAAATAAACTAAAAATTATAAACCACAGTTATAAGATATAAATTGAAGAAAAAGACACACAACTGTAGCTCTCATGGTGAAGCAAAACAAACACACACCTGTAGCTCTCGTGGTGAAACACCATCCGCCGTGGCGTACATAGATTTCAGTGTCTTACGATCGAGTACCAGTTAATGAACCGTTGAGAGAGATCGACCCCTCTGCTTATCTCTGATCACCACGCAGCACTACTTTGCATGATCATCATGTACGTCCGTAATTAAACTGATCGAGTAGATCGAGATTCCAGGCAGGAGTAACAGCATATGCCTTGAACCTGCAAATGACTAACAGAAAATTAAAAAAAAACACTGACAATGACCGAGATCGACAAACATATGCAGTATTACGCAGTAAGTTTTATTTTTCTAGCTAGCTAGTACTAATGAGCCGTTTAGAGGAGATGCATATATATAAATAAATAAAACACCTTGTACGGCCTTATATATACATAAAACCACCGTGGCACACGGGGAAAAGAAAACTAACTAATCCAGAACGACATGGGCTTAATTAGCTATAGGATGCAAATAGTAGCAGTTAGTAACATTCGGCCCTCGTTTCATATTCAGTTTCTAACTTCTAATTTTTAATTCACTATTTTTTTATTTTATTTTTTCTATTTTTTTTATTTTTAGGACTTTTTTGCCTTTTCTGTTTTTCATATTTCTTTATATTATCCGTGATAGGATAACATGTTTTTTTTCGATTTTAAATTTTTAAATTTAATTACGACAAATTCTATAATGAAAAATAAACCAGCTACAGTAAAAAAAATTCATAAGCCATGGCAAACTGAACACCACCTTAAAAATACTTAGTTAGCGTCCAGAGACGACCAAGATAAGCATATGCATGTTGCATGCGGGCATATGTGTGTTGGGTGTACATGGTCACAGTAGTGAAGCTAGGATAAAAAATTGAGGGTGGATTTAAAAGACTAAGCTAAATTGGTACGAATATAGCCTTTTACTCTTGTGTAATATAAATTCATACATGAATAAAAAAGAAAAGAAAAAAGAGAGAAATACAATGACAGTACCTCACTATTGAAATGCACATTCAAAAATATATAAATATGCTTTCAATGAGCAGCGATTATAATTTGTGTATCAAAATTAGCAAAATTAGTGACACAATAATAAATTATAAATGATCATAAATATTTTTGTGATACCTCACTATTGGAAAGCGTATTCCAAAATTGTATAAATATGCTTTCAATGAGTAGCGATCTGTCATTTGTATATCAAAATTAGCAAAATTAGTGATACAACAACAAATTGTAAATGAATCGTAAACATTCAACATAAACGAAATACACCACTAAGGGGTTAGCTTAAATCATGAGGCAAAGTTCATTCTGCAAGATTTCATTCCTTAGAAACGTCTTATGATTATATCATCATCAATGCTTTTAAATATTTATTGCTTAGTGTAACACACTATAAAGTCATTGAGCCACTCATCGGTTATATTATTGCGCAAATCTGTTTTGATAATATTCATTGCCGAAAATATTCTCTCAACAGATGTCGTTGCCACTGGAAGGATTAATGTCAACTCGATGAGGCAATATGCTAATAGGAAAATTATATCTTTTTTGTTTCAACCATCATTTGAGTAAATTTTGTAATATCACGATATCTATGAAATTCCTCACTTCTCCTAATATTGAGAATGAACGTTTGAAGCTGACTTCTTGTAATATTGAGTAATACTTGAATTGTTTGTGAAATAGTTATGCGAAATTTGTTTCTTCATTATTGCAAATCTATAAACAAATAGTAAAATTCATCACTATACAAAAATACATCTAAATTGTCTATATTTTACTATCTAATTGTCGATGCAAATATGCAATATTGCAATACAACATCAACAAGATTAAACAAGAAATGATCATGAATTCACAATAAAAAATACCTCTCAAGTGCACCATACTTCCCTTTCTCTCGAAATTGTCCCCATGCCATCGCTTTGGCTTCCCCACACGGCCGCTAGCCTGCTGGCCCTCTCAAGTGCACCGACTCTCCTTTCTCGAAATTGAATCTAGTTCAATTGCATATTTGTATCTGAATGACTAGATCTGGTATTCTGGTGTGTTGATGGATTTAGATGAGGATTAATCACTAATTAGACTTTGTCGGTGGACTAGCAGTTGGGTTGTAGATCGGCCCATCTTCATCCCGTCCTCCCTCACTCAAGCAGTCAAGTTTCAGATCTTAAAGCTGCATCTATTCATTACATCACCATCGGAGGAGGGTGTTACGGCGCTGGCAGAGAGTAGGCTAAAGTTTAACGAAGCTCTCGGTGAATTCAGCTCCCCGGTGAATTAATTTGCCCCCATGATGGTCAGATCCGTATATATCGCAGAGATCGAAGCGGAATAGTCACGAGGCAAAGCAGCACATGATCCATGAGCTGACTCAGCAGCATGCGTGCACCTGCAGATAAGTCCCAAACGTGTACACGTACGAGTGTTCCTTACGCCAACGCGTGCGCGTACTCACTATCATCCATGCATGCAGCCGTACGCGTGGTTTTTCTTCTTGCAGCTTTTTTTTTTTTACAAGCACTGAGCTATATATATAAGAGCAAGTCTCATAGTATAGATAGCTGCTACCTCCAATATATTTCCATGTCATCAAAAGATAATGATGCAGCTAACTCATACAATAAGCTGGCTATAAGTTGTCTCCACAAGAGCTCTCAATCCTTTAATACATACATGGGTATTGATAATTTAATACATACATGGTATAGCAGTTAGTTCTATTGGTACATGCATGGATAACGCCTCTTTTCCTGTGCTATAGCCTGACTTTTGCATGGGAGCCGGCTTGGCTCTCTCTCTCCTTTTCTCTCCCCTCCACATAGGACTATGCTGACATGGATTCTCTTGTAGTTAGCACAGTCAGCCTTATTAAACTTGCTCTAAGGAGTGATTAGTTAAGGGCTAGCTTGATCGATCAACCAGTCTCGTCTTTGACACGATAAAGCATGCAGCCATGTACTACGTACGAAGTAAAACCCTTCAAGTCCCAATCTTAAACTCACTTTATACTGCTCACGAGAATCTGAAATTAGCACATAGATAAGTCAACCTATCAGAGAAGCTAAGCCCTTTCAACTGGCCGTCGAGCTGGGCCTAAAGATAGTACAACGTCGCGATCCATTGTACTGCATGCGTAAATGTATATAGTTAATTAGTATCAAAGTATATAGTTGCCCGCTTAATTATTTACCCGTTGATACGTGGACTGAAGCAGCTATCCAGCCAACATGGAATGCGATCGAGTGTGCACACGTACGTCCAGATAGATGGACCCACACGTGTGAACCTACGTACAACGGAAGGGAGCACGTATATATATAAGTGCCCCTCTTGCATTGCCCCATCAAGCTTTGGATCCCTGCACTGTAATATAATCCACTAGCTACATTAGCGCGGCGCTACACCGCGCTAACCACCGTGTAGACCGAAGTAAAAGAGACAATAATATGTGAGATGTTTCTTAAAAAAAAAATCGAGGACGCATGCGTAATTTCGAAAAAACCAAAAGGGTTTTCGCAAAAAACCAAGGACTTGTACATAATTTTGGAAACCGCGGGCTGCTATCGGTGAAGTGGAGGGTGCTTTCCAGAAAAACCTAGCAAGGACCTGTTTGCGAGAAGCAGGGACTGTTTGCGAGAACGGAGGACCTCTACGCGATTTTGCAAAACGCAGGGGCTTTCTCGCAAAAAATGTGACGTGGCATAGCTCTCCGACCGGGAAGTCTTCCAACTTTAATATACGGTAGATTCCGATCGGCGTGCGCATGAAGGTTACGTACACGTACGTAGAGGTGGGAATTGGGCCGTGCCGTGCCGGCACGGCCCAGGCCCACCGTGCTTCGGGCCGCTTCGTGCCGTGCCGGTTCGGCCCAGTCATCCCGTCGTGCCGTGTCGTGCCGGCCCGCCTCGTCTTCGGCCAGGCCCAAGCACGGCCCAAAGCCCACCGTGCCGGCGTTCGTGCCGTGCCAGCCCAAGCCCAGCCCAAAGTAACTATACACGACAAAAGCGATAGCGACAATGGTAGCGGTGGCCGCTATCTTCCTTTCTCTTGTATCCGCCTTATTAAAAACCTACTTAAAATTCGATTCTATTGTCTCATGCCATTTCACCTTCGAACTTGGTCATCTCGTCCAATGGAATGCATATCTTGGTGCAAATTAGACTATGGCGTATGTGGACATCACCCGACAATCTAGCATAGGCCTATCCAACTAGTCAAATAGAAAAACTTAAGGAGAGTCATGAGTACAATTTACTACAGTTAAGAAATCAATTTTAAATAGTTTCTGGCCAACCGTGCTCTTTGTGCCGTGCCGGCCCGATCTGCCGTGCCGCCCACCGTGCTGGATTTTGAAGCCCAGCCCGGCCCACCGTTCGTGCCGTGCTGGCACGGCCCGCCACGTGTCGGGCCGGGCCGTGCCGGCCGTGCTTCGGGCTGGCCCAAAGAAGCCCGGTCCAAGTCCCACCTCTACACGTACGTATGGTCTGGCAAGAAAATAATAATTCTTAATTTACTATTTATCTATATTTAGTCTTAATGCATCATCCTAGTCTTAAATATACCCCTTAATATTCTTGAGGAAGAGATCTAGCTATGTGATCGTGAGCCTTTCGACGACCACTTCATAATCATGAGTCTTTCCACGACCACCTTAAGGTTATAAGTTCTTCTATAGACATGACCTAGTCATAAGTTGTCTTACGACCATCCTGCGGTCGTAAAATCTTCTATAACTATTGGACTTCGACCAGCTTATCTATGACAACTTGTTGAATCGTAGGTCTAACCGTCAAGGTAGTTAATACATGCAGTTATTCTCTAGATAATTGCTCGTTTTTTCCTTTCTGTCTTTAGCGATAGCCGCTTTGCGATGAGGAGGCCATCACGTCACTGGCAATAACCTCCACAAGACAATTCCCCGTTTGAAACGTTGAGACGCATCTTGGCATGAAGCAACTGCCACCCCTTTATTCCTTATATAAAGGCTGAAGTCAGGAGGAAAAAGGGAGAGAGAACAAGGCAGGCCATTGAGATCAAGAAGGGCAAGACATCAAGCATTAGTCCTTCTCTTGATTATAATCAGTACACCCAATATAACTACACAGGAGTAGTGTTGTTATTTTCTCTAGAGAAGGCCCGAACTAGTATAAAATTTATGTGCCTTTCTCTGTGTAGTCAGGTGCTCGAGAGATACCCGAACCAAATACTTATACATAAGATCAGTATTAGAATACCGACACAGCCCATATAGTATTGTACGAGATATACCATCCATACGAAGTACATTGCATTTCATTCACACATAGTCGCCTGCCTATATTAATTGTCAGATCGATCCGTATTTCACCCGCAGTGTATGTACTGCACAATCAAGCTGCCGATACTCCACATAAAGGGGTGTTGTATTGGGCACAGCTGATATCTTTTCGTTATAATTGATGATTTTTGGCTGAAAATAAATACGAAAGGTTGAAAGAAGTAGTTTTTAAAAGGAAGGAGCGAACGGTGGGGAAAAGCGAGGGAGATATGTATGCGTAATACGGGAGCGAGAGGAGTGGGATGTGTGATGCGTCCGTAAACACATATCTTATCCTTAGAATGAGATGAGAGTGAAGGAGTGAAGAACCATTTCGAAAAGCAAAGTATTTATACTACTTATTTCTTCAAGTAGGAGAAGAAAAGACCAATACGACACCCCATGTACTTTGTTTGGTCGATATGGCATCATAACTGCACGTAGATCTGTCCTTTAATCTGGTCGATCGATCGGTTCTCGATCGCATGAGATCCTGCGCGCGCGCGTACGTGTGCACCTTGATCTCCATTACGTACGTGCACCGGCGCCGTCCGCGCAGGTACGGTGGCCAGCCGAGATCATCCGCGCGCCGCACGCATGGGAAAACCCTTCTACGTACGTACGGGGACACCGGAAGTCGTGATGAAGATAAAAGTTTTCTCGCTGATATATAGATCGAGCACACGTTGCGACTAGCTAGCTTGCAACGGCCGACCTGGGCGTCCGTACATTTGCATCTGGTGTTTAAATCGGTTTGGCCTTTCGATTTTTGTTTGAAGAAATTCAAAGCTGATTTTAACATCTTAATTTTTAAAAACAGCTACTCTAAACCGTTTATAAAAGGCGATGGTCACTCTTCGTCACTTTTTTCATGTCCGTATCTTTCCAAAATCATGTTTTAAATTTTATTCTAAAAATTACTTGTTTCAGATATTGCTATTCTATTTCAATCAAAATCTAAAAGCTTTAAGTAAGGTTATCAGCTCCAATGCCGTAGGGGTTGCAAAGGTTGTCGCCAACTCGCATGCAAGTCTCGCACCGCCCAGCTAGCCGGCCGGTAGTGGCAAGCAAATACGTAGAACCGTTTGGCGATTTTCACCAAGTGCAAATGCCTTTTTGGAGCTGCCAATGCCATGCATGGTTTGCGCTAGCCTTAGGCATTAGCGTTGGTCTCATATATACTCCCATGGCAAACAAACTGGTACTTCATGCCGACTAGTGAGGTGCATGTTCAGTAAAGTAAAAACATTTTTCCCTGCTGCCACCACGGGATGTTCGAGACGCTGTGCTGGATGGTTTTAGTAATGTAGAAAACTGGAAAGCGTGTAGTTCGTGCACCATGTTCTCCAAGAATTTTAGTTTTAAAAAAATGACCCTAAGGTACGCTGTTAATAATATAGGAGTACAACGTAAATAATTGGAACGGCGACCGCTCTATCCAACGGTTGCCTGTTGCAAAGCTTGCAAGCAGACACACCCAAGAAGTTAGTTTAATCCCAACAAAAAATGACAACTTTCAACGGTATGTTACAGTAGCGGAGCCAAAACTTAAACCACATAGGTCAAACCTTTCAAAAATTTTAAAGTTTTACGCGTTTCACTGTAAATTTCAATAGTATTTATACTAGTTTGCAAAAAATAATGTGGCTCCGCCACTAGTATGTTAGTATTTTTAGCCCAAAAAACTTTCAAGAATGAAGTTCCAAACCAAGAATTGAAACTTTCAACGGAAATTAAAGAATTTTTTCAACTTGCCTCGAAAAGGTAAAATTTTCAAGATTTCAGAGGGAGGCAAGGTTTGACTTCACCTAGAGGTCACGGTTGCAATCGACGGTCGCCAAAGAGCAACACGAAGGCAACCTACGCTAGACTCTATTGGATTGAAGTGGTGGCAGTTCGATTTGGGGCTTAACCAGTGTTTCAGTTGTGAGGCCAAGGAAGAAGATAGTAAAGATGGAACAAAGTATACATGTTCTGTGGTAGCACTCAATTCTCCAGAGAAAGACAAGGGGAAAGACGAGAGTAGTCGAAGGGTGGGAAGTAAGTTTCTTTGAGAGCTCCGCTCCCTACTCCTTGCTCCTTTTGCCCTACTAACTCTGACCACCGGCATTCTCACTAGTGGCGAGTGGAGGGGGTGACCCACCCACCTACACCTCCTATTAGTACTTGTACATTAAGTTTTTTTCCTCATCTGGAGGTTAACCTTCATGGTGCCTTTTGGTGCTAGAGCTCCTCCCCAAGCCTTCTTCCTCGTTGCCATTCGTCTTTGCCGTCTTTAGGGGAGATCGACGATCTACAGGCAAGGTGTGAGCTTCTCCATCTTGTTGCCCTAGGTTTGATCTTGGTTGGGTGCTGTCCATCGCCATGGAAGTTCTTCCTCTAGTGATGGTGTTTCTTACCATCGGCGTTGCCAATCAAGCTCGATCGGGAGCAATGGCTCACTGCCATGGGGCATCATGATAGTACGATTCAGATTCCTCCCTCCCTAAAAATAAATTCCCTTTTGGATGTTGCCAAGTGGATTTGGCTTTTATCGCCTAGCTTCTGATGTGCTGCCCCCTTTAGGCGCCGTAGTGTACCCCTCCCTCTATCTTCTTTTAGTTTGTTAGTCCTTGATGCAAGGATGATGCACTATAATCCTCACTACATAATCGAGCTACTACGTACTCTCTAGATCTTGCCATCTTTGAGCCTAAATATTTAAATTCTGTCATCACTGGCTTTGATTCCACAAAATCCCTTTTGCTAGCGATGCCAACTCGGTTTACCTCTTTCACGAGTTCGTCTCGCAGAGGAGGCAGTCAGCAGCTTCGGCACTCCCACCGGAGTTTGCTGTGGGCAAGTGATCAGCTGTCTCATTGCGAGCTACGCCTCCTGTCCAGAATCTTCGTCAGGTTTTCACCGGCCATCACTAAAACCTCCAACGTCTCCGTCAGGTCCACAGTCCACACCCGCCATCTCCTTTATCTTCGGTGATGATGTTCCTAATGCCGTCCAGGCGATGTATGCAAGGAAAGGAGAGAATAATCCTATAGGGTTTATATGTAATTGTCTTTTATCTTTTGGACTTATCTGTAAGGTTGGAGACTTTGTAATGCTTTTTCTTTTAATGGAAAAGTCTCTACTGCTAAAAAAAATGGCCAGAGAAATTAGGACCAACGTGGGGTGCGGCCAGATTCGTGGGTGAGAGGTTAGTGATGAATTAGGGGAGAGGAGTGAACAGGAGAGAGGAGCACGCATAGAAACAAGTCACAAACAAGAATGCCGAGTTGTGTTCGAACATGAAGTTGAGGACATCTCTGCGGCGTAACAACATGTGATATGGCTAACGGACATGATCGCTCCAGCGGGAGAGCACCCACAAATTAGTATCTTTGCATTGCAACCTGCTCCATTCAGTTGCGAAAGAAAGTCGTCCTGTTTTGACTAAATATATTATCTAAAATATGTAGTTTGATGTATGAAAATATTATGAGTAAATTTGTTATAAATACATTCATAACACTACACTTTGGTAACTTTTTCTCAAAAATATTATGATAAAATTTAGCGATTAAAGTGATATCTTATTGACATGGAAAAATAAAAAATGATTTCCTTTTGTGAATAGTAATTGGCTTTGTGAGCTGCTATGGATGTGTTCTTTTGAGTTGATGATTTATAGTTTATGGTTTAAATATTTGAATTCTGGTTGTTCACGAGAGGCAGTACGCAGAGGGAAATAGTCGCATGCGATTTTGATCAGTATAGCTGAACTCAGTACACTTTTTACTATAATTTTTCTATTGATCCCATCTTTAAAAAAGGCACTATTTAAAAACTAATTGTTGTAGACAGTATAAATATAAATCAACTTTAAACCAAAAAGAACCTGCCACATATATTTGCTGGTGAAGTTAACCCCACCCGTCAGAGAGTCGGAGCGTTGAGCAGCACACAAAAGACGTCAAGTATCCAAAAGAAGAAAGGGTTTTGTTAAACATCATCCGGATATTTTTTTTCCTAACTATCATTTAGATCTAGGACCGTTGGATCTAAGATCTAATGGCCATAAATTCTCCTCTCCCCCTTGAATTCTGTCCTCTCCTCTTTTAAAAAATCTCTCCCTTTAAAAATAAGGAGCCTCTTAATCTTTAATTCAATGGTCAAAAATTTAGATAATAGTTAAAAAAAATCCAAATGATACACTCCAAGAAGAATACGCTGCCGCGCTTCCCCGGGCGAGGGATTCCCGCCGCCGGCGGCAGTGTCGCGCCAGTGCCGTTGAAACATCTCACAGATCAGATAATCAGTCACATCTCCCCTCCCAAGCCACAGAGCCTCCGGTCCCACCCCGCTCACCCTGCCACACTACTACGCTACCGGACAACGCTCCGTGCCCGCAGGCCTCCCGTCCATGTGGCACCCACCACCGTCCTACGTGGCCCCGGCCCCACCTCCCCCGCCGTTGCCTGCCTCCTTTTAACCCCCGCCTCTCTGCAGTCTCCGCTCCCCTCGACCTCCCACCCTAGTCGAGTCACCACACTCCAACGGTCGTATTCTCTCCCTCCCACATCTCCCAACACGCAACACCCGCAGAACCTTCCGAGATTCCGGCAGCCTTTCCTTTTCCGGCGGAGAAGCTTCCAAGATCGTAGAGCAAGCCGTAGCCATGGTGGTGGAAGGGGCGAGGCGGCGGGTGGTGGTGGAGGTGTGCAACGCGCGGAACCTCATGCCCAAGGACGGGCAGGGGACAGCGAGCGCCTACGCGGTCGTCGACTTCGACGGGCAGCGCCGCCGCACTGCCACCAGGCCGCGGGACCTCAACCCGCAGTGGGGGGAGCGCCTCGAGTTCCTCGTCCACGACCCCGAAGCCATGAGCGGCGAGACGCTCGAGCTCAACCTCTACAACGACAAGAAGGCCATCGCAGCGGCCGCCGCCGGCGGGGGGAGCGGCCGCCGCTGGGGCACGTTCCTCGGGAAGGTCAAGGTGGCCGGCGCATCGTTCACCAAAGCCGGGGACGAGGCGCTCGTCTACTACCCGCTCGAAAAGCGGAGCGTCTTCTCGCAGATCAAGGGGGAGATCGGGCTTAAGATTTGGTTCGTCGACGAGCCGCCGCAACCGACTCCTGCCCCTGCAGCAGAGCAGAAGGCCGACACCGTGGCGTTGAAGAAGGAGGCGGCAGAGGCGAAGGAGGAGAAGGCGCCGACTGCTGCTGCGGCGGCGGAGGAGAAGAAACCTGAGGCGGCGCCCACCGAGGAGAAGAAAGCAGAGGAGGCCAAAACAGAGGAGAAGAAGTCGCCGGAGAAGGGAAAGAAAGACGGCGAGAAACCCAAGGAGGAAGGCAAAGCAAAGGAGGAAGATAAGAAGGAGGTTGCGCCAGCGCCGCCTTCTCCGTCTAAGGCGCGGCAGCCCTCGCCGCCGAAGATGGAGCTGGCCGCCGCCGGAGTCGCCGGCGACCTGGAGATCCGTCCCCAGAGCGCTGTCGAGAGGAGCATGGCTGCCTCGGGTGGCAGCACGTCGTACGACCTGGTGGATCGCGTGCCTTACCTGTTCGTCCGGCTCCTCAAGGCCAAGCACCACCGCGGCGGTGACAAGCAGCCGCTGTACGCGCAGCTGTCCATCGGCACCCACACCGTGCAGACTCGCGCCGCCACGGCCGCCGGCGAGTGGGACCAGGTGTTTGCCTTCCGCAAGGACAGCCTCACCGCCACCTCACTAGAGGTCACCGTCCATGAGGAAGCCAATAAGCCGGCCGCGGAGGGAGAGCCCACTCCGCAGGACGCCAACCTCGGCTTCGTATCTTTCGACCTCCAAGAAGTCCCGAAACGGTCGCCGCCGGACAGCGCGCTCGCACCGCAGTGGTACACCCTCGAGGGCCACGCCGACGGAGGCGCCGCGGCCTGCGACGTCATGCTCGCCGTGTGGGTCGGCACGCAGGTCGATGAGGCGTTCCAGGAAACGTGGCAATCCGACTCCGGCGGCTACCTAGTCCACACCCGCTCCAAGGCATACCTGTCCCCCAAGCTCTGGTACCTCCGCCTCAGCGTCATCCAAGCGCAGGACCTGCGCTTGCCGTCCCCACCGGATGCCAAGGCGAAGCCGTGCGGCCCCGCCTTCCCGGAGCTATACGTCAAGGCACAGCTCGGCGCCCAGGTGTTCAAGACCGGCCGCGTCGCGCTTGGCAGCGCGGCGGCCGGGACGTCCAACCCGAGCTGGAACGAGGACCTGCTGTTCGTCGTCGCCGAGCCGTTCGATCCTTTCTTGACCGTCGTCGTGGAGGACGTCTTCTCCGGGCAGCCAGTCGGCCAGGCGCGCGTGCCGCTGTCCACGGTGCACCGCCGATCTGACGACCGGGTGGAGCCGCCTTCGCGGTGGCTCAACCTCTGCTGCGACGAGGTCCGGCCGTACGCCGGGCGGGTGCACGTGCGCGTCTGCCTGGAGGGTGGTTACCACGTGCTGGACGAGGCGGCAAACGTGGCCAGCGACGTGCGCGCGGCGTCGAAGCAGCTGTCGAAGCCGCCGGTGGGCATGCTGGAGGTCGGCGTCCGCGGCGCGGCCAACCTGGTTCCGATGAAGATCGCCAAGGACGGCGCGAGCGGCTCGACGGACGCGTACGTCGTGCTCAAGTACGGGCCCAAATGGGCGCGCACGCGCACCATCTTGGACCAGTTCAACCCCCGGTGGAACGAGCAGTACGCGTGGGACGTCTTCGACCCCTGCACCGTGCTCACCATCGCCGTCTTCGACAACGTCCGGTACAAGTACGCCGACGCCGGGAAGCTGCCCAAGGACGCCCGCATCGGGAAGCTCCGCATCCGCCTTTCAAC
Source organism: Dendrocalamus latiflorus (assembly GCA_017311315.1). NCBI lineage: Eukaryota > Viridiplantae > Streptophyta > Magnoliopsida > Poales > Poaceae > Dendrocalamus > Dendrocalamus latiflorus. The sequence goes on along the minus strand of CM029652.1, from coordinate 41,605,928 downwards.
GCTCGACACCAACCGTGTGTACGTCAACACCTACGCGCTCACGGCCGTGCACCCCGTCGGCGTGCGCAAGATGGGCGAGCTGGAGCTGGCCATCCGGTTCACATGCCCGTCGTGGTTGACGCTGATGCAGGCCTACGGGAGCCCGCTGCTGCCGCGCATGCACTACGTCAAGCCGCTCGGGCCAGCGCAGCAGGACGTGCTGCGCCACACGGCGATGCGCATCGTGTCGGCGCGGCTGGCTCGGTCGGAGCCGCCGCTGGGGCCGGATGTGGTGCAGTACCTGCTCGACACGGACACGCACTCGTGGAGCATGCGCCGGAGCAAGGCCAACTGGTTCCGCGCCGTCGGCTGCCTGTCCCACGTCGCCACGGCTGTGAAGTGGGCGCACCGGGTGCGCACGTGGGAGCACCCGCCGACCACCGTCCTCGTGCACGCGCTGCTCGTCGCCATCGTGCTCTGGCCCGAGATGATCCTACCCACCGTCTGCCTGTACCTCTTCCTGGTTCTGCTCTGGCGCTACCGGGCGCGGCCGCGCGAGCCCACGGGCATGGACCCGCAACTCTCCCACGTCGACAGCGTCAGCCCCGACGAGCTCGACGAGGAGTTCGACGGGATCCCCTCGGGGCGCCCCGCCGACATTGTGCAGATGCGGTATGACAGGCTGCGCGCCGTGGCCGGGCGAGCGCAGACGCTGCTCGGCGACGTCGCGGCCCAAGGGGAGCGCATAGAGGCGCTGCTGTCCTGGCGCGACCCGCGCGCCACGGGGGTGTTCGCGGTGGTGTGCTTGCTGGCCGCGCTGGTGCTGTACGCCGTGCCGTTCAAGGTGCTGCTGCTGGGGATCGGGTTCTACCACCTCCGGCACTCGAGGTTCCGCGGCGACATGCCGTCCGCCGGGTTCAACTTCTTCCGGCGCCTGCCGTCGCACTCCGACCGCGTTCTTTAGAACACAGCATGCCGCCACCTTTTTCCTTGCTACTCCTGATCCCTTGGTGTAGTCTGCTTAGTCAGATGGTTTCATGATCATTTGTTGCACCCAGAAAGCCTTGGTTGATAAAGGCTTGGTGATGCTATTAACAACAACAATAATGATGGGTATTGTATCCATGGGTTTATATAATCATTTTTTTGATCTTGCACTTAGATGGCTTTGACTTGGTCGGATTGTGGTCAGCTTTTGTTCTTGATTCTGGAAACAAAATTTTGACCGTCGCATTGAACTGGTCGAGCATAGTACATTACATTCCTGTCAGTAAAAATTATTTCGAAATTTCATACTCTAGCAACAGTACTAGGTACTAAATGAAACAACATTCTCCAATCTAATGTCAAGGAAGATTTTTTTTTCATATAAAAAAGATCATTTATGCTATTGAAGCTGAGATATGGTGATAGGTTTTTGCTTCTAAATGCTTCCTTGTTAGTTCCCTTCTCAAGATGTGTCACGCACGCATACAGAGTAGTGTATTTTAGCAGCTTGAACTAAGAATTGTTTACATACAACTATACGATAACGGTATGTAAATGAAATTAGCACAATGCATCTCGCACATGACACCAAATGACCAATTGACATCAAAATTATATCGCCAGTAGCCGGTTTCATGCTGTTAAAAGAGAATCGATTCGCTTGGAAAATGCTACAATGGCTTGTGCAGCCATCGGATTACTAGGCAGAGATGCACCGAAGAGGCCAAATTAGGCAGCAGGATCTGCATCAGCAAGGGGGTTGATTCCTTATCACATGCTCTATGGCATGCACCTTCTGATCCTGCCAGGCTCATCACTCACCTAAACGTACACTGCTAAATTGCAGATAAAGATTTGTTCAGTTCAACAGAGTCGTTTGCTTAATATAGCCCACTTGCCATGCACTTGCAGCAGTGCTGGGTTCTGCGAGTGTGTTTGGGCAAAAGCTCACAAGCTCTTGTCAGTACCCACTAGCCAGTAGCCACACATGGCACATGACAGTATCACACACAACAAATACCGGGGCAACGACTGAGGCGAGGCATGCAGATCTTGCCAGCAATTAGAGAGGGTTTGTTTACCTTGATTGATACATCCCAGATGTGAGTAAATCATCACCAGATTGACAATTTGATATATATATAACTTCTCTCATCTTCTGGTGAGAGTGGCTAAGCTATTTTTGTGGACTGAAAATGCCACGAGCTGTTATGGGGAGTTCGGGACACAGGGACTGCACATCGCAGAGGCGTATACATTTTTGTCTGACACCACTTCAGTACTGATGTGTTGCTTGTAGAATGCAACAGATTAATACTCTATTTTAACTGCAAGTTTCAGGCATTTGGCATCAATCACTACAGAAGGGTGGTGGCAACTCGCTCGGAAACAACCACTGATGCAATTTTCTGTACCTCTCGGTGCCGTTAGTTACTGCGTGTGTATACTGTAAAATGCAAAGGATTCCTTGCAAGCGCTCGTTGATGGTCCTGAAAATCCAAGAGGAGCCAGAACAAGCTTTTGCGTGCTTCTTCACTTCTGACCAGATCTACCATACCGCTGCACATCGCAAACCGCGCGGGATTCTGACGTAATGAAGCAAAGTCACAGCGTGAACATACGAAAAGGGAAAACTGAGGCACGTGAATACGCCTTTTCGACATGATGATTCAGTGTGAGAGAGAAACTACTAAAATACAGAAACTCCTTGGGTTCTTACATCTGTCGAAAACTTATATCTTTGTTGGGACCATGGAGTCGTGGAGAAGAGAGGACAGCACCAGTACTGGGACTGATCTGGCTGTTTCGCGTGGGGAACTCGCAGTGAGTGAGAGGTGCGTGCACTGAAAATGATGGCGGCGTGATCTAGGAGACGTTTGGACCGGGCAAACGTGGAAGAACGAAGAGCTCTTGGCCTCACCTCTCTCGTCTTTTGTGCAGCTCAACCGGGGTGAGTTGGCTCGCCCGCCGCTCTCCTGCTTTAGGCGTGTGGGTTTTCGATTGGGAACCCTCCTTTTCCATCAGATGTTACTCAATCTTTTCAAACTCTAAAGTTATTTTTGATTATTTTTTGTAATAACTATATTTCAAACGGAATATCTTTTTAAGATAAAATTTATAAATATGTCGAAGCTAAAAGGAATAGGCCCAGTATCAAATTGAATTGTTTTGGAACGGATACCATCTGCGAGTAGTGACTGACACGGTTGCGTCGGCTCAAGGGAGGAACCTCATGAGTACTTCAATAGAAGGATCCAGCCTCAACCGCATAGATCATGCATGTTTTTCAATTTTTTTAAAGAAAGACATCACATTGCACTGGTGTCAACGACAATGTGAGAGTGGGATGGCAATGTGAGAGAATGCACGAGTTTCTAATATTAAGCAGCTCTGGTTTTGCTCTGGCCTCTCCAATCTTCCAATTTCTCAATTTGACACATTAATACTTGGCATTGCCACATTGGTCATTTACGGGTTGTTTTATTCCAGGAACGGGTGAGTCCTCGAGCGGACATAACCATCATGGGATCATTTCACATTTTTATTTTTGCGGCATGCCACGATTCCCCATCTTTCATTGGTATATTGTAATCACGAGCAAACAACATTTGTGATGGATCAACTCCTTCCATTCGTGAGATCACACAGGGAATAGACTAATAGTAGGGCTAGGCCATTTCTCGAACCAAATAAACATCCCCTTGACAGTCTTCTCAGATATTGCCCAATCATTTCTTAATGGATCTCACACTTGAGAAGAACGCGTGATGAACTGAACTTGTTGGTGATGGGCTTTCACAGTACATGATCTGCTTTTGGATGTTCAATAATCAATAGTGCTACTCCTTAATCGATTTCCCCTTGCTTTCTTTCTTTTTGCAAAGAAGAAGAATCTTCCTTTTTGTTCTGCTATGGATTCCAGGAGTGCCATGCTTATTGGCCTCCCTTATCCTATGCATCAGCATTACCACGGAGCAAAACAAAGAAAGGAAAGGCGCTCTAATCATTGGGAGCCATGGATTCTATTCTACTTATCATGGTTGGTCCTGTAGGAAAAAAGACGTGTTCATGACCTACACTATTCATTCGCATAGTCGTATAGGTCTCAGGCAGAGCAATGGTCCGAGGGCTAGTTAAAAAAATCCTTATATTTTACTGCAGCTATTAATAGTGAAGGCTTTAATATTTTTCTTTAGAGTGGGCTGGACTTGAGGCTGGGCCTTAGGCTAGCTACGCCCCTAAGGCAGGTAGGAGGCTATATGGCTGGAGATCTTTCTTCACTGTACCCAGCGTGGCCGGTCTTGCATCTTTAGTTAGTGCATGGAAGTGAGAGTGCATGCATGGCCTCGCATGCTTTTGCAGGCTGCAGTACCTCTAGGAAAAGTGCGGCTAAGTACTACCGTTAGCCTCGTTTACCTTTCATTCTCCAAGATTCAATTCTAGTGGCAGTAGTTGCATGAGGGTGTTGGGTTGAACTTGGCTAACTAACTCCGAGATTTCAGGGAGGTACGCCTCCACTCGCGCGTCTTGATCGGAGATGGCAACCAACCCGTTTGGTTTCGGTCCTAGTCACCCAGCGCTATATAAAAATGAGGGTTTCGGCAAAGACTTGTGCACGTGTTGTTCTAGCCTTTCTCAAATCCTAATAGACCCAATCTCTAACGGTGCGCTGCGGTGAACGAAGATCGACGCCCTTTCTTCTCCGTCCACGACTCCGTCGTCTCCGCCGGCTGACTTTCTCTACGTCAACAACCGAGCACCTTAAGATGGTCTCTTCAACTTCAGGTATGTTCACTAAGCTTCCGCTCTAAGGATCTGGGTGTTCATGTTTATGATCTAGGCTTAAGTCTAAAGCTCATGGTTAAATCTTAGATTAGCACTTACATTTGGTACCAGAGCAATCCTAGATTTGTCATGAATCCGATTAAGAAACTCCCGAAATTGGATTAGGGGTCAGTTTCAAAGTTTTAATGTCTCGGTTAGAAATTAGAAGGAGGGGAATTTTGAAGCTCTAGCAAAACCCTAATGATCTCCCAGAAGACAACCTCTTTTAGATCAAAACCCGATTAAGAACATAAGATTGGCAAACAAAAAAACCTTACGGTTTTGGGCACGGCTGCCGTCGGCTGGGGCCGCCCGCCTCACGCTGTCGCCGCCGCCCCGCTCGGGCCGCCGCCGCGCCGCTTCAGGCCGCCGTCGCGCCGCGCTCTGCTCAGGCATTGCCGGTGCCGCGCGCTGCCGCTCTGTGCAGGCGCCGCACGCGCCGCCGCCGCTGCTATCGCCACTCCGACTTTTTCGGGATGAACCGGATGAATGAATTTAGGGTTAGGGTTTTTCGGGTGCTTTTAAGTCTAGTGTGGAGGATACCGGCCATTCGATTAAATCCAACGGCGCGCGAGCAAGATGCAGTTTTTCGGCTGGGCTGCGCGCGTTATGGGCCACGCAAGTGTCTTGGGCCATGCGCGCATGAATTAGGCCGCGCCTGCCGTTTCGGCCGGCCTCGCCTGCGGATTTTCCGGGCCGCGCGCAGATGGTGGGCCGCACTGGGATTTTTGGCCCGTGTGGGAATTTTTTTCCTGTGCGGGAGTTTTTGGGCCACGGGTATTTTCGGCCGTTTTCGGCCTCGCCTACGGGTTGGGCCGCACCAGGGGAAGTTTTTTGGCCGTGCACGCATAGATTTTTTGGGCCACGGTTTTTTGTGGGCTGTGAGTATGATTTGTTGGGCCGGATTCCTTTTGGCGCCAGCTGTAGTGATGTTTTTTCTTTTCTTTTTACAGTGCATTTCTCATGCTTTAAGTCTCCATTTTATGCACTATTATTAATTATTTTCGTTGGCCCAAATTTCATGTATCATTGCCATATTATTATGTATAATCTCTGAATTAAAATTGAACCAACGGGATATTTTAATTTTGAGATTTTATGATTAATTTTGGCATTATGTATGCATATGGTTATATTCTGACCAACGTTGTTTATAATCATATGTCACCATATAAAATTAAGTTCTTTTTCATTTTCTGCCCAACGGTGATATGAATTAGAACTGTAATTTGCATGTTATTAATCAGACCAACGTAGGGTTAATTACATGCAACATATATCTTGATGATAATTCTAATTTTTGCCCTATATTTTGAAATTTCAGCACTTAATGCTTCAAACGTTGCCGCCACTATTGATAACATTGAGCAGCTCACGCGGAGCAATTTTCACACATGGAAAGAAAAAAATTCAAGTTGTCCTTGGAGTTTTGGACCTTGACTACGCCTTAAGGGTAGCAGTTTCCATTCCTCCCACCGAAGGTGAGGAGAATTTTGATGAGAAAAAGAAAATTTACGAGGCTAATGCTGAAAAATGGGAGCGGTCTAACCGCTTATCACTAATGATTATGAAGACCTCTATTTCAGTCGGGATTAGGGGAGCAATCCTCGATTCCGAAAATGCTAAGAAGTACTTGGCTTCAATCGAGGAGAAATTCAAAGGCTCCACTAAAGTTTATGCCAGTATTTTAATTCAGAGGCTCTTAACAACTAAATATGATGGGCCCGGCACATAAGAGAGCATATCATGATGATGATTGATATGGCAGAAAAACTCAAGGGCATGGACATGGCAATATCAGATGGTTTCCTTGTCCATTTCATTATGACCTCTCTTCCTTCTGAGTATACAGCTTTTAAAATTAATTACAATACTTAGAAAGAAAAATGGAGCATGAGCGATTTGATCGCCATGTGTGTCCAGGAGGAAGAGAGAATAAGAACAGAAAAGAAGGATTTTGCTTTTCATGTGGGTGGCTCTAACAAAAGGAAGTTCCAAGGGGACTTCAAATCCAAGAAGAAGCTGCAGTTCTCGCCTAACTCAGACAAGCCGGGGCCTAAAGTGCATAATGCACCTAAGCCTCATGTTGCTCCCGTCGGAGCATCTAAAGGGGGGAATGCCACTTCTGTAAGCAGCCAGGGCATTTCCAGAAGGATTGTGCTGGTTTCCTAAAGTGGCTCGCCAAAAGGGGTAATGATACAATAACGTTTATTGATGAAACTCTTTATGCTGATTTTTCACTTAGTTCTTGGTGGATTGACTCAGGTGCAACTGTGCATGTTACCAACTCTTTACAGGGATTCCTTACCGCAAAAACACTAAGAAAGGGGGAGCGAAGTCTTAGAGTCGCGGATGGAAAGGAAGCCGAAGTTGAATCAGTTGGATCTGTTTCATTAGCTTTAGATAGCGGTTTCATGCTTCGTCTTAATAATGTAGTTTATGTTCCTTCCATCAGGAGGAATTTGATTTCAGTTTCTTTATTGGACGATGAAGGTTTTAAATGTATCTTTGGAGACAATAAATGTATTATTAAGTTTAATTCAAATAATGTTGGTCTTGCCTTTAGACAAGATAAGCTCTATATGCTTTCCCTTAATGAATCTCCTGTATCCTTGAATGTTTGTGATGCTAAGCGCAAAAGTAATGATGAGACTTCTTCGAAACTGTGGCACTGTCGTTTAGGCCACATTTCGAGGGGGAGAATGGGGTGTCTCATTAAAGAAGAAATTCTCCACCCATTAGATTTCTCTGACTCAGACCACTGCATTGATTGCATTAAAGGAAAATATGTTAAGTAAATAAAGTAATGAGCTACTCGCAGCACATGACTCTTAGAATTAATTCATACTGATATTTGTGGTCCTTTTCCTGTGACATCAGTGGATGGTTTTGATACATTCATCACATTCACTGATGATTTCTCCCGTTATGGTTATATCTTTCCCATTAAAGACCGATCTGAATCACTTGATAAATTTAAAATATTTAAGGCTGAAGTTGAAAATCAGCACAACCTAAGAATTAAAGTGGTAAGATCGGATCGTGGGGGAGAATATTATGGAAGACATGCCTCTTATGGGCAAATTCCTGGCCCTTTTGCTAAGTTCCTTCAGGAAAATGGCATCGTTGCCCAGTATTCTATGCCGGGTGAACCTCAGCAGAATGGGGTGGCTGAGAGACGCAACCGTACACTTATGGATATGGTACGGAGCATGCTTAGCCATTCTAATTTATCAATTGGCTTGTGGATGGAAGCACTAAAGACAACTGCACATATTCTTAATCGGGTTCCCAGTAAATCAGTACCTAAAACACCTTATGAATTATGGACTGGGAGAAAACCGAGTATGAAATATTTACGAGTGTGGGGTTGTCGTGCTGAAGCTAAGTTATTTAATCCACACATTGGGAAATTAGACCCTAAGACAGTAAGTTGCCATTTTATTGGGTACCCTGAGAGATCTAAAGGGTATCGCTTTTATTGTCCTGATAGGATAACTAAGTTTGTTGAAACAAGGCACGCTGTGTTCTTAGAAAATAACGAGGAGCTGGAGCCCAGGAAAATAGATCTTGAGGAGAAGCGGGTTTATGTTCCTACACCGCTCATCCCAGAGATCTTTATTCCTGTGCCTCAGGCGGTTGCACCTCTAGTAGAGAATACTGTTGTTGCACCCACTGTTGAGGTCTCTGAAATTCCTGATGTCATACCTAATGAAGAGCCTCAGCAGTCTCCTGAAATAACTAATGAACCTCTTAGAAGATCACAGCGGGAGAGAAGGTCTGCCATCCCAAATGATTATGTTGTCTATATGAATGAGGATGTTAATGATATAGGGAAGGTAGATGATCCCACCTCTTATAAGGAGGCCATAATGAGTGAACATTCTTCTAAATGGCTTGAAGCCATGGAGGATGAACTAAAATCTATGAGCACTAATGATGTATGGGACTTAGTAGAGATTCCCGACGGAGTCAAAACAGTAGGCTGTAAATGGGTTTACAATACCAAGCATGACTCTAGGGGAAATATCGAAAGGTTCAAAGCAAGGCTTGTAGCAAAAGGCTTCTCCCAAAGAGAGGGGATTGACTATAATGACACTTTTTCTCCTGTCTCAACTAAAGATTCATTCAGAATTGTTATGGCACTTGTAGCTCATTATGATTTAGAGCTGCATCAGATGGATGTTAAGACGTCATTTCTTAATGGCGACTTGCAAGAAAAAGTTTACATGGCTCAACCGGAAGGTTTTGTCATGAAAGGCAAGGAGCATATGGGGTGTCGACTTAAGAAATCCATTTATGGCTTAAAACAAGCATCGAGGCAGTGGTACCTCAAATTCGATAAGATTATAAGGAGTTTTGGTTTTAAGGAAAATGAAATTGATAACAGCATGTATGTTAAGTTCAAGGGGAGTAAATTCACCATCTTAGTACTTTATGTGGATGATATCTTATTGGCCAGCAGCGATAAGGACATGCTGTTTGAGACCAAGAGATTTCTTTTATCTAATTTTGATATGAAGGATCTCGGTGATGCCTCTTATGTTCTTGGCATTGAAATTCACCGAGATAGGTCCAAAGGAATATTAGGTTTATCTCAGAAGGCATACATTGACAGAGTACTAAAGAGATACAATATGCATAAGTGCTCTGGCTCACCTGCTCCTATTGTTAAGGGCGATAAGTTTGGGACATTTCAATGTCTGAGGAACCAATATGAAACTGATCAGATGAAGTTGGTTCCTTATGCTTCAGCTGTCGGAAGCATTATGTATGCTCAAGTATGTATACGCCCTGATTTAGCTTTTGTAATCGGGATACTTGGCAGATATCAGTCAAATCTAGGACCGAACCACTGGAAGGCCGTTAAGAAAGCTTTGCGCTATATGCAAGCTACTAAGCATTTCATGCTCACTGTTGTGGTTACAGACCAAACAGAGAGAGAGAGAGTATGGTAGTGGAGAGTTAGGTGAGTAATGGCTCAGGGCTTCTCCCCATGGCCTGTGTTGCATATATATGTCTACATGGGGAGTGCTTTTACAATTATACCCTTACATCCGAGTATTCCCCTCAGGGTACACGTGTCATTATACATGTCCCATTTTGGGCCTTACATTCCTCTAACAGGCCTGCTGGGCTTAGGTGGGGGCCACCCCTACAACAGGAGCCTCTCATGGTGAAGGGCTTCACGGGCCGAAGCCATGCTGCCGAGCCCTTTGGCCCCCTCCGTCCCTGCGGCATGTGAGCTTTTTCAACGTCAGTCGAAGCCTTGCTGCTTGATGTAGTGTTTGCCCTGTTGCAGAGGTATGGCGCCGGGCGGCTTGGCGAAGCCTTCGTTGTCCACCCGGTCCCGCTGTGGTGGGGTCGGTGGCTGCCCTGGCCGAATCGGAGGTGTTGGCGGAGTCGGATACCGAGGCACGCGTATGCGGAGTGGGCCCCTAAGTCGTCGCGCGAATGCCAATTGACGGCGGACTCCGGCGTCGAGTGCTCTTGATGGCAAGTGACTGCTGTCCTGTCTGGTGAGGCCTGGTTGACACGGCGCGAGGCTTGAGGCATCGTGGTCGCATCATGTTGTAACGTGCCTTCCTCTGGCCGACCCCGTGGCGGGACGTGCTTGGCGCGGCACGGGTCTTGGAGCATCGAGGCCGTACAATGCTGCGGCGCTCCGTCGTCGGTTGGATTGTCCCTCCGTCGGTTGGAGTCCTGTCGCTTGGACTTCCGCTAGTTGAACTTCTGCCGGTTGGAGTCCTGCCGCTTGGACTTCCGTCGGTTGGACTTCTGTCGGTTGGAGTCCTGTCGCTTGGACTTCCGCCAGTTGGGCTTCTTCCGGTTGAGCTTCCTCGCTGATGGGGTATATATATCGTGCTGGTGCGGCATTGTACCTGAATTGTGCGCTCGAATAGGTGCTGCTCCCCTAAAATGGGCCCCTTCAGTGCATCCACATTCCGTAGCAGCGTTACGCGGCTTGGGGAATGTTGATGTACTGACGGAGGCCTATTTTTCTTCTGTTACCGGCAGCTGGTCGCACTTTCCGCTTTGATGCTGCGTTTCTGCATATGGCGACAAGGTTTGCCCTGTTCTCATAGATAGGCCCACCTTCAGTCGGGTTTTCTGACTGGGCCCCTCAACATTACTTTTCCAAGAATGTTGGTGCACCGAAGGTGGCCTGTTTATGAGAACAAGCCAAAACTTGATGTGACGTGGCCTCCGCCTTTACCATATACAGGGAATGCCGGCGGGCGAGTCCTTGCGCATGAGTTCACTCCTCGAAGTCGAAGTCAAAGTATCTCCTCTGGGGCAGAAATCTTGATGTCGTTGCCGCTGGGTTGATTGATTCGTGGAGCTGCCTCCGGGCAAAATTGGGTTAAGTGGCCGAAGTCTCCCCGTTGGAGCGGGGGCCTGCCTATCTAGAGTTGCGCAGGCCAGAGCGGCCTGCTGATCAAGGTGTGGGCCTGGGTCTCTGCATGGCGCCATCCTATTGGGAAGCACCATCCCCTCGGGAGGTGTGCCGCGCTCCGCTGTCTGCCCTTATTCTCGCGGGTGCGAGCATGTGGTGGGGTGCCACTTCTCGGAGTCAGAGTGGCTTCCGGCACTTTCATAACGGTGTCCCTTCGCGTGGGTGTGACCAGGGTCAGGGTCATGGCTCCGCTGTTAGGACAGGGACCCCGTTTGGACTGTTGTGGTCGATTGGCCCCGAGAACCACGCTGACACGCGCCGGAAGCTATGTTGGGTCGTGCGACCTACATTTATTCCTGCGCTGGTCGACACGCGACGGGGCACTACTGGGGCGTCGTGCGGTGACAGTTCTCTGTACGACCGCGGTCGTATGTGGCATACGTGTGCCATCGCGACGCTTCGGCTTCGGCCCTGGGGAGATGAGCAGTTGTCGTCTACCGGTTGCGCTTACCGGTGGTGGGAGGCGAGGGGTCTTTAAATACACCCCATTGTACCACGCCTACGCCTCCTCCATGCGCTTTCTGATCGTTCACGCCGTCTCCCATACTTGCTCTTCTTGCCCGTGCGCTCCTTTTCATCGTCGAGTATCCCGTGGACACCAATGGCGACTTGCGACACGCGTGCTCAGGTGGCCGGCGGCTACGCCATCCGCCAGCGGTCCTCGCCGCTTGAGGTGAAATACGCGCTCGAGGAACGTGATCCAGCGGCGGCAGACAAGTGGTGGGCGGCGACGAAGAAGGAGGGTCCGTACTCCGGCGACTTAGGCCGCACGCTCGTGACGGAGGACACGATCCAGTCACTGCTGCGCGAGGGAAGGCTATCGGACCGTCGAGCGGTGCGGCTACCTGCCGATGACGAGACGGAGCCGCGCCCTAAGAAGTCGGGGGCGATCGTCTTCGTCGCCTACTTCGAAGCTGGACTTCGCATCCCGGCCGCGGCGGTCGTTGGCGACGTGCTGCGGACCTTCAAGCTGGAATTGGCACAACTGACTCCGAACGCAGTGGCTCGCCTTGCCGTATACAGCTGGGCCCTACGCTCAGAAGCGTGTTGGCCCAGCGCCTTAATGTTTGCACATTTGCACGAAGCACGGTGCCAACCGAAGGAACGAAAGGACGGGACGCTGTCGAAGTTTGGCAGCGTCAACTTCATTCTACGGGCATCATGCGGGAAGCTCTTCCCTGCGAACTCGATGCGAGGGAAATGGGAGTCCAACTGGACGAGACGGTGGTTCTACCACCGCGTGTCGAGTGGTAGCGGCCTTGAGTGCACGGGCCGGCCGATTGCATTCAAGACCACGCCCGGTCTAACACTCGACCACGAAGATAGGCGAAGGGCGCGAAGACTTGTGGGGGTCACCGCCCGCTTCAATATGCGCGACCTCGCCGAGGAGTACATAATGTGTGGCGTGGCGCCGCTTGCTTGTGATTGGCGTCTCATCGCCGGGAAACTTCGGGACGATAACGTTCAGCCGTCAGTTTGCTCACTACCCGCGCCAACTGGTCTTCGTAAGCCTCGACCGTGCCCTCCCCTTCGTTCGTACGTACTGCGTCGTGTCTAATCGTGCTTTTTGCCCCGCGTAGGAACTCGCCTGGAGGACGCGGAGCGCGCAGCGCGCGTGTTTTTTGGGCCATACACCACCAGGGAGCACGAGCAACGCCCCGCTGCGACTGCGGAGGCGGGGTTGGGGCGGATAAACCGTGTGTGCGAGGCCTTAGGTCTTCCCGTGCCGGATCGCGCCCCTCCGGCCCCGCAACACCAAGACGACGGTGCCGTAAGGACGAAAGCGTCGTCCCGCAAGAGGACCCGGACTGCTGTGACCACGCCTTGTACAGCGGCTGCCACTGCTCCTGTCGGTGCGGCGAGCGCGGAGTCGGATTCGGCGAAGTACGTCGACTCAGACTTGGAGGAGGGCGCGGGTACTGAGGGCGAAGGTGCCAGGGGCGGAGAGCGCGCCGTGGGCTACCCGGAAAGCGAAGTCTCGCCGCCCACGACGGTCGCCGAGGCGGAGCTGACGTTGGCTAGCGTCGCCGGGGCGAAGTCCTTGTCTGCGGCCACGACCGTGCCGGGCTGCCCTCCGCGGGGGTAGGTGGAGCGCGGTCTTCGCCGACAATGTCGGCCGAGGCGGAGGTGCCCTCCGCGAAAGTTACGAGGGCGAAGCCCCCGCTCGCCAATGTTGTAGCTGCGGAGGCCCCTTTTGCGAGTGTTGCTGCCGAGGCGGAGCCCTCGTCTCCTCAGGCGAAGTGGCCACGTCTGCAAGCCCCCCTTCACCGGACTTCGAGGGGGTTCGCCGTGGCAACCGGCGTTGGGAGTTTGTGGGACTCTGCCTCGTACACCGAAGTTCCCCCGTCCCGCGCCCTCCTGGCTCCTCAGACCGCAGTAGCCGTGGCGCAGGGACGGTTGGCGCTGGGTCCCAACCCGGAGGTCCCTCGGCCCTGCGGGCCGGCGTCGTTCGCAGGGGCCGGTGTCGTTGCTACCCCGCCCGGAGTTAGGGAGACGTCCCAGCGAAGTCCCCCATCTGCTACCGAGGGTATGCTGGGATGGCATACTTTTGGTGTAATTTTCCCGTGTCTTATAGGACTCTGACCGGTACCTCCTCCTACAGCGGCACTTATCCCGGAGGAAGAGGCATCCCCTGATCATGGGGGTCTTGGCGCTGGCGACGCAGACGCCGTGTGCCCGAGCCCGGCAGACTTCGTTCCTCCGTCGGATGCGCTGAGGGCGTGGCGCGGGATTGCGGACGACGCGACCGCCAGCATTGGCCAGCAAGCGTTGCAGACCTATGGGACAGGGTGCCTCGGGGACGCATTAGAGGTGTCGGGAGTGAGGGTAAGCACCTGTCCTTAAGACCACTCATAGCCGTTTAACACGTGCTAACCCCATCACCGCGCAGACACTTGTGTTGGCCTAGGCCCTGCAGGCAGCTTACGCTCGCGAGCAAGGAGCGTTACATGGCAGGCTGCAGGCCGCCGAAGCGGAGCTGCGCGGAGCTACGGGGGCGCGCTCTGCCCAGGATGCTCGTGTACGCCGCTTGGAAGCGGAGTGCGCGGAGATGAAGGCACACATCGAGGAGCTCATCGCCGTCGCGTGGGAGTCGGCCGCAGAAGCAGCGTGGCAGGAAGCTGCGGCGGAGTGAGACGGCCTGCTACAACAAATCGCTGCGCTAGAGAAGGAGAAAGGCGAGCTTGCCTTGTCTCTAGCAGAGTGGAACCGGGCTCTGGGCGACGCTTCGGTGGCAGCATGGGATGCCATGCTTGCTCTGGAGAACACTCTCCGAGGGCTCGTCGCCGAAGTGCCAGACCACTCCTTCGGGCCGGAGGACTATCACGTACACTCCGATGGATCGGAGACGCAGCCGACATTGCGCGCGACGCCGCGACAACCTTCGGCAACCATTGTTCGTACGTGACCTCATGCCTGATCTGCGCACTCCTACGACACCGGGGCTGCCAGCACGTCAGCGAGCTGGCTAATCCGCAGTTGGAGATGCCGCCCGGGGCCGGAGTGATGTATGGCGCCGTCCGCACTGTTCGCCGCCCTGTGCGGGTTTTCCACGAGAGGATCTGGGAATACATCAGGGCGGCTGCAGCAATAGTCGAGCTTCGGAACAACCTATACCATGAGGGCGACCTCGGCCAGTGGCTAGACGAGGTCCCGCGGCGCCAGGAGGGCGGCCCCGCAAGCTCGGGGGGCGGCGCAAATCCACAGGTGTGACTTCTGACCTTCTAACCCGACGACGCCTGCGGCGCTGGCAGAGGGCCGAGGAATCGCTGGACTTCTGGGCCAGCCGGACTTCTTTAGGTGAAGCCATGGCGCGGACGCGGGTTAAGGAGAAGCCTGCCGAGTAGCAGCTCCAGGCACCCAAGAATACTTGTACACTTACTACGCTCCCTTGTAAGCATCTTTTGATGGTTGTAAATGAAAGAAAGGGGTGTTGTCTACACTTTCGTCCTTATTTTACGATTACGCGGTCTCCCGGTAGATTGGCGAGGCTACCGCACGCCCGCCGTAGTAGACACTTTAACCGAGCCAGCTTCGCGGGCGTGAAGCTGGCGCCTAAGGTGGAGTAGGCACGTGAGCACTCCGTCCCCTTCCTTTCGAAGCGGTGTCAGCGGAGCTGACGCCTAGGTCGAAGTAGACGCGCGAGCGCTCCGTCCCCTACCCTTCGAAGCGGTGGCAGCGAATCAGGCGCCTAGGTCGAAATAGACGCGTGAGCGCTCTGTCCCCTACCCTTCGAAGCGGTGGCAGCGAAGCTGGCGCCTAGGTCCAGGTAGACACGCGAGCGCTCCGTCCCCTACCCTTCGAAGCGGTGGCAGCGAAGCTGGCGCTTAGGTCGAGGTAGACGTGCAAGCGCTCCGTCCCAACCCTTCGAAGCGGTGGCAGCGAAGCTGGCGCCTAGGTCAAGGTAGACACGCGAGCGCTTCGTCCCCTACCCTTCGAAGCGGTGGCAGCAAAACTGGCGCCTAGGTCAAGGTAGACGCGCGAGCGCTCCGTCCCCTACCCTTTGAAGTGGTGGCAGCGAAGGCCAGCCTCTAGTGCATCTTATCGAGACGCACGACGTGGAAATCCTAGACCACACGCTGTTTATACTCCGGGAAGCACACGTGAAGAATACCTACGCGTGTGCGGGAGCCTTCGCGTCTTGTTTATACTCAGTAGAGTACGTGGGACAATCAACCACGCGTTATTTATACTCCGCAGAGTACGCATAGAGATAACACCCATGCGTGCGCGGGAACATCCGCGTCTTGTTTATACTCAGTAGAGTGCGTGGGACAATAAACCACGCATTATTTATACTCCGCAGAGTACGCATAGAGATAACAGCCATGCGTGCGCGGGAACATCCGCGTCTTGTTTATACTCAGTAGAGTGCGTGGGACAATCAACCACGCGTTATTTATACTCCGCAGAGTACGCATAGAGAAAACACCCATGCGTGCGCGGGAACATCCGCGTCTTGTTTATACTCAGTAGAGTGCGTGGGACAATCAACCACGCGTTATTTATACTCCGCAGAGTACGCATAGAGATAACACTCATGCGTGTGCGGGAACATCCGCGTCTTGTTTATACTCTGTAGAGTGTGCAGGGACAACATCCGCGTCTTATTTATACTCCGTAGAGTGCGTGCGGAGGCGGACCTCGGCGCTACGTCTGGTTTAGAATCCGCGAACTGCGCGCGGGGGCGAGGCTCCGCGCGTTGCGGGCCGTGAAGTTGCGTGCGGAGGTGGATCTCGACGCTACATCTTATTTATACTCCGTGGAGTGCGTGCGGAGGCGGACCTCGGTGCTACGCCTTATTTTAGAGTCCATGGACTGCGCGCGGAGGTGAACCTTCACGCGTTGCGGGCGGTGAAGTTGCGTGCGGAGGCGGACCTCGACGCTACGTCTTATTTATACTCCGTGGAGTGCGTGCGGAGGCGGACCTCGGCCCTACGTCTTATTTTAGAGTCCGTGGACTGCGCGCGGAGGTGAACCTCCGCGCGTTGCGGGCGGTGAAGTTGCGTGCGGAGGCGGACCTCGACGCTACGTCTTATTTATACTCCGTGGAGTGCGTGCGGAGGCGGACCTCGGCCCTACGCCTTATTTTAGAGTCCGTGGACTGCGCGCGGAGGTGAGCCTCCGCGCGTTGCGGGCGGTGAAGTTGCGTGCGGAGGCGGACCTCGACGCTATTTCTTATTTATACTCTGTGGAGTGCGTGCAGAGGCGGACCTCGGCGCTACGCCTTATTTTAGAGTCCGTGGACTGCGCGCGGAGGTGAGCCTCCGCGCGTTGCGGGCGGTGAAGTTGCGTGCGGAGGCGGACCTCGACGCTACGTCTTATTTATACTCCGTGGAGTGCGTGCGGAGGTGGACCTTGGCGCTACGTTTTATTTTAGAGTCCGTGGACTGCGCGCGGAGGTGAGCCTTCGCGCGTTGCGGGCGGTGAAGTTGCGTGCGGAGGCGGACCTCGACGCTACGTCTTATTTATACTCCATGGAGTACGTGCGGAGGCGGACCTCGGCGCTACGCCTTATTTTAGAGTCCGTGGACTGCGCGCGGAGGTGAACCTCGATGCGTTGCGGTCGGTGATGTTGCGTGCGGAGGCGGACCTCGACGCTACGTCTTATTTATACTCCGTGGAGTGCGTGCGGAGGCGGACCTCGGTGGTACGTCTTATTTTAGAGTCCGTGGACTGCGCGCGGAGGTGAGCCTTCGCGCGTTGCGGGCGGTGAAGTTGCGTGCGGAGGCAGACCTCGACGCTACGTCTTATTTATACTCCGTGGAGTGCATGCGGAGGCGGACCTCGGTGCTACGCCTTATTTTAGAGTCTGTGGACTGCGCCGGAGGTGAGTCTCTGCGCGTTGCGGGCGGTGAAGTTACGTGCGGAGGCGGACCTCGACGCTACGTCTTATTTTAGAGTCCGTGGACTGCGCGCGGAGGCGTCCCCCCACGTGTCTTTGTTTATACTCGTGCCCATATTTTTCACGAAGA
Organism: Dendrocalamus latiflorus; assembly: GCA_017311315.1. NCBI lineage: Eukaryota > Viridiplantae > Streptophyta > Magnoliopsida > Poales > Poaceae > Dendrocalamus > Dendrocalamus latiflorus. The sequence continues at coordinate 41,588,207 of CM029652.1, read as the reverse complement.
GTGCGCGCGCAAACACATCTTTGTTTATATTCATGCCCGTGTTTTTCACGGAGAGTACGCTCACGAACGCGTGTCTTTGTTGCGGGAAAGAAGAAAATTTGTGCAAACGGTGAACTTTATTAAATTCCCGTTTGCGCGGGTGAGAGGTTACAAAAGGTGGGATATCGATCACTGACCGCTTAAGGACAGGAGCGGCCGCCGCTGTCGTCGCCCGGTGATGAGGTGGGGCACGGCGGGAGCCTTTGTTGCTGGGACAACTCATGCGCGGGGAGTGCAGAGCGCTCTCCGGGGTCGCCCGGGGTCTTCGCATCTGCACACTCGACCTAGGTGCCTTGGCGAGCCTCATGGCATGGACCCCTGGCGCCGAGCTCTCTGCGCCGAGCCATGTCTTGGTCGCCATGGACGATGATGATGGCCCGCGGTCCGGAGAGCTTCATACATAGGAAGCCGTGGTGCGGAACTACCCCAAGAGAGTTTAGGAGCGGCCGCCCCAATATGGCGTTGTAGGGGTATGAAATGTTGACGACGTCGAAGATGGCGTCCTCACTCCTTACGTTGTCATTTTGGCCGAAGGAGACATGGAGGCATATCTGGCCCAATGCCCGCAGGGGTTGCCCTCCGAAGCCTTGCAACGGGATACCTAAAGGGCTCAACCGACTCCGAGGGATTCCCATCTGGTCGAAGGCCGCAGCAAACAGGATGTTCGCGGAGCTTCCTCCATCCACCAGGACGCGCCTGACCTCGCATCCTGCAACGAGGACTCGGACGACCAGGGGATCTTGGTGAGGGAACTCCACGCCTTCCGCATCAGTAGGCGTGAATGTGATTTCGTGTTGTGCAACCTCCTCGCGTATGCCTTCCGTTGTCACGCTGAGGCGAACCCCAACGAGGAGCCTCTGAAAATAACGTTTATGACCCTGCGCTGGGCTCCTTCCGGGGCTGGCAACTGTAGGAAGCCCTCTCGAGGTTGCTGCACATGGGCCTGAATCCGCAGGGGGCCTTCCTGGGGTTGTATTCCTTGGTCCTGGGGGTGTTGGACGTGAGCCACGACAGGCGTGCGTGCCTCCGGGTTTTTATCCCTAGCGACGCTCTGCCGGAGTGCTGCGATAGTGGCGCAGGCACGCGTGTCGTGGTTGCCCCGGCCGTGGACTTCGTACCACTGCCCGTGGTGCTGGTTGTTGTACTCTTCGCGGGTTCTGTCGTCGCGACCCCGCCCACGCCCCCGTCCCCGGCCACGGCGCCCTCTGCCGCCACGACCCGCGGGGGCGTTATCTTCGGAGCCGCCCTCGATGTCAAAGACGTAATGAGGTTTCCTAGACTTGCGTTGGTCGCGCTTGGGCCTGTCACCTGACGAGTCTTTGTGCTGGATGTCCTTGCGCTCGGAGGCGTCCTTCGATTGCTCCTGCTTGCGTTTGCCTTTCGAGGAGCCCTGCTTCGGTGATCCATCGTTCTTTGCCAAGCCCTCCGTCTGATTGGTGTCGGAGTCATCACCGTGTCGCCGCCGCGCGTCCTCTTCCGCTCTGGCGTACTCTTCCATCTTATCAAAGAGCTTAGCGACCGTCTTGATTGGTTTGCGCGCGTTGTATTCGGCCATTGGTCCCGGGCGGAGGCCTTGTATCGCTGCATTGATGACGGTTGTTTCATTGACGTCCTTGACCTGGCAACGCACTTTCGCGAAGCGTTTGAAGTAATTCCGGAGTCTCTCCTCAGGTTTTTGCTTGACTGTGAAGAGCTGGTCCGCATCGACACGCTCGACATAGTTTCCCTGGAAGTTGTTGTAGAGTCGGTCGCGGATCTGCTCCCACGCGTAGATGGACCGCGGCTCGATGGTGAAGAACCAAGAGAGCGCTACCCCTTGTAACGCGAGGGGGAGTCCCTTTGCCTTCGTTCATACACGCGCACGAATTCTCGCGGGTCGTACTCACCTTTGTACGCCTCGATGACACTCGGGAACTTGAAGTCCTCAGGCCATGCCGCCTGCTGTAGGCCCGCGGAGAGCGGGGACTCCGGGTCCACGCGTCGTAGTGGGACGCGACTGGACGTAAGGGCGTCACGGCTGTCCGCCCTCTCCGGAGTGGGCTCCGATGCAACCGCCGGTGGGGCGTGCTGGCTCCAAGCCTCTTGCATGTCTCACACAGCCCCGCAGAGATCTATCAGCTCCCGCTGAAACGCGCTGAGGGCCGCCAGCAGGGCGGTCTCCACCGTGGACGTTGTTGGGGCCGTCGGTGCGCCCGGCAGCACGATCGGCACGGCGGCGACCACGACCTGCGCGCCCAGGCTGCCCGCAGCGTTGTTGTGGGGGACCCTGGAGCCGGTGACGAAGCCCGTGTCGGCGTCGGAACCGCTCACCGTTCCCACGCTGGGTGGGAGAGTAGACGCACCTGCATTGCCATCGCCAACCACCCGGGTGGCGCTGCTGGCGATTGCTGCGGTGCCTGCTGCGGGATCGCCTGCCACGCGTGGGGCGGTTTCGACGGCCGCAGCGACGGTGGCGAGGTTGGTCATCGTGGTGGTGGCGGCGGGGTCCGGCGGCGCGGCGGTGGTGGTGGCGGGGTTAAGCGTCACGTCACGAACGTCGGTGTTCACAACCGTCGCACCCGCATCGCCACCCGTATCTGCGGCCGCCAACGCCGAAGCCCTGGTACTGATGCGAGATTCCGTCGCTCCCCCCTTTTTCTTCTTCGCCGCCGATGATGAAACTTTCTTTGGTGCCATCCTCCTTCAGGTCTGGAGGCTTACTCTTGTCCTCCCCACGGATGGCGCCAACTGTTGTGGTTACAGACCAAACAGACAGAGAGAGTATGGTAGTGGAGAGTTAGGTGAGTAATGGCTCAGGGCTTCTCCCCATGGCATGTGTTGCATATATATGTCGACATGGGGAGTGCTTTTACAATTATACCCTTACATCCGAGTATTCCCCTCAGGGGTACACGTGTCATTATACATGTCCCATTTTGGGCCTTACATTCCCCTAACAGGCCTGCTGGGCTTAGGTGGGGGCCACCCCTACAACACTCACATATAAGTTTTCTGATAACCTTGAAGTTATTGGTTATTCAGATTCAAATTTTGCGGGATGTGTTGATACTAAGAAATCCACGTCAGGTTATATCTTCACACTCGCTGGAGGAGCTATTTCGTGGAAAAGCTCCAAACAAACCCTTACGGCATCTTCAACGATGCAAGCTGAGTTTGTGGCATGTTATGAGGCTACAGGGCAGGCTGTATGGCTTAAGAACTTTATCCCGGGACTTAGAGTGGTAGACAACATTTCTAAACCACTCACCTTATACTGTGATAACGAGCCCGCAGTCTTTTATGCAAATAACAACAAGTCAAGTGGTGCTGCCAAACACATTGACATTAAGTATCATGTTGTGAAAGATAGAATCCAGGATCAAACCATAAGTATCAAGCATATTAGTACTAAGTTAATGCTTGCGGATCCGCTTACTAAAGGCTTACCACCCAATATTTTTCGTGATCATGTTGCCGGCATGGGTTTATTGGAAAGCCTCTGATTCTGGATAAAAGGACCTTAAAGCAAACCAACTCCCATTAAGTATAATGAATATCCATTTCGAGATAAGATAGTACCTATAGGTACTGGGGTTGTATGGCACTTCATTGACTATGCAACACATTACCTTGGTATACTGTTTTATCGAGAATGGGCTTATGATGTTAGCCTTATGATCAAAGGGGAGAATGTTGGGTTGATCTCGGCTAACTAACTCCGAGATTTCAGGGAGGCACGCCTCCACTCGCGCGTCTTAATCGGAGACGGCAACCAACCCGTTTGGTTTCGGTCCCGGTCACCCAGCGCTATATAAAAATGAGGGTTTCGGCAAAGACTTGTGTATGTGTTGTTCTAGCCTTTCTCAAACCCTAATAGACCCGATCGCTAACGGTGCGCTGCGGTGAACGAAGATCGACGCCCTTTCTTCTCCGTCCACGACTCCGTCGTCCCCGCCGGCTGACTTTCTCTACGTCAACAACCAAGCACCTCAAGATGGCCTCTTCAATTTCGGGTATGTTCACTAAGCTTCCGCTCTAAGAATCTGGGTGATCATGTTTATGATCTAGGCTTAAGTCTAAAGCTCATGGTTAAATCTTAGATTAGCACTTACAGAGGGATCGATCGAGGCGTTTGATTTTAGTACCATTGCGCAAAAGCTGATCGAAGCAATGGAATGCTTGAGGAAAGGTAAAGACGAGAGAGAGAGAGAGAGAGAGAGAGAGAGAGAGAGAGAGAGAGATCATGCACCGACCAGAATCTCCGGGCATCATCTCGCTGCATTCTCAGTACGATCGACGTACGTATGTATCTGGTCTGATCGATTGCTCGCTCATGCAGTCGTCTATTACTGCATTCTCGTGTGATTTAAGGAACCGTACCCTGTACATAACCGTGTATCTTGAGTTTATATAGAATTATAGACCATAGCAGTGCAGATACATTATATATACACTGGTTGAATTTTCCAGCATGGGACCCGCATGTCATTTGTCAAATTTTCATGTTAATCAGATACCTGCTTCATAGTATATACACCGTACACAGCTTCTACGACAAAAGAAACTAAAGCACTAGTCCTGTACTTGCAGTGTACTTCAAGTTGTCACACCGATTGCTATGCTAGCTGCCATTCTTAGCCCAGCGTTTTTTTGCATGCAATCATCTTAGACTGCCTAAAGAAGGCATGCATGTCATTAGCTTGCCACACATGCATGCTGATGTACTTGCAAACTGAATCTGTGCTCAAAAGAAGTGCTTGAAATCTTTATGTTCTTTTCCTTTTTTTAATCTGTGTGAGTCAAGTATGGATTTTAGAAATTTGCCCGAGCTTTGTCTTGCATGCAAGCCCAATGCCTTTTGCAGCGGCACGCCGCGCCAGCCACCGTGTGTACCGAAGTAAAAGAGGCACAAATTCGTAGCTAAAGGAAAGCGTAGGGTTTTTTCAAAAAAAAAAGCGAGGGGCTTTTCGCAATAAAAGGAGACCAGAGGGGTTTTTTCGTAAAAATCAGGGGTTGTTTTGAAAGAACCGAGGGCCTATACGTAATTTCAGAAACTGCGGATCGTTATCAACGAAAAATAAATATGCGCAGGATCTTTTTTGAAAAATCTAGGGACCTTTTTGCGATAACAGAGGACCTTTATGTAATTTCAGGAAAATATAGGGGCTTTTTCGCAAAAAACGGCACCCGACCGTATGGGAATTCCCCCGCCACGCGCCGGCCGGAGCGAGCGGGCAGGGTGATGTGGGCGCCTCCTCCTGCGGGGAATCCCGCGGGGCGTAATATGGGTATGATGCATGTAGCATTTGTCATATAGTCCGATATAATCAATCACCTCTAAGAAATGCGGTGATATGGAAAGATGGTTAAATTTAGAATTTTTTTAAATAATCTGTTTTTATTCCAAACTACAGTAATATATCTGTGTTTTTTATTTTTTAGTAATAACCATCTGTTGCTCTTTTAAATAATCTATTTTTTATTCCGAATTACAACAATATACATGTGTTTTTATTTTTCAGTAATAATCATCTGTCGCTCCATGGTTGGACGGCATAGGCTAGTCACCCAACCGTTAGGTGACACATGGCCAAGTCGCTCAATTTGATTGAGTAACTTAGCTTTAGTCGCTCAACGGTGGGGCGATTTAAAATAATACTAATTTTATTTTATTAATCCGATAGAAATAATTGTGGGGAAGTAAATGACAATTTTTGTAGGTAACACATTTAGCAAAATTTGTTTATAGGTTGTTCTTTTTTTCGAAATAAAAGGGCAGACAATATCGGTTGCTCTGTTTATATTTTTGTAGATTTTAAATGGTATGAAATCTGTTAAACTCACAATAACATTTTGTGATCGTCGTATATTGTTGTAGTGCTATTAATTTCTAAAGAATTTTGTGTGGATGATTGAGCTAGCAATGATTCGTAAGTAGAAAGGTAAGTGATATTGCGATACAATAAGGAATTCATACACGGAGGAGAACTTCGGATAAATAGCGTAACGATAACAACACGACAGTTGATCCGATAAGGGGTTACATGACACGTAGGCTAACGAACCAAGAATGGTACACGCATGCCTTTAGGCAATTAGAAATACATGGAACATATAGATGAATAGGATCGAACTACCGCGTAGAACGTGGCTATTTGCCCTTCCTCCCGAGGTCGGCATTGTAGTCCTCACCGGCCGCACTGGTCTTGGCCACCGGTTCACGCTTTCTCTCGCGCTCCTCCTTGCAAGCCTCGTGCTCCCTGTGCCTATATGCCTCCAAATGAGCTTGCATCTCCCGCCGAATACGCGAGAGGGTGCGGTAGGTGCTTTGCAGTCGTCGTGCATGGGTGTGGGCAGCACGAGGCAGAGAGAAGAGGAGGAGGTGGCAGTCATTAGGTGGCGGCAGCTAAAACTCTGATACCATGTTTTGGAATGAGCTCATCTCAATTAAATGGGCCAAATGGGGCCATTATAAATATGTACAAGGCATAAGCCAATTTGCAAAACCCACTCTATACATAGTAGTAAATACGTGTCCATCTAACAAAAGCTATGACACTACCAGACCAAAGACTTTTCGTGAGGGTGACAAACTCACAGGAAAATATGTTTCCCCCTCACGAATAAGTATCCTGTGAGTACCCCGTCAGGGAAGAACCCACATGATAATTTCGACAGGGAAAAAACATTTGCGTGAGAGTATACCTCCAGGAAAATAATTCCTGACGGGCCAGCACAGGAAAAAATAGTGTTTCCTCACATCTGCATGTTTCTGTTTCATGTGTGGTTAACCGACAGGAAATTAAAACTCACAGGAAAATAGTAAATTTTCATGTGTGTGAGAACCTCCAGGAAAATGACTAATTTTCGTGTGTGTTCACTTCTAGGAAAATTGTTAAATTTTCATGTGTGTTCAACCTACAGGAAAATTGTTAAATTTTCATGTGTGTTCAACCTACAGGAAAAATGATGAATTTTCTTGTGTGTTGAACCCCCAGGAAAACTGAACAATTTTCTTGCGTGCTCAACCCACAGGAAAACTGAACCCACACTGAACAGGGAAATCTGAACCAGCAGGGAAAAAATGACAGCAAACCACAATATATTCTCAGATCATACATTCAGATCAGTAATGACAGCAAACCACATTCAGATCAATAATTAATTCTCAGAAGATCATACATTCAGATCAATAATTATCTCCAAATCATACATTCAGATCATACATTCAGCTAGCTGACAAATCATACACAAAATTCAGATCAATAATTCCATCCATCACATATCATATTGACTTATATCACATCCACAAGACCAAAAGTCCAAGCAAGTTTCTTGAAGTCTAGCTTCTAGATCAGTCACAACAGGTTGGAGCAAGTAATGCCCAATCCATATCTAGGCATTAGTGAATATAAACAAACATGCATCACATAGTATCTTTTCTACTGACCAAAAGTTTAGAACTCTACCAAGGTTGCTACCAAAAGGTGAATCCTACTCTCATCATTTTCTGCATGTTATCATTTTCCTTCCAGTACACTATGCTTGGGATGGGTTAGCTCTGATCTCGCCGGTGGAATTACCCTCCCGCCTAATGACGTGCTGCATGATGGTGTGCCTAGAGGCGATGTTGTTCTGAGAGTCGATGTTGTTCTCAGAGTCGACGTTGTCCTCACTGTCCATGTCTCCATTTGCAGTGCCATCGACACCATTTGCACGGTGTTGGTGAGATCCCGCATGTGAAGATCCAGTTCGCTGCAATGAATTAAGACACATAGAGGAAGAAATGGAATAATAAAGCAAATATACAGAAGTGTAAAGTAAAAAAATGAATGCAGAGCAAGAGTACACTAAACAGAAATTAATTTACTTCCATTACAGCAAAAAGACTAGAGAATCATGATGCTATTTGTTTACAGATAGATGCCAAGTTTATATCAATGCTTTATTCCATTTAGAAATACAGAAACTTATAGAGGGAAAGTGGGCATCTGCATTTGGAATTACTACAATATGACAAACATACATAGTGGAGATTGATATCATAAACTAGATCTGTTTGTAATATAAATATGACAGAACATTTTTTTCCAAAAGGTTGAATATATTCATCACAACAGCACTGGTATAAGTTGGCAAATGAATCAATCTTATGTAGATATAAGTAATAGGTAGCAAACTTATTGATATGAGGGTGCAAAACAGGAAGAGGTTATGCCCAAGAAGAGGGAGCCAACTCATTGATCTAATAGGGGTGCATTTCTTGCTACCTTACCATAAACTTACAACTAAGAAAGAGGCTATGCCCAGGTGTTACAATAATCAACAGGAAGCCTGTGAACTGCCGCATTGTATGTTGGCATTCTGCCATATCAAAAATAATTAGTTCCTTGATGAAGTTGTTCAAATCAAAAAACAAAAGGGCACCAAGATTGTCAGGTGATTGTTTTCCCTAAAGACAATTTTGCAACAACAACACAACTAACCTGAATATGCGCAGGTGACATCAGATCATCATCAGTAGGTGGCATCAGATCTTCATCGGCAGGTGGTTCCTCTCCAATCTTCTCATAAAGCACCTAAAAGAAGAATTAAATTAGAAATACTACACAAGGTCAGATAGAACCAAAAATATTGAAGCATTACATCTATATAGTTACCCTGATAAGTCGTTGGTGAACTTGTAGCTGGCGATGAAGTTGAGCATTTTCACGTACCAAGTTTCGATGAGATTGTGTGGTTGATGGCCTACAGTTTCTAGCTTTTGCGGCTGATATAACATCAGCCTTTTTGACAGCACCATTACCAATTGGAACACGACCATGAGGCAATCCCCCACCAATTGTATAAAGAGCCTTCCCATCTAATCCATTTTCATCTAAATTCTCATTTTGTTTAGAGCTAACAGCTATGTTGTAATCATCCTATCAGCAACATAGATACTCATTTAATCACAAACAATGAAAAATTGATATAACGCAAAGAATGGTAAGATAAAAATGTATGTGTACCATGATTTTTTGTGCTTTATGGCTGCTCACTGCCCCACTACTTCCTGTGCTATCCATATTTTTAGCACCTGATTTCATAACTGCAAATGTGTTGAGACCAGTAGCCTTCTTAGGACCAAACTTGTGGTTCTACAAGATCAGCCACCATACATTAGAGGGAAAAAGACCTTTAAACAGGAGTAATAGCAAAAGATATAGTGGTTAACAAATAGATTTAAGTACCAGCCATTGTTGTGTCTCAGTAAATGGACGCGATCCACCTTTGTTTTGAGCATTATCTACAGATTTTGCCCTTGAATCCTGGGCCTTCTTTCTCTTTGTGAGGTACTGTTCAGTGGCCCAATGGTGTGCAAGAAGAGGCCAGTCTTCCTGGTTCACCCAACTAACCCAGCCTATAATGTATTCCTCTTCGGAAAGTTCTATAGGACGAGCTAGGTCATCATCAGGGTTCTCTCCAGCCATTTTTTGAAAATAAGTTTTGACAGAATCTAAACGAAGTTGGTAAATTATATCATTTACTCTTTTATCACAATAGTTTTCCAGAACACGATTTGCCTCATCCTGAAGATCTTCTCTAACAGAAAACAAGCTCTGCATGTTATGTAGGAAGGCATGAATTCAGATAAAGGAATAAACACATTAACATAAACTAGGGGCAGCTACCATACCCAAAATTCATTCTTCACTCGATCTGCATTTGTTTCTCCTTGGTCATCTTCTTGCAAGTAGTAATCATCCCAATGAAGTGCAGGGCGCACACGTATAACTCTACCTTGATCATCAAGGTCCTTGACAGATCCTGGGTATTCTCGCTTGAGAATGACTCCAAGTTGTGAACTATACTTGTAATCTTTGGGGTTGTAGGGGTCATACTTGAATTGTCTGTAGATATGGTCAATACAAGCATTTTTCTTAGTTTTTTTGCTTATTGTTTCCTTCAAAATTTCACATACCTATCACTCAAACTACAATAAAAAACTCATAAGAAATCAAAACTACATGCCTAATGTGGTTCCATACTTCCATGTACTCATTTACTTGGTGTTTGATTTCTCATTTACAACAGCAAGCTGACATAAATATACAAATGATGTGTGCAGCAAATAGAACATCAAGCAAGCAATCATCTTTTTTCTATCAACTATTACAACAATTTAGAGGTGTGGACTAAAACTGCAAATTGAAAATATGAGTATATACTTACAGGTCACCGCTAGGCACAAGAGCCACCTTCCGGCCACGTGGTGGCAGCCTCAATTGGGTCCTTGACCTAATCTTCCGCCCTCTCTTTGCAGGTTGCTCGTCATTCTGGTTAGTAGCGGTCCTTGTACAGTTGGTGTTGCTGGAAGGCACGCTTCTTTGGGAGTTGGCACCATCAGTATTGGATGTATTGGATGGACGGGTAGCTGCACGCTTTTTTCCCACAAGCCTATTGTGGCGAAGGCTGCTCATGACCTGCAAATGCACACATAACAATAAGTGAATCATACAATAAATTCAGGTAGATAGACACTTGCTTATCAAACCAACACATCAATAAGACAAGTACATATAACATGAATCACAATGCAAAGTTACATATGTTTCTGCACTTAATTTGATTAATATGACCAAAAGATTACACCAAAGCTAAGTAACACCAAACATAAACACAATCAGAATTCTTCTGGATCATAATGAGGAGCTTGAGGCTCTTGATCTTCTTCAGATTCTTCATCTTCTTCATCAGTGCTTTCACATTCTTCATCTTCTTCAGATTCTTCACCTTCAATATGGTGTTTGCCGAAATAGTTCAAGTCTTTTGGGTTGGTTATTTCATCTGAGATTACTGGTGTTTCAATGTTTATATCTCCTAAATCGATAACAAAATTTCCTTCCAATCCTTCCTCTTGATAGAAGGAGACTTCTTCTGGCTGCCCAACAGGAGTAGTACATTCATCGGTACCAACTGTGGCAGGAAGGTATCCATGTGGTGAAACATGATGTACAACCCACCAATCTTTCAAATCTGGTCTTGAACTGCAAGGGTATGGTAGATAATACACTTGGGTAACCTGACTTGCCAACACAAATGGTTCAAAGTTGGATAATCTAGATGTGTGCTTAACTTCTACCAATCCCAAATTTTTAGTGCGCCTAACCCCAACATTTGTTGGATCAAACCATCGACAATCAAATAACACCAACTCTAGCTTCATCCTTCCTTCCCAACTAATTTTAATGATGTCCTCAATAACACCAAAATACTCAGTTACATTGTCATCATTGTCGATACTCGAAACACAAACACCAGTATTGGTAGTAATTAATCCAGATTTAGCCCTCTCATATTTTTCTGAACGAAATCTATATCCATTCACATCATAACATCCATAACTAGTTACTCTTCTTGGAAAACCATATGAAATTTGACGCAGGGTGTTATCAATACTAGATTTCTTCATGCACTGCATAATAAAACTATATATAAGTATCTAATGGTTTAGATAGTATGGAAGAGATATTCTTAAAGTATGCAGGAACATTACTTGTGTTTTAAACCAGTCAAAAAAATTGGGCCCATTCTTGTTGGCACGGTTATTTTTCCAGCCATTAAGCCTTAGTTGAGAAAGTTGTGTTTCGGTTGGTGTAATTCGGCTCTTCCATTGTTCTTTATCAAACATTCTATAAGATAAAATTACATTAGCCAAACATTCCAATCAGAATTATAAATGCAAAGACATACTCAAAGACGTACTCAAAGAAAATATCCATGTCGGATATGTTAGTTAATATGTACAAGAAGGCAGCCTTGTACTCTTCGTTGGTAAGATCACGACATCCTTGTCTACTAAACCAACGTCCTGGGTATTGAAAAATTTGCAGGTTGCATGAAGTTTCAAATGTAGAAGCACCGTCATCGTACCGAGGAACCTTATTTCTGGTTGACCTAACTTTAGGACTGAAATAAAGAGAGACGAAATTTGCATTCTCCTCCACAAGATAAGCTTCCACAATGTATCCTTCTACACGTGCCTTATTTCTTACCTTCTTTCTAAGCTTTCCAATTTCCCTATAAGTACCAACACATGTAATTAGTACTTCTACATGAGCATATGAAAAGGAAAAAATTACTACTTTTTACCTCTCATATGTATACATCCAGCGTGATAGGACAGGACCTCCAAGTCGAGCCTCACGCGGAAGATGTATTATCAAATGTTGCATAAGATTGAAAAAACCCGGAGGGAATATCTTCTCTAACTTGCATAGAAGGATAGCAACATTCTCTTCAAGTGCACATACAATATCCTTACTTAGTTCTTTAGCACATAATTGCCGGTAGAAAAAACTTAGCTCAGCCAAACAAACCCATACATTTTCTGCAATGAACCCCCGAAAAGCCACAGGAAGTAAACGTTCCATGAAGATATGATAATCATGACTTTTTAGGCCAAATATCTTCCTTTGCAACAAATTGACCCCACGCCTAATGTTTGCTGCATACCCATCCGAAACTTTAGAGATTGAAACCATTTGAGTATAATTGTCTTATCATTCTTATCAATGCAAAATGCTGCCCTTGGCTTATGCCACTTCCTATTGTCCTTGAACTCTAAGTGCAATGATGGTCGATTACAAATTTCAGCCAAATCTTGCCTAGCCTTCACATTGTCTTTGCTCTTATCAGGTATGTCAAAGCATGTGTTCCATATAGCCTCAGCTACATTTTTTTCATTATGCATTACATCAATGTTGTGTGGGAGGAGTAACTTGTGAAAGTACGGAAGTTGCCAAAAGCAATTTACATGGGTCCAATTGTGTAGTTTACCAAAACTCTTTGCATGACCTACAAGTCTATCCATACATTCTCGCACTTCCTCTCCTGATAAAATCCTTGGTGCTTCATCTAGCACTATTGTGTTCTTTCGAAAGCTATTGGCTTGGGTCCTGAATTCATGGTTCATAGGTAGGAAACGCCTATGGCAATCGAACCAGCATGCTTTGCCACCGTTACGAAGTCGAAATGCTTTGGTATCGCAAAGACAAACTGGGCATGCAAATAAGCCATGAGTACTCCATCCAGCAAAGTTACCATAAGCAGGACAATCATGGACAGACCATAGATAGGCTACCCTCATGGTAAATTTTTCCTTTTGTGAAGCATCCCATGTTTCAACCCCCACCCACAATTCAAGAAGTTCATCAACTAACGGCTGCATAAGAACACCTAACTTGGTTCCAGGATGTTTTGGGCCTGCTATAACAAGTGCAAGGAATATGTACTCAGACTTCAAAAGCACACCAGGGGGTAAGTTCAAAGCAGACACAAAGACCGGCCAACAAGAGTACGGAGCTGCACCCAAACTAAATGGTGTGAAACCATCGGTTGCAATAACAAGTCGCACATTTCTAGGATCTGAACCAAAGTCTGAAAAATCTATATCAAACTGTTTCCATGCTTCACCATCACATGGGTGCACAAGTTTATTGGAAGTGGACTGTCTATGTGATTGCATTGTCTTTGCGGTCCCCTCATGTGCATATAACCTTTGCAGTCGATCTTTAATGGGGAGATACCGCAACACTTTCTGTGGAACCTTATTGTTTCATTCCTCGTAGCGAGGGGTGTCACAAAAATCGCACTTGTCCTTATTGGCATTATTTTTGTAATATAACATACAATTATTGTAGCATACATCAATTTTAGTATATGTCATACCAAGACCCTGTAATAGTTTCTTTGAATGGTAGAAGTCCTCTGCCAACTTAGAACCCGGTGGAAGTAGTTCATGGATCAATTTTAATGTACTGTCATAGTGTGCAATCGACATATTGAACTCAGACTTGAGAGCTAGCAGACGGGCTACAGCAGAAAGACTTGAGTGCATTGTGTTATCATGAACCAATTCATCGGCACTAGCAACCATTTTATAGAAAGCATTGACAGAAGGTGTTGGCTCTTCATCTCTTATGGGTGGTTGGACAGCACCTAGATCAACCAACATATTATCTATATGATCAACTTCATCAAATCCCTCATGGGAAATTGAAGATGCATGTCCCTCTTGCCTAACAATTGTCTCCCCATGTGATGTCCATGTTTTGTAATTTTCTTTAAACCCATACTTACACAAGTGCATCTCTATAACATTCCTTTTGTGCATCACATAGTTGCGACACATGGCACATGGACATCTAATAGTACTAGAAATAACTAAACCATTTATGGAGAAGGCATGATCCAAAAACCGGTTTGTTTGTTCAGTCCATTCATTAGAGAGTGCAGAACCATGACCCCAACCACTATACATCCACTCTCGATCTGCCATTATATATTTCTGTTTCAACAAGATAAGTTTGCCATTTAGTAAAAAAAATATTGATGTCACACCATTACTTAGCCTACCAGATACTAAGAAACTTCCATGTGCACCTTTATACTAATAAAATTGAGCCAAGTCAATGTGACAAGTTGTAGAGTAAGAAAAGGAAAATATACAGATGATGCTAAGTATCTGTTTTGTTAAACAACTCCTAAATATTATTATGACACAACCAATTAGAAGTATTCAGGGCCTTTATGTGATAATGGCACTAAGCATCTTTTAAACAAATGGCATAATCACAAAGTAAACAAAGACCATGCAAGAAAACAAGGTCAGTCGGAATGTAAATACATAAGGCCATAAGATAGCAATATTTTGTCTAAAATTCAATTTTCTATTTCCTACAACTTGAACATGGTCAGTTTACATCTTCAAACGTAAGGCCATAAGATAGCAATACTGTACTTAACGATTGTTTGATAAATATGATGACATGAAATACCTTATTATAAGCAAACAAAGGCAGTATAACACAATTGAAGTTACACCAAGACAATTTTGCTATCTCTATGGCTGTTATTGATTTATTTCCCTCTCCTATATATCACTTGCCAGTTTACCTTACATAGCAAATACAAACACTGCAGTCAAGTCTACATATATAAGGAACTGGATGTTACAAATTAACAGACTAAGAATTAATTGGAAGAACTTCCCCACTAAAACCCATAGCTTGCCATCAATCTTGTCTCATGTCTAGTTGAAGATCGAGCGATGCAGCCATTCATGTACATAACAGCATGTGACACAATTCTGCTTGCATTTCCTAAATAAGAAGTGATTTGGCCACTTGGGTGTACTCAGACCTAATAATTTACATTGGGTCATGGAGGAATTTACTAGGTTCTTTTCGAAGTTGCTCGCCCAACAGGTCAGCTTTCTTCAGTGTTCCGGCTCGTCACACCGACTCAAACACACCTTGTTCTGGCTCACAAATAACTTGCTGAAAGAAACACACATTTACCAACATCAGTGCACTGCATACATATGCAAATGTTGAACTACTAAGTTTCATAAAAAAGAAAGAAAGAACTGTGCCGGCGGTGGAGCCAGAGAAGGGCGAGGTGGTGGAGCGCAGAGGCATGGCCGGCGGTGGTCCGGAGGCGCGGTCAAAAGGGAGGCGGCGCGGTGGAGCCAGCGGCGCGGTCACAAGGGAGGCGGCACGGTGGAGCCGGCGGCGCAATCCGGAAAAGGGTGACGGCGCGGTCAGGAGGGAGACGACCGGTGGAGCCAGAGAAGGGCGGGGTGGTGGAGCGCGGAGGCGTGGCCGGCGGTGGTCCGGAGGCGCGGTCAAAAGGGAGGCGGCGCGGTGGAGCCAGCGGCGCAGTCACAAGGGAGGCGGCGCGGTGGAGCTAGCGGCGCGGTTCGGAGAAGGGCGGGGTGGTGGAGCGGTGGAGCCAGAGAAGGGCGGGGTGGTGGAGCGCGGAGGCGTGGCCGGCGGTGGTCCGGAGGCGCGGTCAAAAGGGAGGCGGCGCGGTCACAAGGGAGGCGGTGCGGTGGAGCCGGCGGCGCGGTCCGGAGAAGGCGGCGGCGCGGTCAGGAGGGAGACGAGCGGTGTGGAGCGCGGAGGCGTGGCCGGCGGTGGTGGAGCGCGGAGCGTGGCCGGCGGATTGAGGCGAAATGAGGCGGCGGCGGGATGGAGAATGCCAGGCGGCTGCGGGTGGGAAATAGATCTGGGAGATAGTGGGAGGAGAGAAGGTGGGATTTAGGGTTTTTAGGTCACTTCTTTTTCCTGTGTGTTTAAACCCTCAAGAAAATATCGATAAAAAATAATTAAAATAATTTCCCCTCCTTGATGTTGCTGGCGGCAAAGGCTAATTTTTTGGCGCGGGAGTGAATTGTTGGCAAGCAGATGATAGAAACAATTTTTGTGAAGGTGGATAACCTACAGGAAAAAATTTTTCCTCAGGGGTATCGAGGGCCTCCACGATAATTTAAATTTTCCTGTGGGTTCAAACTACACCATCACTATAATTATAATTTTCATGTGAGCTTATGTTAAACCGTCACTATAATTATCATTTTACTGTGAGCATAAGTGAAACCATCACTATAATATATTTTCCTGTGTGTTTGTTGCGGGCCCGTCACAAAAATTATAAACCCTCACGAAAGACTGCTAGTCTGGTGGTGTGATAATGCTGCTTGCTGCGACTTGTTGGGCCATTTGGATCAATAGAAATGACATGGCCTGTAAGAAACCTTTTGCTTCCTCACTAGAAAATGTGATGTTCAAAAATCAAAAGTGTTTCTTTCCTGAAACAGTGGCTGCTGTTGGTGAAGGGAGATGCCAAGCTGGAGGTGGAACAAATAATCTCGCACATCCTGGCAAAGATGCAAGAATTGTGGGGTGAACAAGAAGGCTGAGCTGGAATCGGATAGTTTTGATGTAGTAGGACTGGATGCCTTGTAATCTTTCTCTCTCTGCCTTGTAAGAGCAAGTTCAATAATAGAGCCAAGTATTTGGCTATAAGTCAAGTTATAAGAGCCAAGTTATACAATAATTTGTCTTCTATTTATCTACAAAAGATTTTTTATTATTATGTGGTACCATGTCTCACATTCTCTTTCCTATTCCTCCTCACATACATTTATTATCTAGACCCACCACTGCATAGGTTCCCGTGGCCAACTTGTTGCTTGCATGAGAGCCAAGCTCTCATCTCTCTCCTCTCTTCTCTCCTCCACATCAGCAAAAATGCTGACTAGCTTGGTTATAAGGGCATCCATAGTGTATATAACCTAAGGGGCCTTAAGGTGGGTCCCATCTAAATCTTAAGGCTAACTCTATAGTGTATATAACCCAATGAGCCTTAAGACGGCCCCACTCGGCATATAAAGAAAAATTGTATTTTAATGTTTGTGACCAGGTTTTTAACTTGAGGACCAACCTTAAGCCTTTTTTTGCTTATAGCCTGCTTAAGGTCACCCCTGTAATGTATAAGGTTGACCTTAAGGTGGCTTAAGACCCTCTATTTTCATACACTACAGATACCCTAAGATCATTATTGTACTTGCTCTAATCTCTCTCTCTATCTTTTTTTGGTCCGGTGAATCTGTATCTCTCGGTTTGGTTCGGAGCTGCTTTTGTTCTCGATATGTCGATCTCCGAACCCGATTAGTTGAGGTGCAGTTTAGTCAGCTTGTTTTCTCTCACATTGCGCCTAGATCTTGCAAGCTGGTATCACCAGCCTTACTCTTTGTTTTTCTGTTTGGCGCTTTATATAAAAGGACTGGATCCGTTCAATTTAGCCTTTTCTGATGATGTTGGATTGAAATGATATTTTAATAGCTGTTAGCTTTTTAAAGATATTTAATTAAAAAATAAAGGGAAAAAGATTTAAAAGTACCATTATAGCTTTAAACAAAGAAAAAAAAACTTGTTTAGGGGCCGGCGGCGTTGCCGAGGAGGCGGTGGCCCGGCCGGCCGGCCGGCCGGCCGTCATTCCAAGTTTCTGAATAGGGGCTTCTTGGATGGTGGGGTACCCCGGGATCATTCCAAGGAGCAGCCGTGTGGGCCCCGGAGGGATCTGTCCATCCTACTCTCTGAAACTGACAGTCCAGGCCCACTCGTCAGCCCTAAGTCCTTAAGAACGCTGCTTGCCTGCTTGTACAGCGCAGCCCCTGGGAGCTTCCGTATTTCCGCGCGCACGGCACAACCGCTTCCTTCCTTCCTTCCTTCCTTCCCGTAACTCGGAAGCAACGGCTCTATTGCTCTCGCTCGCGCCCCCAAACCAAAACCCTCGAGGTCTCGGTGGTGTCCCCTCGCACGAAGCTTCGATCCCCAACCCGGCGAGGGCCAAGCCGAGATGCGCCCCAACATCATCACGGAGGTGCGGTTTTTGGCTCCCAATTCCAGCTTCCCGGCGATTTTCCCTTTGGATATGGGGCGCATTAGCTTCGGATCGCTGCGGGATACGAGACCCTCGAGATCCCGGGGAGGAGCGCTGTTGAGGGTTGTGGTTGGAATTGAAGAGACGATTGGTGTGGGGGGCTTGGGGGTGGATGTGGAGGTGTTGTGCCAGTAGGGTTTGCGACGGGAGTAGGTTGCGTGAATTATGCTAGAAATGTGGAGGTTTACACGTTTTGGGTCGAATTATGCTGTGGTTTGTTTCTGGGCACTGGGTTTGTTTCTAGGATATTATTGGAGTAGCTCTTGGAGCAGGGTTTATGCGGTGTGTTCAGTGGAGGAAAACAGGAAATGCGTCAACTTTTGACGTGGGTTATGTTTGTTCTTACATGTTCTTTTTTCATGGATGCAGGCTGGACTTTCGACTAGGTTGAATCACTGGTGGAGCAGCATTCCGTTCATTACTTCCAGTGTTATCTTAATATGCGGAGCAATTTATTTGGCGTGCTTGTTGATTGGCTATGACTCCTTCAGCGAGATATGCTTCTTGCCTTCGGCAGTAGCTTCACGTTTTCAAGGTCTATTTCATTCTCACCTTTCTTTTTTTGCGTTTCTTCAACAATGATGAATCACAATTTATTCTGGAAAGAGGAAACATATCCTTTGCACACGGCATTTAGATTTTGCCAGAGCCCACCGGGCAGCTCGAGGTAGCCACAACGGAGCGACCGGCAGTTCGGGAGCTCGCGACGCGATCGTGCCCGCGCCGACCCGTCCGTTGGGCGCGCCGGCGGTCCCGCCCGCGCAGGCGGTGGAAAGCGCCCTGCTGGCGGCCCTCAAAGCGTTCCAACAGGAGCTAGGGGATCTTCGCGGGGCTGTCCGAGGCATACAAGAGGCTCAGAGCCAACAGGCCGCGCCGGCGGCCGCGCCAGAGCCCACACCGGAAAGGGCAGACAGCCGCGACGCCCCCACATCCAGCCGCGTCCCGCTACGACGCATCGATCCGGAGTCCCCGCTTTCGGCAGGGCTACAGCAAGCGGCGTGGCCCGAAGACTTCAAATTCCCCAGTGTCATCGAGCCCTACAAAGGCGACACGGACCCCCGCGAGTTCGTACGCGTGTACGAAACTGCGATCGAGGCCGCGGGCGGAGATGACACCACAAAGGCGAAAGGACTCCCCCTCGCGTTGCAAGGAGTGGCGCTCTCGTGGTTTTTTACCATAGAGCCGAACTCCATCTACGCGTGGGAGCAGATCCGCGACCGCCTTCACAACAACTTTCAGGGAAACTATGTCGAGCGGGTCGACGCGGACCAGCTTTTCGCGGTGAAGCAAAAACCTTCGGAGAAGCTCCGGGACTACTTCAAACGCTTCGCGAAGATACGTTGTCAAGTCAAAGACGTTAATGAGACCACCGTTGTCAATGCAGCCATACAAGGCCTTCGCCCGGGCCCGATGGCCGAGTACAACGCGCGGAAGCCAATCAAGACAGTGGCGAAGCTCTTTGACAAAATGGAAGAATACGCCAGGGCGGAAGAAGACGCGCGGTGAAGGCAAGGCGACGACTCCGACACCAACCAGGCCAGTGCCTCGGCAAAAGCCGAAGACCAGTCGAAGGACGGTTCGTCGAAGGGGAAACGGAAGCAGGAGTCGTCCAAGGACGCTCCGCACAAGGAGTCGTCCGACAGGCCCAAGCATGGCCAGCAGAAGTCGCGGCGAGGCCGTTACGTCCTCGACATTGAAGGCGGTTTCGACGAAAGCGCTCCCGCGGGTCGGGGCGGTCGGGGGCGCCGAGGCCAGGGGCGCGGCCGTGGACGGGGCCGCGACGATAAAGGCCGCGGAGATTACGACGACCAACACCAGGGGCTGTGGTGCGCAGTCCACGGTCGTGGCAACCACGACACCCGCACGTGCACCTCTATGCGGCGCTCCGCGAGAGCGTCACCAGGGATAGGAACCTGGAAGCACGCCCGCCCGTGGTGGCCCACGTGCAGCACCCATACGAAGCCCCTGTGCACATTCAGGCACAAGGGACGCAGCTTCACGAGGGTCCGCTGCGGATTCAGGCCCACGTGCAGCAGCCTCAGGAGGGCTTTCTGCAGCTGCAGGCTCCGGAGGCCAGCCACCGCAGGGTTATCAACGTCATCTCCGGAGGCTCCTCGTTGGACTTTGCCTCGGCGCGGCAGCGGAAGGCATACGTACGAAGGCTACACCACGTGGCGGCATATCCAGCACGGACACCGCCGGACTAGGCACAGCATGAGGTTACATTCACCCCCGCCGATGCCGAAGGCGTGGAGCTTCCTCACCAGGACCCCTTGGTCGTCCGGGCCGTAATAGCGGGATGCGACGTGGGACGTGCCCTAGTCGACGGCGGTAGCTCCGCGAACATTCTGTTTGCGGCAGCCTTCGACCAGATGGGGATCTCCCGAAGCCGCCTCAGCCCATCGGGAGTCCCGCTGCAAGGCTTCGGAGGACAACCTCTACGGGCGCTCGGTCAAATATGCCTTCAGGTCTCCTTCGGCCAGGGTGACAATGCAAGGGTCGAAGATGCCATATTCGACGTCGTCGATCTCCCATACCCTTACAATGCCATACTGGAGCGTCCGGTCCTCAACTCCTTCGGGGCGGTACCGCATCACGGCTATCTATGCATGAAGCTCCCGGGCCCCCGGGCCATCATTACCGTTCGTGGCGATCAGGACATGGCCCGGCGCATCGAGCACGGCACCAGACATCCCCGTCGCAGCGACCAACGACACACCTAGAATCGGCACCACAGCGCGGGACCCGCGGCGCCATCACAAGTGGTTAGTACCTCCGCCACATGTAATTGCGTACCCGCGCAAACGGGAATGAAATAAAGTTCCGTTTGTCGCCACCCGTTTTCATTTGTGCAAAAAGATACGGCGAGAGCGCGCGGAGGCTTCGCCTACGCGCATACTCCCGGAGTATAAACCAAAGACGCACGTTCGCGTGTGCACTCTCCGTAGCCAGGGGTACGGGTATGAGTATAAACCAAAGACGCACATTCGCGTGTGCACTCTCCGTAGCCAGGGGTACGGGTATGAGTATAAACCAAAGACGCACGTTCGCGTGTGCACTCTCCGTAGCCAGGGGTACGGGTATGAGTATAAACCAAAGACGCACGTTCGCGTGTGCACTCTCCGTAGCCAGGGGTACGGGTATGAGTATAAACCAAAGACGCACGTTCGCGTGTGCACTCTCCGTAGCCAGGGGTATGGGTATGAGTATAAACGAACACGCACGTTCGCGTGTGTACTCTCTGTCAAAGACACGGGCATGAGTATAAACGAAGACGCACGTTCGCGTGTGCACTCTCCGTCAAAGACACGGGCATGAGTATAAACGAAGACGCACGTGCGCGTGTGCACTCTCCGTCAAAGACACGGGCATGAGTATAAACGAAAACGCACGTTCGCGTGTGCACTCTCCGTCAAAGACACGGGCATGAGTATAAACAAAGACGTGTGGGGGGACGCCTCTACACGCACTCTACGGAGTATAAATAGGACGCGGATGTTCTCCCTGCGCACTCTACTGAGTATAAACAAGAAGCGAACCCCGCGCACGCCAGGGACTTTGTCCCTGCGCGTACTCTACGGAGTATAACTAAGACGCGGATGTTCTCCCTGCGCACTCTACTGAGTATAAACAAGACGCGAACCCCGCGCACGCCAGGGACTTTGTCCCTGCGCGTACTCTACGGAGTATAAATAAGACGCGGATGTTCTCCCTGCGCACTCTACTGAGCATAAACAAGACGCGGACCCCGCGCACGCCAGGGACTTTGTCCCTGCGCGTACTCTCCGGAGTATAAATAAGACGTGGACGCTGACCCCGCGCACTTCACGGAGTGTAAATAAGTTGCGAAGGCTATCGTGCGTTTAGCAACGCGCAAGCGCAGCACGAACCTCCGTGGCCAGCAACCGCACACCTCTTCAGCGCGTAAAGGCTCGCCTTCGTGCATCACAGGGGGTGCACGCAGGGTGTATTATGGACGCCAACTCCGAGAGCTCCAAGAAGAACCGACGTAGCGCACCAGAGGCTGGCCCCAGCGTCGGCACGCACGCGGAGCACAGGGTACACCAGAGGCTGCCCCCACCTCGGGGTGGGGGCGGAGGTTCGCCTTCGCACACACCAGTCCACGAGACTTTAAACAAGTCGTCGTGCGGAGGTCCGCCTTCGCACGCGCCAGTCCACGAGACTTTAAACAGGTCATTGTGCGGAGGTGCGCCTTCGCGCACACCAGTCCACGAGACTTTAAACAACCCGTCGTGCGGAGGTCCGCCTTCGCACACGCCAGTCTACGGACTTTAAACAGGTTGTCGTGCGGAGGTCCGCCTTCGCACACGCCAGTCTACGGACTTTAAACAGGTCGTCGTGCGGGGGTCCGCCTTCACGCACGCCGGTCTACGGACTTTAAACAAGTCGTCGTGCGGAGGTCCGCCTTCGCACACGCCAGTCTACGGACTTTAAACAAGTCGTCGTGCGGAAGTCCGCTTTCTAACGCGCTAGTCTACGGACTTTAAACAGGTCGTTGTGCGGAGGTTCGCCTTCGCGCACACCAGTCCACGAGACTTTAAACAAGCCGTCCTGCGGAGGTTCGCCTTCGCGCACACCAGTCTACGGACTTTAAACAAGTCGTCGTGCGGAGGTTCGCCTTCGCGCACACCAGTCCACGAGACTTTAAACAAGTCGTCATGCGGAGGTCCGCCTTCGCACACGCCAGTCTACGGACTTTAAACAGGTCGGTGTGCGGAGGTTCGCCTTTGTGCACACCAGTCCACGAGACTTTAAACAAGCCGTCGTGCGGAGGTACGCCTTTGCACACGCCAGTCCACGAACTCTAAACACGTCGTAGCGTCGAGGTCCGCCTCCGCACGCACCAGTCTACGCGCAACTACTGTCAACGGCATGCGTCGAAGGTGGAGATTTTACCCCAGCACAGCATGACCACCCGGCGTACAGCGCTTGGCGCATATCCTAACTGCCAGCAGATGTATACATTGCGAAAAGCTTACAAGTACAAAGGCCCACCAGCATGTCTGGCGCTCTAAGTTCCTATTCGGTGGGCTCATCTTTAACGCGCGCTAAGGTCGGGACCTCGCCTGAAGAGGATCGGCCTGCCCAAAAGTTCAGCGACTCCTCGGCCCTTTGCCAGCGTCGAAGGCGCCGCCGGGTTGCAAGGTCGGACGCAAGCAGTCATCCCCAGCAAGGAAGCTGCCCGGGGCACAGGTCAAATAGTCAGTTCGTAGAACAAGTACGCGCTTTATCCACAAAGAAGGGGCGGACATCACAACGCACGCCTACACCTAGCTACCTCCACGCCGCACCTGCGAGTCCTCGGCGCCCTCGGAGGCCCCAGCGCCACCTTCGTCGCGTCGGGGGACCTCGTCCAGGAATTGGCCGAGGCTCCCCCCCGTAAAGGGACTTCTGGAGCTCGACCTGCGCGGCGGCCACCCCGACATAGTCCCAGATCCGCTCGTAGAAGTGCTTGATGGCGCCGCGAACGGCGCGGACGGCACCAGACATTACTCCAGCCCCGCCGGACAGCTCCAGCTGGGGGTCCTCCAGCCCGGCGATGTGCGTGCAGCCACGATGCCGCAGGAGCGCGCACACCATGCAGGACGCCACGTAGGCACAGTGGTTGCCGAAGGTCATCGCGGCGCCACGAGCAGCGTCGGTGGCATCTTTGATCCAGCGAAGGGTCCGCGACAGCTCCTCCGGGCCGAAGGCGTGCTCCGGTACTTTGGCCACAAGTCCTTGGAGATGGCTTTCCAGTGCTTGCATGGCCTCCCATGCGACTACCGAAGCGTCGCCAAGCGCCTGATCCCGCTCCGCTAGAGTCAGGGCGAGTTCGCCTTTTTCCTTCTCTAGCGAGGCGACTTGTTGCAAAAGGCCATCCCGCTCTGCCGCAAACTCCTGCTGCGCAGCCTCCGCAGCCGACTCCCGCGCCGACGCAGCAAGTCCCTCGGCGTGCGTCTTCGCTCCGGCGCACTCCGCTTCCAGCTGGCGGATGCGGGCATCCTGGGCAGAACGGCCCCCCGAGGCTTCTTGTAGCTCCTCCTCGGCGGCCCGCAGCCTATCCTCAAGCGCCCTTTGGGCACGAGTATAGGCCATTTGCAAGGCCTGCCCCAGCACAAGTGTCTGCAGAACGGAAAAGACGTAGCAAGCTCAGCAGGCCCGGGCATTGGCGTATGAGTACTTACCCTCACCCCTGACACTTCAAAGGCGTCCCCGAGGCGCCCCGCCCCGTAGGCCTGCAGCGCTTGCTGGCCCACGCTGGCAGCTGCGTCGTCCACAATCCCGCGCCACGCCCTCAGCGTCTCCGGGGGAGGCACGGAGTCCGCGGGGCTCGCACGCGCGGCGCTCCCATGCTCCACCAAGAGCTCTTCCTCCGGCACAAGCAACACTGCAGGCAGGAACGCAGGTGAGCACCGCAAGGCGCAGCGAAGAACACACCAGGGTAAGCTAAGCCGCCTTACCTTCGGTGGCGGAAGAAGGGCTTCGGGGGCCCGCTCCCTAGCTTCAGGCGGGGGAGCGGCGGCGCAAGTCCCCGCGGAGGGCATGGTCCCGCAAGGAAAAGAAGCCTCCGCGCTCGGGGCCGGCGCCAACCGTCCCCGCACGGCAGACGGCGTGGCCTGGGGAGCAGAGGGGGCGGGCACCGCGGGGACTTCGGCAGGCGCATCCGAGTCCCACAAGCTCCCGATGCTCGTAGCCACCACGAATCCCCTCCTCGTCCGGTGAAGCTCCGGGCGCAGACACGGCCGCTTAGCCGGGGCAGGCGGCAACGGCACCGCCCCAGCGGTCGCTGCCGAAGAGGCCCCCGCGGCTGCAGCACCCGGGGGCGAAGGTTCCGCTGTGGTAGTTTCTGCAGGGGGTACCTCGACGTCTGCTTCTACGGCTGGTGACGGCAGCACGGCTCCGTGCGCCCTCGCGGGGGCGCCCCCGGCACCACAGCGGCCACGGTCGAAGGCTCCACCTCGGCATCGCCGGTCCGCACGGATTTCGTCTCAGCGACCGCGACGGGTGACGAGGCTTCCCCTCGCCGGCTGCTCGCAGCAAGCCCGCCGTCCAGGGCACTCGCCGAAGATCCTTCGCCTCCGGCGTCCGCGCCATACAAACCCGAGTCGGCATACTTCGCCGAATCCGACTCCGCGTCTGCCGCGCCTTCGAGAGCGCTAGCAGCAGCAGTACCAGCTACCGCACCAAGCACGGCAGGCGCCCCTCCTCGGCCCCTCTTCCGAGACGGCGCCTTCTTCCTCGTTGCACCGTCGTCTAGAGCAGCACGGTCCGGC
This sequence comes from Dendrocalamus latiflorus, assembly GCA_017311315.1. Classification (NCBI taxonomy): domain Eukaryota; kingdom Viridiplantae; phylum Streptophyta; class Magnoliopsida; order Poales; family Poaceae; genus Dendrocalamus; species Dendrocalamus latiflorus. The sequence goes on along the minus strand of CM029652.1, from coordinate 41,562,639 downwards.
ACGGCGAGGCCCAGGGCCTCGCACACGCGGTTTATCTGCCCCAGCCCCGCCTCGGCGGTAGCAGACGCGCGCTGCTCGTACTCCCTGCCGGTATACGACCCCAGGAATACGCGCGCGGCCTGCTCCGCATCCTCCCAGAAAATCCCTAAAGCAAAGGAGATAACATTAGCATATAACGCATTTTCGCGTGAACGGAGGAGGGACGCGGTCGAGGCTTACAAAGACCGAAGGGCGCCGGCAGCAAGCAGGTCGACGGCGAAACATTGTCGTCTCGGCGCTTCTCGGCGGCAAGACGCCAATCGCGAGCAAGCGGCGCCACGTCGTACATCACGTACTCTTCGGCGAGATCGCGCATGTTGAAGCGGGCGGCCACGCCTACGAGCCGCCGGGCCGTCCGCCTGTCCTCATCATCGAGCGTCCGGCCGGGCGAGGGCTTGAACGTGATCAGTCGGCCCGTGCACTCAAGACCGCTCCCGCTCTCCACACGGTGGTAGAACCACCACTTCATCCACAGCGACTCCCACTCCCCGCGAGTGGAGTTCGCGGGGAAGAGCTTGCCGCAAGTTGGCCGGAGGATAAAGGAGACGCTGCCGAAGCTCGACACCGTCCCATCCTTCCGCTCCTTGGGCTGGCACCGCGCCTCGTGCAGATAGGCAAATAACGACACACTGGGCCAGCATGCTCCCGAGCGCAAGGCCCAGCTGTAAACCGCGAGCCGGGCCACGGCATTCGGAGTCAGCTGCGCTAGCTCCAGCCTGAAGGTCCGCAGCACGTCGCCCACGATCGCCGCCGCGGGGACACGGAGCCCTGCGTCGAAGAAGGCGACGAATACGACCGCCTCCGACTCTTCGGTGCGAGGTTCCGTTTCGTCGGCGGCAGGTAGCCGCACCGCCTGGCGCTCGGACAGCTTCCCCGCACGCAGCACCGCCTGGATCGTCTTCTCGGTCACAAGCGAGGGGCCCAACTCGTCGGAAAACAAGCCCTCCTTTTCCAGCCACCACTTATCCGCCACCGCCGGGTCGCGTTCGCCGAGCGAGTATTTCACCTCTAACGGTGAAGACCGCCGGCGGATGTCGCAGGCACCAGTCGACTGGCTGCGCTTGCCACCAGACGCCATCGCCTCTGGCAAAAGGAGTATAGCGGTGATTGTACCGTCAGAGTGTAGAAGGCGATGCAAGCGAGAAGAGGGCGTAGAGCTGCGGGGGCGCGGTTACAAGGGGTTATTTCAGGCCTCCTCGTCCCCAACGCCGAAGTGTCACGACGGTCCACGTGCAGGACGCAACCGCAGTCGCACAAGGGTCTGCCCTGCACACTCCCCCATAACCGAAGACGAAGCGACGCGACCACGGCAGTGGGGACCGACAGAGCACGTTGCTCCAATGGCCCCCGCCGCGTGGCCACCCCCCGTACGAGCAAGCTGGAGCACACGAGGCCAGGCGTCGGAACAACCCCAATCGCCATTAAAAGCGCCACAGCGGGCCGTGGGATCACAACAGCCTCGAAGCCACGCCATTCCTCGCCCGCCCCGTGTCCCCTTTCCCTAGGGAAGGGGCGAACCGTTGCGATCACGCAACCGCCCACATCCCGTCGCGCACCAGTCACAAACCGCCGCGTGCCACATGCGCGCCGAGGCAAGGCGCGCGGTCTGACGGCCTAGCCCTGGCAGGCCGGGGGCCGGCGCGATTTCAGGAACCTTTACAGCGCATTACCGCATCAGGAGATCGCGCGCATCTACTTCGACTAGGCGCCAGCTCCGCTGCCACCCGTTCGAAGGGTAGGGGACGGAGCGCGCGCGTCTACTTCGACTAGGCGTCAGCTCCGCTGCCACGCGTTCGAAGGGTAGGGGACAGAGCGCGCGCGTCTACTTCGACTAGGCGTCAGCTCCGCTGCCATCCGTTCGAAGGGTAGGGGACGGAGCGCGGGCGTCTACTTCGGCTAGGCGCCAGCTCCGTTGCCACCCGTTCGGAGGGTAGGGGACGGAGCGCGCGCATCTACTTCGACTAGGCGCCAGCTCCGCTGCCACCCGTTCGGAGGGCAGGGGACAGAGCGCGCGCGTCTACTTCGCCTAGGCGCCAGCTCCGCTGCCACCCGTTCGCAGGGTAGGGGACGGAGCGCGCGCGTCTACTTCGCCTAGGCGTCAGCTCCGCTGCCACCCATTCGAAGGGTAGGCGACGGAGCGCGCGCGTCTACTTCGGCTAGGCGCCAGCTCCGCTGCCACCCGTTCGAAGGGTAGGGGACGGAGCGCGCGCGTCTACTTCGGCTAGGCGCCAGCTCCGCTGCCACCCGTTCGAAGGGTAGGGGACGGAGCTCGCGCGTCTACTTCGACTAGGCGCCAGCTCCGCTGCCACCCGTTTCAAGGGTAGGGGACGGAGCCCGCGCGCCTACTTCGACTAGGCGCCAGCTCCGCTGCCACCCGTTCGAAGGGTAGGGGACGGAGTCCACGCGTCTACTCCGCAAGCGCGGCGCGCACGTAGGAGGTTATCTTCCCGACCGCCACACCAGCCTGGCGACGGCTTCGGCCTGGACCTCGGCTTCGAGAAGCGAACCTGCGCGCACGAACTCGCCTGGTAGCGCCTTCCACACACGGCAAAGGCGAGGGCTGAGTTCCGCAAGGTCTGCCTCGTTCTCCTTAACAGGCCACCTACAGTGCATCGGCATCTTTCAAAGCGATGCGGACGGGCTCCATCAGGAACACCGACTGAAGGTAGGTCTGTTAAGAAGAACCGGGCAAACCTTGCCATCGTATGCAGAAGCGCAGCCCGGGGCAGGAAGCGCCATTGATCATCCATAACAGACGCTAACCAAGCTCCCGAGAAAAATGGACCTCCGTCCGTACATCAACATCCCTCGAGCCGCTCAGCGTCGCTAGGGAAGGTTGATGCACGGAAGGGGCTCATTTTAGCGGAGCAGCTTCTATCCAAGCACATGCAGGAACAACGCCGCGCCAGCACCGTATATATACCCCATCAACAGGAGAGCCAACCGGCGGGAGCCCAATCGGCAGGAGTCTAACCGGCGGAGGTCCAACCGCCGGAAATCCGTCGCTACATTAACGATCGCGACGCCTCAAGGCCCGCATCGCGCCAAGCACGCTTCGCCACGTGGACGGCCAGAAGGACGAGCGCCACAGCGTGCCCCTCATCATTTAAGGCACAAGCGGCGGCTCAGGGGCCCGCTACGCTTACCCATGCCGGCGCAACGCCCCCGATTCACTTCGGGTAGGCGCGTCCGAAGGGCAGGGGACGGAGCACGCGCGCGCGTCTGCATCAGCTGCAATCCACCCATCGACCCCGGCTACAGCCTCAGCACCAAAGCTCTGCGAAATTCGGAGGGAGCTCACAGGCCGCAGGGACGGAGGGGGCCAAAGGACTCTGCAACATGGCTTCGGCCCTGTGAAGCCCTTTACCATGAGAGGCTCCTGTTGTAGGGGTGGCCCCCACCTAAACCCAGCAGGCCTGGTAGAAGGGTATAAGGTCCAGAATAGGCCATGTGTAATGACATAAGTGCCCCTGGAGGGGATACTCAGATGTAAGGGTATAGTTGTAAAAGCACTCCCCATGTGTATATATACGAAGTACAGGCCATGGGGAAGACCCAAGCCATTACTCACTCTCCACTACTATCTCTCTCTCTCTGTTTGGTCTGTAACCATAACATTGTGCTTTTCATTTTCTTTGGTGTATCTACCCTGACATGGTTAATATTTTATTTCAGTGTACAGGTTCTATACATATGTTCTGTTCCATGGTTCTTTGCTTCATGTGCTATTCAATATGCTGGCCTTGGTACCCTTGGGCACTGAGTTGGAGAGAATTATGGGATCAGTCCATCTCTTATTCTTGATGTTCCTTCTTGCAATGACTAATGCAATTCTTCATCTCATCATTGCTTTCTTGGTGGCTTACAATCCCCTGTACCCTGTTCCATTTCTTGTGGATGAATGCTCTATTGGCTTTTCTGGAGTTATATTCTCCATGATTGTCATTAAGACAAGTCTGAGTGGAGTGCAATTTCGAAGGTGTAGTTCTTCTCTGGTGGTTAATAATACATTATACTCATTTTGATGATTTATATGAGGTTTCAGTAGAAATAAATGTAGGAGGAATTGAGTATGTACCTTTTACGTTGATCAAGTTTCCTTACTCAAATTGTCTGTGTTGAGGTCATACCATTTTTATTGTATTTTTTTTGCATGCAGGATATAAGATTGCAAACTGTTGTTCAAAATATTGAAATTTGATATCATGTTGTATGATGACACTGTTAGACTAGTGGATCACCGGCGTTGAATATTGCTTGTTCCTTTTATTTATTACCACTGATTACTGAACTAGGAGAACTTACTCTACTATAAGAGCAAGTTTAATAAGGCTGACTGTGCTAGCTATAAGGGAATCCATGTCAGCATAGTCCTATGTGGAGGGGAGAGAAAAGGAGAGAGAGAGCCAAGCCGGCTCCCATGCAAGAGTCAGGCTATAGCACAGGACATACGTAGTGCAAACTCTTATTTGAGCGCAATTGTACATGCTCCCATGTGGACTGTTGGATAAGGCTTAAATGCATCAAATGTAGTGGGTCTTGGCTCTTGAGAAGGTATTTTCCTACATGATGGGGTTATTCAGAAAATATTTCATTGTGTTCCCACAAATCTGATTTGTCCACCACTCACCCAATGGTCTATACGGAGAATTTGCATGATTTCAATCAGGTACGAGTTTTCATTGTTAAGGATAGAAGGGTATTTGTGTCATTTCCTAGTTTCTAGGGTTATGTATGATGTTCTCTATATATTGCCCTTTTAGGGTTCTGCAATACAATCAGTGAACTATTCATCCATTCCTTTGCTCTTCTTCTAACATTAACATGGTATCAAAGCCCTAGAGCTCGATCTGATTCTGCTGCTGCTGCCCTCGGGAGGCTCAATCTCCACTCCCGGGGCGACCGTCGTCGCGCGGCGCCGTGTGCCCATATTGGCGCTCCGCGCCGCCACTCGTGCATGCCTACTTGCGCTCGCCTAAGCGTGCCCAACTGCGCCGCCACCTACACCCGCCCGCCCACGCCCTCCTGGTTGCTTGCGCCGCCTCGTCCCGTTGCGCCCGTGCCCGCTTGGGCCTGCGCTCGCTCATGCCTTTGCACCGCACAGCTACTGGGCTTCCTCCCGGCCGTCGCCAAGCCTGGATCTGGCCGTCTCTGGGTCGGGTCCAGCCACCTTTGGCTCTCCACACCTAGATCTGGCCGCGCACACACCCGTGCCACTCGCACCATCTTCACCACCGTGCCTGCGTCAGATTTGGCCACCTCTGGCCTACCCTGAGCTCCAAGTCGCTGGTCCGCGCCAGATCCGACCACCTCCAACCCGCGTTGGCGCTCCGCGCCAGATCTGGACGCATCCGGCCTCCTCGTGCCAGATCTGGCTGGCTTCGACCTCCTCTGCGCTACCAACCCACGCCAAAGCTGGCCTTGTTGATGAGCTCCACACCAATGGGCTCAGCAACCCTAGGCTCCGTATCGGCCTCCTCTCCCGCGTCGACGCTCCGCGCCGCCGCTCGCCTCTTCTTCGCCTAGAGCCACGTGTGTGGTCCATTGACAGTGGAGAAAAGAATGAGGAAGAAAAAAATGGGAGGAAGAAGAAAAGAGAAAGGCGTTGGAGAGAGTGTGGCCGTATCGAGTCTTTGGGTGGGCTGGTGGTGGAGCTGAGGATGCTAGAATCTACTGCCTTTGAGTTTTTTCTTTTCAGTTTCCATTGTGTCCATCCAAGTCCGTAACCTCTATTTTTCAGTTCGTCCAAGCTGTGCAAGTCCATAAATTCTTTGTTAGATAGCCGACTGCTTTGCTAGCCATTGTTCATCCTCTTGGATAAGTGTGGTCCTCTGCTTTCACATAGCCGCAGCCGCTACTCTTATCTTTGAGCCGCTGAAAATCGTAGAAATCTTTATGATGCTGCCGCTTCTCTTTGAGCCGCTGTCCCGAGTTTCCAAGGCCGTTGTGCTTCTCTTCCGTACCACCGTCATCTTGGGTTTTGATTTGTACTGCTATGCTTCTATCTATATCTTTTCGATTTGATTTGACAGCTCTCTATTTGTGTTACCTTCCATATCCTCTTCATCATGTTGCCGCGGTCAATTTTGCTCCCACTTGCCTTTGCTTTCTCAGCCTTTGTACTTCATGATTTATGGGCTGCCGCACGACCCCGATGGGAGATCTTTTGGTACTCGATACAATTTTTCAAGAGCCACACGCTATGACGACATTTTCAAGGCTTGGACTTCAGATTTTTCCTATTTTAGTGTCAACCTTCCAAATGTAATGTTATTGCATACGTCTTGCATTTGAAAGGGGTGTTAAGGATATAAGAGTATTTGTGTTATTTCCTAGTTTCTAGGGTTAGGTTTCATGTACTCTATATATTACCCCTTTAGGGCTGTGCAATACAACCAGTGAACTATTCATCCATTCCTTTGCTCTTCTTCCAACATTAACATTCACTAGATATCTTGCCCTTCTATGATTCCCTACAAATCCATCCTTATTCTTGTTGGCTGTTGCTTTTTGTGTCCTTGATATAGTAGCAAGAGCATCATCATTCATTAAACAAGTACCTAGAAAAGTTCAATTTTCAGAAAGAAGTTGCCCTTCTCCTTTAATGTACACAGAAAGCCTAATTATTTTTTCAACTTTTTGGAAGAAACCAGTCCTTTTCTGCTATATGATATATATTACATATAAAGTAACATCCTCTCTCATTTGCCAGTGTCTTTGGTCTCTTCAATGTTCCTGCAAAATGGTACTCATTCTATGCACCTGTTGAAGTTTGTCACTTTCAGTTTACTGTATGAATTATGCAGCAATATTTTAATGGGTATTGATAAACATCATCCGGATGTTTTATTTCTAATTATCATCCAGATTTGTGACCGTTGGATTAGAGATCCAAGGGCCACAAATTCTCCCCACGCCCTCCAAAAAAAATTCACCCCCCCTCCAAAAAAAATTCTCCCCCCTCCAAAAAAGAGACCGTTGGATCTCTAATCCAACGGTCCGAAATTTGGATGATTGTTGGAAAGAAAACATCCGGGTGATACCTATACACACCCTATTTTAAATGTATGCAATGTCAGGTATGCATGGATTTTGTTGATACTGTTTCAGTTTCTCGCAAGCAATGTTTCACTGCTGGGGCATCTGTGTGGCATCTTGTCGGGGTTTGCATGTTTGTCCCTTGTGCCCTTTATCTTTGTGAAGTCTTTATGAGCTAGATTAGTTATTATCATTCTTACTGATTTTCTCTACTTGCCCTCAGACACTTATGGGTTATTCAACTACTTGCTTCGTGGACCATCATTTTATTCTTCTATTGAGGGCTTGTCAGTGCTAGTAAGTTCTGCCTGAATGATTTAAGTTGTCCTTGTCATACCATCTTCCATAGTTTGATCTTCCTTAGGGAGATGTTTCTTGTATTGATATTTATTGTCCGAGATATTGGATGCCAGTCTGTTTGTGTGAGGCAGCCTAGCTTTATTCTTTGTACTGGAGGGACTACATATGGCCAGCTTCCTACATACTACACATCTACCACACCCAGGTATTGTTTCCATATTGATTCAGATTGGTCTGATGTTCATAAAAGTAATATATTAAATTCTTGAATTACAGTGCTCTGATTAACGAGAATTTCCTGAGAAATATTTCATCATGGATGCCAAGTATGCAGACATCCACTACTCAGGTATAAAAGTTAAGAATGCAATTAACTGTGCTCATGTTTGCAAGTATAAATTTTTTGTTGTTGACTCCTATCATCTGCATAGGGTTTAGACCATCATTTTCGTAATATTTGTTGGAAAGCTTTTCTAGGAAGCTGTCTTGTGAAGCTTCTATGAGAAACCCGAGCTTGTCCAAAACCCATTGAGATTGAATCATTCCATGGATAGAAGACATCATGTGATCATAGTAATAGTTGGTTTTGTTATGAATTTTTTGCAATATGACTGTCTGAGTGAGAGAAAACTTATTCCAAGCATTCATCTAGATAGAACCAAAAGTTACACTTTCGTACATGTGTTCTTAGAAGACAATGTACAACAAAATCTATATATAAAGCTCTACTACTTCATAGACTATATTTTGGACAGTTAACCAGTGAAACCGCTATTGTGCTTGATTCTCACATACTTGATACACGTGGTAGTTTGTATCCTCTCCTTGTATCTGTCCTAAGCTTACAAGATTGTGCACGTCAGGCTGGCCACATGGGCTGGCTCACGGCCATGACATCATCTTCATTTGATTAATACACTACACAGATTTATCCCTATAATACAGATCATCTTCCTGAAATATAGGTTATCCCTATAATATATGAGCTTAAGACTTTGCTAAATATTTTCCTATAGGAACAAGAAGATCCCAGGTTTCCAGGGAGAGGACAGAAACTTGGTTATACAGGAACTGAACCAACTGCAAGGGAGGCAAGTGCAAATTTGCATGCTAGGTTGTTGGATAACACAACTCCAAGTGCCCCCCTAACGAATTCACAGTAATGCATTTTCGACTTGACATATCTTTAATTTATTACACATCCTGTGGAAGTCACGTATGCTTTTCAACTTTTCTACAGTAACTAGTTTTTAAACGGAGTATCTTTTCAAGATAGGGTCTACTAGTTAATTGTAGTACATACTTTACCGACTTCATTTATATTGCCAAAAACCGCATGCGAGTTTCTGTTACTCTGTAATCTCACGCACAAACAGCTCAAAAGCCACAAGCTGTAACCAAAAAGAACTGACCCTCATATGAATCAAGAATGACTTGGAATAAACAAAATGATAATTTCTAAATCAATTTTTTTGAACAAATGATTAGCTTGGTAGATTTTGTCGTAGCAATGTTTTCTTTTTCTAAATCAGACTTCATCCTTTTTTATTCCTAACAAATAATTAGCTTATTAGCCTTTTATTTTAGTAGCTTCTGTATTTTTTCTTTTCTTATTTGCATCGTGTAAACTTCCTACCATTTCTGAAATAATTTGTTTCACTAGTAAGTCCCTGTTTGATTAGTTTGTGAAATGGCCTGTTTTGAAAAGACTAAACTCTGAAGTAAAATGCTGCATACCCGTGGGTAGGAAACAAGTGTGTGCATGGGCAGGACAAATGAGCAATGCTCAAGTGATCCTAGCTAGGTTCTGTGTGGCTTTGCTTGGTACTTACGCTTGGCTTGCTTGGTTGACCACCTCAAGTTCAGCTCAAAGGAAGCTTGAGCCAAATTGAGCTTGGTTCAGATGCACCCATGATTGAATTATGGTAGCTTGGCAGTTAATGTATTGGTATCTCACTTGAAATTTTGTACTTAAGATCTAATTCCAATCAAGTTATGCAAACTTGATATTGTTATGAATAACACTTGTATTCATCATGAGGTCAATAAGCTAGTATATATACACGTATAGGTATGATATATATGCAGGAAACCCCTGACACAACAGGGTAAATACACAGTTATTTATAACACATATCAAACGCCCATCTCAAACTTATGGTAGATCAACAACATGAAGTTTGAAGAGATAAAAGCTGTGTTGGGCTTTAGTCTGTGCGTTTGTGAAGAAGTCTGCTAACTGAAACTTGGAAGGCATATATTGAAGAGCAACAACCTAGTCCTGCACCTCTGTGTGCATATAGGAAGCATCAACACTAATATGTTTTGTAAACTCATGCTTTACTGGATCTTTAGCAATATTAATAGCACATGTACTGTTAGACAAAAGAGGAGTCGGTGAAGAAACAGAAACACCAAAAATACTCAAGTAACCACCATAGCCATGTAACCTCCGTAGTCAACAAAGTCATAGCTCACAATTCAGCCTCAGCACTCGAACGAGAAACTGTTGTCTGTTTCTTAGTTTTCTAAGCAACGAGAGAACCACTAAAAAACACAATAGGCAGAGAGAGAGACCGACGATCAGAGAGTGATCACTAGCCCTGGTGGCATCAGAATATGCCCGGAGTTGTAAAGAGCTGGAGCGAGGGAAAAAGAGGCGATGAGAGATAGTTTTATAAATGAGAAACTGCTCACTAAGATGTTTCTTAACAAAAGTGATATACTGAGAATCATCTCTAGTAATGATCATATCATCAACATACAAAAGGAGAAGTATCCGACTATGAGGCAAAGTGTGAATAATAAGAGTAGGATTATAAGCACTAGCAGAGAAACCAACTGCAGTGACAATAGAAAAGAAACGATCAATCCAGGAACGAGGAGCTTGTTTGAGGCCATAGAGATCGGCGAAAGCGACAAACCATACCCTCAGGAATAGAATACCTTGGTGGTGGCTGCATATAAACCTCCTCACGCAGCTCACCATTGATAACGGTATTCTTGACATCAAGTTGAGAGATGGGCCATGCCTGAACAGATGCCACAGGTAGAAGAGTGCCAACCGTAGTCATGTGAGCCATAGGAGCAAAATTCTCATCATAATCACGACCATGCTCCTACTGAAAATCACTTACCACAAGATGAGCCTTGTAGCGCTCAAGAGAACCATCAGAGCAAGTCTTAACCTTATGGACCCACTTGCACATGATAGGAATAACACGTGCAGGAAGAGGAACAAGATCTCACGTGTTAGTACGCTCAAGGGCAGCAATCTCCTCTACCATTGCATGCTGCCACTCCTGATGAACAGCAGTATCACGATAAGAAGTTGGTATCATGATAAGAAGTTGGTTCGGCAAGAGCAGCGGCAACAAAGCCAAAACGCCCAGGAGGCCGAATAGACTGGTGATCACGAAGGGCATATTATGGAGGAGAGGCCGAAGAGGATGACCGATCAGAAGGAGAGGGCATATCAGAAGAATCCTCAACTCATTGACGATGAGTATAGTAGAGAGGATAAGAAGGAATAAGGCCAAGAGGAACCTCTGGAGAGGGTACCGGTGGTGAAGAAGGCACCGACTGTGAAGGAGGCACCGAAGAGGCCAAAGGCTATGGTGGAGTGGTGACTATGGGGGTAGAAAGAAGTTAGGAAAGAAAGTGGCTTGACAAAAGATGCTGAAGTGGAGGAAGGAGAAGGACGAGGATAGAAAGGACGAGACTCATCAGAAGTAACATCCTAAGAAATCCGCATTCGTCAGCCAACATGATCCCAACAATGATATCATCTGTGCTCAGTGCTATAGCTCAGGAAAACGCACTCCACAGACTGAGCGATCAGCTTGGTGCAAGAACATAGCACACACCCAAAGAGGTGAAGACTGGAATAATCACTCAACTGGGATCCCACCCTGAAGAGTAGAAGAGGGCTGAATATTGATCAGAAAAGTAGCAGTAGAAACAACCTCAGCCCAGAAAGTGTGGTGGAACAGCGAAAGCAAGGATGAGAGCACAAGCTGTATCAAGAAGATGACTATGTTTTCGTTCACCCACACTCACCATTCTGGGCATGAGCATCAGGACAAGACAATTGAGAGAAAGTGCCCTACTCAGCAAGAAAACCACGAAGGACTCCTGACAAGTACTCTCCAGCGGAATCAGCATGAAAAACAAGAATAGGAGAGTCAAACTGAGCATAGACCATGCTGGCAAAAGTTTTGTAGATGGATAAAACCTCACTACGAGATGACATAAAGTATATTAATGTATGCCGAGAAAAATTATCAATAAAAATCATATAATAATGATGACCTCCTTTTGAAACAAAAGGAGCCGGACCCCACACATTCGAATGAATAAGATCAAAAGGACACTGAGACACTGACTCATTGGAAGGATATGGGAGTTGAAACTGTTTGTCAAGTTTACAACCCTGACAATTTAGAGAAACACCACTAGACATAGACCCTAAAAGACACGACGAACTAATGAAGACAGACGTGACCCACAAAGATGTCCTAAACGATGATGTCATTGAGCAAAAGACACAGTGGAAGATACAACAGATGCGGAGGTGGTGGTGGAGACAACAAGAATGACATGGGTAGTGGAAGAAAAATGAAGTTAGTCAAGCTCTCAGAGCCGTCGTGAGTCACGGCGGTGAGGGCCCGTACCAACCAGAGTCCCCGTGCGACAATCTTGAATACAGCAAGAATCAGAATCGAGAATAGCATGACAAACATGATTAGTGAGCTGACCAGCAAATATGAGTTGTATGATTAGTTTTGGAACATGAGAAACAATAGGAACATGAAAGGATGAATTTGAAAGAGTGTCTCGTCCTGCGACAGAAAGAGAGGTACCATTTGATATTTGAACAGTGATAAGAGCAGGTAAAGGACTAATGGAAGTGAGACTAGTGGAATCAGATATCATATGAAAGGAAACATCAGAATCAAGAATCCAAGGTAATATACCTGAGAAAGGAGAAGTAGAAGATGGTCTCTCACTAGAAGACTGAGCAGCAGAACCGGACGTAATAGAAGTAGCCATACGACGCAACAGTGTGAGAAACTCCTAAGTGTCAGAGGCACCAGAGCTCCTCTGAGAGGAACATCCAGTGCCCTTCAGAGGACGGCCACCACGCCAAAAATCCTTCTTCTTGTAGCAGAACTGCTTCATATATCCACACTGTATAACTTCACGCCTTACCTCTATAAACCATCAGACACCTTTATAAACAATGTCTCTTGTTTTAGGTAAGATATCCTTCATAAGCTATATAGTGGCTTATGTAAACTTACTCTGATTTCTGAGAAACATCAAGCAAAACTATCTTTTTGTTGCTATTACATAAAGCACGAATGAAGTAATAATTGTGTCACTTTCTTCTAATACGAGAATGAACATGCTTGATTTGTAATATCTCACCTTGCATTATAACAGGCATACATCAGCAAACCCAGTCAGAGCTGATGCAATGGTAACAGCTGACCAGGTTTTCTATTCTGTACCTTCTAATGATTTCTTATTGTATGTTGTTGTTGGTTTAGTAATAATTATTGATGTCTTACCTTAAATTACTCTCTGTAGGTTGATACATTTGATGAAGAACTTAAGAAGTTGGTTGAGTTGGGTTTTAAAAAGGTACTTTGTGGCTTGTCCTGAATGGCAATATGCTTATTAGAGCAACTCCAGCAGTAGCCCTCAAATCAGGGCCCCTACTTTTGATTTGAGGGCTCCTCCAATTTTTGAGGGCCCAGTTTTTTTGCATCTACTCCAACAGCACCCCTCAAATCTAAGCCCTCAAATCCATTCCACTACACACTGACACACGGGACCCACTCCGCAGCTGCCCTCTTGACCTCCAACTTGTTCCTGGCCTTCCTGCCGTCGCTCCGTCCGCCGTGGTCATCGACCCTCCTGGCCGCAAGCTTGACGTCGCCGAACTCCCACAGCACGCGACGGCCAGCGCCCCCAGCACGAGCACCATCGCCGCCACCCGCCTCAATTGCCTGACCTTTGTCGCCGCGGGAAACATCGCCGGCGCCGGAGGCAGGGGCGAAGGCGGGGTCGGAGCGGCGGTGTCGTCGGTGTAGGTGAAGGCGGTGATGGTCTTGCCCTTGGAGGGCTGGTCGGGGGGAGGGAGGGAGATGATGACCACGCCGTGGAGGTGCGGCGCCACCGGGGGCGGCGGCGACATCTCCAGCGAGATCGCAGCGGCGCTCCTGGAGAGCGAGCGGCGCTCCTGGAGAGCGGGGAGGCGGGCGAGGAGGAGACCGGCGATGCGGAGGAGAGCGAGGTCGCGGAGGAGAGCGGGGAGGCGGGCGGGGAGGGAAATTGGCGGCGCGCGCGGGGAGGGAAACTGGCGGCGCACGCGGGAGGGGAAAGAGGCGGGCGGGAGAGGGGAAAGAGGCGGGCGGGGAGGGAAACTGGCGGCGGACACGGGGAGGGAAACTGGTGGCGCGCGCGGGAGGGGAAAGAGGCGGGCGGGGGAACGAGGAGCAAGACCAAGCGTGCGTAGGAAAACGACTCCAACCGTGATTTGAGGGCTTGGCCTAGAGCCCCCAGGAATGAAGGCTGGAGGGGGGATTTGAGGGCCTCAAATTTGAGGGCTCTAGTAGGGGCCCTACTGGACCTCTGTTTTTTGCTTCAAGCCCTCAAATTTGGTTTTGAGGGCTCTCAACTAATTCCACTTATCATGTTATATGGCCTGTTCTAATTTTGGTGGTGGGTGCTTGGCGAGTTGTTAGAGGACTCAAGAAATTGCAAAATATCAAAATATCTTTTATTTTTTTAAAAAATGTGCTTGTGCGTCTATGCGCACGTGCCGGGGGTGGTGGTGAGTTAGTGCATTAGGTGGCTGAACTCTATTTAAACGTTGAATTTGAAACCGAAAATTACATGGCTGTACCGCTACGTGGGGTGTCTGGTAACCAGCCGATATGTTTTTCCTTGGATGATAGTCAAGTTATATGTTGCATGTCTCGTAAGAGCTCACAATTTTTTTTTTATGTTGTATATGACACCGCTACCATCTCCTTATGCATACCTTACTGTAGGCTCAGGCTGAAGTTGCTCTTGCTGCTGCTGATGGAGACCCAAATGTTGCTATTGAGATCCTCCTGAGCCAGCAGGTTCGTATTGACATGTAATGCTTGTATTGTTGTTAATTAGTTGATTACAGTTACGAGTTCTCTTGACATTATTAACTTTTGTCTTGTGGTTCCTCTGTGATTAATTCCAGGCTTAAAAGATTAACCACAGTACTATTCAAAGCAAGCGTAGTTGTCGAGCCACTTATTCTTGTGAAGGTTAAGACTAGACTGGAAAGTAAAATTCGAGAATGGAACATGCGACATCTTCGTGCCGAAGTGGTGGTTGAAAAATATACCGTTAATCATGCTTTTGTGAAGATGCAGAAACTATGCCGACTTGTATTTCCCAAGGCTGTCTGCTGAAGATATGAGTGTATAGGCAACCACTGTGTTATTTCAGTCGGTTTTTCCACCGTAGGATATAGATCACTCCACCACCTAATCTCAAGTATTTTGTGTTCTCTCTGTTATTGTTATTCCAACCAAAACTGAATGGATCCTCACAAGCACCACCAATTACTTTTTTATATAGAAATTTCATTAATTTCTACTACTTAAAAAGATTAATAATAATAATTCACCACCTTCATCAGCCATCCTGCCACGCTTGGCTAACATGTGGGACTCCACTTCCCTCACGAATCGCGAGTCTCAACTTGTGAGAAAAACTGCCGCCCCTGCAATTTCGCCGCCTCCTCGAAAACCAGACTACGCCGCCGCCGCCGCCGCCTCTCCCAGCTCGCCCTCCCCTCCTTTCGTGCAGCCGCCGTAGCCCCCTGCCACCGAGCTGCTCACGCCCTTGCACCACTTCGCCTTCTCCACCACCGAGGAGGCCGCCGCCGCGCTCCTCGCTCTCCTCATTCTCCGTGGCGCCGATATGAGGGAGGGACGGAAGGCGGGGCCATGGGCAGAAGGTGAGGCGAGTGGCAACGGCGGACGCAGGGAGGGAGATGAGCGGACGGAGGGAGGAGGTGGGCGACAGGTAGAAGGGGAAGCGAGCAGTGGCAGTGGCAGTGGCGAGATCCCGTCGGCGCCTCATCTCTTCCCCGGCGTCGCCCCCTCCCCTCCCTTCCCGGTTCCGACGCCTCCTCTCCCTGGCGTTGCCCCCACGCCACACCCTCCCCGGCGCCTCCTCGCGCTGTCCAAATCCCACTCCAAGTGGACCACCGGTCCACCACCGCTCAGCCGGCGAACCTCCGGCCCCGCCGTGGTTGCCAACTCTGATGCGACGTCGTCGAAGAACGCGGCGATGGCGGAGCTCAAGTCACGCGTGCTCACCGCGCTCGCCAAGCTCTCCGATGGCAACACGCACCACATCGCCGTCGAGGACCTCGGCCGCATCATCCGCTCACTGCCGTCCGCGGATGTCGTGCCCATGGTGCCCTACGTGCTGGCGTCGGACTCCCTGGAGCTTGCCTCGCCGCCGCGGGGCAAGTCGCCGCGCCACCTTACCACGCTCTGCGCGGCCGCACCTGCACGGGTGGCGTTGTGACAGGGGTTGTGGCACAGAATAGGCCCTCTCACGGAAGAACTGCCCCCCCCCCCCCCCCCCGGGGTCATCGACGACATGCGTCTGCTGAACTTACCAGAGGGCAGACACGGGCTGGTTGTGGATGCGCTGAAGTCGGTAGCCATCACGTTTGGCTGCTTCCAGTTTGTTAGCCATGGTGTGGACGGGTGCTTTGGCCTCGGCAGCGTTAAGAATGTGAAGTGCCCCAAAAATTTCAAAAAAATTTGAAATTTTCTTTGAATTTTGCTTGAAATCTTAAACTTTCCTAATTTGGCAATTCTTCTTGAAAACCTGCTTTTCCTTTTGATCATTCCGCCTTCTCTTTCTGCTGGCGCCTCCCTGCGTCGCTGCCTCTCCACCGCTTCACTGTGCCAGCCGTCCATGCACCGTGCCGACGCCACCCGGGATTGCGGCCGTGCCGCTCTTCTCCATTCACACTAGTTCAACGTCACGGCCCCACCAGTTAATCGTCTATCTCCTGCCCTTCCCTCGTTTCACGTGCTCTCCTGGCTCACCCTCTCCCTCTGCCGCAGCTCACTGCAGCTCCCGCCCGACACGTGCCCTGTGTCGTACTCGCAGCATCAACTCCCACTAGCTCCCACATAACTGCAGAGTCACCTCACTTGCGCCGTCGCTTCCATCGCAGAGCCTCGCCCTTATCTCCTCGCCCGTGCGCGAGAGACGCACCCGAACCGCCTCACTATCGCCACCGCCTTGCACTACTTTTAAAGCCCTTCTGCCGCTACTAAGCGCTTCATGCCATCTCTAGTATCCTCCAGAACCACCAATTTGACCTCTCACTCAGCACATCGCCATCGGCGACCTCCCCTGCGCCCGGTGAGATTAAACATCAATCTCACTCTTTCATGGATTATTTTTCGATTGCATTTGCTGACATGGTCTCCTCTGTTCCTTGAACACGCTGACGTGCTCGCCTGGACGTGAGTGTTCGCTGGAAGCCCTGACGGCGGAAGTTACCGCCGGCCGAAAAGCCTCTCCTGTGGACAACTTCGCTGAGCCTTCCCCAACCCAAACCACCGCCACCACCGTTGGGATTACAGCTACGATGAACTATTACTATTAATAAGAACAAAAGACTTAATCTCAAGGACTAAATTACAAGAGAGCATAAAATCACTTAGGTTCTACTAAGACTAACTAGATCCTCCCCTAGGCTAGGTTCACTTACGCGCAAATCAACAAAATATACTATGAATTGGTACTAGGCTAAGATCGCTCTCACCCTACAGATCAATAAAACCTTTTTCACTGGTTCACCTATCACGTGATAAGGCCGATCTAAGCATAGCAAGCTCTGCACTATTTGATATAGATTAGTTGACTAAATCTAAACACCATATTTCAAACTAGCAACTAACAAGTTGATTCTCAACATCAACCAAATAACACAATATCAAATGGACTGATCGATTATATCACAAGACACCCTAAACCCAGGGGAAGAACTTGATCTACCCCCTTCTAGTTCGGAGCAACATCATGGAGAGTAGTATGACATAGAGGAAGTGGTCATGGACGTTGATCCTTGCGACATGGCCTTCGGCAGGGGGTGTTGTCGCTTAGCACCAAGGTGGCTTCGGCCAGTGCCGAGGTAGCGTTGGCTAGCGCTAAGGCGGTGTAGCTCGATGCTTTCTTGATGACTTCTCCTTGCTTGGCAAAACACTAATCCGATGATTTCTTCGATTTCTCGGTGTCTAAACTTGATTCTCAGGACTCTCTTCCATGGGGGGGGGGGGTCTTTGCGTGCTTGTATAGGCTTGGGGAGATGTGTCCTCAACTTGTATGACAAGAAACGAAAGGCCCGAAGGGGTGGCCCTAGGCAGCGCTAGGATTCTTGGACCTCCCATAAGTGGCCAAGGCTTTGAAAATAATCAAAATAGAAAAAATGGGGTTTGGCATTGGGCGGCGCCACTTGGACGCCAGCCAATGTAGGCTGGGTGCTAGGTCGCACCAACCCTGTAGGGTCGAGCCTCTGACAACTTCTAGGCTTTGTAAATTTTGCGTTCGACCTTTGATTTGGACAAATAATATATGTATTTCAGATAAGGCAGATGTCATGGTGGCCTCAAATTTTCCATGTGATGAAGTCTATTTCTGAACATTTTCCAAAGGAAGCTCTTTGATTCAAATTCTTACAAAACAGATGAAACACAATATATCTCTGAATTTCGTTAGGGTTAGTTGTCAAGTAGCACAATTTAGCATAAATACCGAGGAAAATTGCAATAATATAGAGTGAGTAAAACACTCCTATGTCTTTAGATGAATACATGGAGCCGTTCGAGAAAGAGAGATGAATGCGTGGAGATTCCTTTTTTTTTTTGGGGCATATCCAAGACGAGAAAGGAAACATACACTCATGTGCAAGGTGTGCTTTAACCTTGTTACAATTGAAAGGTTTCATTGATACATGATGAACCAGATGGTCAATACATACACTCTTGATTTGTTCATTGAAGCATGAAGAACGGACATTTTTCGGGCAGAAATAGATGCACGACCATAACAATAAGAGAAGACAAAAGGTAAAAAAGAAGACAAGACGACCTGTGCTACTCGTGGATAGTCATACCCGAGGAAGGTGAACTATAACAGCATTTGAGTATGTGTAGAATGTATGTCAGATGATGCCCCAAAGTAAATCCATATCGTCACTTGGAAACTATTGTATATATTACTCTAAGCCACTTTAAAGGTAGAAGGTACTGTAAACATTCTCTCTCTTTTTGAAAAATCATCACTTGCCAATCCAATGAGAGAGGTGGTACATGAGGGACTACGCAGGAACACAAGTGCACTCGCTCACTTGTTGGAGTAATACGCATAAACACAACGCTTCACATTCATTCGCCTGACTTCTTTTTGAAGTGCAGTAGCATGCGGTAGCTACATCGCCATATCTAATTCACTCGTATCAACTTGGTGCTTCTGCTTTGTACTGACACTTTCGATGTGCACCCTTTCGACTGTTCCGAGTACCCATCCAACCCTACGAGGCAACCTTTGTACAATCCTGTTCTCTTTCATCCTACATCTGCTAATTCCTATTGCTAGGGATTGGTATAATACTTATGAAACCTTATTTTTCAACATGGAACCATACCAGAACTGGTTCTCAAAGTAAAGGGGCTCATCTCAACTTCTCACAGTGGCGTGTTTTGAGTTTCCTCCAATGTCTCACCTAGCTAGTGAACTCAACTTCAAATATGAGCATTGAAATAAAAACCCTGGTTGTGGACAACATAGCCTTCCATTTGGCCATTTTGTTATTGTCCTTTGGACATGAAAGCACACCCTTGTAAGCAAACATAGGAAGGGAGATCGAGATGGATTATGCAAGTTTCCAACCGAGCAACAATAATGAGACATGTATATAAGCTTGCTATAAGAACTCCAAATGCATGATCATGATTGAAGTGGCTAGCCTGCATGCATACCTTTTGAGTGTAAATTAAAACCATGTGAGTGCACCAATGTATATCTCTCCTTTCCGTATATCCAAAATGCTAATAATTCTGAGAAATCATCACACTTTCCTAGCTTGCTCATCATCTCATTTGTGTGTACCAGAGAAGAAACAGCTAAAAAGATTTTTTTTTTTAGACCCATGGAAACTTCCCAACTTTAATTGAAAGCAACAGGTTCAGGTAGAGGGGGTTTCATGGTTATTAGGAGGATGTATTTACCATGTCGACAACTCTCTGTATTTAGATCTCAGAAATATAAAATACTCAAGTATTATTTCACATGTTGACTATGATTTGAAGCAAATGTGCTGAGTCATCTTAGATAGCTGCAAGCCTGCTACTTTACTGCATACCTTTGTTTAGTTTCAGATTTCAGCTGCCTATATTGCATTGCCACATTCACCATGGCAAAAATGCCTATATTGCATTACCACTATGAGCAAATTGGTGAGAAGAATGAGCATTAGTTAAACAGAGGGAGCTCACAGTTGGGTCAGCTATGGCAAAAATGGTCTATCAACTACTGTTTGATCTTTATTTGGTCAGCACGCAGGAAGAGTTATGCTAGAGAGATATTGTTTCTTATTAATGTCTTAGTTTAAAATATAGCACCCAGTGAAATTTTGAGGCTCAAGTGGACATAGTCAAAATTGAGTTATTCTTTTCGGACTAGGAGATGACTAACACCACCGATGGCTAATTAATCCATAAAGGAATAGGTCCATTTATTCGCTAAAATTTCATAAAAGCCACCCATTAACCATAAAATCAGGTATCCTACCCCTAAAATTCGAATACCGGAGAACTGAACACCCTACTATGGTTTTAGAGGCGGTTTTGCCAAGACATGTCAGCTTAAAAACGGAACACGTGATGCTCAAGTAAAGACTAATTTCAGCATAAACTCCAGTCTGCATAAACCGCCGTCATGAAAACGAAAAGATCAACCAAGTCAGGCCAGATTTCCCCTAACCCAAACTACTTGTAGGATTCACAAATTAAAGGTCATTTACCAGCTGCTAGATAGATAACGAACTTTCACATAGTACCCCTATGGATTATAATCTCCTTGGGTAATAATGCCTACAATTGTTTGGAGACGTAGAGATAAAAGTCGTCATATCCAAGAAATTTAAAACAAATTAAGAAAACTGAAAGGAGATACAGGACTGTAATTTGTATTAATTTGGTACCAAGGCATAATGGCACATTAAAATTGATGGATCTCCTGATGCAGATATTCCAAATATGCCCCAAGTTCTTGAATCATACCAATAAAGTTCAAATAACGCCAAACTTAACTCGGCTTGCTGATATGTCAATCAATCTTTTGCAGGTTTCATTGTTTAACCATGCTGCGTTGTGCAATAGTATGGAATTTTAATAACCATACTATTTTGATCTACAGACTACAGGTCATTCTTTGTACAGCACCCTTGGCACGACAGGCTAGAGTTTGGATTGGGCAGGGGAAATTTAACCCGTGGGCCATTGAGTCGGGCGGCGAGAAATTATGTATCCAACCCTACGAGACAACGTTTATGTAATTACATTTGCATTCATTCTTACATTCCTGTATTTCTATGTCGTGTTATCCCATGGTTTTGGCATTTGCCTCATCCTAAGCAATACGGTAATCGAATTGTTTGAATCTGGAGCTCATTAGCTTTTCTGTTTGGTGTCCCCTCTCTCACTTTCTCGTCAGATCCTGGTCCCGGAGTAACGGCGTCCTTTTCTGTCCTTCTGATTCTATTGAGGCACTTCATTCCAATGAAAGTGTTAGACCATATGGTGGTCGCGTATTTAGTGATGATAAATAATTGACTTTTGGAGTGTATTAAAATTTGTGTTTGTGAAAGTTTCGGTCCAGGTCGAGTGGTTTTAGACAGTGTCCGAGTGGTTTCAATCGGGTCCGAGTGGTTTTGATTGCTCCGGGTAGTTTTGATATGCTTCGAATAATTTTTGGTCGGCTCTGAGTGGTTTCGATCGAGTTCGAGTAGGATCGGTGGCATTCGAGTAGCATTGGAGTATTGGATGACATTCGAGTTGCTTTGGAATATCGAACGGCGTTCAAGTCGCATCAGTGCATCGAACGACGCTCGAATGCCATAGAACTATCGGACGGTATTCGAGTAACATTGAAGCATCAGAGGGTGTTCAAGTGGAACTAAGGCATCGGACGGCATTTGAGTGGTATAGGAGCATCATACAACGTTCGAGTGGCATTGTAGTATTGGACGGCGTTCGAGTGTCATCGGAGGAACGAATGGTAGTCTGATCGGCCTTGTAATGGATGGTCCGAACGACAGGCATCGATCACGGCATTTCGATCACTTCAACTTTGACCATGGCATTTCAACTACAACAAGCTTCCACCACGGTAAGTCGAGCACTGCAGATTTTGACTGTGTCAGACTTCAACCATGTCCGACTTCGACCACGACCAAATTCTACCATGTCTGATTTCAACCACGTCCAGTTTTGACCACGGTAGCCTTCGACTATAGCCTTTTCGACCAAGCAGGTAATCGGTAAGCTTCCATCTCAACCAGTAAACTGGTCGTAGCTTCAGTACTTTTCGATGGTTGTAGCTACACTACCTTGTCTATGGTCGTAGCTACAGTAACCGGTTGATAGTCATAGATGTTTTTGGTCGATACTCGATAGTCATCGACTTTACTAGTCAATACTCGATAGTTATCGACTTTACTAGTCGGTACTCGATAGTTGTAGACTTTACTGGTCGGTGGTCTTAGACTTTGTGATGGTAGTCGTAGACTTTGCGGTCAAAAGTTGAAGACTTTGTGATCGATTGTTGTAGGCTTCCCAGTCGATACTCGTAGACTTCATGGTCGGTTTAAGTGCTTCAATTCTTGCTATCTTTGAGTACTCATGGTAGGTAGTGATATGACTGGTTGGTGCATACTGGTCGATGATTGGTGAACAATTCTCAGAGGAACATCACTCAAAGGATTCAGTACTCGAAAGATGGAAGTACTTGGTGGTCAGATGGTCGTGGTACTTGGTAGTCAGAAGGACTCGGTACTCGGTAGTTGGAAGGACTTCGTAGTTGGTACTCAGAAGGACCTGGTACTTGGTAGTCATAGACTTTGTTAGTTGGTTGTCAGAGGCGTAGCAATTGGTACTCGGTAGCCGTTACTTGATGGTTCTGTGGTTGGTAGCGATGCTTATTTTTTCTGAGTGTTTTGAGCGGAGCGATGGTAATTTCTGAGTACTTGTTGTTTTCGAGTACTCGTTGAGCTAGCGGTCGTATTGGGTGGTCTAAGGCTGAGTTTTGGATAGCAATAGAATTGGTGGTCGTAATGAGTTGTCTGAAGTTGATTTCTGGTAGTGAAGGAGAATATGGCCATGGATGACCTGGTTAGTGTTGATGGTTGGTTAAGATTGTGGTTATACGTGTGTGTGCTTATGACGGTCAAGTTGGGGAGAACTTGTGCCAGGAGAAAGTTTCTTTGGCTTTTACATGTGCAGCTTGGCGTGGAGGCTGTCATGGTCGGTAACGAGGAGGACCAGGATTAGAATGGGGAGATCTGAGGTCCAGATGGTTGAGGATGTCACGTGAGGTGGTCGGTCTTATGCTAGAGCACGTGTAGATCAAAGGCGGTGATGCGTGGAGAAGCTACGGGTAGTGCGGTCCTGGAGGCTTCGACACAGAAGTTGATAAGGTGTGATGAAGATACGGGAGGTGTGATCCTAGAGGCTTCATCACATAGTGAGTTAGATATTTTGGATAAAGTCCATAACTTATAAGAGGTAGATATTGGTTAAAACCCGTGTTTGGAAGGGTTTCTGGTCGCTTGATTTTGGGAAGAGATAGGATTGCATGTCTAGGTTGTTATGGACACGGTTTGAGATGTATGTGTTTGAGGTGAACACGGTGCTCTAGCATATAAAAGTAGGTAGTGACTAAGGGTTCTATCCGTGGCTCTGAGGAGGCCTTTTGTGCTAGGATTTTTATGGGTGTCGTGAGGGTGCTTTGTAGCCACAGAACATGATCTCAAAATAATAGATCAGATCTATTCCAAGAAAAGTAAGTCGGTGTCAGCGATATATTTTCTGAGCATCGTTTCCTTGTGTCTTTGGAGGCATGCTTACACATCACAATCTTGCATGTCACAATCTCCGTGTCTTCGGTCGTCAGCTCAATCCACCCGATCAGAGCACGGCGTTGTCTTCAGCTTGTTGTCGTTCGAGCAGTCGAAGTAATCAATTGGACGAAATGTTCAAAGCGGTCGAAGCTTTCAAGCGGAGGAAGATTTCGACTACGTACAAAGGTGGTCGAGCGAGCAGTCAAGCGAGAGGTCGAACAACTTGCGGTCAAAATCTACATCCAGTAATTTGGATTTCTTTTCTTCTGGTTTGAGATTTGTTTTTAGGTATCAAAAAGCAGAGGCAATCATTCACCCCACTTTGACTGCAGTATACGATCCTACAAGTGGTATCAGAGCCAAGTTGCAATGGTATCAGATCGGGATTGGTTTTCTAGTAAGCTATCATTTTTTGATGGAACAGATTATCTCTACTGGAAAACACACATGGAGGTCTTTCTACAAGCACAAGGTAACGCTATTTGGCAAAAAGTTAAAAAATTCATGTGAAGTGCCTTCTATCGTTACCATTGAAAATACTACTGATGTAGAAGCTAATGGTAAGGCTAGAAATATTTTATTATAAGGTTTAAGTAGAAACGGGTTGTTAGAATTGCTCATATTAAATCTACAAATAAAGTTTGGACTACTCTAGCTGATTATCATGAAGGATCTAAATCTGTAAAAGGTGTTCATCAGAACCAATTCAAAAAGGAGTATTCTAAATTTGAGATAAAACCGGGAGAATCAGTAGATGCTCTTTTTGATTGCTTCAATAAGATTGTTAGTGACTTGCAATCTGTTGATGTCACATATACTGGTTTTGACAATACATGTCAAATTCTAAATTCTTTAGATATGTCTGTTTGGAATGTGTTAGTCACTACTATTAATCATTCTGCTAGCATAGAATCACTTATTTTGAATGCTCTTTATTCCAAGATGAAAACACAAGAGATTAATATTTTGGCCAAGATAAACAAGACTAACTCTTTGAGCTTAGTGACTAACCAAGCTGACAGTTCATTTAGTTCTTCTAGTGTCTCTTTGTGTACATTGTGCTCTATTTGAGATGTATAATTAGAGGAGATACCAAAAGAATAGCTTGTACTTCTCTCCAACAGGGTGACCAAGGCAATTAATAACATCAAAATAAAGTGAAGAGGAGGTCATGTTAGATGTTATGAATGTGGTGAGCTTAATCACATTAAGTTTAATTATCCCAAACTGAAGAGCAGCAAGTCGATGATGACAAGGCACCAACTCATCGACTTCGGTTCAAGACTACCCCAAGCAAGAAGCACAACTATTGCAAGGCGATCAACAAGGTACTTTTAGCACTTGAGGAGATTGATTTGAGTGATGTTCAATCTACAAGTGATGAGGAGGACAATGGCAAGAAGATAAAGGAGGCAGGCTTTACAGGAATGTGTTTTATGGCAAACAGTGAAGAATTCAATAATGATGATCTCTACAGCAATCCTGATGAGGTAAAACCTTCTTATACCGATTTATCTCATATTATGCTTCTTGATTTCGTTGCCAAAGGGGGAGAAACATCTAGAAAGCTTCTTGATTTTTACTCTCATTACTCTTTTTTAGAATTGTCCTATCTTTGGAGCCCTTGATGATTACATTGCCAAAAGGGGAAAATGGAACATTTGGGAAATTTGCTAAAAATTGGCTTCTCTTGTGTTGAGGGGGAGTTTGTCTGAATTCTCTTGTGTTGAGGAGGAGTTTATTTGAACTTTGGTGTGCTTTTGGTTTTGTCTGATGTAACAGCCCAGCTGTTTATTGTAAAATTTTTAGTGAAAAAATTAAATAAATTTAGTTTAAAATAAAATGAAGTGTTATCTGGTTGCCTGAATTTTGAAGATTTTATTTGCTAGTTTTTAGCTTATAAAAGGCTTTTCTTTTGAAAACTAGTTTAAGTGAAAGATGAAAATATTATTAAATAAATAGTATTTTGAATCTCTATAAAAATTTTATTTCAAATTAATTATTTGGCTTTTATCTAGATTTTTTGTGTTTTTCTAGATTAAAAAAAATCAATTTCAAAAATATAAATAATTTTGTAAAAATTAAAAGACCAAATTTAAGTCCAAAATATATTCAAGAATTTCTATGAATTTTGCTGAATTGTTTGGACTCTATTTACTATTTTCTAAGCTTTTATTCTATTTTCAAGAGATCTAAAAATTAGAAAGGATTTTAAATCCCTCTTCCTCCTCCAGCTGACACGTGTCTGGCTTGGATTTCATCCTCCACTGTTGATCTAATCTCATGCGTTCGTTCCCATTTATCCTCTCCTTTGGCCGATGGTCCGGATTCATTTGTTTGCCACGTGCCGCTTATCCACTCGCCCCCTCTCTCCTCTCTCCTTTCTCTCACTGACAAATGGGACCCACCCACTGGGTCTTCTTCTTTCTCTGGCTATCCACCATTGATGTCCACCCGAAGCTTTTTAATGCTTCTGTTACCACTCGTTGGTTCAGGCATTTGTGGAAATTAGTGGCCCTAATTCCCACTAAGCACCTCATTGTCTTCTACCTCTTGCTCATCTCCTTCTTTGCCTGTCTTCCTTTCTTGTCTCCCTTTTTCTTCCGTCACACTCCATGCGCCAACCCCTCAATCTACGTGCCAAATTCCTCAATCTCCGTGCTCACCCTGCCCGTATTAACACCTCTTTAAAACCCTACTAAAACCAAAGCATCGCGCCGTGCTCAGCCGTATTAACTCTGGCGAGTCGCACCGGCCTTTCCCCTTCCCTCCCCGAGCTATATAAAGGAGTCTTCAGCACCAGTGCATTCCACGCCACTCCCATCTCTTCTCTTGAGCACCCGAGTGCCCCCTTGCCATAAGCTCGCCAAGTGGTCTTCTCTCGGCTGAGCATCTTCGCCACCAGAAGCGCCATCACACGAGGAGTCGACCACCACCGCCTCCTCCTCCACGCCACCGACCGCCTCCACTCGTGTTCATCCTCTGCATAAGGTATAAAAGATCCCCCGTCATCTCCTCTCTATCTCTTACACCCTTTTGATTGCGTTCGACCACATACACTCTTGACCGTAACCTTGCACTGCCACAGAAGCATCCTTCAACCACTTCGGTCGGTTACGACCGCTATGGTCAGATATGACCACTCTGGTCAATGTACGACCACTCTGGTCAACTACGACCACTTTGGTAGTATATGACCACTGCCGATAGTCTTTACAACCACTGTCTAGCTTTTGACAACACCATCTCACGACCTCAGTCTCTGCCGACCATTGTCGTCTCCGACTATCTCCGACCTTCAGCTTTGACCACTGCAAACCACCAACCACCCTAAACACTCTAAAGCCCTCAACCACTCTCAAAACTTTATAGCCACTGACACTCCAATCTCTCCTACCATCTTATAGCTTTTGACCACAGTCGATTTTTGACCACTTTAATCCTTTTGACTACTCCATCTGACCACTCTCAGTTGTTCGACCACCCAAAGCCTATCGACCACATATAGCTATTAACCGCCAAGCTTTGATCATTCAGCTTTCGACTACTCTTGTGTGACCACTCTCTTGTTTTCGACCATAGCTGGTTTTGACCGCAGTTGTTTACAACCATAGTCAGTTTTCGACCACACCAGCCATTCGACCACATCAATTCTTCCGACCACCTCAATCCTTTCAACCACCTTTTCTGACCACACATATCATTCTAACCATGTTCTGCCATCTGATCTCAGTTGATCGACCACTTCAATTACCGACCACTCTATAGAGCTTTCGACCATTGACCACTCTAAAGAACTTCCATCTGTCCGACCATTCTAAAGCTTCTCCGACCGCTAAAACTTTTTTGATCACTATTATTTTTCGACTACTGCAAGATTTCGACCACATATATATCCTTAGACCTCTAAGCCTCTTATCACTTGTAACTTTGACAACTCCTTCCGACTACTACCATTTCTAACCACAGCAAAAGTACTTCCAGCAGTCCGTATTTCTTCATCCTCACTCCACTTGGACCCGTTCAAATCCCTAAATTCTTCTAAAATCTTAAACTACCCATTTCTAGCCTCTTTTTTGAATTTTATTTTCTTGTTGCATTGGTTCTTCGTGTGTAGACTACGATGAATCCAGAGAGTTCGATTTAGACGATTCGCAGCATCAAGACTTCGAGCAAGGCAAGTTACACCTTTGATCATATTGCTCCCAGTAATTCAAATTATTTATGTTGTTTTTAAATTATTATGGATGCGTACTTTTATTCAAATTTAGTTTAAAATTGATTTAAATTCTAGCAACACCCATTTCCTTTGTATATGACCAAATTTATCATTGAACATCAACATGCTTTGTC
The DNA here is from genome assembly GCA_017311315.1 of Dendrocalamus latiflorus. Lineage (NCBI taxonomy): Eukaryota > Viridiplantae > Streptophyta > Magnoliopsida > Poales > Poaceae > Dendrocalamus > Dendrocalamus latiflorus. Next base: position 41,534,705 of record CM029652.1, on the reverse strand, counting down.
ACCTTAGGTAAAACTCTAGTTAGTACACTAGTATGGACTAGAGAAATTTTGTATCAAATAGTTAGGCCTACTTAGACATAATTTTTGTTTTGGGATAACTTTTTCACATAAAATGATAAGCTTTTGAAACGTACTCTTAACTTTGGAGAGTCAAGAAAGGTTATGAATTATTTCAAAATAAAATATAAAATCTGGTTTAGACTTAGGCTAATGATTAGATGGTGGGTGCTTACTGTATGCATTGTTGTTCGGTGGCACAATGTTGATTGCTAGACACAAGGAGTATGTGATTTGAGCCTAAGTCAAGTTAAGAACCGGTCTGTGAGCTACTGCTGCAAAGCCCTATCGTACTACACAAGACTGGTATGGGACAGTCCTGGTTGACTAATTTGCAAGTCCCAACCTGAGTCTCGCTGTAGGTTGAAAGTGAGTGTGGCGTAGGCTATGTGAAGTCTCACTCGGCTTAAGAGGGGGTTCCGATCTGGTGGATTCCTAGTGAAACCTTAGTGTTGGCTTGGCAAGGTTGCAGACTTTGTATTGTAAAGGCATTGTTATGATTTTCTCAATCGCACGCCTACGGAAGTGCATAATGGTCGACATATGAGATAATCATATCTTGTAGGTAAACCTGTACAATCTCTACAGAGTGTATAATTTATCCTGGATAGCCATGCTGATGGTCATGGGTAAGCTGAGTAAAGTTTTTCATGGATTAGACTTTGTTTTCAAAATGGTTTTACAAAATGCTTATGGATAGAATCTATATGAGATCTTTTTGAGGAAACATGGTCCAGGTGGGATACTTGTGGATAGGTTAGTGTTTGGTTGGAGTCTGCACTAATGATATTATTTTGTTAAAAATCTTGTTTCTATCTATTGTATCAAATTCAGCTTTTGAATCTACTTACAATATTACTTCAATTCCGCTTTTTGCTCAATTAACCTTATTATGCTTTTCTTTGTCAATCCTTATGCACGCATTAACCCTGCTAAACCTCCTGGTGTAACTTGTGGAGTATTTTATGTGCTCATGTTGCTTAAATTATCTTTTTCCAGAGGACCACTTCGACTTTGGTGACGATCAGGACGTATAGGCCGTGTCTTACTGTTGTTTGCCTGTGGGCAAGCTCAGTGGGCTTCTTCTTCGGTTTTATCTTCCGCTGCTTATATTTAATTTTGGTTTATGGACCATTGATATAAACTTTGGCCATTAGGCCTATATTCAGTTAAATAAAGTTTGTTATTATGCATGATATTTGTCTTTGTTATCCACTGTGTGCACTCGCTGATCCTAGACTAGTGCGATTAACACAGAGGGTTTCAAAGTTGTTGCTTCGGGATTTGACATCTGAGCTTTCGAGTTTGAGTATCTTTGGAGTATCGGACGACGTTCGAGTTACATTGGAGCATCGGATGGCGCTCAAGTGTCATGGAAGTATCATACGGTATTTGAGTAACATTGGAGCATCGGACAACTTTTGAGTGGAATTGAGGCATCAGACGGTGTTCGAGTGGCATAGGAGCATCAAACGACATTCGAGTGGCATTGTAGTATCGGACGACGTTCGAGTGTCATCGATGGAGTGGACGGTAGTCTGATTGGCCTTGTGATGGATGGTCCAATCGATAGGTCTGAACAGCAGGCGTTGACCATGGCAAATCGTCCACGACATTTCAATCACGTCAAGCTTCAATCACGATATTTTGACCATGGCATTTTGACTAAATCAAGCTTTGACCACGGTAAGTCAAGCACTGTACATGTTAACTACATCAGACTTCGACCACATTTGACTGCAACCATGTCCAGCTTTGACCATGTCTAACTTTGATCACATCCGACTTCAACCACGGCAGCCTTCGACTACGACATTTTTGACCATGACAGAATGACCACACAGGTAATCGGTATGCTTCGATCTCGACCAGTGAACTGGTCGTAGCTTCAGTACTTTTCGATGGTCGTAGCTACAATGCCTTATCAATGGTCGTAGCTACAGTAACCGATCAATAGTCGTAGATGTTTTTGGTTGATACTGGATACTCGTCGACTTAACTAGTCGATACTCAATAGTCATTGACTTTACTGGTTGGTGGTCTTAGACTTTACTGGTCGGTGGTCTTAGACTTTGTGATCAGTAGTCATAGAATTTAAGGTTAGAAGTTGAAGACTTTGCGATCAATCGTCATAGGCTTCTCGGTCGGTACTAATAGACTTTATGGTCGGTTCGAGTGCTTCAATTCTTGCTATCTTCGAGTACTTTGAGTACTCATGTTAGGCCAGCAGTATGACTGGCTGGTGCATGGTGGTCGGTGAATAGTGCTCGGAGGAACAACACTCGAAGGATTCGGTACTCAGAAGATGGAAGTACTCGGTGGTCAGATGGTCAGGTACTCAGTAGTCAGAAGGACTCGGTGCTTAGTAATCGGAAGGACTCGATACTCGGAAGGACTTGGTACTCGGTAGTTGTAGACTTTGCTGGTTGGTTGTCAAAGGCATAGTGATCGGTACTCGGTAGTCGGTACTCGATGGTTCTGTGATCGGTAGCAATGCTTGTTTTCCTGAGTGTTTTGAGCAGAGCGATGGTAATTGCCGAGTACTTGTTGTTTTCGAGTACTTGTTGAGCTAGCGGTCGTATTGAGTGGTCTAAGGCTAAGTTTTGGATAGCGATAGAATTGGTGGTCATAATGAGTTGTCTGAAGTTGATTTTTGGATCACGAAGGAGAATGTGGTTGTGGATGACCTGGTTGGTGTTGATGGTTGGTTGAGGTTGTGGTTATACGTGTGTATGCTGATGATGGTTAAGTTGGGAAGAACTTATGTCAGAATGAAGTTTCTTTGGTTTTTGCATATGCAGGTTGGCGTGGAGGCAGTCATGGCCGATGACAAGGAGGACTAGACTAGGATGGAGAGATCTGAGGTTCAAACGGTCAAGGATGTCACGTGAGGTGGTCGGGCTCAAGCTGGAGTTTGTGGAGATCAATGGTGATGATGTGTAAAGAAGCTACGGGAAGTGCGGTCCTAGAGGCTTCGACACAGAAGTTGATAAGGGATGATGAAAATATGGGAGGTGTGATCCTGGAGGCTTCATCACGTGGTGAGTTAGGAGTTGTGTATGGAGTCCATACATTGGAAGAGGTAGGGATTGGTTAAAACTCGTGTTTGGAAGGGTTTCAGATCCCTTGATTTTGGGAAGAGTTAGGATTGCATGTCCAGTTTGTTATGGACACGGTTTGAGATGTCCATGTTAGAGGTGAACACGGTTTAGGGCTCTAGCATATAAAAGTGGGTAGTGGCTAAGGGTTTTAGTTGTGGCTTTGAGGCTTTTTGTGCTAGGGTTTTTAGAGGTGCCGTGAGGGTGCTTTGTAGCTACAGAACATGATTCAGAAATAATAGATCAGATCTATTCTATGAAAAGTTAGTCGGCATGATGACATGTTTTCTATGCATTGTTTCTTTGTGTCTTTGGAGGTGTGCTAACACACCATAATCTTGTGTGTCACAAGCTCGATGTCTTTAGTCATCGGCTCAATTCACCCGATCAGAGCACGGCGTTGTCTTTGGCTTGTTCTTGTTCGGGCAGTCAAAGTAATCAAGCGGATGAAGTGTTCGAAGCGGTCAAAACTTTCGAGTGGAGGAAGATTTTGACTATGTGCAAAAGAGGTCGAGCGAGTAGTCGAGTGAGAGGTCGAACAATTTATGGTCGAAATCTACATTTGGTAATTTGGATTGATTTGCTTTTGATTTAAGATTTGTTTTTAGGTATCGAAAATTAAAAGCAATCATTCACCCTCTCTAATTACGATATAGATCCTACAGAGAGAATGCAGCACCATGCACTTTTAGCGTCTAATTAAGAGTGAGCTCACTGTGTTCAAAAAAAGAGAGAGTGAGTTCACATGTGGCCGGGATGCGCATGTTAGTGTTATTACTTCCACTATCAACTTGGTAGCAAATTGTGTATAGTTATTTTTGGATCTTGGTCAAGAATTTCATACTGTTATTACGTCACCACCAAGTACGAGGGTTTATGATTTTTTTAATGGGTAAAATGGTACTAACCATCTCTTCGAAGGCAAATTGGGGTTACAGGTCATCTTCCCCTTCCAAAGGTGTTACTCGTAGTAATTGATGTAGCTTGCATGAAAATACAGAGGGGGGCAATCTAGCATCATATACTTAAGTAACTTAGGAACATGGGTCTCAATATTATTTTAGCATTCAAGTGGTAAAACTATTCACTTAGCAATTTTCAGGGAGGAGGGGACCATGACCCCCTTGTTAGAATGATCTCAGGGGATTTGACCCAACGGCCAAATCCCCCCCTTTGCTCGCGCCCTGATCGGGGGCGCCCAGCCCATTATGGCTGGTGGGCCCCTGTCGCCAGCGCTATAAATACAGAGGTGGGGGCCGGGCGGCACGCATCACGAGGTTGACCGCGCCGCCGTCACCCCACCGACAAACCCTAAGACCCGATCTGTTGAGGGGGCGCTGAAGCGACGGGAAGCTCCACCGTGCCTCCAGTTCGCCGCCGCCCGGGACACGCCGCCACCGAGGAGCCCCGCACCTCTTCCCCGACCGTCGCTGCCCGTGCGCAGATCTTCACCAACGAACCCGCGATGGCCGGCTCTGCTTCCTCTACATCCGAAGGTCGGTACCCCTCTCTCCCTCTCAGTGTAGCACTCAAGAACCCTAGAGAAAAGGATAGCCCGATAGATCTAACCTAGAGATCCTAAAGATCTACCCTATCAATGGTATCAGAGCAACTAGCGTTTAGATCTACACGGGAAAGAAAGAAAAGAGGACGAAACCCCGAACCCTAGAAAAACAGAAAAAGAACAGAGAAAGGATCGGGTCAAACCCTAACCCTAGATCTGAAAAGAATCTTACCTGGCGTGGTCGCCGGGTCGCCGTCGTCGTCGCTGGCGTGCGGGAGATCGGCCGAGTCTCGGGCTCGCCGGCGCTCCACGTACGGGCCATCGCCGACGCGCGCTTGAACGGGCGCCGACACAGAGCCGCTCGACGGCGGCGCGCTCCCTCTCAGGGGAGCGCGCACGCCGGCGAGAGGGCCCGCGGCGGCGCCGTCTTCTCCTTCTCCGGCGGGGTGAACGCAGTCGCCGTCCGCTCGGGCGCGAGAGGAGAGGGAGAGGAGAGAATGGTTAGGGTTTCGGGGGCGTCCGCCGCGGGCGGTTTTGTTCCGCCGAGAACGCCGCGCAGCCGTCGGATGCGATCCGACGGCTGAGATCGCGCCAAGCCGCGTCGGGCTGGCTTTTGGCCCAGGCGGGCGAGCGCTTTCCCGGCCCAGGCCCAGGTTGCGGCCGCGTCCGCTCGGCCGAGAGGAACGGGAGCCGTCGGATCTGAATCCGACGGCTGATGGTTTTGCGGCCGGGGCGCGGGGGGCGCGTCGAGTGCGCGTGCGCAGCTGAGGGCGAGGCGCGCGCTGAGCGGGCCAACTGGGCCGCCGCAACGTGAGGCCGCGGGCGCGAGCGCGAGAGGCGGCGTGCGCGTGAGCAGGCCGCCGAGGCAGCGCGCCGAGCAGGCCGCGCAGGCGCGCGCGCGCGTGAGGCGCTGGGCTGAGCGGCCGCCGTGGGCCGCTGCTGCGCAGGCCGCGGCCGGGCTGAACGGGCCGATTTGGCCATTTGAACAGTAAAATCTGTTTTTTGATATTTAATTGTTTTTCAGAAGTCAGGCCGCGGCCGGGCTGAACGGGCCGATTTGGCCATTTGAACAGTAAAATCTGTTTTTTGATATTTAATTGTTTTTCAGAAGTTTTTGTTGATGAATTTGATTGAAATTTGACTTAAAATCTCTGTAAATTTTGCACCAACGTGTTAATTTTCAGAGATTAAAAGTGTACAGATTAATGCTTCTGAAATATTGAATTATTTTTAGAATAATTACAGTTTCCGCTGCAAAAGTTAATGTTAATTGTTTTTCATTATTAAATTCGAACCAACGGGAGAATTTAATTTTGGAAAAATAGATAAAATTTCCAGAGATTTATGATATTGTTATTTTCTGACCAACGTTGTTAATAACAGTATTATAAATTTTAATGTTATTTTTATGCATTATTTCTATTTCTGCCCAACGGTGATGTAGATTTAATGTATGATAGAATTATTTTTCAAATTGTATGTCGTATTTTTGACCAACGTTGGAAATAAGGCATATAATTTTGATGTTACGTTCTCACTGTATTTGAAATAATTTTTTCAGGAGGATACAACTTAATGAGTTGTATTAGAGAAATCCCCACTCTCAAAGGTGATAATTATGGAGAGTGGAAGAAAAAGTTAGATTTAGCTTTTATCTTGGCTGAGGTGGACTGGGTCCTCACTACAGCACGTCCCACTGAGCCTTTGGCGCCAGTGAGGGAACAGAATGAGGATGACACTGCATGGCAGAAAAGACAGAGGGATCATGCTCCCTTACAGATGTCTTATGACCTTGATCATAAGAAATGGACCACAGCCAACAAGAAATGTATGGCTGTGATAAAGAACACAATTGAGCCTGCTATTCTGGGCTCAATTGCAGAGTGTGACACTGTCACTGAATACCTTGATAAAATAAAGAGTCAGTTCACTGGCTCTTCAAAGACTTATGCTACACAGCTGATTAAGCAGCTGGTAACAGAGAGGTATTCTGGCGGTGGCAATGGCATAAGAGAGCACATTCTTAGAATGAGCAACTTGGCATCTAAACTGAAACCGATGGATTTGGCTCTCAAGGATGAGTTCCTTATTCATTTGGTTTTTGCTTCTTTGCCAAAAGAGTTTGACACTTTTGTTGTCAACTATAATATGCAGCCCGAGAAATGGGACATGGAAAAGTGCATAGCTATGTGCGTGCAAGAGGAGGAAAGAATCAAAACCTCACATGGTGGTTCTATCAACTTTGTGAGGGAAAACAAGAAAAAGAATTACCACAGTAACCCCTTCTCAAAGAACAAGGGCAAAGCCTCTGTACATCAGCCTCAACAGAATAAATTTGCTGTAGACAAAGACCAGTGCCTTCACTGCAAGAAGACGGGACACTACAAGAAGGATTGTCCTGACTACTTAAAGATGATAATGGCTAAGAAAGGTGAGAATATTATTACCTTTATAAATGAATGCCTGTATGTACAATATTCGAAATCCACTTGGTGGATTGACTCAGGAGCAACTGTTCATGTTGCTAATTCTTTACAGGGATTCCGTTCGACGAGGACTACGCAAAGAAAAGAAAGATGCGTTAAAGTCGCAAATGGAGTCGAAGCTGAAGTTGAAGCCGTTGGCGATCTTTCATTAGAATTAGCTAATGGCTCCACTCTTTTACTTAGAGATGTCCTTTTTGTACCCTCTTTACAGAGGAATTTGATTAGTGTGTCAAATTTGGACAAAGATGGTTATGATTGCAATTTTGGAAATGGCAAGTGCGAAATAATGTTTAATAAAGAATGTGTTGGTATTGCCATATTACAGAATGAGCTTTATTTGTTATCATTGTGTGATGATGTGAATGTCGTATGCGATAATGAGAACGTTGCGTGCGAGAAAGTGATTAAATCCTCGTCTACGAATGTAAACAGAAAACGAAAGAGAACTCTAGATGAGTCGTCGAAATTATGGCACTGTCGTTTAGGCCATATTTCGAGGGGGAGAATAGAAAGACTAGTAAAGAATGATATTCTTCCTCCATTAGAGTTCTCAGACTTAGAACAATGCAGAGAATGCATTAAAGGAAAATATGTAAAGAAAATAAAGAAAGATGCTAAAAGAAGCACAGGAGTTCTACAAATTATTCACACAGATATTTGTGGTCCTTTTCCTGTGAAAAGTGTGGATGGATATGACTCGTTCATAACATTCACAGATGATTACTCCCGTTATGGATATATTTATCCAATTAAAGAAAGAAATGAAGCCTTGGATAAATTCAAGATATTTAAGGCTGAAATTGAAAACCAACACGATTTAAAGATTAAGATAGTCCGATCTGATCGTGGAGGGAGTACTACGGTCGACATACCCCATATGGACAAGTTCCTGGACCTTTTGCGAGGTTTTTACAGGAAAATGGAATAGTGGCCCAGTATTCTATGCCGGGCGAACCTCAGCAAAATGGAGTAGCTGAAAGACGCAACCGTACCCTAATGGATATGGTGCGAAGTATGATGAGCTACTCCACACTCCCATTGAGTTTATGGATGGAGGCGTTGAAAACCGCCATTCATATTCTCAACAGAGTGCCTAGTAAGTCGGTGCCCAAAACACCGTACGAGTTGTGGACAGGAAGAGTTCCCTCACTAAACCACTTACGTGTATGGGGGAGTCCTGCTGAGGCTAAAGTATTTAACCCAAACCTTGGGAAACTTGATCCCAAAACAGTAAGTTGCCATTTCATTGGCTACCCTGAAAAGTCAAAAGGTTATCGTTTCTACTGTCCAGACAGATACACAAAGTTTGTAGAAACGAGACATGTTGTCTTCTTAGAGGATGAAATGATGAGGGGGAGCATGGTAGCTCGAGAGATTGACCTTGAAGAGAAGCGGGTGTTTGCGCCCACTCCGATGATTCAAGAGCCATTCTTCACACTACCTGCTGTCGCTGCACCTACGGTGCAAGACACTGTGGTGCCAGCACCTGTTATTGTTCCTCCCGTGGCAACAATGAATGAGAATGAAGAACCTGTTCTTCAGGATCATATAGAACCTATTACCACAGATGAGGGGGAGCAACAGCAACCTCAAACAGTAGATGTACCAAATGAGGAGGCCCCGAGGAGGTCTCAAAGAGTAAGAAGATCAGCTATTTCTGATGATTATCAGATTTATCATACAGAGGAATTTCAAATGGAGGATGATCCCACCTCATTTGAAGAGGCCATGAGAAGCGGAAATTCCTCAAAATGGCTTGAGGCCATGGAAGAGGAAATGAGGTCCATGAAGACTAATAAAGTCTGGGACTTAGAAATTATTCCTAAAGGAGCCAAAACAGTAGGCTGTAAATGGGTCTACAAGACAAAACATGACTCCCAAGGGAATGTAGAAAGATATAAAGCGCGACTTGTGGCAAAAGGCTTTACGCAAAGAGAAGGGATTGATTACAATGAGATATTTTCTCCAGTCTCATGTAAAGATTCCTTCAGAATCATAATGGCATTAGTAGCACATTATGATTTAGAGTTACATCAGATGGATGTAAAGACGGCATTTCTTAATGGGGATTTGGAGGAAAATGTTTACATGGCACAACCGAAAGGTTTTGTCGTGGAAGGAAATGAAAGAATGAGATGCCGCCTAAAGAAATCGATTTATGGGTTAAAGCAAGCTTCAAGACAGTGGTACTTGAAGTTTGACAGTACAATAAGAAAATTTGGGTTTAAAGAGAATGTTGAGGACAACTGTGTTTATGCAAAGTTTAAAGATGGGAAGTTTATCTTCCTAATCCTGTATGTGGATTATATCCTACTAGCTAGTAGTAATGTTAGTCTGCTACTGGAAACAAAGAAGTTTTTGTCCTCAAACTTCGATATGAAAGATCTTGGTGAAGCTTCATTCGTTCTAGGGATCGAAATTCACCGAGATAGAAACAAAGGGGTATTGGGACTGTCACAAAAGGTATACATAGAGAAAGTCTTAAAGAAATTTGGTATGCATAAAAGTAGTCCTTCACCTGCACCTATAGTCAAGGGCGACAGATATGGGGATTTTCAATGCCCTAGGAACCAGTATGAGATCGATCAAATGAAAGCGGTTCCATATGCTTCAGCTGTCGGAAGCTTACAGTATGCTCAAGTGTGCACACGCCCTGACTTAGCATTTGTTACCGGGTTACTTGGCAGATTCCAGAGCAATCCTGGAATAGAACATTGGAAATTGATAAAGAAAGTCTTGCGTTATTTGCAAGGAACAAAAGGCCTCATGATGACATACAGAAGATCAGATTCACTCCATATAGTGGGGTATACAGATTCTGATTTTGCGGGAGATGATAGAAAGTCTACATCCGGATATGTATTCACTCTCGCTAAAGGAGCTATATCGTGGAAAAGCTCAAAACAAACCGTCACTACATCGTCCACAATGTATGCCGAGTTTGTAGCATGTTATGAGGCTACGGGGCAGGTGAACTGGCTAAAGAAGTTCATACCCGGTTTAAAAGTGGTTGACGACATCAATAGACCACTTAAGTTGTACTGCGATAACGAACCCGCAGTAACGTATGCCCACAACAATAAGTCAAGTGGTGCTGCCAAACACATTGACATAAAGTACTATGTTGTGAAAGATAAAGTTCGGGATCAAATTATAAGTCTTGAGCACATAAGTACCGCAAAGATGTTAGCGGATCCGCTTACCAAAGGCTTACCACCCAACGTGTTCAGAGAACATGTAGCCGGCATGGGTTTAAGGGAAAGCCTATGATTCCTGGACTAAAAGATGGCCCAAAGATTAAAGTAACTATTTCAGAACAGAGAGGTGTATTGTAACTGTTGAATCTATCGGCGATTGACCGTGACGATGAGACATGTTCTATGCACTAATCTGTGATGGAATGTGTAAAGTCAAAGTAATTAAAGATAAAGTATAGATTGAGATCAAGGGGGAGAATGTTAGAATGATCTCAGGGGATTTGGCCCAACGGCCAAATCCCCCCCTTTGCTCGCGCCCTGATCGGGGGCGCCCAGCCCATTATGGCTGGTGGGCCCCTGTCGCCAGCGCTATAAATACAGAGGTGGGGGCCGGGCGGCACGCATCACGAGGTTGACCGCGCCGCCGTCACCCCACCGACAAACCCTAAGACCCGATCTGTTGAGGGGGCGCTGAAGTGACGGGAAGCTCCACCGTGCCTCCAGTTCGCCGCCGCCCGGGACACGCCGCCGCCGAGGAGCCCCGCACCTCTTCCCCGACCGTCGCTGCCCGTGCGCAGATCTTCACCAAGGAACCCGCGATGGCCGGCTCTGCTTCCTCTACATCCGAAGGTCGGTACCCCTCTCTCCCTCTCAGTGTAGCACTCAAGAACTCTAGAGAAAAGGATAGCCCAATAGATCTAACCTAGAGATCCTAAAGATCTACCCTATCACCCCTTTGGCCCTAGCGAATCTCTTCTGATCTGCTAGCATTTGGCAACCATTGTTCCTAGTGCCAGTGCCACCGATGTATTATTGTTTCTTTTAACCTGTGGTTAAATGATTACCACCTTGCTAACACAATACAAGAAATATTACAAAATTTATAAATGATAGGTTTTGTTAATTTGGTCAAAATTGTGATGGAGAGATGTAAATTTCTGTTCTATTATTTGAGAGATGATTTGCATGCACTTACCATCCACTCCACAAACAAATGCACATCAGAATCATTGTTTAGCTCAGGATCTTTCTGCATATTATATCATTTTGAGTACCTTAATACATAATAAAATAAGCTAAATATTGTTTTATACAACGTACGTAAAATCCTGCTAAGACGCTAAAGTCGAGGTCCTTTGTTTCCAGCCAACACCAATCTTCGTTGCAGTAGCTCGACCTTTTTTAAGCTCCGTATGACCTCCAATGAAGATAGTAGGCTCGACACCATAAACTTCAAATGGGCTTGCATTTGTTTAGCAAGAGACGGTCATATACAAAATATAGACTTCAGCAGCAAGAGTGAAATTGAATGACAAAACAAATACATATCAACTGCATGTGATACGGTCCTATTGTTGGCTGATGATGATAGGAATATGACGGATCGGGAGTAAAACATCTGAAAGTGATGAATATTTGTTTGCTGCGTTAATGTACTTTTTAGAATGGAAGATGGATAACCAGGACTTTGGAAAAACTATTTTTGGAGGAAAAATATCTCAAAGGTGGTGAAAACAGCCTCGATTGTCTTAAAAGACATGGATATTTCCAGTTCTGACCAGGATTTCTTAAAATTGGTCCTCCATTTGCCGCTGGGTGTGGGTCAGTTAGTGCAATTAGGGAAATAACTAAATTTCAGAGGGACGTAGGTTGAGGGAAAGTCCTTTCAAATGTCAATGTGAAGGCAGCCAACATGATATGTCAATACAGGCCAGAGTTGGAGCTTCTCTACCGTCAAAATAATACTAAATTAGATCTCTCTTCATAAGTTAAATTAGTCTAGATGGCTGATGGTAGAGCTCGTTGGTCGTGGCGACGACAAAATCCTTTTAGCGGTTCGACAGGATAACCTCCATGTTGCAAGGTTCACTGATAAGAGTGGGTATTGGTACGCTTTTCGGATCAAGGCGGATCTCCACCTAATCCCCACCGGCAACTGCCTTAGCCTTTGGAGATGACTATACCAGCCTTGCACGAGATAGTCAACTGATAAACGAGATAGTCAACTGATAAGACTGGGTCGCTATGATAAGCTGAAATATGTACGTCTTGGCCGACAGACGAAGGGTGGGTATTTTTTGTATCGAAACCTAAAAATGGAACTGAGCTGATAAAAAAAATAGAAAATTATGGTTTATTTGGTATTTGATGTGGTTAGAATTTTTGCCTTATTCGATATTCAATGTACTATGCGGTTTTCATGTTCTAGAAACCGAATTAGCCAAAAAAACTAAAATATTAATAAAAGTCCACCATAACTCCCCACCAAGCTACCAAAGCCCAAGGTGAAGGTCCAACAGTCAATTGTCCTGTATGTCCCAGGCCCATAGCTCATGCCTCTCACAGACGCGGTCACAGTCGGGCTCGGGAGACTTGCACTCACATCGTCGCACGCATAGTCACAGTCTCAAGTCTACCCCTAGTCGTCCGCACGTCATCGTGCGCACCCTATAGCCCCATGTGCCCCACACTGTCGCAGTGTCGCCCGCCGCCTTGTTCTAACATGTGTTGGCGGCTGCCCCCAATCCCCATCATTCCCTACTGGCACCGCCATGTTCCCCAGTCCGCCCCCGCTATGCTGACACTCTGCATCGCCAGCTATCTACCAGTCCACCACCACCAGGCCGGCACCCTGTGATCTAGTGAGCTGGACCTGGTGCGTTAATAGCGGGTTATCCTCTGTGGTGATGTAAGTCTCACAGTAGTGCTCACCCTCCTAGAGAGGTGGGTAGAAGCTAAATGGAGCAGTACGGAGAGCGGTCTTGTGAATTTGGCATAAGCGAGCTAAAGCGAGGCGGGTTACATCCTAGAGAGCGTCAAAAGAGGAGCCCCTGGGGTGCTTGGTCCTAAAGGGGTGAGGTTCAAACTCACCTTTTCTCTCGTAGAGGAAAAACCTCCATCATCCAATACTCGTGGTCTAGGATCTGAGTCTTCTATCACTGGAAAATGGGTCGTGACGATAGCCTAGGTACTGCATAAGCTTGCGGAGGATATCCGCAAACTCCCCGTCATCCTCACCATGGGAGAAAAAGTCCCACAGGCCCTAATCAGATGATCCGACCATATACAATTTTGAATAAGAAAGAGTCAGTAACAGAGTAAAAATATAGGAAAAGTAAAGGTAAGTCAGGAACTAAGACTAATGAGTAAAAGTAATAATATGCTATATTTTTGTCAAAGTTTTTCTGAACTTTTGAAAATAGGACTCAAGTCCTTAGGCACGACCATTCTAGTTAAGGATTTTACCCTATAGTAATATGCTCTGATACTAGCTCTATCAGACCTGTATTTAGCCAATCCAGGATCCTCTCTGAAACCACAACACTATTCCTTGGATTAGTAGATAGTGTTCATAGATACATCACTGAATCATTTTATACATAACATGAATCATACCATGCATTAATATTACAAATCAGAGCTCAAATAGACTGCCTCGGATCAAGTTTACCATAGGATTGATCGGGCCAAATAGATACATTACATAAGGCAAAAGTAAAAATGATAGCAAAAAGGGGATAGCACATCTCACCATAGGCAGGAGCTTGATTGGCGGTAAGAGCCTAGACTACTAGGGACTATCATGATCTCCTCTATCTTCTTCTTCATCAGCTCCCGGGGCATCGTAGTACATGTAGTGACTTTGATCCATGCTTGCGAGCCAACATACAAAAATGCAGTCTTATACATACAAGGCTTAACAAAGATAAGCTCGGGTTCTTTTATTTGCTAAAGGCATTATTTAAAAAATCTATAATAAGTAGAAATTCTTATGACATAGATTTTAACTAAACTATATTTTATAAAAGAGAATACAAGTATGTAATATTGATAGCAGTGCAGGTTCCATCCACCATATGTTTATTTTTGTTACTAGGGTTACATCAACCCAGTATCATCACTGGGTTATATCCACATAGGGCAAACCAAAATCAGGGCTATATCCACCCTACGAGTTTTTATCCCACCCACAAAGTTTTAAAAATAGAAACTAACTCGAGTAAGTTCTCATGCCTGCCCTTGACTGTGGGCATGGTTCGATAGTTTACACTCTGTAAAGATTGTACACTTTGCCTATAAGAGATAATCAACTTAATATGGTTCACATATTTTCTTGGACATGTGAATCAAGAAAATCACCACAAGGCTTTTACAATGAATCACCCAGTGTAAGTTACACCGCTAAGGTTTCATCTTAGTGAGGTTACGTCCACCACACCAAAACCCCCTCTTGCACCAAATGACAGCTTAAATCCAGCGACATGACTCATATCCACAGCAGCTTAAAACCAGTGACACAACATGTGGGTCACTCAAATGGTGTCACTCGCACAGGTATATGCAAATTAGTTAGCCAGGTCGTACCCATTATAGACTTGTGAATGTACTGTTTTACATTGGGAGGTCATCATAGAATTCAGTTCTTAGAGCATCTGCACCAACCCTACCATCTGCCCAGATAAGTAAAGCAAGTTTTAGGGATTTGAGAAATATAAAACTAAGTTATCTTAATATAGCATCCATTTTCCTCCAATGGCTGCCTAAAACTAGTTTCCTAATTAAAAGATGATGAGAGGGCACTCCACAACTGAACATTCCTAGACAGTTAAGAGATTTCTAACTATCCTAGAAACAGGCGTGTTACAGAGTGATATCAGAGCCCGCTTGCTTGACTGTAGGATGCTATCATTTCTCTTTCTCTTAATGCTATCTTACATGTCTTAGCTTTAGCTTTAGCTCAATTTTGCTTTTGCAAAAGATTTATATCTATCTTTTCTAATTTCAAAATTGACATTGTTAAGCAGATGGTGCACTTCATCCATACCAAGCCGGAAGAAGCCTGAAGTTATGAGTTGTAAATTAGTGTAGAAATTATGCTAATATAGAATTGTAACCCTGTGTAATAGTTTTATGCTTGTAAAACGAGATGTAATATAAACCTTATGTACGGCTTGTATGCACCTTGTAAAATAAATAAAAGTTATATTTGCTAACTCATAATTTATTTGCCATTAACATCTATACCCTGCCTCCCTCAAAATTTCACCTTCTTCTTATTCGTTCTAATCTTTACCTTGTTTACTCTACACTTACCCTAAATTCAAATTCTTGCTCATCTATCTAACATTCTTAAAACCACTACAAAACTAACTCCATATTCCAATCAACAATAGCCACAATGATAAGAACAAGATCATAACGCCAGGGCGACAACCACGCCAGTGAAGCCAACCCAGTAGCCAATCAGCCCGACTTGCCAGACATACTTGAAATGATGGAGCAAAATTGATATCAAACAGAGCAGAACTGAGCTAGAATGATGGAACAACATGCAAGACTGTTAGAGCAAATAGCAACAAGACAGTATTCTATAGTCAGGAATTCATCAGGAATATCAATCAATCAGGAAGGAATGCCAGTTACTTCTATGTGGTCGAACTTTCAAAAGAACCGACCACCCATCTTTTCAACCTCGCCTGATCCCATAGCCGCCGATGATTGGATCAGGGATGTTGAAAGGAAGTTGAACACAATTCAATGCATTGACAAAGAGAAAGTTTTGTTTGCTTCTCACAAACTTCAGGGCCAAGCCGCCGCTTGGTGGATGAACTACCAAACCATGCATGAAGGCAAGGAGATATCATGGAAGGAGCTTGATGAATCCTTCCGTCAAGCTCACATTCCAATAGGTGTCGTAGAAGCCAAGCGCCAAGAGTTCCTTTGCTCTAAAATAAGAAGGGTGCTCAGTGATAGAATATTTTCATCAATTTAAGTAACTTGCCCACTATGCTCCAGATGATGTTAAAATAGAAGCAAAGAAAATATAACATTTTAAGGAAGGATTACAGAAATCCTTAAAATACTACATATCAACAATGGACTTTAAGGATTTATCTGCTATGGTGAACAAGCTAATCATATCCGATGAAGCAAGAAACGAGTTAATGGATACTCATAAAAGAAAACCAGTGCAGAGGATATCATCATTAGGTGCACCAAGAAGAAGGATAATGGTATCACCACAATACTGATACCAACAAAACTGACAAGTGATAGCTGTTCCAAGACCTCAATATAATATTTCTCAACCCACAATGGTGCGATGCCATACTTGTGGAGAAAACCACTACCAGCGAAATTGCCCACAAAAGGCAAATGCCTGTTACCATTATGAATAACTTGGTCATTACAAGGACCAATGCCCAATGAAAGGGTTGTCTTCTAAAGTGGCAAAAATTCAAACCAAGACTCAACCACCAGTCACTAGGTCAATTACCACTGCACTGACACATCAAGGAGGAGTTATGGAGGCATGACAACCCGTAGCAAGACCAGCAAGGATGCTAGTAGGAACGTCAATGGGAATGCCTTCAGGAAGAGGCAGACGAACATTATGGCCTGTTTAGGGAAGGGTAAACCACATTTTAGCCGAGGAAGCAATAGGAGTGACTGATATCATCGTTGGTACGTTCCTAATTCACTTGAAGTCTTCATTGGTTTTATTTGACCCTGGAGTAACACATTCGTTTAGTTCTACGACTTTTGTTGTAAGAAACCAGTTGCTGTTTACTTCTTTGCAAAAGCCTTATGCTTTTCAAACACTCAGAAGTAGGATGGTATCCCGCTTTAGGTGCAGTGACTTGAATATATAGATCAAGGGTTTAGATTTAAAGCCAACCTATTATTGTTATAAATGAAAGGAATAGGTGCTATATTGGGAATGGACTGGCTAACTAAAAATAAAGCTAAAGTGGATTGTGAAAACAAGTCAGTGACATTGATAAATTCAGAAGGTCGGAAAATAATAGTGAAAATGGATCACACTCTTGTAGAAGACATGAAGAAAAGTGTTCACAATATGTTAACAAATGGGAAGATTCAAGTACCAATAGTCCAAGTGTACCCAGATGTATTTCTAGAAGAATTGCCCGGAAGACCACCAACAGATAGATTGAACTTGTCATTGAACTGATTCCAGGCCCCAAGCCAATCATGAAACACCAATACAGAATGCCAGCTAATGAATTAAAAGAACTAAAAAGGCAATTAGATGAATTGAAAGAAAAAGAATTTATACGCCCCACTGTTTCTCCTTGGTTAGCCCCATTGCTGTTCGCCAAGAAGAAAGAATAGAAGCCTGATAATGTGCATTGACTATAAAGGATTGAATGCAATGAAAATCAAGAACAAATACCCATTGCAAAGAATTGATGACTTATTTGATCAACTCAAGGTAGCCAGAGTATTTTCTAAGATCAATCTGCTATTGGGTTATCACCAACTTAAAATCCGAGAGCAAGATCGAGAGAAGACCGTATTCACAATAAGACATGGGTTATATGAATGCACAGTTATTCCTTTTGGTTTGACCAATGCACTAGCATACTTCATGAATCTCATGAACTTGGTGTGTATGAACTATTTGGATCATTTCGTGGTAGTCTTCATGGATGACATATTGATATACTCCAAGACCAAAGACGAGCATCAACATCTTCACATTGCCTTAACCAAGCTTAGAGAACACCATTTGTATGCCAAATTCACCAAGTGTGACTTCTAAATGAAGGAAGTTGTATTCTTGGGTCATATCATAATGGAAGGAGTGAAGTCAATCCAGAGAAGGTTAAAACTGTCATGGAGTAGAAGCAGCCAACAACAGTGACTAAAGTCTGTAGCTTTCTATGATTGGTGGGCTATTATTGCTAATTCATAGAGGGATTTTCAAAGATGGCCCATTCTCTCACTCGACTTCTCAAGTAATACAAGCCATTTGAGTGGACTAACAGTTATGAAGAAAGTTTTCAAGAACCAAAGAACAAACTAACCACAGCCCCTATCTTAATACTCCCAAACCCAGAGAAGGAATTCCAAATATATTGTGACACTTCAAAGCAAGGACTGGGATGTGTGTTAATGCAAGACGGAAAAGTCATAGCTTATGCATCAAGGCAACTACGACCACATGAAAAAAATTATCTAACTCATGAGAGCAGCAGTGGTACACTCATTAAAGATTTGGAGACACTATTTGTTGGAAAATCATTGTGAAATATTCTCTGATCACACAAGTCTAAAGTATATATTCACCCAACCATAACTGAATTTGAGACAGTGAAAATTGTTAGAATTAATTAAAGATTATGATCTAAATCTTCAATATCATCTTGGGAAAGCTAATGTAGTGGCAGATGCACTAAGCAGAAAGATCTATCGTGGTATAGCCAACATGGTAGAATATCTACCTCAATTACAGAAATATATGCAGAAGTTGAACTTAGAGATAACTGAACAGGGATTTGTAGTAGCATTAGAGATTTAGCTGACATTGACAGGTCAAATTAA
Source organism: Dendrocalamus latiflorus (assembly GCA_017311315.1). Taxonomy (NCBI): domain Eukaryota; kingdom Viridiplantae; phylum Streptophyta; class Magnoliopsida; order Poales; family Poaceae; genus Dendrocalamus; species Dendrocalamus latiflorus. Next base: position 41,516,017 of record CM029652.1, on the reverse strand, counting down.
AGCTGCTCAAGATGAAGACAAAGAAATTCAACAACTCAAGAAAGACAGCCAAGAAGGAGGTTTAACAGAATTTACTAAAGCTGAGCATAGGATAATAAAAGTCCGTGGTCGCTATTGCATACCCAAAAAGAAAGAGTTAAAAGACTTGATACTAGTAGAAGCCCATTAATCACATTTTTCAATACATCCCAAAGGTACAAAAATGTATCAAAATATGAAGAAAAAAAAATTCTGGTGGAAAACCATGAAGAAGGAAATAGCAGAGTATGTGGCAAAATGTGATGCATGTCAGAAGATAAAGATAGACCATTAGAGACCCTCAGGACTACTACAATCATTGCCAGTTCTGGAATACAAGTGGGAAGATATCGGTATGGATTTCATTACTGGGCTTCCCATAACTCAAGAGGGATATGATGCCATTTGGATAATTGTAGATAGATTAACCAAAGTGGCATATTTTCTACCAATCAAGTAGATATACGGGGAGAACATGTTAGCAGAGTTGTACTTAACAAAACTTGTAGTATTGCATGGAGTTCCTAAAAGTATTGTCTCAGATAGAGGGGCACAATTCACATCAAAATTTTGGGAGAAGTTATATGAAGCTATGGGGACCAACCTAGCATTCAGTACTGCATACCATTCTCAGACTAAAGGACACACAGTAAGAATAAATCAAATCTTAGAAGATATGTTCAGAGCATGTGCAATTGTGTATGGAGTAGCATGGAATACTTTCTTGCCATTCATCCAATTTTCTTATAACAACAGTTATCAAGGTAGCATCACAATGGCACCATTTGAAGCTCTGTAGGGGAAAGAATGCAAAACGCCTTAAATTGGACAGAGACGGGAGAACGATAATTTCTCAGTCCCCAAATTGCCCATGACGCAGAGGCTCATGTGAGGATTATTAGAGACAAAATGAAGATCACTCAGAATTGTTAGAAAAGATATGCAGATAGCAGTAGGAAGGACTTAAGCTTTGAAGTAGAAGAGTTTGTATATCTCAAAGTCACTCCTTTCAAGGATATACGAAGGTTTCAAATGAAGGAAAGTTAGCCTCAAGATATGTTGGACCATACAAAATCACAAAAAGGGTAGGAGAAGTGACATATGAATTACAGCTAGCACCAAATATGACAAGGATACACAATGTGCTTCATGTGTCACAAACTTTGAAAATGTCTGCGATAGCCAACAGAAGAAATACCGACAGAAGACATTGACTTACAAGATTATTTGATGTACCAAGAAGAATCGGTGTAGATACTTGAGACAATAGAAAAACAGTTGAGAAATAGAAACATCATATTCTGTAGAGTTTGTTGGACGAACCACACTGTGGAGAAATCAACCTGGGAGAAAGAGTCGGATCTACAAGATTCTTTTTAAGGGGTTAGGTTGAAACAGCCCAAAATTTCAAATTGTTTTCAAATTTTTGTTGAATTTTGGTTGAAATAAAAAACTTCCCAATTCGGCAACTCCCTGTGAAAAGCCACTTTCCCTTATCGGTCTTCCCATTTTCCTTTCCCATCGGCGCCTTTCTTCAGCCCATCTCCTGCTCCTATGCACCGAGCCATCTGCTAGCTTGCCTACACCCACCACTGCCAGCCAACGCCACCTCAACGTTTACACCACTCCATTACACCACTCCACGGCTCTGCTAGTGCAAACCGCTCATTAACTTGCCATCATCTCAGTGTCATCCTCGCCTCGAGTGCCATGCTCTTGACCGAGCTCCGCCACAATTTGGCGCACCGTACGGTCGATGCATGTGTCCGTGCCATTCCACCTCCGTTAGCGCACAGCACCATGCCAGAGAGCTACCATCCTTGCCACCCTATCACTGCGTCAGCTCGCCTGCTAGCCCTTCCTGCCAAACCCTCTTGGCTACCACTATAGAGCCATGCACCAGTACTATTGAGCCTTCTTCCCTGCTCCCACCATCATTCCCACTCTATAAAGCCCAGTCAACCGCTAGAGTGACTCACATAGCCTCTAATTGCATCACCAAAACACTCTCATCTATAGGATGAAGGATAACCGACTAGAGGAGGGGTGAATAGGAGGTTCTAAAAAAATTCTTGCCTTCTAAAAACAATTAGCACAATTTAGTCCAGCAAGATTTTAAAGCAATTCAAACCTACACAATACTAGTATGTCTAAGGCACTATAAGCACAAGTCTATACAAGTATATCTCTAGCACAAATAAATATGAAAATCACAATAATCACAATATGCTAGAAATACAAGTGCAGAGAATGAAGAGACAAAGAAACAACCAACTGTCGGAACTCGGAGCAACAACTCCTGGATCCTCTGTGTAATTCGCACTAGTCTAGGATCAGCTAGTGCACACAGTATAACAAAGATGCATATCAAGCACAAATGACCAACTATATTAAATAAAGAGTACAGCCTTATGGCCAGGTCTTATATCAATGCTCATTGGTAGCAATAAATAAAACAAATAACTGCGAAAGCAAATTGATAAGAAGCGAAGCCCAAGCCTGCCCACAGGCAAACGACAGTAAGACGCGGCCTACTCGTCCAAGTCTTCACCGTAGTCGTAGACATCTTTCTCTGTATGGAGATTGCAAGGTGAGTACAAACTTGTACTCCGCAAATCACACGGAGAAATGCAACATAATGATAAAGGCTTCAATGGAAGGCTTATAGGGTTAGTTTGCATAAAATAGCATTTACTGAAATACAGTAGATAGATTGAAATTGCTGAATTTAATATAGTAAGTAAAAACAATACTTGTAACTGAAAATAATACCGTCAGTGTAGGCTCCGACCAAACACCAACCTATTCTCAGGCATCCCACCCGGACCATCTTTTCTAAAAGATCACGTATGGATTCAATCCATCCACACGCTTTCACTACGCAACTCTGATGGATTTCATCCACCAGGCTTCAATCTCTCACGGATTCCATCCATCTGTAAGGTTTTCATCTCTCGTGGATTCCATCCATCCACAAAGTTTTCAAAAACTATTTTTTAAAAAACAAAATCTAATCCATGAAAAACTTTTACTCAGCATGCCCGTAACCGTGGGCACGGCTATCCAGGATAGATTATACACTCTGCAAAGGTTGTACAGCTTTATCCATAAGACATGATCATCCCGAATTGCCACCGGATTACACACTTCCTTAGGTGTGCGACGAGGAGATCATGACAAGGCCTTTACAATGCAAAGCCTTCAACCTGGCCAAGCCAACTCTAAGATTTCACCCCAGTAAGGAATCCACCAGACCGGGACCCCCTCTTGAGCCGAGTGAGACTTCACATGGCACTGACCACGCTCACTTCAAATTGTGAGACTTCACATGGCACTGACCACGCTCACTTCAACCTACAACTTAGTCCAGGTTGGGACTCCGCAAATTATTTAGCCAGGGCTGTCCCACACCAGTCTTGTGGTAGTGCGATAGGGCTTTGCAACAGTAGCTCACAGACCGGTCCTTAATTGACTTAGGCCCAACCACATACCCATGTGCACGACAGTCAACCCTGTGTCTCCAAACAACAGGGCATGCCTGCACCCACCACCTAACCAATTGCCTAAGTCTAAACCTGATTTTATATTTTATTTTCAAAATATTTCATAAACCTCCTTGACACATCGAAGTCAAGAATACATTTCAAAAGCTTATCATTTTATGTGAAAAGGTATCCCCAAACCAATTAATATGTCTAAGTAGGGCTAAGCATTTGATTCAAAATTTCTCTAGCCAACACTAGTGTACTAGCTAGAGTTTTTAGTCTAGGGTCACAAGGTTTCAGGAAGTTCAATGTCAATGGAAGTAATAACAACCAGGTATTAACTATACTTAAAGCTGAATTGAAATACAGTGAATAAATTTATGCATGCAGAATAATTTAAAACAACATAATTTTATTTTGAAATTTGGTATCAACATGATCAAGGTGTGTGACTTGCCTTGCTCTTAGGTTGGGTGCAAATCTTCGTCGAGGAATTCTCTCGAATCATCGCAGTCTACACGTGAAAATAACCCACCAAATTTAAATAAATACAAAATAAATTCAAATGACTTCCAAAATTTAAATTAAGGATAGAAATGGAAAGAGGGGAATTTTTGATGAATTTAGACATTTGAATGGGCTCAATCGGAGTCAGGATGAAGAAGAACGGGCTCTCGGAAGTATAAAATCGGAGAAAATAAAAAACTGGATTTTTGGAATTATTTTTCAAAAGAAAAATGGGAATTATGATGTCAGCAGGGATTTCCTTTTTGGCCGAATTAATTTTCTACGGGAAAATCGGATTAATAACGCTAGCATGACGTCAGCCCTGGTCGGATTTCCCGACAGCCCACTGACATGTGGGCCCGGTCTATGGACCGGGTCCACGGACGGAGAAGGCAGCTGAGGTGGCACGGGTAGTGGGTGTGCTTGCGTGGCGCTGACGGAGATGGGAAGCCACTGAGGTGGCGGACACCGGGCTGCCACGCCAGCACTGCTGCTGACATGGACGCCTAGCCGGAGTAGCGCTCGAGCCTGGGAGCTCGCCGGCGCTCCGGCGGATGACGGACGGCGGCAAGGGCCGAAACGGAGAGAGGAGGCCGAGGGGAACTCGAGGGTACCTGGCGCGAGGCTGAGCGGCACGGGAGGCGGCTGGCGGTGAGGAGGCAGAGGAGCACTCGGGAGGGAGAGAGGAGTAGAGGGGGAGGTGGTGCGGAGAGAGCGGGTGCCGGGGGGTCCTTTTATAGGGGCGAAGGGGAAGAGCGGGCGCGGGAATCACTCGCCGGAGTTGGCGCAGGTGGCGGCGGCCGTTGCGGGGAGAGGGGAGTGGGGAGGTGGGCGTCAGGCGCGAGGAGAGGGGAAGTGGGCGCGTAGTTAGTGAGAGTGGGGCGGCAGCGTGTGGGACACGAAGGGGAAGGTGGAGGCAGCGTTTTCGACGGCGGGCGCGGGAGGAAGAAGACGACCGGGGAGGGAGAAGGTGGCCTGACGGGTGGGTCCGGGGCGTAGAGAGAGAGAGTGAGAGAGGGAGGCGCGGGCAGCGGGGATGAGGCCGCGTGGCGAGGGAGGAAATCGGGCGCTAGAGGAGGTTAAGTGGGAGCGGACGGCTGGATGGGGTTGGGCGGCAGCATGGCCGAGATCGGGCCGGTCACGTGTCGGCCCAAGAGGAGGGGGAGACGGGATGCACGGCGGCGACGTGGGCGGATCCGGGCCATCCATGTATCGCCCGCAGGGAGGGGTAGGGATTTTGGGATTTTTTATTTTTATTTTTGATTTTAGAAAACCCAAGAAATTCCAATAAAGCTCAAAAAAATATGAAATAACTTCCAAAAATTCACAGAAGTTTCTAGAAATGTTTTGGACTTAATAAAAAATATTTCCAACAAAAGTTGGTACTATAATTTATACTTAAAATACTTTTTAATTTCAAAAATAGATTTTAAACTCCAGAAAACTCAGAAAACCAAATAAAAGCCAAATAATTAATTTGAATTAGGATCTTTTATGGAATGTCAAAATATCACTTTATTTAATCATATTTTTAGGTTTTACATAAAATACTTTTCAAATACAGCCTTTTCAAAAAATAGAAATCCAGGGCAAAACCAAAAATAAAATTTAGGCACCATAATACATGTTTTTATTTTAAACCAAATTATTTTAATTTAATAATAATTTTTTTCTCCAAAAATTTGAAATTAAACAGCTGGGCTGTTACACCAATTGACACATGATGTTTTACCGTGATGTTCGAAAATTACCGGTTTCCCCTAATCCACGTTAAGGAAAGCCCAAGCGACTTGGACAGGCTCCACGACTTAAGTCTCAGCTCCCCAATCCACTAGTGGTTATCCTTCCTCTACTCCGAAGATGGTGGACACCAAATCACTCACAAGTCGGCGCCTGACTTCTTCACAACCTTCTTAACGGCCGTCTAGGTGCCGGCAAGTACCAAGAGCAATAAATCACAGCTTCGCTTGACGATGATAAAGTGTCAAAAGGATCAATCCAAGATGTGTGCACTTCAGTTTGGATCAACCACCTCAAATGAATGCACAATGTGAAATTGAGGTATGGAGTGAATGCTCAATGCTTAAAGATGTTCAATGGAGTCTTTTACATCTATCCTTGAGTAGGTGGGGGAATATTTATACCCCCACCAACTAAAAATAGCTATTACAGGGCAATCCCTAAAAAAATCAGGGCGAGCGGAAGTACCGCCATTCATCGGCCGGTATTACCGCACCTATTCTGACACAACAGTAACGACTAGTTTAGAGGTTATTTCAGAGCTTCTGAACTAGCCATTGAAAGTTGGTGCGGTACTACCGCTGTTGTAATCGTGGTAGTTTTGATATTCGGAAGTTCTGAAATTTTCGCGTGGTACTTTCGTTTGCTTCGAGGCCAAAAGTTGGCGCTCTTTGGAAAAAACGTACTGTCTGGATTTTCAAAGCTTCCGTGATCTTGAAGTACCACTCAAGGGTTGTGGTACTACCACTCTATGTTAGTTCCGCCATTAAAACTCTAATACTTCCATTTTTCGAAGGGGCAGTGATTCCAAGGGTGCTCTCTGGAAAAAACGTACCGCTTGTTTTGTCGGAACTTTCGAAAAGTGAAAGTACCACCGTTTACACTCTGATACTTCTGATTATCTAGATAGAGCATAGATTGGCTATCAATACTCAGTAAACATGTTAGTCTCATATTCACATAATATCATTAATTACCAAAACCATTTTTAGGGGCCTAGATGCTTTCATCGTCCCCAGCCCTGGCTTTCTTCGCCACCATCGCTCTCCCTGCATCGGTGAGCTCCAGCAACGATTCCCCTGCCACAGGCGAGCACACACTGATTCATTGCAACCGTAGCATGCACAAACCTCCACAATCACATTGCCAACCCCACTTGGCCTTCCCTTGGTCCCTCGCCTGCTCGCACCGTTCATTGCCACTGTCCAAGCCACCCTTACAAGGACAACTCACCTAAATGGTCATCACCATTAGCCTTCTGATTAGTCCTAGATGCCCAAAACCCTTTCACTCTATCCCGTACTGCTCACAACTCGGCCTGAAACTTTTCAAACCAGATCCACTACTATTCCAAATTGACATTGTTCCCAACCCGATCTGCAATGAATAGTTAGACCCGTTATTGTTCAACTTGGAACTGTTCATTAGGAAACCCAATAACATATTTATATCCATTCTGATCATTTTAAGCTTGTCAAAACCATTCACAACTCTGTCTTGCCAACCTAGACTTCGACAAAAACCAAACCTAGCCTTTATTGGATTTTATTGAATTTTACTCCTTTTATGTTATTTATTTCCTAGCTTGATTTATTTTAAGCATGGACTTGTATTGTTTTAATTGTTTGCGTTAGCATCCAACTTCTCTAAGGCAACAGTTCAAGGAGCAGGCCCAGCTGCCGAAGATTTTGAGCCAATACAGCATTTTGAACAGCAAGACATGTCACATATTTTTCAACATGTTGAATCCATACTGTTTAAATTATTTATTTACAATATTTTCATTACTGCTATTTACACACTGCTATTTATTTACAATAATAGTTATATCCTACCACTAGAAATTGTCATGTTTATTTGAGGCCATATTCACCTTAACAATCTATGTAACATTAAATTACTATATAATTAATCAAATTGTAGATTAGTTGAAGTCAATTACTTATACTACTAAGTGACATCGGTATTTGCCGATAGATTCATAAAAATTGTACCAGGATTAAGAATGATTCATGGAAAGCAACAAGTTGGTTGGAGCCCATGACCTTGCTCTAGGGAGGAGGCTTAGGTTGGATTGGTGGCAGTATCGTAGAGCACTATGTTATTGGTTTGTGGATGGCTGTCTCATTAGTGAAAATTAATGACTAGAACCTTATGCTAAATAAAGGACACAGAAATCACTCAACCACAAGTTTTGACTTCTCAGGCCTGGTCTAGTAGTTGCCCGGATCAATTGAATATCTATAGGGTGATGGGGTTCCCAGAGTGGGAATGGTCCAAGGACAAAGGGGGTGGTATGGAAATAGTAAAACTATACTTGATAATGGTAGATCCACTCAAAATCAGGTGGTAGCATTCCACACTAGCTAGTGAATACCTAATAATGTGTGGTCCATAACCTATCGGGGAGATGCTAGAAAGAGGAGAGCAGCGAAAGAACTTGTTTTCTCAACACAGTCACACGCTATCTGTTGCATGTCTATTGCATGATATTGAGGATTTAAGAAATCTTATGGGTAAAGCTAAGCAACTCTATAGAGTATATCAAATGATATTCAAATACGTTATGCTTTCGGTAAATGGAGTTATGTTTAATGGGTGATTCCAATGGTAAGACATAAGTATTTTTCATAATGTTTCAATCTGGTAATCAACACATTGAAACCCTATTTTCTTAAGAAGTTAATGCTTTATTGTTTTACGTTCAAAATATTTACAAATAAAATTACATCCACAATCACAATAATAAAACCAATATATATTCCTATCTCTTGAGAATCATGGCAAATAGCTAAATAGGGTTTTCCCTTATGACTTACTGCAGTTGTAATCATTACTTGTTAAACAATTAATAGAAAAGCCTTATGATGTTAATGAAGAATATGCTGATGAAGAACTTGAAGAATCTTAATTATAGTGTGGATGATTAGTGGTTTTGAGTCTCGTCCTCGTTCAGATATGCCTGTGAAGTTCTTTTATAATGTAATATAACTTTGGACTTATGCCCCGCTGTGCTAAAAACCTGGATGTTATGCTGTACTTTGGTAATAAAATTTGGTTCTTATAATGTAAACATATGTTGGTATGAAGCACACTGTTATACAGTACTCCACAGCTGAACAGTTCTGTGCACTTGAAATAAGGGCGTTACAAAACTGAATTAGAAATATTTACGTAGACGCACACTAATACTCGTGCATGCCATTATCGACGCCTCTTTAGCCATATGTGTGGTGTTCGTCAGCCTGTTTGCGAAGAAAGAGTTTGTTGTCCTGATCGCTGGAGAGAGGTGGCAGCGTCTTGCGAATTGTCAATTTTGGGGAAACAAAATACCAGTGTATACCTTCATGGTCAGCTAAGTGTAACAAGATAATCCAAACTCTCGTAAAAATCTCGACAAGCAGCTTCATCCAAATTCGGATATGCACCCCGAACTAGAAAATTCACAAATTAATTGATCATGTTTAAACGCTAAAAAAGATATTGGATCGAATCTCTCTTGCATCCGTGATTTCTAGCCCCGTTAGGCTCAAACGAGCACACACATCTCATTAAGCAAGGAACGGTGGATGAAGTGAGAGTAACTATACCTATGAGTAGTTAGTATTTTTCAAAAGTTAGTATGTACATAAACATATACAAATATGTATGTATGTATGTATGTATGTATGTATGTATGTATGTATGTATGTATGTATGTATGTATGTATGTATGTATGTATGTATGTATGTATGTATGTATGTATGTATATATGTATGTATGTATGTATGTATGTATACATAGGAACATATCTAGTGCTAATGTCTATTTCAATACTACTGTGCTAATGCCAATGTGGATCATCCGATCTAGATTGTGTGGCTCGGATGGAGGTAAATGGGAATCCATCACACTTAAATGCTTTTGCAGAAAACCCTTTGCGCTTTTCACAAAATCCATCAAGTGGAGATGGGGTTCCCACCTACCTCCACGCGAGCCACACAATCTAGATCGGACGGTCCACATCACTATTAGAACCTTAGCACCAAAATAGTCATTAGCACTAGATATTTTTCCCATACATACATACATACATACATACATACATACATACATACATACATGGGAACATATGCTATTCACTCACCCTTACGATGTACTCATCGTGCACTCAAACTAAAAATAATCGTAAAAAATTCCAATTTTTTTTATGTACTTCATGGTTTACTCCACTTATGTATAAAATTGAAGTTTAAATCAATTCTATGTTAAAAAAGAGAGGAAATTCTTACAAATTTGAACTCTTTATAGTTGACATATTTTTTCTCCTTTTTGTTACTCTTAACATAGAATGAATTTAAACTTAAGATTGTATACATAGGTAGATTAAGTTTAGAAGTATATGTAGAATTTTTTTCAAAATTTTTAAAAGTTTTTAGTTTGAGTACACCGTAAAGGTCGGTGCATAGCATATATTTCCTGCATACATACATACATACACACATATAAACACATACAAGGATGGCTATCGAGTTTAACAACTATTATCGAGTTTCTTTTGAAATTAACATAATTCGATGCAAAATTATTTTATTTATTATTTAAGTATATATATAAACATATATATGTATATATGTAGGGGGCGTATCTTATGCACACGTCCATCTTTGTACACTGATGCACTCAGGGCTTTTTAGCCGTCCGATAGACATTGGACGGCGCAGATGAACCTGCGTCCTATTTTGCGGAAAGCCGCCGGCTTCCTCCTGATTTTTCGAATTACCCCTCACCCTGAGCCGGTCTCCTCCCATCCGCCTCCATCCCTCGAACCAATCCCATCTCACCTAGCTTCGAATTCCTTGTCCCCATCTCCATGCGGTGGCGGCAACCACGAGCGATAGACTCCCTCTCCGTGCAACGACGACGGTGACTAGTTCCCCGAGAAGGCCGACAAGTTCCGTAGCGACAACGACCATATCCGGTGGCGACCCTCTCCCTCGACCTCCTGTCCCAATCACTGTTGCTCTCCTTTCTTGGCACCAGGTCTGCTACCAGTCCGTGCTCATGACCCGCAGCTGTTGATTCTACTCCCCTATCCTCGCTGGGACAAGGAGAGGACCAGGGCTGGAGCAACCTCAGCCTCGAGCCTGTGCGGCTATGCCCACTGTAGTTCAAGTGTTTTCTTATGTAATACTAAGCTATGACCTGTGTGGTGGTGCCACATTTTGAACTGTTGCTTAGTTTTTTTCAATGCTCATGTTATGTACCTTTTCTGAATGACAAGTTCAGTATGTGGTGTTGTTTGATATATGTTTGAAGTACCTTAAATTTTCCCAAGTTTCTGAAATTTGTGTGAAATTTATGAAGTGCGAAGTCTTGGTTCATGTATGACAAACTACAACCTTTGTTCTTTGTGATGGAAGATGTATGTATTCAGAATTGTGTGATTGTTCCGGTGATAAAAAAAAAGTGCTAGAGTAGCTAGCCATGATCGTGTCAATGCTTCTTGAATGTAAAGGTTCAAAAAATCTGAGTTTTCCATGTTAAAAGGACATGCTGCCAAAAATTTCCTTATTGTCACCTTGTAACATTTCTGATTGTACCCTTAATGTGTTATATTGCCATTCACTTTGTACTGGCTGTTGGTTTAATTCTGATAGCCAAGCATGCACATGACACCATTCGCATCTCGGGTGATAGCATACAAGTTTGTTGAGTGAAGATTTTATGAACTTCTTGCTGCTAGTTGAGTGTACCAAAAGCATGCTAGCTAAGTATTGGTATGACATGAAGCATGCTATTGCTGTTTGCTTGTAGAAGAATTGATACCCATGCAGCCTGGACCTTGTATTGTGCTAGCAATCCAAATAATATCAACCATTTCTCAGCCTGACAGAAGGAATATAGAATTGCGTATTCATTCAAGGTGAAACAATCGTTGATGCATTATCGATCTCTCATTAACAACCGAGAAGCCTAAGTGCAACAATACATACAGAAAAAATCGCAGGTTCACTTCAGATAAATGCATACATTCAGACATCTGGACATAATTCAGAACAGGCACAAAGGAACTCAATGAAACTCTCAGCTACATCAATCTATTCATTTTCCATTCTTCCCTTATCTGTACCAAACAGAGGAACATCTCTGGAACAACCGACCTCATGTCTCGACAATGCAACAGGAGATCTCGTTTCTCGATGTACCAAACACAGGAACATCTCTACAACACAAGAACAAATCTTGACACAAATTGTGAAGAGAAAACTCAGAATTTGCACCAATAAATTGGGATAAACATTATGATTCAGCAAGAAGAATCAGAGGTCAGAAGTTGCAATAGTCCGAGTACAGCGCGCGTTTAGAGCCCGCCGCTAGTCAGAACCAGCGCTACATCCTGTCTCCCACGCCGCCTTGCTAGAGTCCACCATCAGAACTCAGGGCGTCCAAGTGCCAATCCACGCAGCTATTGTGCGCGCGCCAGAATAGCTACGACTAGATCCGATGACCACCCGCCCTCGTGTGAATAGCAGTGAAGAGAAAGAGGGATTACAGGAGGGGTCGCCACCGGATGCGGTCATCGCCACGGGACTTGTCGGCCTTCTTGGGGAACTAGTCACCATCGCCGTCGCACAGAAAGGGACCCTGTTGTGTAGAGACGGGATGCATCTCGGGGAAGAGGAGGGGCGGAGGTGGCCGGCGGCTCGGGGGGAGGAGGCGGGCGGTGGCTCAGGGGAGAGGAGGGGCGGAGGCGGGCGATGGCTTGGGGGGAAGAAGGCAGGTTGGTTCGAGGGATGGAGGCGGATGGGAGGAGACCGGCTTAGGGGGGAGGGGCAATTCGCAAATTCAGTAGGAGGAAGCGGGCGGCTTTTTGCAAAATAGGACGCACGCTCATCTGCGCCGTCGGATGGACATCAGACGATCGAAAGCTCCTAAGTGCATGAGTGCACAAGGGAGGACGTGTGCATAGCATTTGTGTGTATATATATATATATATATATATATATATATATATATATATATGGATAGCTTTTAGATATGTAAGTGTAATGATGTATAATATATCGGGTAAATCCGTTAACATGCATTAATTCGAAAAAGTATGGATTTAGAAAGGAAGTCATTGATTTAGCATGCTGAATAAATCATGGATGGAAAGTCTCAATCATAAAGTTTGGGCATCATAGTGCCCCTGTTATTTATATATATATATATATATATATATATATATATATATATATATATATATATATATATATATATATATATATATATATGAAAAATATTTTTTACTCCCGGGTGTAATTACACCCACCTCTAATATACCACATATATAAACTTGAAATACTCCTTTATCACTTTAGGTATACGCATATACTAATTTAAGATACTTCAAAGTAAACCATATGAAAAATTTGCAAGGGAGTCCATAGTTTTTAGCGTATTTTATAAATACATTCATACACGCACATAAAAAGGAGTATGTCAAAAAAATATGCATACCACCTCTGAAAAATTGTTCATACCACCTATATGATCTTAAATACTCATATATTACATGTACATACCCTCCGTTACACGAGATACTCCCTACATTGTGAGATACGATATAGGGTGTAATTACACTCTGGGAGTAGAAAAGAGGCTATATATATATAACGCTCCAAAAGTTGGTGTATGGCCGGCCTCGTGAAATTCACACCATGCTTGATGCTGCGTTTGTTCACACGCACAATACTTCGCTTGCGCTACGAGTAGAACTCAAAACTCGTCTCAAAAAAGAATTTTTGTAGAACCCCAAAAAACTTAAGCAGCGGTCGAATCCGAATTAGTGCAAAGTTTACTAATCACCATGGTAAGCACACACGGCATAGTAAGTAGTTTGCACGCACGACTTTGTGAAGACGGCTGCGCGTGCGTGATCGATCGGAGTCGCACAGGGTAGAGGGAAATTAACATCACTATGTACTATGTAGAGTGCAAGAGAATAGAGCAATATACATAGATATTCAGTGCACCAGAAACATATTTTATACCAAACAACTATGGCAGGATTTTTAGTCTATGGATCGAGCCCACACGATAAGACACATTCCACCCCTTTCAAATGTGTCACAAAGGGCGATCCACCCCGGTCAGGCATTGCAGCAGTACAAACTTGGACAGTTGGACGCAAACTAGTAAGAAACTGGCTAGTAAACCTGAAACTGCTACCCAAAACACCAACGTCTAACTGCAACCAAGAAAGATCGTGTAAATTCTCTCTCTTTTTTATCTTTTTTCTTTACGTCATCTTTTTTTTTGTTTATCTTATGAGAAGCCACTGGGCATGCAGGGGAGGGAGGTGAAGGGAAGGGAGCTCAGCAGTAGGATGGAGTGGCCAGGGCCAGTTCAGTGCCCACAGTGCTGATTCCGCCGGCGTCTGCGTCGAACATGGACCTCTTCTCCTCCAGCAGGCTAGCGCCGCAGTGCGCCGTCAGCGACGACGATGAGTCCTGCACAAGAACACAGGTGAAAACGGATCGAATGCGAATCAAATAGTACTCAAATTATATTTATATCTATATTTTTTTTTGATTCAAATACGAATCGACCAAATATCGATACAAATACGAAGCAGATAAATGCCAAATACGAATTCGAATCGAATATTTACTCAATTCGGTTAAATTCAGATATCCTCGTAACTTATGTAGTATGAAAACATTAATGATATTTTATCCTTGTACAATCACGCTTAATCATTTTAATTCATCTACTTCATCCAAAGAAACACGAATGCACGTTCAATTAAAAAAATTGTCCAACTAATTAGTCGTATTGTAATAAAATATACATATTGCTTCGTCGAATACGAATACAGATACGAATAGTCCGAATAAAATACTATTTCGGATGGTTAAAGTCCATACCCTGTTCACATCTATATTTTGTATGTGAATTTGAATTCGAATATGAATAGGATAAAAATTGTTAATCAGATAGAAAAAATATATATCATATTTGCATCATATCGAATATGATAACTGAATAATAAGATAATTTATATCCACTTTTCACCTCTACGGCCAAACATCAATCAGCATGCCGCTGCATTGATTTGCTAGTCAACAACGGAAGATCGATGAAGAATCCAAGGCACATGGCAAGGGGAGATGAAGAGCAAGTGTGCAACCAGAAGGTGTGCTACTTACCACATGACGTAAGGTGAGGCCGGAGAAAGATTGCAATGCCGGGACAGTGAACCCAGCAGCACCGGCGGCGAACAGTGGCTGTGTCTGGAGGGGCGACGTCGGGCTGGGCAGGGGCAGCAGCTTGGCAGCGGCGCTGGCGGCGTTGGTAGACGACGCCGAGGGCGGCGTGGAGAGGCCCCCGAACATCACGTTCTCGTCCAGCGGCGACGCGACCGCCACCTCGACTGGGGCTCGCGACGACGACGGGAGCCCCGGCCCGATACTGGGGCAGCTGCCGCTGCGGGAGAGATGCTCCGGCCCGGCGGCGGGGGCGGCGATGGTGCAGCTGCTGCTGCCTCCCCCGCTGATGGTCATGCCGGACGCCATGCTCGGCCACAGGAACGTGCCCTGTGGCTTGCAGATGCGGAAGCTGCTTTTCCACGCCATCCTCTTCTCGCCGCCTTGGACGACGGTGGCATCTGCTTGCTGGCTGATCTGATCACCATCAGCAATGTACAGTGCTTTGCCGGGAAAAGCTTCTTGCTTGGCATCATGGGGAAACACAGCAGCTTCCACCTGATCTATTTTCATCTTCGGCTTATCTTCATTCTTTGGAAATAGCAATTGTTCCTGTAGAGTCCAACGGAGACATGCAGCTATTTCAGTATGGGTGAAGAATATATATGGTTGAGATGCAATATATAACACAGACAGGACAAAGTACTGCAGTTCCATGCAATAGTGTCACCTACCTTCAAAGACAAGAAGGAGCTGGAGAGACAAGCCATCTGCTCCTCTAGCTTGTCATTCTTCTCAACAACAAACTCGTACTTGTCCTGAAAAAAGGACCCATCAGTTGATCAATGCTTGTATCGTAGTATATTGCAGACAGCTCCAAACAGAATAAGCAGTGAACAGGTGGATCCAATCATTGCTTAGATAGATAGAAATCACAATGCAACAGTGGTATACAGATGGTGAAATTTTGAGGTCTAGCTACGGTGGTGTGTACCTTCAAGGAAAGCACCTCCTCCTGCAGCTTACCGTTTTTCTGAACCACATTCTCGTACATGTCCTGGAATCGAACAATGCAAGATCATTTGTCATTTGCAGCTAACAAAGCATGAACATCTTTCATTTGCAGCTAACTGCGATGTATAGTGAAAAATGATCAGAAATGTGGATCAATTAAGAGTAAATTAACACGCATTGTTTCTTAGTTTGTGATGAAGTGTCATGATTTCTAAGCTGAGGATTTCTAACCTTCAACGACAAAATCTGCTTCTCGAGCTTTTCATTGGCCTTCACCACCTTGAGGCACTTCTCCTGAGAAACAAACACAAATGAAATGGGTGCATCAAAAACAAAACAAGTGGACCAAATTCCCATTTTTATCATGTTCTTAGCACCTGATTGGCTGATTCTACAATGTAAGGGGGGAACCAGATTAATACTCCTATCATAAGTGCACTTCCAAACGTGGTACGTAAAAATATGCACTTCCAAAAGTGGTACGTAAAAATATAATTTTTTGTTCTCAATGCGAGCAATATAGGAAGTAAAACTGAGAAGGTGTAGTTCCGTGCTAGCCAGTGCATGTACGTCAATCTACCGAGACTGAAAAGGAGCTAGAGATGGCGACCATCTGCACGTCCATCTTGCCCATATGGAACTTCACAAGAACAGAATCGAGACTAGCACTTTAAAAGAATCCCCATCGATGGAAGAAAATGCTCATCCAGATAAACAGAAACAGGTAGGCAGATCAATGCAAGTTCATAAGTATATGTTGTATCTTTTGTGTGTCTCCCTATTAAGTTTACCCTGTGTGGTATCTCAGTAGTTTGATCTTCCTTTTTTTGTCTAGTTGGATCAGTTCTGTAAGCTCTTAGTTTCTAATAATAGAAATCGGAGGGTGTCCCCCTGTTTCAGAAAAAAAAATATGTATACCTTGTTAACTTGGCTCAATATCACAAGTGGCAAACAACAAACATCGCCTTTTCTTGAAAAGTAGAGGAACAATAGACAGAAGGAAAAATGGTTGTAAGGGAAAGATCGACGGGATCGTTTGGCTACCTTGCACGAACTGTAAGCTCTTTTTGCCTCGGATTTCGCCTCCTTGCCCAGTTGCATCAAGTTAGAACTCAGCTGCTCCACGTGCCTTCACAAGTCAAATTTAACACAAAACTCGTAAGCCTAAACAGAACAGTGGCACTGCACCACCGTAGACCAATGCAAGAAGCGGAAACTGCAAAGGAGGGTAAAAAAAGGAGACCTTTTGACGCCATTGACCTCCTCGGCGAGCTCCTCCACCTGCCTCTTAACCTGGAGGTCACAGGTGACCGGGGACACATCATCGCCCGGCTTCCACCCTGGCGGCGGCATCCAGTATGGATCAGACACGCCGGCCTCCCGCCGCACATCCGCAAGCTCGGCTGGCTCCAACCAGTACTCCATGGCACCATCCGCGTTGTGCCGGCGACGGAACCGCTGCGTACTGCCTTCCGGTACCCTGCCGGCCATGTGCTTGAGCAGGTGGTCGAGGAGGCCGGTGTCGCCGATTTTCTTGCGGGCTTCCTCCCGCAGAGCCTGCCGCATCACTGACGCGCCGAAGCGGGCGCCGCGGGAGCGCATGATGTCGAGCAGGCTCCTCTCCGCCGCCGCGTACCGCTCGGCCGACCACCGGTCCTTGCCGCGCCGAGGGTCGCCGTCTTTCGCTTCGACGGAGCGCTTCTTCTCCTTCTTGGGACTCTTGTGTGTCTTGTTTTTCTTCTTCCTCTCGTCGCTTCGCTTGTCCTTGCTGCCCTCTGCCTCCTCCCGCTTCCTCTTGCCGTTGCTTGAGCTCTTATCTTCCTGAGCCATGCGCTGCTGCTGCTCCTTGATGCTGGCCTCTGTGTCGTAGCCGTCGATGCTGGCCTCCTTGGAAGCATCGCGATGCCGGGCAATGTACCTGACACGGCGCCTCACGCCCCACCCGGCGCCAGCGCACTTCAAGGTCGTGAAGAGGCAGGAGCTGGCGGCCGGCGCAGCAGGCGGTGACGGCGCGTCAAGTGGCGGCGGCTCCGGGTGGGACGACGCGGTGAAGTCGTAGAGGCTGGGCTTGACAAGCCAGACGCTGTCCTGGTGCATCTCGCCCTCGAGCTCCTCCTCGGCCACCCGGCGGCGCAGGATGCGGGCGGCGTGGTTGCTGCTCATGACGAAACGCTCGTCGAGCTCCGGCCCGGTGCTGGGCGCCGGGCAGGAGGAGAAGAAGCTTCGCAGCGCCAGGAGGGACGGGAAGCTCACCGTGACGTCCAGGCTCGTGCACTCAGTCACCTACACAATCAGACATCACATCAGAATCAAACCAAATCAAAACACACTTCACATTACAACCAAATCAATCAAGAAACCGAGATCGAGCTACCTGTTGAGTTCCATAAAGAAAGTAAGGCTCACCTTTACCACGCGTATGGACTTGAGATGGATTGGGCATTTGGGGGGCAGCTTCTCGTGGTCGATCTCGTAGAACCCTCCTGACCAGACCAAACCAAACACAGCTTTTCAAGAACTTGCCACGAAGAGGAATGGTAGAACTGCTGCACAAATACATGGCGTGCTGAAGCGTTGCTCACCGATGTGGTAGTAGGTGGGGGTGGCAGATGAGGACAGCAGGTTCTGTCTGCTCAAGGGCGAGCTGGGGGGTTGGATCCTGGACTTGTGGTTGTTGCTGTCGCTACTAGGCCTCTTCTTGTAGTAGTACTTGCTCACCTGTGGCCTCTTGGAGTGGTCATACAAAAATTGGTGAGACAAGTGTATGATTCATATATATATGCGAAGATGCAATGGGGAGCAGAGAGAGAGAAACTGCAATGGAAAAAAAGATTTGGGGAGTGGTCGTGCAGCGTGCGTGGGATGGGAAGACCTAACCTAATTGTGAAAGAGAGACACCAAACAACATCACATCTACCACTGTACCTTCAGAAACAAATTGTACACGAGCTAGCTAGGGAACCCTTTTTTTTCCTGTTCTTATATATATAGGACATTCTGAGACCGCCTTTTGCTTTTCGAGTTGGTTGGTCCGTTCTGAGCAATATACGGGGCTTTGGTTGGTCCACTAGTACTTATCCATCATAGGTGAAAATTCACAATTCCCTTTTAACTTCTGTGGCCATGCATGTTCAGACTCCGGATGGTGATAAGTGAATTGAATTTTGAATAATACAGTGTTGGCAAATTATATTGTGCATTCAAGCAACTGAACTTGAATATATTCAGGACGAATTAAGAGCAAATGCTGCTAGTTGCATCAATTAATGGAGCAAGAATACCGTAACATGCAAGTTGATTAAAGCAAGTAACCGAGCCATTATTAAAAAAAATGCAGGAAGCGGCTAGCTAGCTAGTCCAGAAAATCCATGATTCTCTGGTCTAATCAGCCACCTGAACACAAGCGTCGTAATTGGAATGTAAGTTTGAAGCACTTTTGAAGGCAACTTAACACGTGTACAAAATGTTCAATGATCAAACCAGTAAAATTAAACAGGAGCATTTTTGGCAACTACTCAACTTACATTCAACTGCATTCAGTTCATCAGATCAGAAACAAGTAGTACTTGTATCTACTCGATGCACCAAAATTAACAACTTCTAGTTATCCCCACATGCAGCTCCAACGAACTAAACATCAGCATGCAGGTTAGAAAGCTAGCTAGGATATCTTAAATACATGACACGCCATGTCTTGGATTCTAATTTGTGCTGCCTACTAATTTTGGTAACACAGAAGTCGCCTGCACTTGTAATTGAACGAGATCAGTTCATCAAAACCAGCCAATTAATTGATCCATCAACTGCACTCAGGTATAACTAATCCGGTGACCGTACTAAATAGTACTACTAGTACTCCAGTATCACGCAACAGCGCATCAAAAATGTTAAGGCATCTCAGCTGCGCGTCGATCCTATCGGATCACGCAAAAAGCAACTAAATCAAGCGGCTCGCGCACACACCCTGGTGGTCACAGCAACACGCGTAAATATTCCCCTCCTATCAAATGTAACCAACCAGACCAGTAGATCGATAAAGCGAAGGAAAGAGAAACAGATTGATCCGGAACAAGAGGCAAAAAGCTGATGCTAAGCTTCCACGTACGTACGATCCAACGAACGTACCATGGGCGAGTCCTGCAGATGATCAGCCGCGGGTGCAGCAGGAGCCACCGTCTCTGCGTCCATCTGCCTCCGCGTCAGAGCCTTGCCACCCGCAAGAACAAAAGCCAAATTAACCCACATATCATCGATCACTCATGAATCAGCATGGATCGATGTAGCGTGTGCTTTGGCACACGCGGGATAAATTGCAAAAGAAACCACCCGATTAGGATAAAGACCAGCAAATTACAAACCCTAGCCGCACGTGCTAGTGCACTAGCGGTCACAAGCAATATGCTGCATCCTGCCATTAATTACCGATCAAGAGCATACGAAAAGAAAGGGTGAAATGCCCAAAAAAATACGGGGATTATCAGCGAAACAAAACCGAAACACCGGCTAAGCAAATGCTCACCAACTCCATGCAGCAGCGCATGTGATACTAGTACGTACTAGCACCTGCTGCAATCTGAGAGCGGAAAGAACGGAAAGCAGCTGCAGGAAAAAACATCCAAAATGGAAGAGATGGGAAAGGTAAACTCGCCTCTTTCGCGATCAGCTTTAGCCACTGCATGCCATGGGAGCAGAACACACAGGACCAAAGAGAGTAGCGGGGGGAAAAACCGGCAAAGAAAAATCTCGCTGCTTTTCGAATTCAAACCGTGCTGCTGCGGCGGCGGCGGCGCAGCGCAACGTGCAGAGGAATCGAACGGATCGCCCCCCAGAAACTACGTAAAGCAAAAAAATGGGAAGAATCGGTGCGTGCTGGATCGAACCACCACTCACCGTGGCTTTGCTGCTTACGAGGATCGGGTGGAGCTGACTAAACAGGCCGAAATTTTATGGGGAAAACAGATCAAATGGGTGAATTGAAGAATCAAATGGGATGAACTGGCTGGGTCGTCGTCGCTAGCTTATTCGGATCGATCGATGGATCGATCCAAAGGGCGGGTCGATTGACTAGTTCTTCATCGTGGATCGAGGGGATGGATGGATCGGCGGGTGGGGGGTTAATTGGGGTTTTGGCTTCGATCTCCCACCTCGATCTCGCGTTGCCTCGGCCGCGATTATATAGACTAGAATGGGTGTGACTGGTGATATAGGGGCAGTGCATGCGCGCTGTGCTGTAGAGAGGGGGAGAGATTAGTTACGGCATGATTTGGCTCGGACACTGTAGCAACGGAACGGTTCGCTGGCACGTACGGCACCGTCTTCGAGGAGGGCGTGGAGAGGTGGCTGACATGTGGGCCGTGGGTGTCCCCGACCCGACGTGTCAGCGTCAGCGTGCTGGCGTCCGTTGTGTTCTAGGGATGACGGCATGTGACGTGAGATACTGAGATGGAGAGAGGGGGGGGGGGGGGCGCCAGGCTCGGGTCTGTGGGCCATCCCTGTCGGCGAGGCTGCGCAGCGCGCGGTGCGTGCGTGCCCGCGAAACATTTGGCCGCGACTACTCCATGGAGGAGTAGAAATTATTATTACCGGTGGTAAGTGTGAATGTACTGCCATCACAGCTATGCTATGCTATGGCCGGTTCTTTTTTTCTTTGATTTTGGCAGATTACTTTCTACTTCAGATAGCCATGGGAAATGGTAAAAATAATCTGTTTTATCTTATTTATATATCTGATAAAAATATAAATGTGGTAAGTAAATTCGTATTTAACAATGTTTGTATTCATATTCGAGAATATCCGTATCCATATTTGAGAATGTTTGTATTCGTATTTGTATTCGAGAATGCTCAAATTCGTATTCCAGACTATTCGATTCGTATTTGACCCGTTTCCATCCCGACGACCTTCCTGCGGATGATTATACGAAGTAATTTTCTGATGAATTAAAGTTCACGAGCAAGGAGTGAAAATCACTTTGCATAATTTCCAACTCTATGCACTACACTGCGAGCTCATATAAATGTGTAGTCATGTTTCATAAATTTGTTCTACAGAGATTTGTTACAAAAGTTTTAGGATATTCGCATTTGACCGAATTAAATATATATTCGATTCGAATTCGTATTCGTTATGACATTTGATCCGTATTTGTATTCAAAAATATTCGAATTCATATTCGTATTTATTTTTAAAATATGAATTCACATTTGTATCCGTATTAGTTTTAAAAATATGGATTCGTATTTGTATTTGAGACTATTCGATTCATATTCGGTCCGTTTCCATCCTTAGCTATAGTAACTATCTTTTATACGGTGTATCTTTTTAAGGCGGGTTTATAAGTACATTATATTAGACATTGTACTGATTTCAACTATACTAGCCAAAATCGTATAAGACTGTTTCCTTCTACGCACTCTCTCAGGAACAGTCAAAATTCAAAAACCAAAAACAAAAGCTAAAGCCATACTCCAAAAGAACCCACCATATGCGTGTTCTGTGAGAGAGATTAATTTCTCATGATCCTTACGTGAGCATCGATCTGTCATGCTTACACTGGTCAGGGGTGGAGCTAGCAAGCACACCCAAAAATCAAAAAAATTTCGTAAGATCAGTGCTGCATTCTTGGCTCAGCCCACAGTAAACAACACATTAGTGGCTCCGCACTAGCCCACATGAACCAAATCAACCCACAACAATCTTCATTTCCAATTCCTCCCAATTCACAGCCCTAATTCTCTCTTGTCTTTTCTCCATCTCACCAGTGGGAGTAGCTGAGCAAGGGCAGGCAGGCAGCGGTGGATGGCTAGGCGCAGCACAGAGAGGAGCAATGCGACACAAGGCAGGCCTTGACCATGTGGGAGCAGTGGCGCGGCACAAGAACAGGCAGTGGCTGGTGTGGCACGGGAGCAGGCAACGACTGGCGTGGCACAGGAGCAGGTGGCACCCGTGTGGGAGGGGAGCAGAGGCGGCACGGGAGCAGGTACTGACCGACGGGGCACGACGCCAATGCGGGAGGGGAGCAGAGCCAAATGTTGCGCGGCGCACGGGGGCAAAGAGAAGGAGCCCACGTGGGAGCAGGCAGTTGTAGGTGCGACGCCTGTGCGGGAGCAGCTAGTGGCACGGCAGGTGCACACCGACACACAACCATAGACCACAATACGCTCTTTATTTCAATTTGCCAATTTGGGATTTGGAGATCTGGTGATTTGTATTATACTTTTGGCAAATTTCGAATTTATATGCTAGAGTTACGATGTTACGAAATTATTGTTCAAAACTATCAAATTGTACATGTGAAGTATGCCCTCCGTTATAAAGTTTTGAGCTGCACCACTGACACGGGTAGTTTCACGTCGATAGATCAACTCTTAGGGGGCGCTTAGTTTGGCGATGGCTTATAGTTTTTTTCACTGTAGCTGATAGTGACTTATTTGATATACTTAAATTTAAAAAAATAAAAATGAAAAAATAGATTAGTTCATCATAGACAATGCAAAAGAATACGGAAAAAATATGAAAAAAGTCAAAAAGATAGGAAACACAAAAATAGAAAATAGTAAATTAAAAGGTAGAATTCAGAAAATGAAGCTGGAACCAGCAGTCCGGAGGAAGCTTCTTGATATGTGCGCTTGCATTGGCAACTTGGCGTGCGACGGTGTGGCGCAGGAGGCCTGATCAATCCTGGCGCAGGCCAGCAAAGCTGCTCCATCGCTGTAGTAGTAAATTGCATCGTGTATTAATCCTGCCGTGGGGTCGTTGCTCGTTGTAATCTCCTCGCCACAGCAATTGATCCCTCCCTAGCTCCTTTGCTAATAACGGCCAGTAGCATCATCGCTGGGTCCGGGCCCACCTCTGCACCCCCTCTGCTCGATTCATCGCAGCACGCACGTCGATCGTAGATTACGTAGACACTAGACAGCCACTAGCCCGTGAGTTACCCTGCCCAAATATTATTGTTAAACACCAGTTATAAACAACTACCCAATGTACAGTTAAATCAAATGTACAGATGCCTTTTGATAAAGGCATCTTTTCTTTACACCCTCTCATCATCTATATAACATTGTACTTATTCAGAATAAAGTAACTTTTGTTCTTTCTCAATCACTTGTCTCAACTATTACAACACGTTATCATCACACGCTCAATCCATCCACAGAGACAAAAGGAAATAGGCACAATGGCTGCTAAAGAGTTTGAGGCACTCGCTCTTGACGGCCACAACTTCCCCACATGGGCGATGGATCTCAAAGTGAGTCTATCGTTGCGCGGAATGTACCAGGCAATTGCAGCCCCTCAAGAGGGTGTAGCTCCTTTGGCTGAGACTCTCAAGTACAATGCCTTATTTATCATAAGGAACCACATCCATCCTGATCTCAAGGCTGAGTATCTGATGGAAGAAGACCCACGCGCTCTCTGGCTTGCTCTTCAAATACGGTATGAACAGCAGAAAGCAGTCATCCTACCGGAGGCTGTCAATGAATGGAACCACCTCCGCATACAAGACTTTAAATCTGTGGGAGAGTTCAACCATGCTGTTCATAAAATCAGTTCTAAACTGAAGTTTTGCGAGAAAGAACCATCTGATGCGGACAAAATTGAGAAGACATTGTCTACCATGCTTCCCGCACAAATGATCCTTCAGCAACAATACCGTGAAAGAGGTTTCACCGTTTATTCTGAGTTGATTAAAACATTACTTCAGGCAGAAAGACATAGTGAGCTCCTACTTTGGAACTCTAATCTGCGCCCTTTGGGCACTAAGCCTTTGCCAGAAGTACATGCTAACACTCAGAACAAACCTCAAAGGAATACTACTAACTCTAGTAATCCTGGAAACTTCAAAGGGAAGAACAAGCGCAAGAGTCAACGTCAGTCTCGTGGTGCTAACAAGGGAAATGATATTTCTAAGTCGAAAAAGAACAAGTCTAACACTTGTGTCAAGTGTGGCTGTTACAGCCATCCGACTGAGAAATGTCGCACTCCCAAGCACTTGGTGGCTTTGTACTTGAATTCCGTGGGACGAGGACGCTCCAATCAAGGACGTTCCAATCAAGGTGGACAATTTGAAGCACACTTCAACTCCCAATCTGATGTCAACATGGAAGAATTCTTCCAACCTGACATTACTAAGCAAGATGCCCCTGTGTGCTCCTACTCTGCTCCTACAGCTGCGGGACCACGCAACACCAAGGCACTACCTCCACTTGATGGGAACATTGACGATACGGAGAACATGATCGTGGAGTTCACTTCTAACGATCCGTTTGGAGACTTTAACTAGGCTCCTACATTTTGACATACCTTATTTAATTATGCCTTAAATGTGGATTTCGTTTAATTGTGAATGTTGTCATAGGCTAGTTGTTGTCCGTACTTCATTTAAGCACAATAGGTATTGTAATTTGTATTAAGCACAATTGATACCTATATATATATTGTATGTATTCTATATATATTTGTTGAGAATTACATATTCAAATTCTCCATTTTGTATAGATTGTACGGGAGTCGATCTGATGGATGAGGAAATGTGCCTAGTGGATAGCGGTGCCACTAACTCTATACTAAGGGAGATAAAATATTTCCAAACTCTCACAAAAAACAAAGGAAATGTTTTAACAATCGCTGGACGCGACGCTGTAATAGTTGGAACAGGTCGGACCACTATTATGCTCCCTATGGGTACATCGATAACAATTGAGGATGCACTCTTGTATCCCGATTCAACTCGTACCCTATTGAGTTATAGAGATATCCGTAAAAATGGGTTTCATGTGGAAACTCATAAGGACAACAATGAGGAGTTTCTTCTCATAACAAAAGATCACGGATATGGCAAAAAGACACTTGAAAAGATTCCCTCACTCCCGTCTGGATTGTACTACACATACATCAAACCCGTACCACATGTTGCTTACAAAGTAATTTTTCATAATGTTAACGCATTCCAAACTTGGCATGATCGTCTTGGCCATCCTGGAATAGGGATGATGAGGAAAATTATAGGCAATTCTGTTGGTCACACTTTAAGTGATGCAAAATTTCCCCAATCCTCAGATTTTATGTGCACCGCATGTGCCACTGGGAAATTAATTTTGAGGCCCTCTTACCTCAAAATTCATGCCGAACCTCTAAAGTTCCTTGAACGCATTCAAGGTGACATATGTGGTCCCATTCAACCATTGTCTGGGCCGTTCAGGTATTTCATGGTTCTAATAGACGCATCTACACGATGGTCTCATGTGTGTCTACTTTCCACACAGAACCATGCATTTGCTAAGATTGTTGCACAAGTTATCAAACTTAAAGCACAATATCCTGAACATCAAATCCGATCAATCCGAATGGATAATGCTGCTGAATTTTCCTCACGTGCCTTCAATGATTATTGCATGGCTTTAGGAATTCAAGTTCAGCACTCGGTCCCATATGTTCATACTCAAAATGGGTTGGCAGAGTCTCTCATCAAGAGAGTGAAACTTATTGCAAGACCTTTACTACAGAATTGCAATCTACCAACATCATGTTGGGGTCACGCAGTCTTACACGCTGCTGACTTGATTCAATTGCGTCCAACTGCATACCATGCAACCTCCCCGTTGCAACTAGTACGTGGAAATACACCAAATATTTCCCATCTGCGGAAGTTCGGTTGCGCTACATACGTACCGATCTACCCACCGCAGCGTACATCTATGAGCCCACACAGGAAATTAGGGATCTATGTGGGATATCAATCTCCGTCGATCATTAAATACCTGGAACCCCTTACAGGGGATCTATTCACTGCCCGGTACGCTGATTGTATCTTCAATGAAGATCATTTCCCGGCATTAGAGAGAGGAATTGAAAACCACAAAAAATGCCAGGAAATCAATTGGGATGCCATAGACATCTCCAACTCTGATCCACGTACTTCTGAAACTGAACTCCAAGTTCAGAAGATCATTAATTTGCAACACATTGCAAATAACATGCCAGATGCATTTACTGATTATAAGAGTGTTACAAAATCCTATAATCCTGCGAGAAATGTGTCGGAAAGAGTAGAGGTACCAAATAAAACTACTCAACTCCAAAGTAAGAGGGGCAGAAGTACGACTATTTCCACAGATGTAGCTTCTAGCAAGCAAAGGAAAGGGAAGAACAAATCTTCTAACCCAGTAAATGTAACTCAACCTCACGTTGAGAAACACCCTGTGGAGGTTCAACCTTCACATCCCACATCAACAGTGCACTCAATTACTGATGTTGGGACATCGGAACGCCCTGATGCAATCATTTTGGGAAATAATGATACATCACAAGGGGTGCTTGAAACTTCCATCAGTTATATTGAATCTGGAGAATCATATGACAGAAAGTCTACAATTGTCGACATCTATTTCTCTGAAGCAATTGCAGAAATCATCCAAAATGATCCAGATCCTAAGACCATGGCAGAGTGCAGAAAGCGCTCGGACTGGAATCAATGGAAAGATGCAATTCAAGCAGAGATAACCTCGCTCACTAAAAGAGAGGTATTCACTCATGCAATACCTACACCTCAAGGAATCTTTCCTGTAGGATTCAAATGGGTTTTCGTCCGGAAACGGAATGAGAACAATGAGGTGGTGAGACATAAAGCGAGGCTTGTAGCACAAGGGTTCACGCAGAGACCCGGCATTGATTTCAATGAAACATATTCTCCAGTTATGAGTGGAATAACATTCTGATATCTTATATCTCTGGCTGTTCAAAATCGTCTATCTATGCAGTTGATGGACGTAGTGACTGCATATCTATATGGGTCACTTGATTCGGACATATACATGAAGGTCACTGATGGAATCTCTATACCGGATCCAAACGCAAATCGCAACATGTATTGTGTAAAGCTTCAAAAGTCACTCTATGGCTTAAAGCAATCGGGAAGAATGTGGTATAACCGACTTAGTGAGTTCCTTTTGCAGAAGGGATACACTAACAATGATGATTGTCCATGTGTTTTCATCAAAAAGTCCCAAACGGGATTTTGCATCATATCAGTGTATGTCGATGATTTAAATATCATCGGCAACCCACAAGATATTGATGAGGCATGCAATCATCTAAAGACGGAGTTTGAAATGAAGGATTTGGGTAAAACCAAATTTTTCTTAGGTATACAACTTGAGCACCTTCATACAGGCATTCTAGTGCATCAATCAGCCTATGTCCAGAAAATATTGGAAAAATTCAATATGGACAAAGCATATCCATCGAAAACCCCCATGGTTGTTCGATCTCTAGACAGGGACAAAGATCCATTTAGACCCCGAGATGACAATGAAGAGCTATTGGGACCCGAGGTTCCATATCTCAGTGCCATCGGAGCGCTTATGTACCTTGCAAATTGCACCCGGCCGGATATCACATTTGCAGTAAATCTACTTGCTAGATATAGCGCTACTCCAACCAAAAGACATTGGGTAGGAGTGAAGAATATCCTTAGATATCTTCAAGGCACTAAAGATCTCGGTCTATTCTTCCAAAAGAATAAAAATGTGGATTTAATAGGATATACAGATGCTGGCTATTTATCAGATCCCCATAATGCCAGATCTCAAACAGGCTTTGTATTTTTACATGGTGGAACAACCATCTCTTGGAAGTCTTCGAAACAGACTCTAGTGGCTACATCCACTAATCATTCTAAAATAATTGCATTATATGAAGCATCACGTGAATGTGTATGGCTTCGAAGAATGATTAACCACATACAACAA
Organism: Dendrocalamus latiflorus; assembly: GCA_017311315.1. Classification (NCBI taxonomy): domain Eukaryota; kingdom Viridiplantae; phylum Streptophyta; class Magnoliopsida; order Poales; family Poaceae; genus Dendrocalamus; species Dendrocalamus latiflorus. The sequence continues at coordinate 41,487,329 of CM029652.1, read as the reverse complement.
TCATGTGGTATAGGTGCTATTGCATCACCTACCATTATCTTCGAAGATAATGCTGCTTGCGTTGTTCAAATGCAAACGGGCTACATAAAGAGCAATATCACAAAACATATTGCTCCTAAACTATTTTACCCACATGAATTGCAAGAAAGTGGGGAAATAAATATTCTGCAAACTAAGTCTTGTGATAATCTCGCAGACTTGTTCACCAAGTCATTACCAACTTCCACATTTCAAAAACGTGTTCTTGGAATTGGTATGCGAAGACTATGTAATTTGCAGATATCAGGGGGAGAAATCTCCTAAGACTTAACCCGTTCAATACAAATATTGTACTCTTTTTCCTTTATGAGTTTTCCCTCTAAAGGTTTCTCATGAAGGTTTTTAATGAGGCAATATGACAACGTAATCATAAATATATCTCTCTTTTCCCACAAGGTTTTTAGGAGATATAATCAAATATATGCCATATCATTTTCTCCTTAAATTTTCCCACTGGATTTTAAAGGAGTTTTCATGGCATATCTATTCTATAGGTTCTTCTCATATTTTTCCCTACAGGGTTTTTGGAGGAGTCATTCCAAGATGATGAATCAAGGTGATCATATGAAGATACATTGGTCAAGGGGGAGTGTTAAACACCAGTTATAAACAACTGCCCAATGTACAGTTAAATCAAATGTACAGATGCCTTTTGATAAAGGCACCTTTTCTTCACACCCTCTCATCATCTATATAACACTGTACTGATTCAGAATAAAGTAACTTTTGTTCTTTCTCAATCACTTGTCTCTACTATTACAACACTTTTACCACAAAGCCTCGGCCAAATGACACAATCTCTGTGCACGGGTGGAGTATCATACTAGCATACCTCTTTTTAATTTCTTTCCTACCGGCACGGAACGGAGAGGTTAAAAAAGAAGAAGAAAAGGTTACACAAGGATTAAATGACGAGAGGTTATTCAATGAACCACCATCTAAAAGTTGTATAAATATTAAAGTATAAATAAAGTGTAGACGTGATTATTTCTCTTCTTTTATTTTAAGATGTGTATAACTTGTATTTAAAGGATGATGCATAAAAGCACTACTCATAACTGACCGGGGAATTTTTAGCAGATTTGGCATTGTTTGTGACCGTATTTATAAAACTAGCTTTTTGCTCAGCGTATTTACACAAATAGTATTTTTATCGTCCGGTGGGCGGACAACAGCGTGGGGAGACGACACGTGGGCACCTGCCGCCCCGTGAGCAGACGACAGGCACCTGCCGCCCGCCCACTAGACAGCAGGCGCCTGCCGCCCACGCACGGGACAGCAGGTAGTCGGGTTAATCACTCCCTAAATTCGTAATTTTACATCATATTTGTACAAAATTTTAAACATAGCAAATGAGGTTGAAAAATTACGAAATTTTATACAGACTCCTGACATAATGTACTTCATTGTGTAACTTTTTTACAATTTTTATCCTCTCTTAATATTGTTTGAAAATTTGTACGATTTCGATACTTGTAGGAATTGTTACATATACCAAACGAGCTTCAAAAATTATATAATTTTATATAGAGCCTCCCAACATAGTCGACCTAATTGTGTATTTTTTTAGAATTTTATGTGTTTCAAATTTGTTATGTTAATTCATGATAATTTAATCGTAATTAGCGATATGCGAGGAGGGATGTCCCCCCTTAGTGCTGCCCTCTTGTCCACAGAAATGCCAGTCTGTCCATACTGTATCCCCTTGCCCGCTCCCTCCTTTGAACATGTGTTGGCTTGACATACCAGCCCCCTCGCCCGCACAAATGTTAGTCTACCATGTCGCCCAGCCTCGTCCGCTCCCTCGTACTCATATATGTCACTTTTATGTACTATCCCCTGTCACCCATGGTGGTGCATGTCAACAACGCATCTGTAATTTTCAGTGGCAACACACCAGATTCTCTTTTCGCTCGCTTGAAATACAGAGCTCTCGCAATCGCTCATCTAAACTGCGTTTTGTTTCTTGTAGGAAGAAGAACCTTCCGCGTCATACAGTAACATAGCATGGCAGACACCGAGGGGCCAGCCGGAGCGGGGTAGGATTTATGGCCTCACCTCATCACTTTTGTAGGTGGGATTTATGGCATCTCAAATAGTGACAAACTCAGTTATATCTCATCTGCCATATCACCCAAAATACTAGTTAGAAAAGAGAGATGTGAAAAAATAGAGCATGTTATCTCTTATACTAGAGACAATATGGGCATACAAACTATCACAAATAGTGAGAAAGTGTCAGTCAAGAAGTTATGATAAAAATGATAAAAAAATAGTTAGATGAATAATTTTAGAGACAAATTATTAGAGATGTTGTCTCTAGGTAAATTAGAGTCCTTAGAGACAATATTTGGATGGACTATTGTAGATGCCCTTAGCTGTTAGTTAAGCAGGCGGCGCAACTTCCATCGTGCCTCGGACACTGACCATCTGATCCCTCTTATACATGGTTCGGTTCGGATGTGTTAGATACTCAGGTCGGGTGGATCCACACACCGCTAGCTTGGGCGCCTTAATTCTTCTACGTCTTTCTCCTTTTTTTCACCTTGTTGGGCAAATAGCAAACTGATCGATCACCTAGCTAGCTGCATGGTGCCTTGTAATGCCCCCGTTTATGGGAACAGGGCCGTTGTACATCCTGCAACATCCAAGAGTTTAGTTGTGGACAGAAGGAGTATCATGCCTGCTCACGAATATTTTAAAAGGATTATATTAATTAAAATATGACCTAGCAGTCAACTTTGAAAACTATAAGGGCGTCCAAGCCCAAAACTTAACTTACAATCAAAAGATCCGAATAAAACTCTTATAGGAATGCTTGAGTATGGTCGTAATCCTAACACAAAAACTTGTAATATCCTTTCTTCTTCTAGTGTCTGTTGTGGTGGAAAATATAGCAAGACTGAGTACAGCCAACCGTACTCAACAAGTCACATGGTTAAATGCTATTTAACTACTTGATAGGATTTTTAAGAGATGGAGATATAATGGTTTTATTAAAGTATTTGTGGATGCAATTTTATTTGTAAATATTTTTAAACACAAAAAATAATAACTTCTTAAAGAATTGGAGTTTTAAAACTTGATTACCTGACTGTAACATTTCCAAATCTATTTTTGCTTTGCTGTTGGAATCATCCATTAAACATAGATTTATTCATCGGAAGCACAATGTATTTGAATACTATTAAGTTGTGATTCTGCAGAGTTGCCCATTTTTACTCACAAAATCACTTAACTCCCACGACATAGTTAAGAAAATAAGGTGTTTCACTGCTCAATTCTTTATGTAGCCTCTACCCACTAGATTCTTACCAAACAAATCAGGTATCCACTAACTGGAATCCTTCCACCCAAGTTTGAGTGTACTGTTGTTTAAATATAGTTTTACCGTTTCCATACCGTGCCCCTTCGCTGCTTTTTTCTTGTATATATTCAATTGAGTTAAGCAACTTCTAGACCAGGTTTGACAAGTCAACGCTTGTGGTTAAGCGATCACTATGTTTTTTTACTAGGCATAAGGTTTTAGTCCTTATATTTTCATCGAGGCAACTTCCATCCACAAACCCTTATTTCAATGTTCTACGGTATTTCCACCCCTTGGGTTCAAGCCTCCTTTCTAGGATAAGATCATGCAATCCAACCATCTTGTGGCTTTCCATGATACATCCTTATCCTAGAACCACTTTTAAAATGCTACTGGCAAAATGCCAAGTTTCTTAGTAGTATAAAATAATTTATTTCATGACCTACTATGATTATTTAAGTAGTATTTTTAATAATACTAAGCCTTGTCAAAGTGAATATGGCCATCAAATTAAACTGAGCTTTTTTAGGTGGTAGGACATAACTAAGTATCGTGTCACTCTAAACATTATTTGTACACGAAATAACAGTGCATAAATAAGATAATAAAAATATTAATAATTAAAGAAATGTAGGTCTAATATGATCAAAAACATGTTACTTGTTTCCTTGTCCATGGGACACTGACTTCTTTAATTGTGCCTGTAGCTCTTCTATTGACAACTCGCTGGGTCCAAATACTAGCTACTACCACAGAAAGGGTTATCACAGACAGTTCAAAACCATCATCACATATGGTGTCTAATCCATCTGATTTTATGTATCTATGATAACAGGTGGTTATCACAGATGGCTCTCGAACTGTCTATAATAAGTTACAACACATACGGTTTTAGTTAATAACCATCTGTGATAATCTAATATCACATATGATTTTAATTAAAAACCATCTATAATAGTCTATTATCACAAACGGTTATAATTAAGAACTGTTTGTGATTGCGTTATCGTGTCCTCATAAATAGGGCTCCTTCAGTTTATTAACATTCTCTAATTGTGCTATAAAATAGCGCAATAAGAGAATGCAGATGAACCAAAGTAGGCCTATTTATGATTGGTGCCATGTCTATGTTTGCTCGTTATTTAGGTTGTAGGTGATGTTGTTTTGTTGCTTTGGTATGCCATGGCCATAGACATGCGGTCATAATCCATGGTAGTAAGCCGTGGTCGTATGCCGTACTCGTAGGCACGCAGTCATATGCGCCTAGTCTGTTAGCAGCCATGTGCGCCACATCAGCAAATTCTATTAGCAAACGAAGGAAACAACCTACAATGCAAACGTAGATAAGTTTAGGAAGTCGAGAAAGTAAAATGCAAGTTCTCAGAGTAAAGTGGTGGAGGATATATCATCGGCGATACAAGTCTAGGGAGACAAGATTTACATGGCCGAAACCCTAGCCAGCCAACAATTTTGTAATTTCATATCCAAACATCAAGGAAGAGAGGGGAGGGATGAAAGATATATCATCGGTGATGAAGGAGAGGCCGACGGTGGCGGTGTCACCGTTGTGTCATGATGGTGACACTGTACAAGACACTCTTACAATAAGAGTTCCTTATACAGTAAACCATAGCGTCACAACCAGAGGCGGAGGAGCTTAGGGAGGTAGTCGGCTGAGCCTTCTATTTTTAAGGGAAAATTTGGCGAGGAGAAGTGAGAAGGGAGAAGAGGAGATGAGGAGAAGTGAGAAAAGAGAAGAGAAGATGAGGAGAAGAACACCTGAGCCTTCTATTTTAAAGAGCAAATCCATCGAGATGAGCGAGAAATTCAAATTCGATGAGAGTGGGTAAGTTAAAATATTATCACAGACGGTTCTTGGTAAAGAACCGTCTGTGATTAGTAGGTCATCACAAATGATTTTATTCCCAACCATCTATGATACATCATAGATGGTTCAAAAAACCGTCTGTGATAAGTACAGACATCACATACGGTTTGTGTTCTAAACCGTATATGATGTATTATAGACGGTTCAGAATAAAAATCATCTGTGATAAGTAGATCATCACAGACGGTTTTTTTCTACCGTAGTGAATTTAAATGGTCCATCTTGTAAAACCGTCTATAGTAACTTTATCACTGATGATTTGTGTTGAACTGTCTATAATGAGATATTTAAGATGACCCTTTTTGTAGTAAGGAGCACAGAAAATGAGGGGAAAATAAGTTCCTGGTTTTGCAAAATGCAAACTGGGGATAAATACAATAAAATAAATAAAAAAAGGCACAAAAAAAGAGAGGCTTGGGTGGTTAGGGTTTAGGTGGTGCTTGATTTGGTTGAATGGAATTGGATTTGGGCTAGGTGGGTCTGAGACGGTTGGAATGACTATATAGGTGTTATATAGATTTCTATTAATGGCTACGGGTATAGACGGTATTGGGTTTGGAGTTAAAATATCATCTGGGTGGTTTAGTTTTATCGGAGTCTCGGATGGCGAAACGGAGTTGGGCATGGTGTAGACAGCCTCAAAACGATCAAAATGGGTGTATTTGTGTTTTTAGGGTTTTTGGTGAATAGTGATGGACTAACTATACTAGACAGGGATTCGAAATAACATCTAACTAGCTAGGGTTCATCAAAGTTTATTTAGGCTAAACAACAAATGGATTTCATGGCTCAAAATGGGCGAGACGGGTATATATAGGTTTTGACAAACTGAGAAGATTTGGACCGTGTTGGGTTTAAGGTTTGAAGCGGTGTTTTAATGGTTTTAAGTTTTATCGATGTCTGATATGGGAACACAAAGCTGGAAAATGGGTAGATGAGCTCGAAACGGACAAAATGGACATATGTTGTGTTTTTGGGTATGGATGAACAGTAACGGGTTTCACTGTCCATTGTGCGTTGGTTTACTATTCATCGCGAATCTGAGTGCTACAATGTTGTCTTTTACTATTCGAATCCGATTCGGTTGCTACAGTAATAGTTCGGGCTACACTATTCACTAATGGGTTGGATCGGTGATGAACAGTGATCACTGTTCATCTTGTCCACTGAATTGCTACAGTAGCCGAAGAATAGGGAGAAGAAAATTGTTTGGTTCTCGAGCAGTGTTGCTTTGCAAAGGAAACCAAGTATATGGGTGGACTCCTAGGAGCAAGGGGGTTCCATTTTTGGCCTTGGGTGTGATCGGGGGTGGCTGGAGCTTCCTTGTAGTGAGAGAGGTCCACGGTGAGTTTTCATGGCTTACGAGCTATAGGGAGGTTCATCCTTGAAATTGATCACCATTTAACCATACATGGGTGGCTAGGGTAGTTTAGATGGCAGTAGTTTGGGGGTACGGTGGTTTGTAGAGGGCTGTCCATAGTGGGGGGATGTGGTCGGGTATTGGGCATGGGCATTAGAGAAAAAGGGGCAAGAGAAGCTTGGGCATTGCTACAGTATGGTTTCTAGGGATACAAGAAAGCTTCAGACCAATTGAATTGAAAGGAAATAGAACATACGAGAAGAATTGAGTTTCGGCCTTACTTGGGAAATACCGGCGATCGACGGTGAGGCAATGACCGATGAAGCTATTGGGTGTGGGTGTGGTAGTTCAGTACAGGGAAGGTACCATTTGGGTGGGCGACATGTGGCTGAGGTGAGGACACGAGAAGGTACGAAACAGCCCGGGAGAGGTAGTAGGAAGGTCGGCTCACGGTGGTGGCACCTCAAGGCCAATGTTGCCTTGGGTGATGTACTGCGGCGGCCAAGGTGGCAAGGGTGGCATGTCAGCTGAGTAAGGAGGAGAGGCGGTGACAGGGAATTTGAGGTTTGTCATGTCCGGTGGAACTCTAGTGCTATTAAGGAGTTGTCAGGGGTGCTACGACCAAGGTGTACGATGTATTGGTGAGGCGGTGTTGACTAGAGAATTATGGCGATAGTGTCATTTCCCAGTTTTTTGTCATACGAGGAATAGTGGTGGCGGCTGGTGTTTGGCACAAATGGACAGAGGGGTGGCGTCTTAGGGAGAAGGGAGTGCTAAAGGAGTGAGAAAGGTGTTTAATTGGGTAGAAGGTGTTTAATTGGGTAGAGATTCAAAGGAAATCAAGATTCGGTGAAATCAAGTCATGTCCTTTATTCAGAGCTTGAAGTGCTCGTTATCATTTGATGGTTCTGTCAGTTTTTTATCCTTTCTTATTACATCCATGCTCTCATTGCTTCATGAAGCTTTTCCCAAAATATAGATGCGAATTGTGCTCCTCAGTCTGATATGATTCTCTTTAGAACTCCATGTAATACTACAATTTTGATTAGGTATAGTTCTACTAACGTATCTTTTCCATAGTTTTGCTTAATCGATAGGAAATGTGCTACTCTAGTCAATCAGTCTACGATCACCCATATAGTCTCATATCCTTCTCATGTCTTTGGGAGTCTTGCAATAAAATACGTACTGATGTCCTCCTATTTTCATTCCAAGACTGGTAATGACTGTAGGAATCCTGGTGGTTTTTTATGATCTACCTTTATTTTTTAGCACAAGTTGCAGTGTGCTATGTATTCCATGATTTCTCTTCATAGTACTTCACCAAAATCTCTTCTTCAGATCCTGATACATCTTTGTTTCCCCTAAGGCATATAGAGAACTGTGAGGAGTGGGCCTCTTCCAGAATCAGATCTTTTAATTCCTTTTTATTCGGTATATAGAAGTGACTGTGGAATCTCAAGATTTCTTGCTCATCTTTAACAAATTATGTTGAATTTTCTTCTTGGCTTTTCTTCTTGAGTTGTTGAATTCCTTCATCTTCTACTAATTTGGTCCAATAAGGTTTGCTAGATTTCTAGTGCTGCTATAAATCCTTGCTCAGCTATCTGTAGGTTCAGTTGCTGTATCTCTTCTGGTAATTGGGACAGACACTTTGAAATAGTGGCCGCTTCATGATATGCCTTTAGATTCAATGCATATGTTACAACGTTCACTTTTCCTGGGTGACACTAAAGATCTATATCATAGTCACTGGTTAATTCTAACCATCTCTGTTATCACAAATTTTAAACCCAGCTGAGTAAAAATGCACTTTAGACTCTGTAATTTGAAAAGATCTCATAATGGTTACTCAGCAAATAATGTCTCCAAATCTTTAATGCATGCACTATGACTACTAAGAAAGTAGGGTAGTTCCCTTTATGTGGTCATAATAGTTTTGATGCACATATACTACAACTCTCCCATCTTACACACTACTACAGAAAGGCTAATAGTAGACGGCAAATCACAGACGGTTTTGTGAAACCGTCTGTAATGTAAACTATTACAGACGGTTTTAATTTGAAGGCCGTCTGTGGTATTTGTGATGGGAAAAAGGAGTATCACAGACGGTTCTTACTGCTGAACCGTCTGTGATACTGGAATATCACAGACGGTTTTTATTAAAAACCGTCTGTGTTGTGTCGACTATCACAGCCGGTTGTTGTTAAGAACCGTCTGGGAATGTTCACAGACGGTTTTTCACAAGAACCGGCTGTGATGTCCCTTTGTCTGTCATAATCTAGATCAGAGGTTAATATATAAGTACACATTGCTTCTAATAACTTAACTACAGAACTACTGAGAGAAGAGGTCACAAATTAAAGGCAAATTTATTAATTTCAATTAGAGGCAAATTTATTACAAAAGTCGCACAGGTAAAGAGTTTCCCAGATTGTATTCTTTTGGGCTTCGTAAGCTTCTTCTTCAACTTGGGGACTTGGAGGATCAACCGCTAAATTCTCGAACGCCGTTAAGATTGCCCTTGTCCTCAGCACTTCCTCGTGCAGCCTGGGCAAATGATCAGCAGCATCCATAATGTCGTACAGGATAGCATGAAAAGATTCCTCAGAATCTGCCGTTTCTGCTTGATCGGCAAGGCTATCCATCAGTCTCTGCAATGCGTGTAGAGCTTCTTCCGCATTGCGCACATTGTGGAGAAGAACCAGGGTGAGGGCTGTTTCCCTTTCTTGAGCGGCAGCGAGACGCCTCCGTCGACGGCGAAGGATCAGGTCAAGCTGACGGATGCAAGAAAGTCAGGGAAGGAGAGCAGGGCGGGTGCGGAGAAGCTGCTCCAGATGCAAATTGCTGGCCGCCTGTGTAAGGTTCCGGCCGAACAATTCATAAGTTACTATTGGAGATGCTCTTTGTCTACAAAAGGTTTTTTATTATTATGTGGTACCATGTCTCACATTCTCTTTCCTATTCCTCCTCACATACATTTATTATCTAGGCCCACCACTGCATAGGTTCCCGTGCCCAGCTTGTTGCTTGCATGTAGAGATGGCAATGGGTACCCGATACCCGAATACCCGACGGGTTTTACCCGATAAAGAGACGGGTATGGAAAATTTTATGTACCCATGGGTACGTTATTGGGCGAAATCCTCTACCCGCCGGGTAGGCGGGTGCGGGTGTGGGTATATACTACCCATACCCGCCTACCCGCGGGTAATGAATACCCGCATTAGACAACTAGATATCCCACTCAAATGTTAATTTTATTATCTACTTGTTGTTGATTGTTTATTTGTTTGTCATATGTTGATATGGTCATGTCAAGTATGTTTATGTGATGTACTAATTTTGATCATTAGACGCTTTTGTGCTTGGCATGTATGATTAATGAATGTCTAAATTGATGATATTCTTATGTGTTGAACCGGGTATGCTTGCGGGTACGGGTTACCTGTCGGGTAGTAATACCCGCGCGGGTACGTGTATGAGTAAATTTTCCTACCCGCGTGCGGATACGGGTAACCCGACGGGTAAATTTACACCTAGCTGGTACGGGTATGGAATGGCAATACCCGATGGGTATTTACCCGTTGCCATCTCTACTTGCATGAGAGCCAAGCTCTCATCTCTCTCCTCTCTTCTCTCCTCCACATCAGCAAAAATGATGACTAGCTTGGCTATAAGACCATTATTGTACTTGCTCTTAGGGCATCTCCAATGGTTCTAGCTAGCAACTAACTATAAGATTTCCACATCATTTATATAGTACACACTAAAGCTAGCATTCTAAAGAACTATCTATAAGGATAGTTATTTGATGCTTACATGCACACACAGAATTTATAGATGCTGCCTCGTTTGACGTTATAGACTAGTGCTTACGAGCAAGTACAATAGTATAGCCAACTAGTGGCTATAACACTTGTCCATTTCATCTATAGTCTTCAAAAAAATAGTTCATACAATAAGGTAGCTATTACAATAACTATTTGGCCCCACGTGTAAGAGAGTGAAATGCATATTTTTACGTGCTATAGCTAGCTGTAATTTAGTAGCCAGCTTCCTTCTCTCTCTTCCTTTCTCTCTCTGCCACGTAAGATTTTGTTTGTATTATATTTGCTATAACCTGCTGACTAAGCCTTATTGTACCTGCTCTAAGGAACAGCTGGCTCGGTTTTTTTTTGCATACTCTCTTTCCTCCACATAGGATATATGCTGATGTGTACATGTATATAGCTAACTGACTCAGACCATTGAAGATGTCTTTATAGCCAAACACCTCTATTATTGGACCTCTAAGGATCGAACCCAGATGCATGGGAACATACCCATAATCCCACTAGGATACTCCTGACCCGTCCGTCCTTCCCGAAGCAATTATGACGAGCGAGGACTAGAGAATTTGGGTCAACACAAATTGCATCTTTGTCAGGCCTAGGCCTAAGCTCAAGCTGGCTGGTCGTGTTCGATTCGTCGATTGCTTAATTTGTTTGTGGTTTAATGTTAGATTTGCATTCAGCCGTGCACCGAGTCCGTGAAGCATACGTACGAATTTGGCCATCCAAGATTAGTAAGCAACAGCTTTGTTAAAGTGTAATTAGAATTTTTGCACCGGGCGTCGCTAGGATACGTGCAAGCCATCACAGACGTGGCATCGCCGGCGTAAAAGACTCTTATTCGTTTTTTTCTTTGTTCCGAACTCTTATTCTCTATTCTATATATACTTTGTATTACACAGTTTAGATGTGCCAAAGTTTTTCATGCGTGAAATTCTTTTCATATAGAGATGTTCGTCTTAGTATATCCATAGTTTTTCTCAAATAGGTTTTCACGTTAAATTCATGTCTTATATTCTTTCAATTATCTATTTTTACTGTGCATTTTATAACAAGTGTTATCTTTATATATCCTACTTAAAAAGAACTATTGACAGTGATGGTATGTTACCTCTTCCAACTCTATATTCGATCTCCTTAGAAAATCTCTAACAAAAATAAAAAAATCAATCTACCAACAAACAAATTCACCTCTCTAAAAATTCTCTAACTAGAAACCAACGAAACTCTACCAAGCGCACAAGGGAGCTGAGGGTGTGGAGACGTGACGCGATTGCGCGGAGAGGCGGAGCCAAGTGCAAACCGATCCTAACAATGCCGGCTCGATACATTAAGATAATATGATTTTTTTTCTATAATAAAGTACGGGCATTTGGTTAGTATGAGATAAAACACGTCGGTGTCAAGGGAATTGCGGATTGACGCGTGCGTATAGGGCTGTAAAACAAACTCGAAGCTCGCGAGCTACTCGAGTTCGGCTCGTTCTAGGCTTGATTCGAGCTCGGTTCGAACTTTAAACGAGCCGAACTCGAGCTTGATCTCGAGCTTGCGAGCTTCACCGAACCGAGCTCGAATAGTTCGTGAGCTCCGATTCGAGCTTAAATAGCAATACATATTAATTCGTACCGAGCTTTCTCGAGCCGAACTCGAGCTCGAGCTTTTCTTATTATTAAAAATTAGTGTGTATTTGAATTATTTTGACTATTATCGAACTTACTAGAGCTGAGCTCGAACTTAAAATTTTTTATTATTGAAAAATAGTGGATAATAAATTATTTTAATTGTTATCGAGCTTCAACGAGCCGAGCTCGAGCTTAGGCTGAGCCGAGCTCGAGCCCAGGTCCAAGCTCGGACCCCAACTCAAGCTCGGCTCGAGCTTCTACCGAGCTCGAGCCTGAAATGCCAAGCTCGCTCGAGTTCGGCTCGTTTACAGCCCTACGTGCGTATGGGTAACGTCGTTCGGAGTCGGAGTCCTAACATGTGCTTAAACCGCTAGTTTCTCCCGTACATCTGGCAGTAAGGCGATGCACCCTCGTCTCTGGGCCTGTTCTTTTCGGCTGCGGCTTATGGCTTTTGACTGAAATTTTTGAATTTTAGCTTTTTACGATACAGATTACGGAGAGACAGATACTCACTTGCGATTTTTGGCTGGTACAGATGTTGGGCTTTTAATGTGTAGATCATTTAACTTGTAGACCCCGTTTTGAGAAAATACTCCGTTTGAAAGTTAGGTACTGTAGCAGAAACCAAAAGCCAATTTCAAAAGTCTAAAAGAACAGGCCCTCATTTTTCCTTGCCTTCCAAATAAAAGATGAAGCCAGCAAGCCCAGCTAGCTAGCTTAATTTGCTCCACAACAATCCGCGAGCTCGCGCGCAGATAGGTAGCCAGCTACGTAACGTAGGTAGGCCACGGACGCCGGCGCCGGATCAGGAAGCTACGCGGGGCTCGTCGCCGTCGCGGCGGTGTCCGCCGCCGTCGCGCTCGCCACGGTGCGGCTCTACCGCTGCCTCGAAGCGGAATTTAGGAACAAGATCCAGCTCCAGGACGGTACGTTACGGCGTGCGTAAACCAATCACACGCTCTTCCCTTCTATGTATTTCCCGTGTACCCGGCCTGCTCGATCTACCTACATATGTACCACGTACGTACGGCCCACCACCATTTAATCTGAACATGAATGAATTTGATTAACTAACGAGCAGGTCGAGGAGGAGGACGACGACGAAGGACCGTGCCTCCTTCGTCGTGGTCGAAGCCTTCGTCCAACAACGAGGAATGCCGGAGAAGAATGCGGCACCGAGGGGGTGCGGTGGCAAAGGGGGCATGGCACAGCGGTTAGGCGCGGTTGATAGCTCGACAGGCAGCTAGGGCGGTGGAAAGGTGAGACCGTGAGAGTTGGAAACTTAGAATTCATGTGTGCTTGTCAGATTTGCTTTGTGTTGTGTCAAATAAGCATTTCATTGGGATAGGATCCATGTTTCCTTTCAAGATTCCATAGATAATTGGATGAGGATAGGGTGAATTTGATTATCCATGGGGGTGCGGCGGTGCAGAGCGGCAACCAGGGGGACGCGACAGCGCCTAGTGACCTGGATATATTCTACTGATACTGGCATTTTTTGTGAAGAACTTTAGAGGAAATATCATCTCAATTCTCAAGGTACTTGTTTTTTTCACTCTTCCGCTACTTTTATGTGTTTATGTCATACGATTAATCTCATTTAGGAGAACAATAACGACTAACAATTGTAGTAATTCCTACCATAAGAACTATTTACAATTATATTTTCTATTTGAGAATTGAGATAGATGTATTGGTTGTCCATAAGTGAATTGTCCACTGGCTGGAATAATAAAGCAATTAACTTTATTATTAGTTCATTGAGCGATGCAAAGCCATTGAGCGAGGGCCGAGTGACCAAACTCTAGCAGCACCTAGAGAGGCAGCGACATGTTCGATGAAGAAGTGGCACTGGACGAGCGATGACGAGCCGCCCTAGCTACGATTTATTCTTGAGTCCGCCACTGTAGTACACGAACCCACCTTAGTGTCTCCACTTTGCCTTCTTTTTTGAGAGAGTACGAGAAGGACGCGCATGACGCACGCGCATTTGTACCTGTGTGAGTACATATGCTTACCTCCAAATTAACCCACTAGTGTCATGCATATCAAAGATGCCTTTGCTACCGTCACTACTACCCGCTTGCACCGATGCCTTTGTAGACTCTACTAGCACTTCCTCCTCCTCCCGTCATGCTACCGCTGCCTCTCTAGGAACCCTAGGAAATACATACATATGTATCTATCATCTATCATATTGTACTTAGGAGGAAAGTACCTAAATACCCTTCCTTTAGACATGTGGGCAAGGAGTAAGATGGAGAATTCTCTCTTCCCCCTCTCTCTATATAAGGAATTGCTACTGTTCATATGTATGGATCCAGAGATAAAATCGGACGCTTCCCACCTTCTCTCACTCTTTTCTCCATCCATCCATCTCTCTCTCTCTCTCCTCCCCGGTGGCCCATCCCTGCCTGACCCCATGCACGACGACAACCACGAGCCCCAGCCACCCCCATCCCCGGCGTAGGCGCCACCGGATCCGGTTGCTGTCGTCGACTTCCTCTTTAGCTATCCTCAGGCGTGACATTGCCAGATCCAGAGAAACGGCTCCATATCATATGCCGACCGTGATGCCGAGATCGAGCCGCACTTCTGCGGCCGCGACGCCGAGTTCGAGAAGGTCTTCTCCCACTTCGACGCCGATGGTGACTGCCAGATTTCCTCGTTCGAGCTCACCGCGGGCGCTGCCATGATGGACAAGCTCGACACCGACCGTGATGGCTTTGTTGAATTGGGAGTGTTTGCGGGATGGCGAGCTCATGGCCGAGCTGTGCGCCACCTTCAACGTCTACAACATTAACAATAATTAAATTGTTATGTTGTTGTTTTTTATTATAACATTTTGATTTCATATGTGCAACAATCAGCAACAATTAGTATGATATTGAAATTTTTTATCAAATATTTTAATTGCATACATGAGCGAGAAATGTTACGATTGACCGTACCTGTATATATATGCCTCATGGGTACCTGTAAGGGGTTCCTTCCCTCTTATTTTTATTCAATAACATTCCAATATACTCGATTAGTCTTTGCTCCTCTCACTCTCACTTGGATCAGGCTTGTGCTGGCCTTCGGTCTATTAGCAGCTCTATCCACAGTACCTCACGGTCCTTATAGCAAGAAACATAAGTAACCTTTCCTGCCCATGCATTAAAATTTTACTCGCCTCGGCCTGAATCCGAGCACATTTACTTGTAGGGTTAGGATAGCCACCACTTAGTTTCCACAACCTAGCCGTGTGAGATGATTGGTTTTGCGTGCTTGCACACCAAAGCACCCAATGCAAATACGTTCGCTGCTCTCGTGTATACTAGATGGTGAGGATAGACGACCACATTAGTCTTGGTTCGGCGCACTTGTCGTTACGTTAGTAGGCCGCGTATATCCGCAGTTTCGCATGCAGCCGCTGCAGTAGTAGTACAGCAAGCCCGGAATGGGCCTAAGAGCAACTCCAAGAGATTAGCCAAAAGAAGTATCTAAATTTAATGATTTAACTATTCTCTAAAATGAATCTCACTCAAAAAAACTAGACTACTCCAACAGGCTATCTAAACTGGGACTCTCCATACTCAAACATGCCACGTCATCAGGACCTTTCGTCTTTTTGATCCATTGCGAAGATCTCGTCGTCCGCTCGGCCAGGCTTTCTCACGTCGTCCTGGCCGCTGGTTCCGGCCGCCGTAGACTCGTCTAGCCACGCGGGTGCAGCCTCGACGACGCCCTGTGCTGCATCTGGGTAGGGGAACTGCGGCGGCTGGAAAAGGGATCTGCGGTGCTTGGAACACGAGGATGCGGCAGCAGGGACATGGCGGTGCTTGCAGGGGGAGCGGGCACCGGGCGGAAGATGCGTGCGGGCAGCGGAAGAGGCCCTGCGAACTGGCGGCGGAAGGAGCCCTGCGAGCCGGCGGCGGAAGCAGCAGAGGCGCGCAGAAGAAGAACTAGAGGGCGCGCGGTGGGTCGCGTACGCGCGGGAATGGGGCGCAGCGCGCGGGAAGGAAACGCCGACCACGCCAAGAGGTTGGATGGCGAGCGAGGCAGGCTATTCAAAAATAGAGAGCGAAGGAGGAGGGATGGAGAGCTACTAAATTTAGAGAGTCATTTACAGAGTCTATTGGAGACGTTTTTTCTCCAATAATAGCCAAATTTACCTTTAGAAAACGATTTAGCTCTCCTTTTGGAGTTGCTCTAATAATAGCGCAAAACTCACGGGTGCGCGCTCGCATGCCAGGGATTTACATATGAAACTGGTATTCCCTTTGTTGTTTTTATTTAACTTTTTGAAATCTATATCATCAAATTTTTTAAAGTTTAACTACCAATAAATTTAAAACTATCTAGATTAGCTATATAAAAATTATATTATTGGATTTATCGTTAAAAATAATTTCATAATATTATTATTTTATTACTATATTTTAATGTAAAGTTATAAAAAAAGTGATCAAAATCACATCTCGAAGACCATGAAAAAACAAAAACGTTAAGTAAAAAAGATTGCAGGAAGTACGAATGCATGAGCAGGCGTAACTACCACCTCGCAATATCCGATTAGGACATGAAATTTTCGGGAAAAACAGGAAATAAAACTATCAGTACAAGAGCCAAGGGGTGTTTGTATTAGTTACAGTTTGTAAATTTTAGCTGCGTTTATTAGTTTTTGATTAAAAATAAATAGTAGTAGATGAAAGAAGTGATTTTTAGGAGGGGACGAGTGATGGAAAAAGTAACAAAGAGATGCGTGCGCAAGACAGGAGTGAGATGCGTGATATCTCTATGATCCACTATCTTATCTTTAAAGCAGATGGGAGCAAGAAAAAAATAGAAAGCAGATATTCATATTAACTTTTAGCTTCTTCTCTCAGAAAGCAGAAACATAGCAAATACGAACGTCCTAAATCATGTCTACGCCCTTAATTATCTCTCCTACGCCCCAGCATCGTTGCACGTTCCCGTGCTAGAGGGCTTAGTGGTTTCATCTCATCCTGCGAAGTGTTCACTCTGGCTACTGCATCATAACGGACTCAGAACTCCAGGTGCTCTCACCTCGCACAAGGCCAGGCTTCGCTCCGAAGGCCACTCCACCGGTGGCCGAATTCCACTCGAAGGGACCACCCCGCTACTTGGAACCCACTTCGCACTGGAACGAGCATGGAGCGGAAGCCCACTTTGCGCCGATTGGCCTACAGCTCGCGTAGGGGCTACAGCGGGCACCGCTCATCACACGCACATAGGCCTCGGCCCGCACGGGTGAACCTCGACATCAGCAGCCCACTGATACGGAGTGGCCCGTGTGGCAATCGACGAAGAGGTAACTCCAATGTAACAACCTAATCTGAAGATCTACTGTGTTCGTTGGTGGTCGAAGATCTGCGTGATCGAAGATCAATATGGTCGAAGGTCAACGTGATGGTCAAAGATCTGTGTGGTCGAAGATTGATGTAGTAAAAAACCTTCATAGTCAAAACTAACGTGATTGAACCAACATAGTCAAAAACGTGGTCAATAACGTAGTCGAAAACATGGTTGGAGACCAGCATGGTTGAAGAGTGATGTGGTCGGAGACCTGTGTGGTCAAAACTAACGTGGTCGAAGAACTATGTGGTTAGAGACCGATAGTACCGGCTCTGTGTGAGCGGTGCGGTACGATCGGAGTTACAGTACGACCAATTTATCTGCAGTACATTTTTTCCAGAGAGATACCTTTTGGAAGGTTTTATTTTCTAAAGAAATCGATAGTTCCACATGTGTGGAGCGGTACTACCGTGTTGCGGCAATACTGGACAATGGTCGGTGGTACTACCGATTCTAGTCTGTAACGGCTAGTTTTCTGACCGTTACGAGGGGAGCGGTAGTACCGGCTATATAGCGATGGTACTACTGGATTTGCTAGTTTTTGTCCCCAGCGGCTAGTTTTGTTGTGTAGGATATAAATACTCCCTTGTGGCCGGTTGGGTAAGAGTTTTGGCACTCTATTTCACTCTCCTGAGCTAGTGTGTGCTTCTCCTCTTATTGTGCATGTGTTGCACCTTGTGAGCAAGAAGAAAGGCTCTACATTGCATGTGTTGCATTTAGAGATTGATTTCTTATCTACTTGAGCTTGTGCATTCGTTGCACTTGGTGAGAGTCAAGCAAAGGGCTTGACTTGTTACTCTTAGAGGTTACCGATTCTTATACGGTATTGAGGCATCGTGAGCAGTGATTTTCTCAAAGAAGATTGTGAGAAGACCCGATGTGTTATGAAGGTTAGAGCTCACCTACCCGAAACAGGAAAGAACTACCACTAGTAGAATTGATGTGTTTGGCTTACCTCAACATGGACTAGTAGAGACCGGCAAGTCTTCAAATACCACAGTAAAAAGGAACAATGTCATTTGTGGTTTGTTCTCTTGTGATCAATTTACATTTAAGCAATTTATATTCGTAGAATTAAATTGATTACTTGTCATCCTACAAGTGCAAACTTTGACATAGACTTAGGTTCTTGATGCACTTAGGTGAACCTAGTTAATTTAGATCTTATTTGTGCTAAACCAAATTAATTTACGTTTTCGCATTATAAACTTGGTTTTAGCCAAACAGATTTTAAAACTGCCTATTTACCCCTTCTAGTTGGTCTCCTCGATCTTACAGAAGTTTCAAATGCCCTCAAGCGGACGCCATCAAAAAAGGTTGTGGGATAGTGTTTGGCTTTGCCTCCCCCTTTTGCAGCTTCAAACGCTCTCAAACAAGCAGTATCAAAAAAGGTTTAGGATGATGCTCGGCTTCGCTTCTCCCTTCGCAGCTTCAACCGCTTTCAAATGGGCACTATCAAAAAAGATTGGGGGATGGTGTTCAGCTTCGTCTTCCTCTTCATAGCTTGAAATGCCCTCAAATGAGTGCTACCAACAAGGGTTGGGGGACGTCGCTCAGCCTCACCTCCCCTTAGTAAATATGTCAAGCGCTCACATGACTTCAACCAAAGAGATTAGAGCACATAATGCACATCTCATTCCTTTAGATGCCACAACAACAAAGTACATGGTAATACAACAGATGCCAAAGGCAAAATATAAATAGCCTCACCAAGTGACCTCCTCACAACAGCCCCCCATGCCACCTTAGGACGCATGCGCAAACACCTACACATGGCTGAAGGGAGGGATGGTACCAAGCCTCTTAAGAGGAGCAATATGTATGATCACATCAAGATGATTACATGCAATAAGCCACGGCTTCCGCTTTGTCTCCACCTACTTTGCTCTGGCGTGCCACCTGTCTTGAAGGCTATGCCTCAGCGGGACGGCCCCATGTTGAGGAATCGACCACCACAACTACACTCTCAACACACCACTCACCTCGAAGGTTATGCCTCAGCGGGATGACCCCATGTCGAGGACTCAGTTGCCATGTCTTTGCTCCAACATGCCTCCACCTTGAAGGTTATGCCTCAACAGGGCAACCCTGTGTTGACTACTTTGCCTCCACAGGCTTCGCTTTAATGTGTCGCCTGCCTCAGAGGCTATGCCTCAGTGGGGCAACCCTGTGTCCACTACTTTGCCTCCACCAGCTTCGCTCTGGTGCACCACCTGTCTGGAAGAGTATGCCTTGATGGGGCAACCTCGCACTGACTACTTCACCACCACGGGTTTTGCTTTAATGCTCTATCTGCCTCGAAGGTTATACCTCAGTGGGGCGACCCCGTGTGGACTACTTCACATCCACCGGCTTCACACCAGTGCACTGCCCGCCTCAAATGCTATGCATGCCTCGATGGGGCGGCTCTGGGTCGAGGACTTCGACGCTATGGCTACACTCCCGACATGCCACTCACCTCGAAGGATCTGCCTCGGTAGGATGGCCCCATGCTGAGGACTCCATTGTCATGACTTCGCTTTGATGTGCGGCTTGCTTCAAAGGCTATGCCTTAGCGGGACGGCCTCACATCGACTACTTCACCTAAACTGGCTTTGCTTTGACACATCACCTGCCTCAAAGGCTATGCCTCAGCAAGGTAGCCCTGTGTCGACTACTTCGCCTCCACTAGCTTTGCTTTGACGTGCCGCCTGCCTTGAATACTATGCCTCCATGGGGCGGCTCCGTATCGACTACTTCGCCTCAATGTGCTTCACTCTGACACCCTACTCACCTTAAAGGCTATGCCTCAGGGGCCAGTCCTGCGTCGAGGACTCTACCGCCACTACTCCTCTCCGACACGTTGTTCGCCTTGAAGGTTATGCCTCAGTGGGGTGACCCTGCATCAAGGACTGCATCGCCACTACTCTGACACACCGCTTGTCTTGAAGGCTATGCCTCGATGGGGTGGTCCTACATCGATGACTTCACCTCAAAAGGCTCTATTCTATTGCGCCACTTGCCTTGATGGCTTTGCCCTGATGGGGCGGCCCTGCGTTAATGACTTCGCCCCCATGGGCTTCACTCTAGTGCACCACCTACCTTGAGGGACACACCTCGGCAATGCAGTCCAATGCCAATTACTTCATCCACGTCGAGGACTCCACCGCCATTGCTCCGTTGCAACACATGGCTCACCTCTAAGGTTATGCCTCAGTGAGATGGCTTCACGTTGATGACTTCATCTCAACAGGCTCTGTTCTGATGCGTCACCTGCCTCAAAGGCTATTCCTTGGTGGGGGCCTTGCATGGATGACTTCACCTCAACATGCTCTGTTCTGATGGGCTGCTCGCCTAGAAGGCTACGCCTCTAAGGTTATGCCTCGGTGAGATGGCCTCACGTTGATGACTTCATCTCAATGGGCTCTGTTTCGACATGTTGCTCGCCTCAAAGGCTATGTCTTGGTGGGGCAGCCTTGCGTCGACGACTTCGCCTCCACGAGCTTCACTCTGGTGCACTGCTTGCCTCAAGGGACACACCTAGGCAATGCAACCCTATGCCAATTATTTCATCTAGTCATCCTGGTTCCAACACTTGGGCCTACCCTTAACAGGTCAAGGTCACTTCCACGACATCATTACCTGAGGACCTTGAGTATTCAAACTCCCGAGGGGCCAGGGCGAGAACCTGTTGCATTTGTTCGCCCCTCAGGACCTCAAATCTTGCAGACGAAAGAGTACTATTGTAGGGGAGCCCCAGCCCCTAGGGTTATCAAGGATATCTAGGAACCCTAGGGAATACATGCATGTGTATCTATCAACTACCATATTGTACTTAAAAGGAAAGTGCCTAAATGCCCTTCTTTAAACATGTGGGCAAAGAGCAAGATGAAGAATTGATTGTCCCTCTCCTCTATATATATGGCCTCATGGTCACTTATAACTTATAAGGGGTTCCTTCCCTGTCATTTGCATTCAATAGTACTTCAACATACCCATTCTTGGCTCCTCTCACTCGGTCCTCCAATGACAAAAGGTATAAGCGTGCCTACTCTTTAACCTTGATGCTACAACAAGATCTAATGCCTAACACCTGGGTGAATCCTACATGGTACTTGCCCGAATCTCGAGTAAACTCTGATGTGGGGGCTATGTTTATTTTTCATGACAAAAATATGATTGTACATCAGTTATCATGTACTTCTGGAAAAGGACTTTTTGCTAACATGGACAGATTAAGTACCCATACGTAGCTGGCACACCAGCTGTTACAAATATAGAGAACGCGTGACACACGAGTTAATCAAGCAAGCTCCTCCCCCACGAAACGTGCGTGCATGGCTGCTGCTTCCAGCTCCAAGCCTGCCTCCCCCAAGAATGGAGACAGGCGTACCGGATTCGCCGCCGCGAACACCGCCCCCCAATTCGAAACCCATTTAAGCGCCCCCCTCGCCGTCCACCCACGCCTTCCTCTCCCAGGACATCCTTTTCCTTGGCGGGAGGTGATCCAAGCGCCCGCGGCGCCAACGTTAAGGCCAGCCGGAACGACTTGCCATGGCCGGCCTGTCGAGCAAGCCCCACCGCCTCGCCGAGGCCTCCACTCCGGCGACGTCGGTGGCCGTGGCGGCGGCGAGGGCCGGCGACGCCCCGCGGGCGCAGCAGCTGCAGGAGCCGGGGCCGGCGGCGGCGGTGCTCAGGCGGTCCGCGGCCTTCCCGCGGCGCCGGCAGCCGCAGCGCCAGCGCTGCGACAGCGAGCGGATCAGGCAGCCCCGGTGCGGCGAGGTGGCCGGCGGCACGGCGGCGGGGTGCGCCGCTGTGTGCTGCTGCTTCCCGTGCGTGGTAGTGGAGGTCGTCGTGCTCGCCACGGTGCGCGCGCCGGCGGCGCTGTGCCGCCGCGCTGTCCGGGCTCGCCGGCGCCGGCGCTCGGCCTCGGCGGGACAGGCGGCGGAGATGTACGATCTCCTTGTGGATGACGGCGGCCTGGCCAAGCCCGGCGAGGCGGTGGCGGCGGTGTGGCCGGCGATGCCCCCGGCGGAGGAGGCGGGGGAGCTGGAGAAGGAGGTGTGGGCGAGGTTCTACGGCGCCGGCTTCTGGAGGAGCCCGTCGCAGCTCGGCGACGAGATCAGGTGATCGCGGACGGTCGCGCTTCTGCGGGTTGTTGACCTCTTGCTCGTGTTCCTTCGTTTTCCATTGGATGGAACCAATGGAGAGGAGCAAAAGGAAACTTGTCTGTCATGCTGCGTTCTTGTTCCACCTTTCTTTTTTTTTTCTTTTCTTTTTTGGGGTTTCCTTAGAAGGGAAAAATAATTCTCTTCTTTGATGCACACTGCATGTAATTAAGTGTATATACTGAAGATGTGGCTGATAA
Source organism: Dendrocalamus latiflorus (assembly GCA_017311315.1). NCBI lineage: Eukaryota > Viridiplantae > Streptophyta > Magnoliopsida > Poales > Poaceae > Dendrocalamus > Dendrocalamus latiflorus. Next base: position 41,464,569 of record CM029652.1, on the reverse strand, counting down.
ACAAATACTTAAAAAATTAAGAGCAAGATGAAACGCACAATATTACCAGAGAGACGCACACATAATGGTGGCATTAAAATAGTATCTGAAGAGGGCACTATATATAGTAGTTTAAATTTTCATTAAGGCTGGGCATTATGCATACTTCAATACGCCGATTGTTGAATTCGTGACTACACTTTGCACGTACAGATGGAATTGACATGAATCCTCGAAGACAAAATTTGTCATGAATCAATCTGAATTTTTTTCACCCGGGAAATGAATGACGACAATAACAAATTGACTTTTTTTTTTGTGGCGGAAATATGTGGAAACGAAGAATTTAGGCCCAGGAAATATGATAGGGCTTTGGTTGGGCCGTGGGCTTCGTTATTGTTGCTTCTAGAGCTAGCACTGGCGTCTTCTCGCCCAGAAAACGTACAGTACAGCATTGCCTTTCAGAAGTTTCTCCATGCATGCGTATGCGTACCGTCTTTGCTGCAGTGCAGGTTCATTAGCTGCCCAGGACAAATCCAACCATCCAACGCATCTAAGCTAAGCTAGCTTCAACTACATCATCAGCTGAAAGAAAATCTGGTTCTGTCTTGGGCAACACCAACCACAATCTGTTGGTTACTTTTGACAAGTTTTCCATGTCCATGAACGATCCATCGTTTTGTGCTGCACAATAAGCCGGTAAGTCATAAGCTATGGCTTTTAACCTTTATGGTTAAACTGAATACCGATAAGCTGCTTTAAAAAGATTGTCCTGATAAATCGCTTCAAAACAACAACAAAAAAATTATCCTATTTGTTAATTTGTTTATTTGAGAGAATACATAATCTATAAACTAAAAAGAATCGAGCCTAATTATGGCTCCAGAGCCCATTGTATTCAAGCTCTGTATCTTATTCAGTGCCCTACAGTTGGCCAGCAACTCCAGTACTCCACACTTTCACAGTGCGTTGGGTAGCAACTGATGATTAGCTGATCGAGCTACAGCTTCGACCGTACCACCAGATCGAGCCAGGCATTCATCTTCCAATCTGGGCAGCGAAGTTCAGTACCTCAAGGGAGGCAAATCAATTTTCTGTTGGCAGTGGCACCTGTGCATTGTTGATGACAAGCCTTGCAGCAGAAATTTTCAGAGCTAAAAGGAGAACATAAGCTAAACATCTATGTTAACAATGTTGGTCAGAACATGGACAGTTAAGTTTCAAAGTATCAATCACACTTGACCAGTTGGGTTATGTTCTGTAGAATGACACAAGTTTTTCGTATGATTGGGTGGCCTTTCTTCCCAATGCAACTCTGCACCTGCAGTCCTGCACCCAGAACAATTTTATTTTATCTATGTAAATTGTTTGTTCTTTGCCTTTATGAAAGCATGCAGAGAGTTTTTCTTCTGTCCATGAAATTGTAATGTTATTTCAGTTTACTAGATGCAACACGGTTTTCACTTTTTTGTCTATTGAATATATAGTAGTGCATGCTTATTCAATCACCGATTATAGTTTTTCGCTAACACTGCAAGCCCTGTTTGTGTCAACGACCGTCTGGTCAAAATTTGTCAGATATTAACGCTTCACTTAAATCTTTATCAGTGTCCGCTGTCGCTCTTATTCATCTTGTGTCACAGTATTAGATTCCTGAAACTTATCTCACTAACCCCAGTACTGTGAGACCAACATTTTTTATGATATAAGACCAGTTAACGTGGGGTGGAGGACATGTGTTTGATTGGGTTCCAATCTTTTAAATCATTGTCTGACTGGAATACTTGATGGTTCTTCATTCTTTTGATGGCGCCCAAGAGTTTCATCTTCTAGTTAGACCATGTGGAAAAGGTAATGTTATTTTACTAGTGGTGTTTTACAAGTGGTCCTTTTCAAGTGATCTTGGAGTTTCTTCTTAGATTGCTTGTTCTCATTCTTAACTGTTTGATTCTTTTCTTTGTACTCGGTTGAGTTGTGAATTGAGTTGTTGCCTTCTTTTGGGCTTATTCTGAGGGGGAGCTTGTTGTTTGAAGTGATGTCAGAAGGTTTGTTTGTTTGTTATACCTGTCATATAATTCATCAAATCCAAGCTTTGAAGATAAATGAGTAGAAGAGCTTTCTTTATCATATTTACTCATATGCTATGCAGCTTTGCTCATGACTAGTAGTAATGAATTTGCTATACTTGAATTAAAATATGATATAGCAGAATGCTCTGACTAGACAGATTATAGCTAGCACTTTGTGATGTTCATCTGAAAGGATTAGTTTAATTCCGAGTCTTCTTTTAAATCTTGACTATGAGGCTTGTATGTTTCATATTGCAATCTTGTTTGTTCACTCAAGTTGGCATGTTATAAATTTTTAGACCATGTGGCCAGTCTAGGATATTTTGGTGATGAATAATTGACAATGGTTAATTTATGATGAATAATTAATGATGTTGCTTACTGTTACTTTAGGTGTGTTGCATGTGTGTGGACTGATATTGGTCAAGTTGGGATGAACTTGTGTCGAAAAATGTTCTTTGGTCTTTGCATGTGCAGGTGGAACATGGAGGCGATCGTGGTCGAAGACGAGGTGGACCGAGACTAGGATGGGACATCTGAGGTTCAGATGATCAAGGATGTCATGTGATGGTCGGGCTCATGCTTAGGGCGCATGGGGATCAGAGATGGATGATACATGTTGGAGCTATGGAGGTGCGGTCTGGAGGCTACGACACGTGGTGGATGATGCGTGGAGAAGCTATGGGAGATGCGGTCTTGGAGGCTTCAACACATGACGAATTAGAAAAGTTGAAATTTTGGAAAACCCGTGTTAGAAAGGATTTCGGGTCCCTTTGTTGTTGGAATTGGATTAGAACTCGTGGGTTTAGGATCAGCCCAAGTTTTGGGCCCTAGACTATAAATAGAGATGGGGTTAGGAGCTAACCCTGTGGCTTTTTAGATGCTAATTTCGTGCTAGGATTTAGGTGTGTCAGAAGGACACTTTCTAGCCACCATGATTCAGAAATAAAATCATAGATCTATTTCGATAAAAATTTGTGGGTAGCACATCTCGTATTTGCATTACTTTGTCCTAGTCCATCGTCGGCTTCATCTCGATTTGCTTTGCGTCATCCTCGATCTAAAGTCCAGTGCGTCATCGCTGATTTCACCTTCGCGCCTCAGTCCACGACATCCTTGTTCCGCACACCGTGAAGAAAGAGTAGAAGTTGTGTTCGTCTCATGTGGCGTCATCTCCCACTGGTCAGTGTGTGTCCAGAGGCAACACTCGGCTTCATTACCAAACGGTTGTTTTCCTACCTTGTAGTACAAGTCAAAAAGTTGTTTCCTCGCCTTGTTCCGTGCGCAAGAGAGCAGCAAACCAAAGCATAGGTCCTTTTGATTTCGACCAGGACATCATATGTTGTCAAAGCATTAATTGCCAACGCATTGCAGAGGAGAAACAAATGGTGCTACAGTATCGAAAGTAGTGCTGTAGCTAAAGTACCCAAGGTAAATAAAAAATTAAACAATAATCTTTATTGTGTTTTTTATTCTTGCTGGCTTTATAGGTTTAGGTAACTTTTAAAACGGATTACAATCATTCACCCCCTCTAATTGCCATTGATGATCCTACAAGTGGTATCAGAGCAGGTTGCAATGACATCAGATTGGGATAATTTTTTAGGTAAGTCACCATTTTTAATGGATCAGATTATCTCTATTGGAAAATACGCACGGAGGTTTTTCTATAAGAACAAGGTAATGCTATTTGGCAAAAAGTTAAAATTCATATACAGTACTTCCTGTTGTTACTATTAAAATACTGATGATGTTGAAGCTAATGCTAAGGCTAAAAATATTTTGTTGCAAGGTTTAAGCAGAAATGAGTTTGTCAGAATTGTTCATATTAAATATGCAAATGAAATTTGGACTACTCTACCTGACTATCATGAAGGTTCTAAGTCTATTAAAGGTGTTCGCCAGAACCAATGTAAAAAGGAGTATTCTAAATTTGAGATAAAACCAGGAGAATCAGTAGATGCACTTTTTGACCGCTTCAATAAGATTATTAGTGATTTACAATATGTTGTCACATATTCTGATTCTGAAAATACTCGTCAAATTTTAAATGCTTTGGATGTGTCTGTTTGGAATGTGTTAGTCACTACTATCAATCATTCTGTTAATATGGAAACACTCACTTTGAATAATCTTTATTCCAAAATGAAAGCACATGGGATTGTTGTTTTGGTTAGGATAAATAAGACTAATTCTTTGGGCTTAGTGACTAACCAAGCTGATAGTTCTTCTATTGTTTCTTTGTCTGCATTGTGCTCTATTTCAGATGAACAATTAGAGGAAATTCCAGAAGAGCAGCTTGTATTTCTCTCCAATAGGGTGACCAAGACAATTAACAACATCAGATCAAGACAAAGAGGAGCTCCAATCAGATGCTATGAATGTGGTGAGCTAATCCACATTAAGATGAATTACCCCAAACTGAGGAGCAAGGAGGTCAAAGATGACAAGGCACCAACTTGTTACTCTTAAACAAGATTGATCCAAACAAAAAATGCAATTATCGCAGGGCAGTCAACAAGATAATTTCAGCACTTGATGAGATTATTTTGAGTGATGATGATTTTGAAAGTGACGATGAGGGCAATGGTAAGATGGCAAAGGTGGTGGACTTTACAGGGATGTGTTTTAGGGCCAACAGTGAGGAACTTAACGATGATGATCTTTATAGTGATCCTGATGAGGTAAAACCTTCTTATACTGATTTATCTCATACTATGCTTAGATTGACAGAGTTGCTCAAAAAGTATAAAAAGAAAATTAAAAATATGATTTTGTTATTGAGAGCTTAAATTCTGAAATCAATAGACTTAGAGCCTCTATTCCTGATGATGAATCTTGTGAGTCTTGCTAAGTTTTACATACTGAGTTGGAGTCTACTAGAACAATTAATGCATCAAATCTGGTTCAACTTAGTAATGTAACTACTAAACTTGATGGATTAAGATTGACACATGACTCTTGTGATAAAAAGTTAAAACTTACAAATGATATAATTGAAAAGCTCAAGTTTAGCTCTTCTACATGTTTAGAATCAAGTATTTCAAATACTCAATCTAAAACTTGCTCTAACTATGAACTGCTAAAAGCTAGACTTAATTCATCACAAGAAACAATTCAACAGATTCTTTATCATGAGATATTCTTTTGTTTTAACTGTCCTAAGTTTAATATGAAAATAGAAGTATTGACTAGACAACTTAATGATTTTGCTGAAAAAGAAAGATTGGCTCAGTCTAGTGCTTCTAAAAATTTTGTGAATAAACCTGTTAAATGCATTATTTGTTTCACTTTGGCTAAAGAAAATGGGTACCTTAAAGACACCTTAGAGAGATTCTCTTTTGGCAAGAAAAAATTGAATATGATTCTAGACAAGTTAAAAACAAGTATAAGAAATTATGGTCTAAAATTTAATTTGTTGAACATGCTAAGAATAATCCTTCTAAGGTTATTAAGTTTCTTGAATCTAAAAAAATTGAAGTAAAAGCTAAATTAAAACAAAATGTGTTCAAATCTACTGGTTTTGTGCAAAGTTCAATTGCTAATGTTGTAGGTCCTAGCTCATCATCTCAAAAGAATTCTAAGTACGTTAAATTTGATTGCACCTACTGTGGAAAAGATGTGCACTTGCATAAATTTTGTTATAGGCAAGCTAAGAAAGAGAAGAATGAAAGATTGAATGCGTTAAGGCAAAAACATGCAACCTCTTTTGTTCCTAGAACTAATGTGAAATCTATGTTTTTAGAGAAATTTTATGATGACTTTAAATCTACTTCATGTGTTTGATTTGGATTTAATTTCAACAATTCATATTCTTTTTGGCATTCTGATCACCCACATGCACATAATTGTGGTTCTAGCTTTTTTGCTCCTATTCGTCGTGTGTCTTAGTACTGGATTCCTATATCTTATTTCACTAACCCTAGTACTGTGAGACCAATGTTTCCTATAATGTAAGAACAGTTGATAAGGATGGAGGACATAAGCTAGATTGGGTTCCGGTCTTTTACTTTATTACTTAATTGGAACTCTTGATAATTCTTTTCTCTTTGATTGCCTCCAAGAGATTTCACTTTTTTAGAATCCATGTTGAAAAGGTGATGACCTTATTGAGTTAGATTGTCAGGTTGCTGATATTCTTTCAAAATCTCTTGATACTTCTCGTTTTGCTCAGTTACGAAGTGAGTTGGGTGTGTTACATCATATGTGATTATTCTGAGGGGGAGGTTGTTGTTTAAAAATTTCAGAAATTTTGTTTAATATACTTGTCAAATAATTAACATGTCCAAGCTATTAAAATTAAATGAATTGTAGAGCTCTCTTTATCATATTTACTCATATACTATGTAGCTTTGATCATGAATGGTTATAATTAATTTGTTATACTTGAACTAAAATATGTCATGCCGGAATACTTTGACTAGATTAATTATAGATAGTACTCTACGATGTTCATAAAAAAAGATTAGCTTGATTGTGAGTCTTATTTTAAATCTTGGCTATGAGACTCGCATGTTTCATATTGTGATCTTTTTATGATCACTCAATTTGGCATGTTATAAAAAAATAAGAAAGAGACAATTGAAAAGATATATGCATCAAACATGGCATGGTACACAAAAAGAATAAGGCACAAAAAGTGCACAAATAAAAAGAAGTGAGCTTCAAGCATTCCACCATCTAAAATAAATATAGTACAAGCATTCCATTATGAAAAGAAGTATAGCACAAATTTCTAAATAAAATTAGACATGATTCACCGTAACTCAACAGACGCAAATTCACGTTTCGCCTTAACTTACTGAACTAGTATAAGCACAATGGGCAGAAAACAATGGCAGCCTTATAATCAGTTGATACTTTGTTAGCCTTCTGTAAGAGCTGGGTGATCCTATTTCACAAAAAGAATGAAAACAAAGTTCGTAATTCACATTAATTTAGTAAATGTGATATTTGCTGGTACCAAACCGAAACAATCAAACATGCATTGGGCCAGCATGCATGGCTCGAGCTCGTAGTGGGCCCTCGCACCACGCACGTACGGCTGGGCCATTCATTCCAGAGGCAATTAATGTCTACCTTTCCTTTGGGCCTACGCCCGTACGAAGCCCAGAACAGAAGCCCCGATCGATCAACCCAGCATTTGGACTAGAGGTGCAAATGGAGCGGATATTTTCCGACCGCCCGTCCGTCCGTTTTAATTCGGATATAATTTGGAGCAAATTTTTGGATATCCGAATGTTTTGTCGGATACGGAAACGGATTCAGATATTTTTTGTCGGATTCGGAAAAAGCATTATCCAACAGATACAGAACTATCCGGATATTTTTCCGGATAGTTACCAGATAGTTACCTGGATAGTTACCGGATATGGAAACGGAGTCGGATACCTGGCCTCTCCGCCGGCCAGGTGGGATCTATGACTCTTCTTGAAATGTAGCATCATTTATTTATATAAGATTGCTTGTTTCGATGGCTGTTGCAACGTCGATACACTCGTATTAGATCTCAGTTTGCTTAATTTGTCTCTGTCACCATGTGAAATTTATTTTTGCGCATTATCCGATTAAATATTTGTGACCGAAACTAACCGTATTCGGAGCGGTATGTATTCGTTCCGTATTCGTGACCGAGAATATCTGCATTCATATTCGTATTTGGCACTATCCGTGTCCAACTCCGACAAAAAAATATGGAAAAAGATATGGGACGAGTAATATCCGTCCGTATGCGCTCCGTTTGCACCCCTAATTTGGACACACGCGGATGTCTATTAGACGCGCGCGTGCTGGAACCACAAGCAATGCACACATGACGCATCATCGACTTGACTTCCCTCCACAGTAGCGTGTCGCGATTTCACCCCCTTTCCCTAACTTCCTTTGTGATAGATCACAGACAGCCGGCCGTTCGCTAGGCCATCCGTAACCCACACTACATGCTTTAACCGGGAGAATCACCTCTAACAAGATAAAACTTTACCACCGTGAATTCAAACATTCTACTTTTGTATACACACATACACAAAAAAAGAACTTTTCAAACAAAACTGAATTTTAAAAGCAATTCGAATTTTTGTTGGATTTTGACTTCTTGTGAACCTTGGATTAATCTTTCACCCATTCTAGCTATTCACGCCGTCAATTCTCTGCCAAGCCATCCTCCCTGTTCATTTCCGCGTGCAACACGATCGTCGCACTATTCACGGTCCGAAAAAAAATCGTTGTCGCTCTGATCTTTTCCACCACCGCACCTTCTCGTTTCTTCCCGCTGTGCCACACCGCTGCAACCGGTCAGAGACCGTACCGTCTCGTTCTTCCTACCCCTGACATCCCCCTTAATTGCCCTGGGAACGCGTCACACCACCGACAACTCCCCACCACCGCCTCTGCTCTCCCCGCTCTCACAGCCAACTCCTCTTGTGCCACAAATTCTAGTGCCTACCAAGCCTGCTGCTGCCAGCTAGTCACCGTACCATACCTCTTAATTGCCGTGACCACCACTTGGCGAAGTGCCGTCCTTACCCCACTCCTCACCGCCTTGCTACCCACTCTCTGCACTCTCACTGTGCCTCCCCCCTCACAGTCGACCTGATGCGCTCTGTAACTTTTGACCTCCGCAATGACATGCCCGAGGTAGCCCATACCTCCTCTCTGCCAGCCACGCTATGCCTCCTCGAGCCTTCCTGACCCGACAATGTGCCATTGCCGTCTAAGCCCAACCCTTGTGCCAAACTGCCTTCCTCACCCTATTTAAAGCCCCGAGCTCCTCCTGTGTGATGCATCGGTGCCCAAGGTAAACCTCCACCACCCCAATTGCTCCAACAATCACCACACCACCGGCAATCACCCGAAGACTCCAAAGTAAGCCATATTTCAATCCCCATTAATTAGTCGATTATATTCCAATTGCACTCGTCCGTAGCATCCTCATACTCCTAGAAACACCACCAAAGCTTTGCCATAGCTTCCTGAGCTCCCTTCTTCTCTGTCACCGAAGTTTGCCACCCGACCATGAAGCCTCACTTTGGACAGCCCAACCAGCGAACCCCGACCCAAGCTGTCACTCCTTTGAGCCTTTTCTAACCCTAGAGATGCTCAAACCCTAATGATATTTTCTCATGAACCCACCAAAAATCCCTATACCATTCAAAAGTCACGAGGAAGGAAGACCTCATCGCCGGCAATCGCCAGACTTCCAGCCACTCTCAACCTAAAAAATGGAACCCCTGTAGCACTAGCAACCCATCCATGGTCCACGATTCCATCGCAACCACCGTAGCACATCCAGTTGTCGTCGCTCATATCCCTTGCTCTTGGTCACTACAGTGCCGACCGAATCACTGTTCATCACTGTAGCAATCGGATCCGCTGTGAACAGTGACTGAACCCGTTGTAAATAGTAAAACCCACGATGAATAGTACCCATACCCATTACTGTTCACAAAACCCTAAAATACATATACATACACACACACACACACATATATATATCTATCCATTTTGTCCATTTCGAGGCTGTCTACCATTTTCCAGCTTCGTTCTCCCATATCAGATGTCAATAAAGCCCAAAACCACTAAAGCACATTTCCAAACCCTAAACCTAACATGATCCGAGCTTTATCATTCATCGAAACCATAAAAACGCATATATATATACCCATTTTGGTCATCTTGAACCCATCTACACCATACACAGCTATGTTCCGCCACCCTAGACTTCGATAAAGCTCTAAACCACCCAACTAATATTTCAACCCAAAAACCCAATACCATCCATACCTGTAGCCATTCGCCGAAATCCATATAACACCTGTATACATCTGCAACCACCTCGAACCTATCTAACCCTGTCCCAACTCTGTTCAACCAAACCAAACACCACCAAAATCGTAACCACCCAATCTATTTTCTTTGCGCCTTTTGGTTATTTTATTGTATTTTGTTTCCAACATGCATTCCGGCAAAGTAGGAACTCATTTGTATTCATTTTCCCTTGCTAGTATTCTGATCAAGAATGTTGGTCAACAGAAGAACTACACGAGCAATTGAAGCAGGCCTAGAGCCTACAAGAAAAGACCGAAGATATCAAAAAAGGAGGCAAGTCCTTATATTGATCATGTTGAGCCTAAGTTTCAAACACAATATTTTGATTTCAAATACAAATGCATGCTTGACTTTATTGTGTGTATAAATTGCCTAGCTACACCATACAGTGAAACCTCTTATCTTCCCTCTTGATATTATCTTACTCTTGTCACCATAGGAACTCTTGTCACCATAGGATTATCACAATAATAATATTGTCAAATAATGGTTGTGCTTAGATATGCTTTAGAGATAATAGTAAATACGACACAAACATTGCCAACAGAAATTTAAAACATGATAATGGTAGTGGTAACATGGGCTACTACTGGAAACAGGGGATTTTTATAAAATGATGGGAGACCCGGGCAAGAGGTTGACTTGAGACTGGTGCAGGTACTGCTCGAGGTCTAGATGGTTGGGTTTGTCTCACTTGAGTCGATTAAGGACCAAATCTGTGTGCGCTCATTTCTACACTCACCATACAACCACAAGTCTGGTATAGGATGGACCTAGCCGACTAATTTGTTTTGTTTCAATATAGTCTCCTGCGCTAGTTGGGGGTGACCTACGGGGTCATTGCCCGGGGAAGGATATGTTTGGGGGTGAATCTATAGGGGTCACTGTCCGGGAGAGACTCGAAAGATCTCTGCCCTGAGAGAGAGTGCGCTCGCAATAAGCTAATAATGGAGTCCCTTAGCATTGTGGTGGCAGAACTCTAGACTTGGAGAAAATAACGAAACAAGTATTGTAAAGGCCTTGTTATGGTTACTCAATCGCACGCCTTTGAAAACGTATGATGGCTGATATTACGAGATAATCATATATTGTGGGTAAACTTGTGCACCTCTACAGAGTGTTAATAATCTATTCGAATAGCTGTACCCCCAGTCATGGGCGACGTGTTGAAATACCACAGTGTGTAGTTTTCACAAAATGGTTATTGGTATGAGAGTAAGGTAAAGGACACGGGCTGTGGTCCATGGACCGAACATGTGAAATTCCTATGAAGAGAGTTGCTGCCACATAGTCAAATACTTGTGGACATTTTACTTATTTATTTTATTTCAGTTAAAGTGGATAAGTCGTAGGATTGAAATCTAATTATGATATAATATTGAAAATCTGGTTTTACACAAAAGAAACATAAAACCATCTTTGAATTAACCTTGCATATAGATGCTAGATCTATAAATGCTTTCTGCTATAACGACTTGCTAAGTATTGTTGGTTGTACTCAATCTTACTATATTTCCACCACAACACTTACCAAAAGAAAAAAGAATACTTCAAGTTTTCACATTAGGGTTACGACCGCACTCAAGTGTTCTTGTAGAAAGTTTCTTCGATTCTTCTATATGTGAGTTGAATTTTTGGGCTTGAATGGCCGTAAAGTTGTTAAAGTTAACCGTTAGGTCCTATTTTAGTCAAATTAACCCTATTGAAATATTTGTGAGCAGGCATGATACTCCTTCTGTCCATCGTAACTGAACTCCTAGATTGTTACGGAAGGTAACGCCGGCCCTCACTACTACAAAAAGGTTTATATTAGATGTCTCATCATAGACGGGTAACCAAAATTGTCAGTGTTAAATATAATAACAGATTGTTTAGGTTTACAGACCATCTGTGTTGCTACCAACGCTAAAAACCATCTGTTTTGCTGCCAACGCCAAACTCAGATTCTAGAAATCGACTTCCAATTCAAAATTTTCCAAGCTTTTAACTCGCAAAAAAGAAATTATCGAATAATTTTTATTTGGAGTTTTCAATTGATCAAAATCACAAAATTTCAACATCGATTTGTAAAATCTCACCTCGGATTGTCACCCCCACACACACACCCCGTGGCCATGGTGGACGCTGAGGATGGGGTGGAGGCACATGCAATTGGTTGGAGAAAGTGCTGGGGTGATGCCGGTGAAGCTCGGTGGCACATATGCGCGGTTAGGATCACGTGAAAAGGTCTAGAATACTGTTGTAATAAACTATTGCAAGTTTTGAGAAGTGGTTAAATGGTTTTGCAAAGATTGCATTTGGTTTGGACTGAATTCTGGAAGTCCTAGAAATATCGAAAGTACCGCAGGTATAAATGCGGTCATACCGCAGGATGGTAGTACCGCAGGTGTTTTTGCAGTAGTATCATGGGGCGATAGTACCGACGAAGTAGTGGTATGTTTTTTCCAGACAAATCCTGTGCGAAGAGCGAAGGTGCGAAAGTACCGCTTTAGGGAGTGGTAGCACCAGCAGTGTAAGTGCGGTACTACCGATCTTTCCAGAAAAATAGGGTTTTGGGTATTTGAGTCATAGATTGAGTTAGAATAACCTAGATCATTGGATTAAGGTTGCATAATGTATCTCTTGGCTAATGTAGGTCAAGTTGTGAAGAAGTTGTGTCTAGAAATGATTTCTTTGTTTTTAGAAGTGCAGGGTCGCTTGGAATCAACTGTGGTCAATAGCGATGATTGGGGCTAGGCTCATGGAGAAGTTGAGGCCCAGAACAATCGAGGATACTGGGTGAGACGGTAATCTCAAGTATGGCACGAAAAAGGTAGGAAATATTGAAGGCCAGTTTGAACGATGGGATAGCGCCATGTGGCTTGCACGGGCCAAGTGAGCCGTAGTTTGGTGGAACTGGAACGGGAGAGACTTGGCAACACGTGGTAAGCCAATGGTGCACCTACATGTGGCAAGCATGGTGATTGCTTGCAGTGGTTGGTGATGACTGGGTCAAGGAAGGGTATTTTAGTAGTTTGACTAAAATACCAGAAACCATCTTAAATCAAAACCGTGGCACATGAACGATGTGTTAGAGAACTGTTTTAGTCAAGGTGGATCCAGTTGGGTCAAGGCTAAGAATTTAGTAGATGCACACTTATGTGCTTTGAAAAGTTTGCATAAGTGAACTTGTGTGAGTAAAACCCATGTGTGTGGGTTAATGGGTTTCTCTAATGTAATAGTAGATAGTATACACTAAGATGGATAGGTGGGTAGTTGCCCACCTATAAAAGTGGGTTGGGATGGAGACATGTGTGGTTAACCATCCAATCTATCTCATGTGCTCTCATCTCTAGGGTTAGGGTTTAGGAGTAAGTACCTTGGGTGCTCTTTGTCTTCCAAGGTACAGTGGTTGTAAAACCAATCTTCTCAAGTAAGCAATACATCAATCTGTATGCAAGTCTTGAGTCCCTATTGTTTTGATTGATGTGCCTTGGTTTTGGTTGGTTTTGATCTTCCCTCTTCCCTTCTCGTGATATTGCTGTGCCAAGGACGTATAAAAGATAAAGAAAATCCTTGGGAATATATCTTCATCTATCTAGACACTTTGATACAAGATTCATGAGAAAAATCTGGTTTTGCTTGATTTGGCCTCATAGTGTTATTTCTTGATCTGAAGGTTTTTTTATATGATTTCTTTTGTGTTCTTGCTTGCTGGGACATATGGGAACATATCTAAAGCTATCTTGGCCATCTTCTACCCACGAGCAAGTTATATTCACCGTTTGGGGTTTTGGCTCGGTTTCGATGCAACCTTCCGACAAACCAGAAAAGGTCTTAATTTTGGCCATGATTTTCATGATTGTTTATTGGAATAGGTTCACAATACCCTAGAGAATATCCCTGCAAATTTTCATGTCATTTGAATCTACAGACCAAAAGTTCTCTCGATTCTTGTTTTTGAACTCGTGCTGAAATTTCTGTTCATCAAGGAAAGGTAGTATCGCAGTGAAAACAAAGGTACTTCCAAAAATCAATAGTACCATAGTGCAAACAAAGGTATTTCTAAATATTGGTATTATCTCAGTGCAAATAAAGGTACTTCCGATTTTGTTGATTCTTCTCCAAAAATTTCAGCAGCTTCTCTTGCTCGTCCTGTGATGGTTTTTCATTCTAATCTTCATAGCTTTATAGCTATTGGAGTGAAGTAGTGTTGAATACTTGGGGAAAGTTAGAAGGCACCATTCACCCCTCCTTTGTTGCCATATTCGGTCTTTCAATTGTTATCAGAGCCCGATTAGCTCTTTTCATAGATCTTAACCGGTCTTTAAAGTCATAGCAGTAGACAAGTATTCCATCAAGCCGCCTATCTTCGATGGGGTCGACTATCTATTTTAAAAGTGTAGGATGGAGTCTTACATACAGGCTCAAGGCTATGCGATTTGGAGAAAGGTTCAGACCAGATTCGTTGTTCCTGCCGATGAGTACATCACGGCTATGAATACGCCAGATGTGGAGACAAATGCTAAAGCAAGAAACATCATCATTCAAGGCCTTAGCTGGAGTGAGTTTGATCGCATCTCTTATTTCACGTCGATGTTTGACATCTGGGTGATCCTCGATGCATACCATGAGGGCACCACTCAGATCAAGACCATCCGATAGGACCAATACAAGCGAGAATACAAAAAATTCAAGATACTTGCCGGTGAGTCCTTGGATGAATGCTTTGGCGGATTTCACAAGATTCTGATCAACCTCCGAGCTATTGGTCTCACATACTCAAACTCGGACAATGCTCGTCAGATGCTTTCTGCCTTGGACCTCAGGGTTTGGGAGATGAAGGTGACCACCATCAAGGACACTACTGATCTATCGACCTTGACTCTTGATACATTATACTCATGCCTCAAGACTCATAAGATCGACATCGTCTCTCGTAAGACAAAGTCATAGTCGATGGCCTTGGTCACCGATCCCACTTCTGCCACTGAAGCATTGTCTGATGGTGCTTCTGGATTCTCTTTGGCTGCTTTTGTGAGATGAGCGATGACCAGTTTGAGCAGTTTTTAGAGAGTGACCTAGCCTTCCTAGCCAGAAAATTCTCACATGCATATAAGAGGGTTAGAGAGAGGAAGATAGGAGGTCCAGTGATTTGCTTCGAGTGTGGTGACCCCAACCACATTCAAGCAAATTGCCCCAAGCTAGAGAAGGGCAAGAACGGCTACAACAGTGTGAGGAAGAACAACTACATCGGCAAGAACTGCAACAAGAAGCTCTTCCATCGCGTCCTCACCACCTTCGACAACTTTGACTTCAGCGACATGGAGGGCTGGAGTGATGACGATAGTGAGAATGATCCGTGAAAGGACACCAAGGAAGATGACGACTTCATCGGCATGTGCATCATGGCTGATGAGAATGGCGTCAGCGATGACGATCTCTATAATGACTTCGATGAGGTATATTCTTCCTACGACTAGCTCAATGATGCTTTTCTCAAGTTAGAAAAGTTTTATACTAGGTCTAGGACTAGTTGTGGTGAGTTAGAGAAGGAGGTAATGAGTTTATCATGAGAGCTTACTTCATTTAGATCTGCTCCCTCCCATGATGACTGTGATGTATGTGTTTTCTTGTTTAGAGATATGGAAAAGATAAGGACCTCGCATGATAGTGTGATTTTTGGATTGGATTTGCTTAAGGTAAAGAATGTTAGTTTGCTACTGAACTTGAATCTGTTTCCACGCAATTTCAGGACATGTGTGATCACAATAAGAAAGCTTGCTCAGTATGCTTCTAAGGCACCTGTTAGCTCATCATGCAATAATTGTGAAAAACTAAAATCTGAATTGATTGCATTAGATGAAAAATGTGTGAAGCTAACTAAGGATCTACTAGAGAAGCCAAAATCTGATTGCTTGTTCTGTTCTGAGGTTGAGGAGAAAATGGGGAATATGCAGGAGACATTTAGGAAGAGTTACGAGGCCCAAATGGCTAGGATTAGAACTGCCCCCTGTGTGTCTTGCGAAGCCCACAAAGTTGAGGCAGCCGTGCATAAGGATAGATATGCACGTGCTATTCAATCTTCTCCTTCTGGTTCTTCTTTCTCTCCTTCTGGTACCTCATCCTCTGCTTCTCCTTGTTCTTCTTGTGCTTCTCTTTTTCAACAGTGTGAGTACCACATGAACACTCTCGAAAAATTTATTGGAGGCAAGAAAAGGCTCAATCTTATCCTAGACAAATCTAAGATTTACAAGTTTAATGAAGGTGTAGGATATGATTTTTTAGAGGATATGAGAAAACATCCACCTACTGTTGTTAAAACTATAGCAGCAAGCATGATCAAGGTTGAGCTTGAGCCTAAGAAAATAGTGTTTATGTTTGTGGACTTAGTGCAAGGGATTTCTGACAGTAAGGACTATTTCGACCTCTCAGAAGAGGAAGTATCATTGCACTTTCTATCAGAAGGATGGACATATGGTTGAGTTGCATGCGAAGATCACATGTAGAGATCGTATTCACGCTCTTAGGGGTATTCAATGTCAGCCCTAGACTTAGAGTGCTCCTAAGACCATCATGAGGTCTAGAGTCGTAGGCAGTTCTCCTAATTTGTCTGGTTTTAGGGAGCATCAAGGACTTGGTTTTTAGACTTCTTCTGGTTTTAGTCCTCGAGTTGCTTTTAGTCAGGATTTCTGTTGTCTTGAGGATAGATGTCGTTTTCCCCATCAAGGTAGCTATCTGCGGCATGATCAGCATACTTGGTCAAATATGCTCTTCTATAGCGGTCAGACCTAGCAAAGGCTTGAGGTCTGCTTCTGGACCATTTGGTTCTGTGAGAGGCAGAGTGTGTAGAGTAGCTAGAGGTTAGTCTTCTGTTTTTGTGACTAGATGTATTCCTCGTCATGTGACTCAGTACTGGGTTCCTAGATATGCTCTTATTTATTCAAGTACTAAGCCACCGATGTTGTCTTCTCACTGACTCTGGTTTGCTAGTGCTGGGAACAGAGAGATTGGCCTGTTGACTTTGGCTGTTCTCGTCACATGATCGGAGACTCCGATTGATTTTCTTTGGAGACTATCACCTTTGGAGACGCTTCAACAGGTCGAGTCATTGCTAAAGGTATTATACGCATTAATGATTCTTTCATTCTTAAGAATGTGGCCTTAGTCAGTGAGCTATGTTATAATTTACTATCTGTTTCTCAGCTTACCGATGACGATTTTGAGGTAAGCTTCAAGAAAAATTCTTGTAAAATTCTTGATTCTTCGGGGAGTCTAGTTTGCGAGATTTTTTGATTTGGGAGAATCTTTCATGCTGATTTTGTCGAGTCTTCTGGTGATTCTCTCAGGTGCTTAGTCGCTTCCAGGTCCTGTGATCTCTCTTTTTATTATAGGAGACTTGGTCACATTGGCTTTGATCACTTGACCCGAGTTAGCGGCCACGATCTCATTCATGGTTTGCCTAAGCTCAAGATGGTCAAAAACTTTGTTTGTGCTCCATGCTGGCATGGCAAGATAGTTGCTGCTTCCCACCCGCCAGTCACTGACTATGACCGACGCACCAGGATAGCTTCTGCATATGGATACTGTTGATCCAGCTAGAGTGCAGTCGGCCGGTGGGAAGTTGTACGTTCTTGTTGTGGTCGATGACTTCTCGAGATTTTCTTGGGTGTTTTTCTTAGCCTCGAAGGATGAGACCTTCAGTCATTTTTGTGGTTTGTTTAGTAGGTTGTCAGTTGAGCTCCCTGGTGCCTTACAAGCAATCCATAGTGACAATGGCACAGAGTTCAGGTACTCCTACTTTGAGAGCGTATGTGATGAGACAAGTGTACAACATCAGTTTTTTTCTCTGCATGTCCCTTAGTAAAATGGCATTGTGGAGAGGAAGAACTGTACCTTGGTCGAGATGGCCTAGACGATACTAGACGAGTATGCTACACCTAGGAAGTTTTGGGTTGAGGCTATAGCCACCGCATGCCATGTTTCAAACAGAGTTTTTCTTATGGCACACTTGCATCGCACTTCTTATGAGTTGAGGTACAGGTGAAAGCCTAGTGTCACTCATTTTTGTGTTTTTGGTTGCAAGTGTTTTATAATGAAGTTTGAGAACCTTGATAAGTTCGAGTCTCACTCATCTGATGGCATCTTTTTGAGTTAATCAACTTCTTCATGGGGTTATAGAGTCTGGAAGAACGAGACTAGTAGGATGATAGAGACCTGTGAGGTTACTTTCGATGAGGCTAGTCTTAGCACTAGGTCTGATATCTCAGGTCTAGTTTTGCAGTCTGAGACCATCTTTGTAGATGATGAGGATGATGGAGATGAAGGTATTTTACCTGATCCAGTCCATCCTTCCCTTGAGGTACCTGCTTCTACCACTACGCCTCAGGGAGATTAGCCCTTACCTTCCAGTTCTTCTAGAGCTTGTTGCTCTACTCCTACCTCCATAGCCCATGAGGTAGAGTCCACTTCTTCTCATCCAAGACCTCCTCGACATATTCAGTGTCGTCATCCTCCAGAGCAGATCATAGGAGATCTTCTTGAGCATGTCATGTGCTCAAAGTTTGGCTTATCTTAGTTTTGTCTACATTTTGCCTTTGCCACATCTTTCAAGCCCAAAGATATCTGTCATGCACTTTCTAATAAGCCTTGGGCCAATGCCATGCATGAGGAACTAGAAAATTTTGAGAGGAATAAGGTCTGGTCGCTTGTTGAGCCCCCTAGTGGTCATAATGTCATAGAAACTAAGTGTGTCTTCAAGAACAAGTAGAGTGAGTATGGGGTAGTCATTCGAAACAATGCTAGATTGGTAGCTTATGATTTCTCCCAAATTGAGGGTTTAGATTTGGGGAGACTTTTGCTCCTGTAGCTAGGCTAGAGGCTATTAGGATTCTGCTTACATTCGCAGCGTCTAAGGGCTTCAAGCTATACTAGATGGATGTCAAGAGTGCCTTCCTCAATGGGTATATTAAGAAAGAGGTCTATGTTAGATAGTCTATATGTTTTGAGAACCCCAAATACCCAAACCATGTCTTCAAGCTTTTCCGAAGCCTTGTATGAATTTAAGTAAGCCCCTAGAGCTTCGTATGAAAGGCTTAAGTTCTATCTGTTGAATCATAGATTTGAGATGGGTAAGATAGACAAAAACTTATTCATTCCTAGGCATGGCAATGATCTTCTGCTAGTCCAAATTTATGTGGATGATATTATCTTTGGTGGCTCTTCTCGTGCTATTATTCCCCTGTTTTCCGATGTCATGAGTACAGAGTTTGAGATGAGCATGATGGACGAGATGAGTTTCTTCCTCAGCTTCTATATCAAGTATACTCAGGAGGGTACCTTCTTGCATCAAGGCAATTACACTCGAGACCTTCTGAGATGCTTCGACGCGAGTGATGGCAAGCCAGTGTCAACTCCAATGGCGACCTCGATTGCACTTGAAACTGACGAGGATGGCGAGCCTATAGATTAGAAGGAGTACCATAACATGATTGACTCCCTCCTGTACCTTACTATTTCGAGGCTGGACATACATTTCACCGTGTGTCTGTCTACTTGATTTCAGGCCTCTCCTCGTGATTCTCACCATTTGGCGGTGAAACACATATTTAGGTATCTTCGAGCTATTTTAGACTATGGTATTTGATACTTTTCTGCTTCCTATCTTTCCCTTAGAGTCTTCTCCGACGTAGACTTTGCTGGCCGTAAGATAGATAGGAAGAGCAGTTCTGGTACTTGCCAATTCATTGGCTTTTCTCTTGTTTCTTGGTCTTCTAGGAAGCAGTCCAGTGTTTCATAGTCCACCGCAGAGGTCGAGTATGTTGCAACCACTAGTTACTGTAGTTAGGTGCTTTGGATAGTTTCAACCTTGTGGAACTTTAGGTTAGCCATAAATAGTGTTTCTCTATTTTATGATAATACTTCTGCCATTAACATTGCTAAGAACCCAATGCAACACTCTAGGACCAATCACATAGACATCAGGTATCATTTCCTTAGAGACCATGTGGAAAAGGATGACATAGTGCTTCAGTTTGTGGAGAGTGACCACCAGTTGGCTGGCATTTTCACCAAGCCTTTAGATAGCTCGAGGTTCTTGACCTTGCAGGGAGAGCTTAGGGTGATGTCCTTATGGCTTAATCTAAGGGGAACATCATGTGTTTTCTGTATTATATGTACATTTTCATTCTGTTGCACTTTATTTATTGGGTGCATTTAGGTTAGTCTTTCTAGCATAGACTAGAATGTTTTTCATTCTCAGTTGGTTAGACTTCTTCATCTCATCTTGTAATTCTACGATGCTACTTATTAGTTACCTCTCTTCTCACTAGGTTGAGTTCACTAGTTCTTTTAAGTCTAGCAGGGGTTGGGCCCCCTTGGGTAGACAAGGAACATGTTTACTCCCTTGTATTTTAGATGACCAGCTAATAGTGCTAGTCATATGGGGTAGATGAGAGCAAGTTTGAGCAATAGTAATCCTTCTATCTTATATATGCTTTAAGGACTACCATTTCTTCATTTTTTTCAAGCTTTTTCTCCTTTTTGCTTTAGTTCAAAAAGATTTCATTTGAGATTTTCTTGAGCTTAACCCTGACATAACTCAATTTGAACAAATTGCTTCTAAAACTGACTCACTTGCTGAAGGGGAGCCGGAATCTTTATGTCATCATATTTAAATTTAGCAATATGCATTGTAATATAAATACATAGAGCCCTAATTATTATCCTTGTGTGACATGATAAACCTGTTTTATCTCTTACCATAACTTATGCTTGATTTCTAGATTTATCATGACCTTCTATGTGTAGCTTAGCTCTTGCCATGCTAGCTTTCTTAAATATAAAAATTTTGAATTAAATCATGCCTTGCTCTATTGAATCCTATTATGATTAATGTCATGTCAAATAAGCTAAATTGAGTCTTGAATCTGCATTGAGCTTTAGATTGAGTTATTCTAGCTCATTAGTGAAGCATGAGTTAGTATTAACTCTTTGTTCTTGAACAATGCAAAAATATCTCTTTTGTGTGAAAAATTGACCTCACAAATCCTTTCTCATGAGATGACTTGCCATTGCACTAGACATGAAGTCAGGAGGATTTTTGGATGATCAAGATCACTTTCTTAAGCTTCTTGATTGGAATGGTCAAATAAAATTTGAGATCTAGCACATGGCGAAAGAAACTAAATTATGCGAAAAATGGTTGAAGCTCAGCTAAAACAAAAAATGAATTCAAAATTTGCCAAATGTGCTAAATTTGCTCAACTACAAGTAATATCAAGTGTTTAAACAAAATATTTTATTTTTAAACTTGTAGCACTCTAAATTGACTCAATGATAGCTTCTTGGTTCCATTTAGCATATTGACATAGCTTGTCTCATTTTTGGACACTCTTGGCTAAATTATGAACTTGAGCACCTAGACATGTTAAGAATCCTTTTAATTTCAGATAATTGCTTATGTGGCTTTAGCTTGGTTACACATGTTTTGCCATGATTTAGATAGCACATTCACATTCATGGCTTGATGTAATACTTAGAAAGTCATTTTGGATAATATTCATGGCTCCTAAATGCTACAAATGAATAAATTGTAGTCACTTTGATTCATTCATGCTCTATCTTCTTCCATGCAACTTGATGATTCCATTGTCAAAGAGGAAGAAAGATTGGTAAAAATAGAACTACAGCGTGATTTCAAGTTTTCATGAAAAATCTTTTTTTGGAGCCTTTTTGTGTTGCTATGACTTTCTTGATCTTTCGATCACTTCTTACGATGACAAAGGTCAAATCGAACACTTGTTCTTTAATATGGACTTAGAGTAAGACTTCCCAACACTTTTGGTAGATATAAAGTTTTTGTAGAAAGTTATGATTTTTAGTAACTTCTATCTATCTCTTTCTCAAATGGTCATGTTTAGCTCTTTGCAATCCTTCTTTGACCATTTAGAGCTCTCTTTACAAAATTCTTCCTTTTTTTCGAAAACCACCTCCAATTTACATTTTTGAAGAATTGCCAATGGGTTCATTAAGGGGAAGATTGAAGGACCATGTGAAAAGGTCTAGAATACTATTGTGATGAACCATTGCAAGTTTTAAGGAGTGGTCAAATGGTTTTGCAAAGATTGCATTTGGTTTGGACTGAATTATGGAAGTCCCAGAAATATCGGAAGTACCACAGGTATAAGTGTAGACGTACCATAGGGAAGTAGTACCGCAGGTGTTTTTGCGGTAGTACCACGAGGTGGTAGTACCGACGAAGCAGTAGTATGTTTTTTCCATAGAAGTCCTGTGCGAAGAGCGAAAGTGCAAAAGTACCGCTTTGGGGAGCGGTAGTACCGGCATTATAAGTGTGGTACATGTCTTAGCTAATGTAGGCCAAGTTGTGAAAAACTTGTGCCAAAAAACGATTTCTTTGTCTTCGGATGTCCAGGGTCACTTGTAGTCAATTATGGTCAATGGCGATGATCGAGGCTAGGCTTATAGAGTAGTTGAGGCTTAGAACGATCGAGGATGTCGGGTGAGACGGTGAGCTCAAGCATGGCACGAGAAAGGCGAAAAATGTTGAAGATGAGTTCGAATGGCCGGATGGCGCCATGTTGCTTGCATGGGCCAAGTGAGCCGTGGTTCAGTGGAACCGGGACGGAAGAGACTTAGCGATGCGTGACAAGCTAACGGTGCACCTACTGTTGGAAATATGCCCTAGAGGCAATCATAGAGATGATGATATTTCGTTGTATCCATGATTTAATAAATGTTCCTTGAATATTGCCTTTGTGTTGATTAACAAGTATGTGACTTGTTTGTGAAACTCTTTACTTATATGGTTATTCTAAAGTTGTCCCTAGTCGGAGTTCATGTGAGGACACACGTGAATAATGGATTAGCACATGTATCGGTTGATGACCATGTTTCACAGGTCATAGACATGGAGATGTCAAACCAATAATGTGGACACATGTTTAGAACATGGGGTTGGACCGACCCAACATGAGACATAACATTTATACTTTTGGTTCTCTCTCTACACAATGTGTACGCCTTGTCTTTAGACCTAAGATTGTCGCATGTACTTGAGATGTGAATCGACCTACTTAGGGGCTATCAAACGCTACTCCGTAACTGGGTAGTTATAAAGGTAGTTTTCGGGTTTGTCATGAAGCATGCTGCGAGGCATGGTCAGTCGAGATGGGATTTGCCCCTCTCTATCTGAGAGAGATATCTCTGGGCCCCTCGAGTGATCGGATCCAGAAATGCATGGCCATGCTACTTAAGGTTAAGAGTTAACCTAGTAAGGGATTCCGGATCACAGGATCGAGAAAGAGTGGTCAGCTTGGAGCTCGACCAAATATCGTGAGGCAAAGGGATTGGCATGTACATAAAGTTGTGATGGTTCGTTCGATATGATCTTTGTGTATGTTTAGGAGTTGGCACGTCTTGCTAGAGGCCGCTACCAACTATTGACCGAGTAGGTAAACTCGTGTCATGTCTAAACATACGTGAACCCATAGGGTCACACACTTAAGGGCTGAAGCCTAATTCGGATTGGATCCGGGTTGGACTGGGTATTGAGTCCTAATGGGCCTCCATTCGCTGAAGCCCATTATAAGGACGTCTATAAAAGGAGGGCAAGGGCGCACAGGGTTTGGAGAGAATTTCGTGCCCTCCTCAAACCCTGGCCGCCACCCCTCCCACGCCCTGGGCGCTCGCGCGGATCTAGTAATCCGGCGTGCGTCGCTTCCTCCCGTACGTGTGGATACCTTTTGGCGGCGCTGCATCTGTAGCGTTTGGACGAACCGCAAGAGAGGAGTTGGACGTTGGACGCCGCGACGAGGACGAGGAAGTAGTACGACTACTCTGCCCCGACGTGCTGCATCAATTCCGCACCTGCGCGTCTAGTGGTAATTCCGTGATCTATAACTGCAGTGATCTTGGTTTACGGGTAGAATTTTTTTTAATTTGCGCTAGCGTAGCCAACCCGTAATCCTTCACCTACACGTGGCAACAGGGGTGGATCTACAGTAGTTCATGGGTGTTCAGCTGAACACCCAAAATTTTTGACAAAAAACCTAGTATATATAGGGTAAATTACATATGTATATATAAAATTGGGCTAGTTTAACTATTTTGGGTCACAATCTGCCGGCTGGCCCGATCGCCCGAGGGAAAGCACTGCAGCTTGCGTCCGCGTGCGTGTGCCCGAGGGAAAGCCCAGCCCATTTGCTGTGCGCCTGCTCCCCCAGCCCCATTTCCCCCGACCCCTAGACCCCGATCCCCATTTCCTGCCTGCTCGAGCGACCGACCCGACACGGCGACGCAATCCACCCTAACCCTAGTTGGCGACTCGGCACCGACTGCGCCTTCGGCTCGCCGCCCGCGTCGATCTGGGCTCCGCTCCAGCCCTCCGCTCCGCCGCTCCGCACTGGGCTCCACCACTCTGCTCTGGGCTCCAGCGCTCCGCCCCTCCGCTCCGCCGCTCTGCTCCGGGCTCCGGCGCTCCGCCCCTCCGCTCCGCCGCTCTGCTCCAGGCTCCGGCGCTCCGCCCCTCCGCTCCACCGGGCGCCGGCACCGCGAGGTCCGCCGTCCACGACACCGCCAGATCCCAGATCTGGCGGTCCGGCCCTCCGCTTTGCCCGTCCGCCGGCACCTTGACGGTGGGCCCAACTGCGACACCGCACCATCACCTCCGGGCTCTCCGCTCCGCCGCGGCGCCGCTCCGGCCCTCCGCTCCGCCGCAGTCCACAACCGGCGACCGCCCCAGGCGCGCCTTCGGCCATCCGCTCCGCGCCTCCGCCGGCAGCCCGGCACCACGAACCCATCATTCTCTGTCCCAAGTCAATTAAATTCTACCTGTGTGATGCCATTTACTAAATTTGATTAGGGGCTCCCTACTTACTTAACGCATACAACACATGCCGGTAATTCGTGCTTTGTGCAAATGTTACAGATCGAAAATGAGTACGGGAATATAAAAAAAGATCGCGTAACAGACGGTGACAAATACCTCGAATGCGCGGTTCAAATGGCCGTTAGCACAACGATCGGAGTTCCGTGGATGATGTGCAAGCAATCTTCAGCTCCGAGTGAAGTGGTAACTTTCTGACCAAACTTGTGGTGAAAACCTATACATAAGTTGTTAAATGGATTGTAATTTATTTAAAATCTCAGTACTGTCACAAAACCAGCCATAAAATGTTATATTCAAAATTGAAAGAACATCAGATCTCTTAGAAATGACAAAAGGCTCCAATTTCTAAAAAGAGTTGTATTACTTTGGTTTGGTTCAGTCTTCTAATTTGTGCCTTGCTCTCATTAGATCCCTACTTGCAACAGAAGGCACTGTGGGGACACATGGATGATGCATGACAAAAATAAGCTTGTCTATGGACTGAGAATTGGACTACACAGTAAGTTCAAGTAATCATACTCTAACATTCTACTTGTTTGCCAAAATTTTTGCCGGCATTGCTACTTAAGGAAATGCACAATATGAAGAATGGAATGGAATATGTACCACTGGTATTAAGAAATTTACTGCTTTGGTTAACTTATGGTCATCCAAACATGTTATTGAATATTTCTAGTGTGTAGTTACCAATTATATATATACAACATCCTAACCGTGAATCGTATGGTAAGTGAATGTGGATATATGAAGATAAAAACCTTTGCTTTTTTTAATATTAATGTCGATTGTTTGAGAACTTTTGCAATTGTTTTATAATTTCTTTGTATTATTTGGCATGTTATCCCTAGTACGAACAATTGTATATTAACTATTACTACTGTAGATCTTTATATTTTATACTGAAAAATATTTTTACAACTTCGAACACCCATTCTAAAATTCTTGCGTTCGCCACTGCGTGGCAAGCATAGCGATTGCTTGCAGTGGTTGGTGATGACCAGGTCAAGGAAGGGTATTTTGGTAGTTTGACCGAAATACCGTAAACCATCTTGGATCAAAACCGTGGCGTATGGGCGATACATTGGAGAGCGGTTTAGGTCAAGGTAGTACCGCAGTGCAAACAAAAGTACTTCCGAAAATCGAAAGTAACGCAGTGCAAACAAATGTACTTCTGAAAATCGGTTGTACCGCAGTGCAAACAAAAGTAATTCTGATTTTTATGATTCTTCTCCAAAAATTCCAGCAGCTTCTCTTATTCGTCTTGTGGTTGTTTCTCATCCTAATCTTTATAGCTTTATAGCTATTAAAGTAAACGAGTGTGAATACTTAAACAAATTAGAAGACACCATCCACTCTTTTTTGTTACCATATTCGGTTTTTCGAGTTCTAGCTTCTTGCAAAATTCCGACATTCCAATTAAGCGGACCAATTCTGTCTTGTCAAGGTAGCACCTGGCCTGACGATGATAAGCAAGGAAACAACCAACGACGTATCCGTGTTCCTCGTCGATCCGTAAGCTCCAAGGTCCAAACTAGTCTCGGGAATCCGTAAGCTACTTCGTTTTCGCGTACGCACGTAGCTTAGCTTACACGCCCGTACCTGCGTGCGCACCGGTGGTCCTTCAATTTTTACGTCGTTACATGGAGACATGTCGCCGGCCGGGCGCCATGGCCAGGCAGCCAGTACACGTACCTGCACTGCAGACGTTTGTCCATATATACATCATCATCATCTATCTCTGAGCGCGCCTGCTCGGTCGATGCTGCAGCTATATACGCATGCCCACGTGAGGCTGCATGCGCAGGCTAATGTCGCTGCAAAAAGTGTGCATGCAACTGTAGCTTCCACCTATGTACAGTAGGTGGTGAGTACTGGCGCCTTCCTGTTTGTAACTCCACGCAATCATGTTATATATATTAGATAGATACCCGTGTGTTACAACGAAATTATAAAAATGATGAGATGAAACTTACTGTCTAACCAACTTCACACATCAAACATTAGAGATCAAGCGACAGAGATAGAAGGGTGGCCAAAATGCGCAAGGAAATGAGAAAAGTGGAGGGGGTGGGCGGTTGTATCCTGAGAGAGGAGGAGGAGAGAGACGAATAGTCCAGATCAAATCGGATGGTGAAAAGGAGGGAGAATGGACTAACCACTAACTCATATTTTTATAATAGTAAATATGTTGGGACGTTGATCAAATAGTGGTACTCGATCTTGTAGGAGTGCTGCTACGTACTACCATTAGTTGTGCAGATATGTCTACACATGCGAGATTACGCGGTAGTACCGTACGTATAGTGTGTATCATCCATGGTTTTTGAATTAGGAATGAGAATCAAGGACTGTTTTAAACGTTTTTTTTTACTTCTGGATTTTAGTTTCTAAAAATATTGTTTGTGGAGATATAATATTTTTTATTTTTTTTAATTAAATACCTTAACCAAAAGTTAACATTCGCTACAATATTATTTCAAAAGAAAGTGAAAAATAAAAAATCATCAATCACAGACAAATTGAACATGCCTATAAGCGCATACACTCTCTCTGAGTATACTGTAGTACTAGCAGCATCATACGTAGCACCGTGAGTTTCCCCACACCTTACTCCGTTCTATGCCGTGGGCGATAAACGACCACCTTGTCGAACATGTTCTTTTCAATTTTTAAAAATTGCTTTTTAACTTTTCTACAGTAATTAACTTATAAATAGAATATCTTTTAAGGTAGAGTCTACAAGTTAATTGTAGTACACACTGTAGTGACTTCACTTATATCGGCCAAAATTATACGTGAGTTTTTATTACTCCGTATTCTCTCTTGCGAACAGTCTAGAAGTCATAAACTGCACCTCCATAAACCAAAGCAAAAAACAAAAAAACAGGCTGTCAACTGTCGGCAGCAATGCTGTCATCTACAGGGTTTCCCTCTCGCGGCACCACTTCGTCGCACCGCCTGCTAACATGCACTGCCTACAAGCTTAGAATACCAGAATTCTTTTGTATCGACACATGCATGCATGGAACATGAATTCTTCCCTTCTTCCAAATGCACGAGTTATTCTAAGCTTGCGATGGTATACGGTAACGATAATCGGCCTAGCTAGGTGCATACATGCATGAATGCGAATCTAGAGCAAATCGGAAGACCAACTAAAGGATGGTGTCTTTCTTTTCGAAAAGGAAATCTGCTCACTACCACTCTGGCTCAGGCATTCAATGCAAATATGAGCCACTGTCATTCTGTCTCAGTACGCTAGTACTAGCAGTAGCGAACATAACGCAAGCTAGTACCGGAAATAGCCCGGATGGGTTCCCTTGACTATGGCTTATGGCCGGATCTTTTCCTCCGAAACTAGTAGCTTTTGACTTTTACTAAAGTACCTAACTTTCAAACGGAGTATTTTTTCAAGACGAGGTCTACAAGTTAAGCGATCTACACATTAAAAGCCCAACATCTGTACTAGCTAAAATCGCAAGTGAGTATCTGTTTCTCCGTAATATATACCGTAAACAGCCAAAATTCAAAAAGTTCAGCCAAAAGCCATAAACCGCAGCCGTTGCCAAATAGACCCTATATCTTTTGAGTTATGTTTATTTACAAAAATTAATATAGTGTTTACTATAATCAACTTATAAATTTTACCTTAAAAATATACTATTTAAAAATTAATTACTATAATAAAAATAAAAAGGCATAAGTACGACGCATAGCAGCGCGGTCAGCGAGCTGAGCCGCGCTAGACTCCACTGATTACTAATGCCTCCAGCACATAAATGAAGGTACCAGCAGCTGGTGCATCGAGGCTGGTGCACGGACGTGTAGGGCCATGCATGGCAGAATGATCGCATGCATGCGATCACACGCGTGACCGATGCCATTGCCGCAGGCCGTCAGTGTGAGTTCATTGCACCCGAGATGTCTCGGATACAGCGAACTCTACTCTCTCTCTCGTGCGACAGGGTCATGTAAAGTTACCTTATAGCTTATAGTTATAATAAGCAATTAACTTTTAATTGAGAGAATTTACAGAGCTTAAATTTGATTTTTGAAAGGTTAAAAATTTGATTTTGCAAATTATCAGTATTTTCTGAAAGTCGTCAATCAGACCGACCAAAGGATGGTGATCAGACTGGATGCTCCCAGCGGTTCAACCAGTAGGGATTTCCGATCAGACTGACCCATGTCAGCGGGTTGACCGGCATGGAGGACTGGTCTGATCGGCTAAAAGGTGAATGCTCGGCCAGGTTTTGGTCGTTGAGAATTTTGAGTCGTGGGATGACTTTGGTTGATTTAGGTCGTTGCATATGTACACATGAGTTTATTGTTCGGTTCTAGATTTAGAATCTTGGTTTGATTGCATATATTTTGTATAGTACATTGTATGGACTAATTATGTCAATTGATGACTTTTGTGTATTGTACGATACTACATGACGGTTTGCTTGTTTGTGTTGGTGTAGGACTCCGGAGCTATATTATTGTGATGCAGACGGGATCGAGACTAAGATAGGAATGCTTAGGTCCAAAGCGGCCAAGGGATCGGAACTACATTCAGGGGTGCTGAGGTCTAGACAATCAAGGAACCACCAAAGATGATCGACGCTTGCAGGGTGGTTACAAGGTAGGACGATGAGGAATCAGAACAGGAACTACTGGTGATGGACATGATACGCAGTGATAAGTTAGATCGAGACTAAGCTTAGAGAGGAGATGAGGTCCAGAGCGGTCAAAGAAGCCAAGTGCCATCATGTGCAAGGAGAAGCATGTGGTGTGCCAAGTGACTTGAGTCGTTTGCAAGCGAGGACGGTTCGGTGGGATCCAAACGCATGAGAGACTTCACTACTACAAAAGAGGCTATACTAGACGGCTACATCACAGACGGTTTGACAAAACCGTCTGTGATTGACACTAACACAAACGGTTTTAATTTGGACACCGTCTGTGTTAGTGGTCGAGTATCACAGACGGTCCTTACCAATGAACCGTCTGTGATACTTTAGTATCACAGGCGGTTTAAAATAAATAACCGTCTGTGATAATCTGAAATTATCACAGACGGTTTTTTTATTAAAAACCGTCTGTGTTGTGTAGACTATCACAGCCGGTTGTTGTTAAGAACCGTCTGGGAATGTTCACAGACGGTTTTTTACAAGAACCGGCTGTGATGTCCCTTTGTCTGTCATATTCTAGATCAGAGGTTAATATATAAGTACACATTGCTTCTAATAACTTAACTACAGAACTACTGAGACAAGAGGTCACAAATTAAAGGCAAATTTATTAATTTCAATTAGAGGGAAATTCATTACATAAGTCGCACAGGTAAAGAGTTTCCCAGATTGTAATCTTTTGGGCTTCGTACGCTTCTTCTTCGACTTTGGGACTTGGAGGATCAGCCGCTGAATTCTCGAACGCTGTTAAGATTGCCCTTGTCCTCTGCACTTCCTCGTGCAGCCTGGGCAAATGATCAGCAGCATCCATCATGTCGTACAGGATAGCATTAAAACATTCCTCACAATCTGCCGTTTCTGCATGAGCGGCAAGGCTATCCATCAGTCTGTGCAATGCGAGTAGAGCTTCTTCCGCATTGCGCACATTGTGGAGAAGAACCAGGGTGAGAGCTGTTTCCCTTTCTTGAGCGGCAGCGAGACGCCTCCGTCGACGGCGGAGGATCAGGTCAAGCTGACGGATGCAAGAAAGTCGGGGAAGGAGAGCAGGGCGGGTGCGGAGAAGCTGCTCCAGATGCAAATTGCTGGCCGCCTGTGTAAGGTTCCGGCCGAACAATTCGTGATGAACAGATGAGAGGAAGGAGATGATCACAAGAACAGTAGTAGAAGCCATGTTGTATTGTATATATATTGTATTGTACGTACGTAGAAGACCTGGATTAGGAGCACATATTTAACCTTTAGCACAAACGGTTCGTATACCCAAACATTAATGATATAGACGCTTCGTATAACGATCGAGAGACGTTAATTAGACGATCGAAACACGAAGCGTTCTGGCATCGAAACACGCGCGAAGCAGTTCTGGTATGAAGCTTATGACAGACGATTTTTTATAAAAAACCGTCTGTGATAATATACTGGACGGCTACATCACAGACGGTTCATACGGAACCGTCTGTGATTAAACTGTCACAGACGGTTTAAACTGGCAACCGTCGGTGATAACTAAACATCACAGACGGCTCGTATTAAGAACCGTCTGTGATAACTAAACATCACAGACGGCTCGTATTAAGAACCGTCTGTGATATTTATTATCACACACGGTTCGCGTTAATAACCGTCTGTGATAATTACATACCACCAATAATTGGCGTGTGATATCACGTGTCACCAATAATTCGCGTATACCCAGGATTTCGATCTCACCCGTCCATTCTCTCCACATCGAATGGCTGGCACCAGTTCCTCCCACGGCCAGGCCCTTATTAATAACTCCCCATCAACCTTTCCACCGGTACTAGTCACGCGTGAGTTCATCCACTAGCTAGCTTCCTGCATGCATCTCCCCTCCGCTGTGAGCTAGCACCTCCATCGCGGCAAGTCCGGTTCATACTAAACAACACACTCTTGCCGTAAGTGTCGTAAGTGTGTCTTGTTTAGTGTGACCGGTCATGCCGCGAAGGGTTTGTTAGCTTGATATCCTGTAATAGATCGATGTGAATGTGTTGTTGAGTTTTTGTGCTTGCCTCTGTATTTGCATGTTCCTCGACGATGCCGACTACTGTCGAGATGTTGCCTGAAGCTAGCTTCCTGCATGCATCTCCCCTCCGCTGTGAGCTAGCACCTCCATCGCGGCAGGTCCGGTTCATACTAAACAACACACTCTTGCCGTAAGTGTCGTAAGTGTGTCTTGTTTAGTGTGACCGGTCGTGCCGCGAAGGGTTTGTTAGCTTGATATCCTGTAATAGATCGATCTGAATGTGTTGTTGAGTTTTTGTGCTTGCCTCTGTATTTGCATGTTCCTCGACGATGCCGACTACTGTCGAGATGTTGCCTGAAGCTAGCTTCCTGCATGCATCTCCCCTCCGCTGTGAGCTAGCACCTCCATATCGCAGCACGTTTGGTTCATACTAAACAACACACTCTTGCCGTAAGTGTCGTAAGTGTGTCTTGTTTAGTGTGGACCGTCGTGCCGCGAAGGGTTTGTTAGCTTGTTATCCTGTAATAGATCGATCTGAATGTGTTGTTGAGTTTTTGTGCTTGCCTCTGTATTTGCATGTTCCTCGACGATGCTGACAATTGTCGAGATGTGATGTCCACTCCGACAATCCTTCTTTTTCCTGCAAAATTCAAGGCAATTTTATTACAAAAGTTCAAAAAAAGACATTTCCAGATTTTTCAGCAGCCGACGTTGCCGACTTCTTCTCTGAGCGACTATCCATCTGCTTTTTCCCACTTCTTTTCTTCATCCGAGGCCTGCAGCTGTGTCTTGAGGAATGCCACATCTGAAGACCCAAGAGCTGGTCAAGAACTGGTCTTCAGATGTGGCATTCCTCAAGACACAGCAGCAGGCCTCGGATGAAGAAAAGAAGTGGGAAGAAGCAGATGGATAGTCGCTCAGCGAGGTTGGGTATCACAGACGGTTCTATTAACGAACCGTCTGTGATAAAACAATCACAGACGGTTATTAACACGAACCGTCTGTGATAGTATGCATCACAGACGGTTCGTGTTAATAACCGTCTGTGATAATGTAGACTATCACAGACGGTTATTTATGTGAACCGTCTATGATAGGCAACAATCACCGACGGTTATTAAGTTGAACCGTCTGTGATATTGCTTGTATCACAAACGGTTCATATTAGTAACCGTCGGTGATAATTCACAGACGGTTATTAATACGAACCGTCTGTGATATATCATTTTCACAGACCGTTTGTGGTTGGAACCGTCTGTGATATTCTGCGTAGTATTAATTGCTTGGCGTACTTGCTTGAAGGATGTCGACACCGATCTGTCTTCATTGCGCTTCATCGGTGGAGCAAGGCGGCCGGCTTTAGGGAGTTGGGGGCGAAAAAATATCACCGTCTTCTTAGTGATCTGATCAGAGGTTAGTATACTTAACATTCTTAGTGATCTGATCAGAGATTAGTACTCAATTACATAACATTCTTAGTAATCTGATCAGAGGTTAGTAGTAGGGGTAATAATCATTTTTGACACCCATTTGTCACTTGTGTAGCGTAGATGGACCGAAGCTGGATGTATATTGAGAACCGTGTGTGTGAAGAGTACATTACTGGCGTGTCTGCTTTTAGAAGGGCGGCCGAGCTGGATATGTTGAAGAAGGGGATGAAATATATGTATTGCCCATGTATTGATTGTGTTAATCTCAAGATGTTTAGCAACTCAGCGCAGATTGAAGCTCACTTGATTCGAAGGGGTTTCAGAAAAGGGTACAAATGTTGGACCAGTCACGGTGAAGAAAAAAGTACACAAGAAGGTAGTTATGACATAGTCGAGGGAGGCAACGATATACCAGATGTGGACTGTTCTTTCGATCATGAGGATAGGTCGCAGGATGATAATCTGGATCAGATGTTACGTGATGCAGAAGGGAACTATAGTGAGAGAGAGTTTGGTAAATTCGAGGGCTTGATGGAGGACTCGGAGAAACCTTTGTTCCCGGGCTGCAAGCCGCAATACACGAGGTTGTCATCAGTTCTAGAACTGCTAAAATTGAAGGCAAGCAATGGTTGGTCCGACAAGAGTTTCACGGCATTATTAGGTCTCCTAGTGGACATGCTTCCAACGGGAAATGTGTTGCCGAGAACCACCTACCAAGCCAAGAAGATTCTTTGTCCATTAGGAATGGAAGTAGAAAGAATACATGCATGTCGGAATGATTGTATCCTGTACCGTAAAGAGTATGCTAGCTTACATGTTTGTCCGGTGTGCAAAGCATCCCGATACAAGCGTAAAAATGACTCTGATGATGGGAAGGACATCGAGGTGAAGCAAGGACCTCCTACTAAGGTGATATGATATCTTCCTGTAATCCCCCGTTTGAAGCGTTTATTTGCAAACCGCAAGGATGCAAGATTGATGCGTTGGCACTGCGAGCAGCGTAAGAAAGACGGAATGATAAGACATGTTGCTGATTCTGCCCAGTGGAGGAACATCGATAGGATGTTTGTAGATTTTGGTGTGGAACCGAGAAATATAAGGTTTGGGTTGAGTACAGATGGAATGAATCCTTTTGGTAACATGAGCAGCCGACATAGCACCTGGCCCGTGACTCTGTGCATGTACAACCTTCCTCCTTGGCTGTGTATGAAGCGGAAATATATTTTGATGTCACTACTTATCCAAGGGCCGAAGCAACCTGGCAACGATATTGATGTGTTCCTAGCCCCATTGGTGGAAGATCTTGCAACACTGTGGAATGAAGGGGTACATGTATGGGATGCGGACAAACGAGAGAACTTCACTCTACGGGCCATGTTGTTCTGCACCATTAATGATTTTCCTGCCCTTGGTAACCTGTCAGGGTTTAGTATAAAAGGAGCCAAAGCGTGTCCGCACTGCTTAGATTATACGGAGAGTGTGTGGTTGAACAACTCCCGAAAAACTGTGTACATGCGTCACCGTAGGTTCCTTCCAAAGTATCACCCATACCGCAAGATGAAGAAACAATTTGACGGAAAAAAGAGGATGACTCAGTACCAAGACCTTTTAGCGGGAAAGAGGTGTATGATATGGTTAAGGATATAAATGTTGTGTTTGGAAAGGGACGTAAATTGAGGAAGAATATGTGGAAAAAGAGGTCAATATTTTGGGACTTGCCTTATTGGGAGCACTTAGAAGTTCGCAATTGCATCGATGTCATGCACGTAGAGAAGAATGTATGTGACAGTTTGATTGGTCTCTTACTGAACATTCCTGACAAAACAAAGGATGGTGTTAACGCAAGGCGTGACTTGGTCGCTATGAACATCAGGACCGAGTTAGCACCGATAGAGACCGATAAAGGCCGGACGTACCTTCCCCCAGCATGTTACACTCTGTCTAAGTCCGAGAGAACTGAATTGTGCCAGTCCTTAAATGGTGTGAAAGTTCCATCCGGTCACTCGACAAGCATGAAGAAACTTGTTTCCATGGAACATTTGAAATTAATTGGCATGAAGTCTCACGACTGTCATGTGCTAATGACTCAAATGCTACCTGTTGCAATTAGAAGTATTTTGCCGAACAAGGTTCGAGTGACAATCATAAGGCTATGTTATTTCTTCAACGCAATTGCTCAGAAGGTCATTGATCCGGATGGACTAGATGCTCTGCAAACCGAGGTGGTGACAACTCTATGTCATCTAGAGATGTATTTCCCTCCATCATTTTTTGATATCATGGTCCATCTCATTGTCCACCTTGTGAAAGAGATAAAAATATGTGGCCCCGTATTTCTACGTCATATGTACCCTTTCGAGAGGTACATGGGAATTCTGAAGTCCTATGTACGCAATCGATCTCGACCGGAGGGTAGCATCATCGAAGGTTATACAACAGAAGATGTCATTGAATTCTGCATCGGCTACATTTCTCAGGTAGAGCCGATAGGTGTACCTCTATCTCGTCACGAGGGGAGGTTAGAGGGTATAGGGACTATCGGGAGGAAAGCAATAACCCCGGATCAAAATACGTATGCTCAAGCCCATTTCATGGTTTTACAACACATGACTGAAGTGACCCCATATATTGAAGAGCACAAGGACATGCTACGTCAGGAGAATGCAGGCCAGTCAGAAGTTTGGATCACGAGACAACACAACCGTCAGTTCAACGAATGGTTGAAGGCGCAATTGACTAGGAGGTCGTCAAATGAAACACTACAATGGTTGGCAAAAGGGCCAAAATTTACAATTGTGACATGGCAAGGATACGACATTAATGGCTACACATTTTATACAACAGATCAAGATAGAAAGAGCACAGTGCAGAACTCAGGTGTCCGCATAGATGCCTATGATTCGCACGGCAGAACCGCTGGCCCAAGCTCGTACTACGGGCTTGTAGAGGAGATTTGGGAGCTTGACTACGTAATTTTCAAAATTCCTCTATTTCGGTGCCGTTGGGTCCAACTCCCACGGGGTGTAAAGGTTGACAAGTACGGCGTCACTACCGTGGACCTCGAATGTGTAGGATACAAAGACGAACCATTCGTACTCGCGAGGCAAGTTGTTCAAGTATTTTATGTAACCGACCCGGCAAATAAGAAGCGCCATGTAGTTCTTCAGGGAAAAGAAGGATTGTCGGGGTTGAGAATGTTGTGGATGAGGAAGAGTACAATCAATTTGATGATTTGCCTCCATTCGGAGACGGCATCAGGCTCGATGAAGAACAAGGCGATGAAGCAAGCTATATGCGTATCGATCATCGTGAAGGGCTTTATTTAAAATGATATAGCCAAAGTGTAATAAATGATATAGGTTATGCTTGTGTTTTTCATAAATGTATGTATGTTCCATTGTAATTGTAAAATGACTAAGGAACCCATGCATTGTAATTGTAAAATGACTAAGGAACCCATGCATTGTAATTGTAAAATGACTAAGGAACTAAGAAATAGTTATATTTATGGTTATGCTTGCGTTTTTCATAAATGACATAGGAACCTAGCTAGCTGCGGGTATTTATAGTGAACTATCACAGGCGGTTTATCAAAAGAAACCGTCTGTGATAACACATCACAGCCGGTTCTATCGATATAACCGTCTGTGATAATATGGGTAGCAGGGGTGGGAGGGAGCAAAACCTAGCTAGCAGGGGCGCTGCAGAGTGGAGACAAGAGACTGCGGCAGAGCGGACTCCGCAGACCTAGCGCGGGTATTTAAAGATGATCTATCACAGACGGTTCTATAAATATAACCGTTTGTGATATCATTATCACAGACGGTTCTATCTATAGAACCGTTTGTGATAGGCATTATCACAGACGGTTCTATAGATAGAACCGTCTGTGATAATTCCTATCACAAACGGTTCTATAGATAGAACCGTCTGTGATAATGCATATCACAAACGGTTATATCTATAGAACCGTCTGTGATAATGCCTATCACAAACGGTTCTATAGATAGAACCGTCTGTGATAATGATATCACAAACGGTTATATTTATAGAACCGTCTGTGATAGATCATCTTTAAATACCCGCGCTAGGTCTGCGGAGTCCGCTCTGCCGCAGTCTCTTGTCTCCACTCTGCAGCGCCCCTGCTAGCTAGGTTTTGCTCGCTCCCACCGCCGCTCCCTCCCGACGCCGCCGGTCCCTCCCGAAGCCGCCGGTCCCTCCTGACGCCGCTCCCTCCCGAAGCCGGCGGTCCCCCCCGACGCCGGTCCCTCCCTCCCGACGCCGCCGCTCCCGACGCCGCCGCTCCCTCCCTACGCCGCTCCCTCCCGAAGCCGGCGGTCCCCCCCGACGCCGGTCCCTCCCTCCCGACACCGCCGCTCCCTCCCGACGCCGCTCCCTCCCGTAGCCGGCGGTCCCGCCTGACGCCGGTC
Organism: Dendrocalamus latiflorus; assembly: GCA_017311315.1. NCBI lineage: Eukaryota > Viridiplantae > Streptophyta > Magnoliopsida > Poales > Poaceae > Dendrocalamus > Dendrocalamus latiflorus. Next base: position 41,427,287 of record CM029652.1, on the reverse strand, counting down.
ACTCCCTCCCGACGCCGCCGCTCCCTCCCGACGCCGCTCCCTCCCGTAGCCGGCGGTCCCGCCCGACGCCGGTCCCTCCCTCCCGACGCCGCCGCTCCCGACGCCGCCGCTCCCTCCCGACGCCGCTCCCTCCCGTAGCCGGCGGTCCCGCCCGACGCCGGTCCCTCCCTCCCGACGCCGCCGCTCCCGCCCGACGCCGGTCCCTCCCTCCCTGTGCTTCACATGTATATGCTTCACATGATATATATATATGCTTCACATGTATATGCTTCACATGTATATGCTTCACATGATATATATATGCTTCACATGTATATGCTTCACATGATATATATATGCTTCACATGTATATGCTTCACATGTATATGCTTCACATGATATATATATATATGCTTCACATGTATATGCTTCATATGATATATATATGCTTCACATGTATATGCTTCACATGATATATATATGCTTCACATGTATATGCTTCACATGTATATATATGCTTCACATGATATATATATGCTTCACATGTATATGCTTCACATGTATATATATGCTTCACATGTTATATGCTTCGCAAGGTCTATTTGGAAGGCCCATAGCTCACTGCAATTAGCTAATCGTTAGAACTTTGTCAAAGGGCATAAAGCAAGTGACACACTCCAGTGCTCACTTCAGTTAGTTTTTTCTTAGAAGAGAGATGACGTCCACACAGTCTTCGTCGTCGTCATCTGGGTCTCACGCTCCCAAGACTGCGAAATCTAAACGTGGCCGAGGAGTATCGAAAAGGCCAGAGGGCCGAAGGACCATCACGGTGGTCTCTCCGGATGGGGTCCCTCTGGAACCGTCGAAAGCAGCATCATCATTTCGGACTACCTGCGGGATAATTGGAAGGCAACGGGTCCCCATCACCATAGCAAGCTGGAAAGATTTGACAAAGGATCACAAAAATCAGCTATGGGAGGAACTTACAAATTCGTTCGAGTTCCCAGCAGAAGCACAGGGACTCGTGCAACGGCAAGCGCTCCTCGCGATGGGAAAAGCATGGAAGAATTTTAAGAGCACTCTTGTGACGAAGTACGTGGCCGAGGATGTCACGCCCTTCACGAAGTATCCTTTCGTGTCGCCGGAAACATGGGAGGCCTTTGTGCAGATGAAGACGACGCCCGAATTTGTACAACAAAGTGCGGCGCACAAGGATCTCCAGTCACAAAACACGCACCCTCACAGACTCGGCACTGCTGGGTACGCGGGTAAAATCCCGCAATGGAGGATGCAGGATGAGGTCGCAATCCGATCGGAGGCCTCTCCGCCATTTGCCGGGATCGCAAACGAGCGCGCTCGAAACTGGTTAAGAGCGAGGTCATCAACCACATCTTCGGGTGTCTCTTTCAAAAACCCCGCAGATGAGGAAGTGTCCCAACGCATGGTAAAATATGTTAAACAACATACTTGTTAACACCTCTTGAACTTCATGGGTTCAAAAATAACATGATTAATTGCCTCTTGCAGCAATCTTTGACTACCGAATCTTCTCGTGGCTCCTTTGAAGAATATAGGGAGATAGATTTACTATCACAGGCCTTGGGAAACAAGGAGTACCCAGGTCGCACACGAGGCATGGGGGTTTATGTACCTTGGAGGCACGGATTTCCAGATTACTCCGAGACATATAGGAGTAGGAAGAGATCCAAGGCGTACCGCAGCGAACAAATAAAACAGGAGCTTCGTGCTCAACTTGAGGAACAACTATCTGCCTCACTTCAAGAGCAGACTGCCTCACTTCGAGGAGAGATAGATTTGTTGCGGGAAGAACTGAGACAAGTCCGCAACCAATCGCAACCCACTCCTAGTACTGCGGTACCCAGTCCCCCTCAACGTCGCAGTAGCTGCGCGTCCACACCAATTTCTGAACATAGCGACGACCACTTACGTATTGATGACATTCAGGTAATGTACCTCTTTAGAATGGTACATAGATCTCTCTGGTGAACGCCTTAACTCATCTTGTATCGTTATGTAGGAGCCCATGCCTTGCACCCTCACAGTCAGGCTTGTTGGCTCTATTCCCGTTGATGCTGGGCGCGGCATGGTGTATCCATTGCTGCCAGGGACGCTCGTGCACGGTGTACAAGTAGACACCGGTTTCATGAAGGTCCAGGTGGACATGATTAATGATATTTTTAAGCCCGTCCCTCTTGAGAAGTCCCCAAACGAAGAGATTAAGACATACGGGGATGCCGTCCACACATTCATTCAGTGGCCCAAGAGGGACATCGTCCTCGACATGTCTGTGCCACAATCTTCACATCCAGTGGCCCAAGAGGGACGTCGCCCTGAACCTGGCACATCGGCTCCGGTGGCTTCACCTCCACCTCCAAATCCAGTAAAGTCTGTTGCATCGGTTCCCGCCGAGACGCCACCGAGAACATATCATAAGCGAGGCTCCAAGGCCTCCAAGGCTCATGCGACGAAAGTTAAGCCGCGTCCCGTGCCATGGAAGTTTGTTCTAGGAGTGTCGTTATTGCCCGATTCACAATTACGCCAGGTTGGTATGATTTGCAATAGATTGCATGCCTGGTACATGGAGAAGTCCAACATGAAGCCAAACCGGCAGAGTGCATTGACTCTGAAATATAACGACACGCATTTCCTCAACGACTTGGGCTACATCGTCGTGACATTCGATGATTTATTCTTACTATTCAATCTCGACGAACTCGACGCCTCACTTCTACGATGCTGGACACTGTAAGTGTACTGCACAATGAAGTTCTACATTCACGTTATACAGATAAATGTCATTACTCTTTCTTTATGTATAGATACATGATCCAAGAAGTCCGGCGATCGCGACGACCGGTGGGTTTCCTCAACCCTCACTTGGTCTCCGAGCAATGTATCAATGCAGATGCATCCTTCGTGCAAGGTTACATAACGAGGGGATTGAATGCTCACACCGACAAGGAATACATCATGGTACCCTTCAACCAAGGGTAAGTGCTTCACTAGTTGCCACACATATGTTTCATTTGTACTTTACATGCGGCATGAACTTAGGATTAATCACTATGGCGACACACATGACTAGGCATCACTGGATTTTGCTTGTGATTGTACCAAAGTGGAGCAAGGTAATATACCTTGATTCCCTCCTTAGGAGCAACCACGACTTCAGTCTTGTGCAAGAAGTACTTAACAGGTAAACTCATTTCCTCCATACATAACTCTATTGTAATATTTTTTTTGTTTGCCACGGCCGAGGATAAGTTTTTTGAATCACGTAGGGCGTTTGCCGATTATGTTGCTCAAGGAGGAAGACACGACAAATCCAGTGACACGCTACGACACAACACGCGATTTCCGGTACCCGCTACAACACAACAATCCTATATCATACTTTGTTATAATGCCTCTAGAATTGACAATACCGATGTATGTAATTCTATTTTTGCAGTGCCACCAGCAGCTACAGGGCAACGTATGTGGATTCTACGTTTGCCGCCATATGAAGGAAATCATTGCTACTAAGATCAATGATCCAGAGGTTTGTCAGGTCCTTCCAATAATTATTACTTTTTGATTATATATATGTATTTGTATTACACACACATGCTAATTAATGACTTAACATTGCTCCTAGCGACAGCGGGTGCACTTCGACGAAAGTGCATATGATCTTGACAATCTCATGGAGATTCGTGCAATCATCTCCCAATTCTTGCTAGGAGAGGTCATAAGTAGGAAGGGAGAGTTCTACGCCGGCAATGGTGATAATTAGATGTTGAAACATTGGATTCAACTGTACAAATCAAACAATTCCTTCAAATGAATTCATTTGTCAGATTTTGTGTAACGATTTTCATTCTATATATATATGTATGTGATCTGCTGTGTACGAATTTTGTTGTAATTTACTATGAGTTGCAATTAACTTATATCTGTCATTTATCTGTAATCTGCTTGCTTGCTTGCGTTCAGAGGGCATGGCTAGCATATCCTGAGGCTAGCCAAAAAATATCAAATAAAATGGATGATGCACTTAGTATCACAGACGGTTCGTTGTTAAAATCCGTCTGTGATACAATATCACAGACGGTTTCAAAGAGTGTCGTCTGTGGTGTGAATGATATCACAGACGGCCTTTACTACTGACCGTCTGTGATACACAAATATCACAGACGGTTAGTAATTAAAACCGTCTGTGATATACAAAATATCACAAACAGTTAGTAATAAAAACCGTCTGTGATATTGTATATATCACAGACGGTCTTTATTACTAACCGTCTGTGATAGTCTTGTATCACAGACGGTTTTTTATAAAAAACCGTCTGTGATAGTCTTGTATCACAGACGGTTTTTTATAAAAAACCGTCTGTGATAGTCTCGTATCACAGACGGTTTTTTTAAAACCGTCTGTGATACAAGACTATCACCGACGGTTTTTTATAAAAAAACCGTCTGTGATACTCGAATATCACAGACGGTTAGTAATAAAGACCGTCTGTAATGTTGTTATCACAGACGGCTTGGGAACCGTCTGTGATAACCACAACTATCACTGACACCTAGACACTGACGGTTAAAGAACCGTCTGTGATGACGGTTCCGAACCGTCTGTGATAGGGCTGTCTGTAGCAGTGCTTGGTGGTGAGTCATTGGCCCCACATGAAAGATGGCGAGGTATAGACAATGCTTCATAGTAAAGAAAGCGGAAAACTTCGTGGAAGGAGATAGAAAGGCAGTTTGGTAAATTGCCCAATACCAAAAAGTGGCGGTGTGCGAAACCGCGGTGTTGGCCTAACTGGTTTAGGTCTTGTTGTACTGAAAATGTAAAATGGATTAAGTGTTTATTCACTAATGGGTTAGTAGGTGTGAGCGCTTTGAGAAGCGTGATGTGTAAGTGTAAAACCCAATATGGTGTTGGGTTAACGGGTTAACCCATATGAGTGGATGTAACCCAACTAGATGTGTTGGTTAAGATTTTCCTTATGAGCCTCCATATATAAGGAGAGAGAGAGGTGGCTATGTTAAACTTTTGGGAGTTTAGTTTAAGCCTTTAAGAGTAGAGTTAGAGTTTAGATAGAGAACCTTGTGGAAGATGTAAGAGACTCTTGTGCCTGAGCTTTTTGTGTGTGATTAGGAAGTGACTGTAAATATTCATCTCTAAGAATCATTAAAGAACAAAATTTGTCCAAGTATTTCCGTCTTGTGCTCAAGTGATAAAATATTGATTTGTCTTGGTTTTTTGTACTTTGTCTTCTCCTCTTGATCTTGTTGTGTGCTAAAGACGTGTAAATGATGATGATATCTCTTGGAGACCATATTTATCTAAGTATTTGTTATTTGCATGTTCTTATGTTTGCCCGATTTTGGCTCAAGATGGGTTGATTTTGGGGTTTTGGTGTTATGTGCATTTTGGCTTGAATTCGTACTGTAACCTAGCTTGTTATAAAATGCGAGAACTCACCATGGTCATTTAGATCATTAAGAACTCACGAGTAAGAGCAGATCGAGATTTCTATTTTTGCAGAGTTTTGGTGTAACTTTCTTTCAAATTGGAAAAAGGTTGGAACTTTGGTAATAATTTTCTTGATCATTGATTAGAATATGTTCCTGATATTCTAGAGAATGTGTATACCAAATTTCATGTGATTTAAAGTTTTGGTTTGAGAGTTGGATCAATTTGTGATTTTAGCCCAGTTTTGATGTAGCAGAGGTTCAAAAGCCAAAGATCCCAATTGTCTTAAGTTCTTTCTTGATCTTTGGTTGGGACAGTTTCGTAAGGTCGTGATCTAGTCTTGATTCAAGTTTCAAGTCATTTAGAGTTGTGGATCAAAAGTTTCGTCGATTTTCAGATTTGAAATAGTGTTAAAAATTTGCTATGTTCCCGATTTTACTGTTCATCCAGTGTGACCACACTGTTCATCCAGTCTGACCAGTATGGTTCATTAGCATGGTTTTGCTATTCATAATAGTCAGGCCGCTTCCCCTGTAGAGGTCAGTCCGCTGGGGCTGATAAGGCTCGTTTTACTTAGTTTTATTTTGGATCTTTCATTGTGCGTGATTGGTCTCTTATCTTCATAATTTCTTGTAGCTATTGGAGTGAAGAGTTTTAAATTTCTCTTTGAAAAAGATTATGAAAAGTTTTTAAATAGGTTGGCTCCTATTTACCCCTTTAGTCGTCGTTCTTGGTCCTACAAAGACTTCTACGGTAGGACTAGCTGGGTAATTCAACCAGTATATACGACATCAAGGTATGTATTTGGAGTATACAAAATGCAAAATGCCAGTACTATGGTTGGAGTCCCATCAACCACATACTGAAAGATCAGGATATTCTATCCCAATGATATCTCTATTTTCTGTGTTAAATAGTGCTCCCATGCTCCCCCAAAAAGTGGAAAGCACATTTCCCCCCCAATTTTTAATGGTGGTGAATGCTAACAATCTCTTCGTGTTCTTTTTAGATCAACAATTTCTTCATGTTTTGAGTAAAGATATATCAATTTGCTCTGAATACCCGTGAAGAGGATTTTCCCCAATGGAAGGGATCGGGGGTAATTAAATTACCCTTGATAACTTTATGAAGGATATATGCATGGGAGGGGGTATGCCCACCTGTCCTCGATCAGTTCTGCTAAATCCCCATTAAGTAACATCTAAACATTTTGCTCAAGTGTCGGGGTTCAGCTGTCGATAGCTGAAACAAATTAACTAGAAATGGAATAGGTTGTGCATCTGGATTAGACTTGTGCAAGAAATTCAACACCTAGTCACAAACTACTCCCTCTAGTCATAAATACATGTCGTTTTAATATCGACACGGTCTCTAAGATATAATTTTGACCAATAATTTATATTATAATTTATCTATAAAACCCAATAAACTATAATTTATAAACATATTTTTTGAGACAAATCTATACATATAATTTTTATGTATCCAATCTAAATATTAAAAAGATATTGATAGTCAAAATTTCAAAATTTTAACTATACGTATCCCAAAACAATATGTATTTATGATTGGAGGAAATAATATAGGTAGCACTCGTCAATATTCTCACAAACTTCTGGTTCTTTGATTAAGAGAACACTATATATTGACATGGTTGAAGGTTTCACACAAACTAGCAAACGGTTTAAAACAAGGAATCACCACACACACATACACACACACACATAGCACTTGATGTAGGATTGGTTCTGATCTTCCAATGGATGATAATTCGATTGGTAGGGAATCATGTCGACAATGAGGCAACTTGACTGAAACGACCAAAGATATGACCAGCAACTAGACAAAGCTAAAATAAACATAAATTCAATTTAACAAATCAAAACTAACAGATTGAAAAGCACAAGAGGGGTTTGGATAGCGGAAACTCTTTTTGTAGGTAATTTTCTGGTTATAAGTATGAAAATAAATCTAAAACTAAAATCTCACCGGACAATCTGTGCTCTGATATCACTTGATGTAGGATTGATCCTGACCTTCCTATATCTTCATACACACACACAAACAGATATATATATATATATATATATATATATATATATATATATATATATAGGAAAATTACACCCACCTCTAATATATATATGTGTATACACACACACATACATATATATATACACACATATGTGTATACATACATATATATATGTATATATATGTGTGTGTGATTACTAATCAGTGTCTGTGCACGACTATCCAAGCGACGCGATACGAAACCAGTCAATTGCCCCACCATCCCCACACAAACTTTAACAATGAAGCGGAAGTGTTTATTAAATATGGTAGAGTTACTATCGTATGCACATCAAGTTATCATTTATAATTCATTTAGTTATTTACTGTTCTCACGTACATTAGAAGTTACTATTGTGTGCACTTCAAGTTATCACATGTAATTCATGAAGTTATTTACAGTTCTCATGCACATTAGAAGTTACTATCGTATGTATATCAAGTTATCACCTATAATTCATGAAGTTACTTACAGTTCTCACGCGTAGCAGGAGAGAGAAACATGAATGTATGTAGCAGGAGAAGAAGAGAATAAGTACAATTGACGTGGGGAATTTTTATCTTATTTAAATACTAAAAAATATAATAACTCTTCCCCGGATAGTTCAAATATGATCCGTTTGTGCCATTGTGTTTGAAATTACGAGCTTAATAAAACAAGATCCATGTTAAATATGTTTCGACATTGCGAAATTCATGTTTTTTTTATACCACTCACAAGTAAATACTGATGATAACTTCACGTGTAATAGATCATAACTTTCTATTACAAGAGTGATAACTTTTGGCTTATCAGAATATCTGTCAGTTTCTTCCTCACAAAAAAATATTTGGCCTAACTGGTGACAATAATTTTATATTTGTCTGATGGTAACTTTTACATTGTATTACTATATAAATTTACTACCGAATTTATCATCGCGCACCAGGAAGCAGGACGTGCACTAGCGTACACACACGCACTGAATAGCACTATATATATGTATATATATAGGATGCCTTTTCTTTACTCTCATGAGTACATACTCCTACTTCCAATATACCTATTAAACGACTATTTCATACCTCTTTATCACTTTCAGTATATTTAAATATTAATTCTAAGATACTTCAATGTGACTTGGTTGAAAAATTTTCATTTGAGCCCTTTATTTTTGTTATATATATTTTCATGTATAAAAGGAGTACAGACACAAATTATACAATAAAAAGTGGATTTTATGAATTTTTTATATAATTCACTTTGGAGTATATTATACTCATTATTTGAGTATGCTCAAATAGATTAAGAGTTATAACAATACCATTAAAAGGGTGTATTAGAAGTCGGAGTACATACTCTCAAGAATATAGAACTATTTTCATATATATATATATATATATATATATAGAGAGAGAGAGAGAGAGAGAGAGAGAGAGAGAGAGAGAGAGAGAGAGAGAGAGATGTGGATGCATGGCCGTGCGCAGACGGCCGTAGATCTCAATTAGATGTTTTTATTAAGACTTAAAAATTGGTACAATTCCTTTAAGTGACTTCATCCTACATAAAACTAAAGTATTTAATCTGCAGTTGCCAATTACGAATATATAAAAAATTTACAAGCAGGATAATTAATTTCAAACAACTAAATAACAACACGGTGATAACGGGATTATTCAGTCTCATGGACACACTAGCTGCATGTTCTCATATACTTCTTTCTCACTTCATGCATATCACTCGCTCATCTATGTACGCACTCACAAACTGATTTAGACATAAGGTAGATTTTCCTTAAATTACTTACAATATGAAATCAAGCGTGTAGGTATGTCTCAGTAGAGACCTTGAACTTTCTGGGATCCTGGCTCGGCGATGGCCTCGTCGAGCTTCTTGCTGCTCTCATGGGAGCCTAGGCCGAAATGAATATTCGGGAAATGCGCCCACTGAAATAAAAATCCGTAGAATGACGTAAATCAAAAAAGCTTTAGATATAGTTGTCTACATGAATTAATATTTTAAAGAAAGACCATAGAAATGGAGCAATTTGCTGTCATCAGTTGAATAATGGCTAACTAAATTTAATATGTTTTAGAGAAAGCAAATGGTAGAACATATGCAATCTATGTAATCTAGCTAGCAGTCACTTTAAGATATGCCAACATTGTTCATGTGGTTGCTTCTGTAACCGCTAATATATATAGATCTCATGGTACTACCAATATGCAGTATATATGATCAACAGCAAGTAGCTGTGACTTGTGAATTTTGGTACTACAACTTGTTCAGCCCATGTGAACATATACACTCAGAGATGCTGAGATGCACACTCATGAAAATATATATGCAAAACATATACTAACATTCTTGGCTGCAGTGCTGAAGGCTTCTCTGTGGCTTATATCAGGGTTGTTTGCTTTTATCCTACGTATCTCTTCCCTGAAATGTTAATGTATCAGGATCATACTGTTATTAGAAGACATCGAGTTTATTGTATCATCTCAAAAAATGAACTATTCATGCAGTAGAAGAGCAAGCTTGAAATTAATTGATTGAACTCACTTAATAAATCTGTTATACGCTGAAGGAACCCGCTGCCTCTTCTCTGGAGCTATTGTATGCAAAGGTTCGCCAATATTAATTCAGAGGTATATAATGTGGGAGATAATTAACATGCCATCGATTTGCCAAAAAAAAAAGTAACATGACATCTAGATACTGTTCGCTTTTCTAAAAAATGTCGAGTGTACAAAGGTGCAATAAAAATTTAATAAGAAAATATACATCATTGTAGGTAAATTGCATAAGTCACTTGGGTGCCTACATACCCAACTTGAGAATCGTCCGATACACATGTACGATCGATCTGAATTTTAGAGTTTGTACATGTTTCATACCCTTCATATATTTGTGGTAAGCAAGTAGTCATATTCAGTTCAAACTACTATGAACTAATTTTGAATTTAATATGACTACAGTGCTTTATACCATGGAACTAGTTTAAACTAGATAAGCTGAAGTTTAATTTATTTTTTGGGAGTTTGATATCACAAATATAACTTTTTTTATGGGTATATGAAGATACACATGTCAAACACGGCGAATCTCAAAGAACATCAACGGTATCAATTTGGGTGCCAAGGTGCATAAAACACTTGTCCTATAATTATATCTATATTTATTTTTTATTGGACAGACGTGTGTAGTGAACGCGCAAGCATATGTATACATGTGGCGTGAGTGGGGCACATGTCCTCTTTGTACTACCTCAAAAAAAAAAGGTATACCCTATTTTTTAATATATTAAATATTAATTAAGTGACATTTAAAATTCCTCTCTCTGTTCTTCATTTTTTAAAAAGTTTATTATGTTCCTAAATTAGATACCAAGAGATGCACCGATCCTATTTTGTAAGGTTTTCTTTTCTGCGAGAGCCGATTTTGTAAGATTTCGTTGTAAAGAAAGGCAATAATCCATAAGAAGTTCATTTATATTAATTGGTCAAGAGAGAAGAAGAAAGTTCTGTTTCATAAACTAAAAAGTAATCAAACATATATGCATAGATCTTACGTCGCACGTGCAGCATATGTTCTTGGTCACTTCTTGATGAGAACATCACTGGCATCCGATATTTCGAAGAAGAACCATATTCAGAGTAATTTTCACGAAAATTGATATTGTTGGTCTTGAAATTCTCCTGTCACCAATGGAAACAATCAACATAATTAACTTACATGGCACAACATAACACGAACAAATACTAACATATATTCACAGTCCTGGGTTTGCCACAAAGAGCACAAGTTATGTAAAAATGCTGTTTGAATTCAGTAAAAACAGTGAACTACCTGATGCACGACATTAGATATCTTTGTGTTTTTGCATTGCAAGCTTTACTCTCTCCTGTGAGCAAACACTGCGTGCCGTAATTTGTCTCTACTTTATAAAGTTCTCAAGCATGACATGACCCATGCTTTTTGGCTTTTCTCTGCTACATGCAAGCTATACATAGGTAGGGTAAGAAGCTAAGAGTTTCGCACCTACATGCCTTCCTTCCAGTTCTGAAACTTACCATCTTTCTAGCCTCTATTATAGTAGAAAGAACCGAAGAAATAATGCACAATAAGTAGTACTACATATTGTCAGTAACAAACTAAGATGTGCCATTTTTTATGCAGACATGTAGGCATGATTATATTATTTGCAATAACAATTGGATTTAATTAATTCGATCCTCCCTTCATATGAATTATATTTGAGGGCTGTCTTCATAATTTCATGCACAGATATTGCACAAATGACTAATATTCATGTCAACCTGGAAATGATCTTGAACGGGGAGTGATTGGAGCAATCCTCTCAAGTTCACTGACAACAGACTAGTGCAGTGCCCACATCGGACGGTCACGACGTTTAGCATGCTGTTACTTGGAACACTGACCTGCAGATTGACCACAAGGAGACCAATGTTAGGTTTCCTGAATTAGTTCGATCAGTGAAGAATATTGATGGTTCAAGAAAGAAATGCAACCAGCTGAACGTGCTTGCTACTTCAAACATACTTGAGCAGGTGCACAGCAAGAAATGAACAGAAAGGAAACCCGGGGGGGAGCAGCTTCTTGAAATGTAACAAATGCTAGGTTCCAAAGGAACGTTTTCAGTATTTAAAAACGAACAAGGAGTAAAATCAAGTATTAAGGCATGCTCAAGAGCTTTGTGCAGAACTGCAGATACACACAGATACATGCATGCGTAGCCATAGCTTTTGCTCTGGACTCTTGTTTTTCCTCTCTTTTACTTGCTCCATGACTTTTATCAGGGCTCCGCTGATCAAATCGGACTGGGGCACCCTTTTCCAATGCCTGCCTTTCGGTTTCCTTGTCGTTTCCATCTTCTTATCAATTTTCCTTGGTGCGCTAGCCGCAACCCCAACCTGAAGAACCAGGGCCTACCTAGCTAATTTGTTTGATTCCTCACCCTCCTTTTTTGGGCACTCACTCCCATAAGAAAGAGTAAACAAGTAATGCGTGAATGCACCTACAGATGATTGTGTGTGCTCCCATGATGGGATTTAGCTCAAATCATACCCGATAGCTTGCACAAAAAATGCCAAAACCGGCACAAAATGAGGAAAAAGTAGTTTGTGAGAGAAGAATGCGAATGCGATACTATATATTTAGGTATGTGTTTTTTTTAAAAAAAATCATGCATTTGCACAACATGACATGGCATGTCCCCTCCCCCCATTTCTGCCCCATGCTCTCCTCTCTGACCTATCCACAAAACACTAGTAAAAAATGCTTAATGATTTCACCTATGAACAGTGCAGGAAAGAAAGATGCAGAGAGACAGTGACACTTCATGCAGAAGCCACTTCACAGGCGCTAGCTAGCTCTAGCTCACGCTCAAGCAGAAAACTGTGTGTAATACATTTTAGTGGGTCATGCAGGTGTCAACAAGATCGATCTCCTTTTCATCTTTGGGTAGGAGAGACGAAGACGGCATTGGGGTTGCAGCAAAAGTTCAGAGAAGGCAAGATCTTGTGAAAGATCATGCATGCAGCTACTATACATATCTACAGTTCTACACTAGACATATGCGTCACGGTGTACACATCATCTACACCTCAACCTTAGTGGGTGATGTAGGAGAGATAAGTACGTAGTTTACCTTTGTTAGGAGAGAGCAAGACGGCGTTAATTGAAGCTGCTCTGAAGTTCATATATAGACGAGATCTTGGGAAAGATCATGTAGCTACATACGTGTCTCAACCAGGGTTTAATCTTTCGGTTGCAGAAAAGTTTCGGCTACAGGCGAAAGGACCGAATGAACGAAAGCGTTCGAAATTCGGACGAAAAAAAAAATCAAAATTTTGATGAAATTTAACTAAAATTTGAATAACATTTAAACAAGTTTCAAATAGGGCCAAATTCAATCAAATTTTAGCCGAATCAAATATATTTCGCTGGGCACCGAAAGGGACGAAATTTCGTTCATTTCGCGAAATTTTGGATGAAATTTGTAACCCTGGTCTCAACAACTCGACATTTCCTACTCCTACCGGGATAGCTATATATACCAGCTAGACAAGATTGTATACCAGTGATTTACAAAGTGCCTGTAATACTCTAACTGGCGATATTTTCAGGCATGTGCCATATGTACGAATCACACTAAAGAGATATTGATGGTTCTCGCCGTCCATGCAGAGAGGCTAGCTGAGGGGAATAAGTGCGAGCAGTACTAATTCTAAAGCAAGGACACGATCCAAAAAAATCGGGAAAAAAAGTAGGAACGAAACTAAGCATATAAACTCCACCATGAGTAGTAAGAATGCATCATTATAAACCAGTTTAAAATATCCCTGCAAATTGAAAAAAAGGAGCCTGTTCGAATAGTTCCTTATAGCGAAGCTCAAGGTTAGACATAAGCATCGCTTTATCTGTACGTAGTGTTTCTTTTTTTTTTTTGTACTTAGACTTCTACTTATTACACTTTGAACCTATTAACTCTTTTCGAGAATTACACTGAACACAGAGACAATTCTCTTCAATTCCTTGTCAATTGCAACCAATTCAGTACACCTATCAGTGGGGTATATATATCCCGATGAGCGCGTGCACCGAAATAATAAAACATTAGTTTCAGTTATGTCCAAATTAATATGTCTACACTTTGATCTAAACATCAAAGAATAACAACCAAGAAAATCAAGACAAACCACAGGAGCATGAAGAAGAGGAAACAAAAGAAAAACAGGAAGCATCCATTTGGATTTTCTTGGTGACAACTCACACCTAGTACAGTATGATACTGTTCTTCCTCCATCCCCAAAAAAATGTTGGAAAGCATTCTAGCGTATAATAGTTTCACGCTATTGTTTCCTAAAGAAAATGTGACTTGATTCGAATAGATTAAAAATAGCAACATATCAACAAAAATTTCCTTGCTACTGGTTAAATAACTAAACTTGCTTTTAGACTTATATACTTTTTGGGTATATGACATTGCCCTTTGTGCTTGAAGGAGGAGTAAGAATGTACCATGCATGGTTTAGCACATCTAAACGGTGGGAATTAAGTATCAGTTATACACTAAAGCTATGTTTGTTATTGCATGCTCTTGTTGCAATTCAAGTTGAAAAATATACATGTAAAACCCATAAATTGCTTCGAGTAGTTAAAAATAAACCATTAGAACTGAAATACGTAAGAAAGGTGTTCAATAAGCCATGTGCATCTTCTTCTTGGAAAAGAAAAGAATTACCATATGTGTACAGCACTTAGTACACCACGTACACTGGGCAAGAAATCTACAAGTTCATTCAAGATCTAGTCACACATATATATGTTAATTTCCCAGGAAAAAGAAGATACAAGGGGGGATTAATATTTGAGAAAGAATAACAAGTAGGATGATATAGATGAAAGCTCAAATTTGCCTAAACCATATGAAAGCACACACATACTTGTCCACTAGTCCAAGGCTCTAATCATGTAGAAATCCATAGATTCGATCAGAAAATGCTACGCGAGAAGCATCCCAATTTTCAATATGTGCTGACCTTGACCTTTCCCTTGCAACCACGGTAGACTAAATTAATTAAAAGGTGGAGTACAAGAGACACACTCCCTTCAAAAAAAATCCTACCGAATTAACGTGTAGAAAAGGAAAAGAAAAAATCCTTGAGCACTGTTACCAAAACAAAGGCCGGTAGCTAAAGAAAAGATGAAGAAATCAAAAAACTCTTTGACACCTTTTCCAACAAATTTAAAGAAAAGTACGAAATCCCTCAAGGTACTGGCACACAATTAACGATGAGCCACGCGACCAATCGTTTCACGCATCTCTCTTTGTAGATCTGCGCTTCAGAAGAAAAAAAAAGAGCAGGAGGGAGAGAGAGAGAGAGAGAGAGAGAGAGAGAGAGAGAGAGAGAGAGAGAGAGAGAGAGAGAGAGAGAGAGAGAGAGAGAGAGAGCACAGATGGGTGCCGGAGCACATATTACCGCCAGAATTGTGTTGCAGAAGTTGCAGTGCACGTAGCACACATGCTCCGCCGGCGCCGGCGCGATCTGTGCCGACATTCCTTCCGGTCCCGGCGGCACGCTTGCGATCGATCTGCGACCAATTGAGAAGAAGAGAGAAGAGGAGGAAGAGGAAGCTGAAGGAAGGAATAGGAAGAACAAGAAGCGAAGGACCAGCGGTCAGACAGACCGATTAGAAGATATAGTTAGCTAGTTAGCTAGGTAAAGCTAGAAGATTACACCAATACAACGTGTGTGTGGGTGGGTGGGGGTTGTTTGGTGGTGCAAGCGGGGCAAATGTAGTGTCCTTTTTGTTGTGGCTCATGTGATGTGAAGGGATTGATGAATGTGGAAAATGCTAATATGATTGCAACAATGAATGGTTGGGGATCCCTCTTTACGCCCATGGAAGGATCGTTTGCGTGTAGCTACTCAGCAGCCACATATATATCAAGAAATACATATTGGTCTTTCATAACTATCACAGCTCAATGTTTGTATGTTTTTTTATTTATAAAAAAACACTCTTAATCCGAGTGGTGGCTGCGAAACTCACGGATGGGGCTCATGCATGTTTCTGAAATTGTCGATTAAAAATATCTATACACAGGACTTTAGTTATGCTAAAACTATAGAAACATTCCCCGTCCATGCCTCTTATACCAATAGCATCAAAATATGACATCGACATTATATTAAGGCATAAAATAAACCAAAAATCCACAGACTTAGCAAAGTAAAAAGGGCTAAGAAGGGCCCGGGCCTTTGCGGCCACCCCTGCTTAATCCAGATCTGAAAGCTTGTTTTAGTTTCCCATATCCAAACAAAGCAATCCAAAAATCAATTATAACAGAATAGCAACTTAAAACTAGTTTTGTAAAAACTTATTTCTAATTCCTGAGAACCATACAACCACTTAGTGATATTTGACAACTTGGAGATCATCACGCACATGATGTACAACGACATACAAACCTAAGCTATAGTTATACTAGAGATAACCAAATACATATTTTACTGAGGGAATGAAAGTAGGTCATTAATTGAGTTTTTTCAAGATGAGAAGTGTTCTTCATGTTGATAACTGTCGTAATCAAGGTTCAGTTTCCTGTTTGTTGACAAATCGTGGTCATGGACAAAAGGCGAAAACCAGTCAGTATTAAGCAGTAACAGGTTGGTCTCCCCCAATGCTTTTCTGCCATCCTTTCTATATCTAATTTACACTCCTTCCAATTTTTTTAGAAACCATTTCTTTCAAATGTTAGTACCTAAAGTAACCTCATAATGGATCATACCAATCGTCTCCCGTTCTTGGATATTGCCTGTGACTTCCATGCAATAGTGTACATGTTAATTAGACTCATATATATACATTACTCCATCCATTCAAAAGTTTGATGTCATACATATAGACTTATGTCAGCGCCTCAAAAAATAGCTTCCACCATAAGTTTTTAATAATATACGGCAGCAAAATAAAAAAACTGTAATACTGTGAAACTTCTTTACCATCATGCTGCAGATATCACCATCATGTGGCCAACTTAAACCTTTAATTTAGGCTGTTGGTATAAGGCATATTTACCGTGGCAACATGCATTTATGAAAGTAGGGAGTAATTATAATGAGTCTGAAAAAGCAAGGAGTGGTATTTTCATATGAATAAGAAATGACATTATAAAGGAAATTGTTGTATTTTGTGACCCAAAATTAGGTTGGGTCTGACCACTTGAAGAATCCGATCAGGTTCCACTTAAAAGGATATATTCTGACCAATATGATTAGTCGGTAACATGAACTGGTTGGAGGTTATGATTGGGAGCATCTCTGAGTTCGTGATGGACTCTACACCGACTTGCACCAGACGAGGTGTCCAAAGATATTTGTGCCGACTGGAGTCCGACATGCCACTCGAGGTGTTTCCAACTAACAAATCCTCACCGTCATCTTTTGAAACTGTTCCATTTTCGAGCAGGGTGTTGTTCTCGTCCCAAGTAGATTATTGTTCTAGTTTCTAAGTAGATCTCTATTTCTATTGCCAACTAGGACTCTATTCATTCCTCGTCTAGGACTCTTGTTTCCAAGGCGATTTATACCATCTATAAGCCTTATGGTAGAAAACACACGACAAGTTATTTACGCATATAATATGCCAAGAGCATTTGGTAACTACTCCTCCATACAGTGATTTTGCTGATTGTGTGTTTGTGATTTTTTTCCCACAAGGTTTTTCCATGTTAAATCCGAGTCTCCTGCTTCTTTGATTATTTCCTATTTTGCTGTGTGTTTTAAACAAGTATTATTAGAGCTTGGTTCTTCGCCAATAAATCTAGGGCATACTCGACATGGCATCAATGAAGTACAATCTTCCGTTGTTGGATCGCCACACAAGATTTTTTTTTCTCTGGTAAGTCAAGATATGAGCTGTTCTGTCACAGCTCGATTTGGATGATACATTATTGAAAATTGACAATATGCCCGCTACATGGTTTGTTGAGGAGAAGCAAAGGAGAGATCGTAAGGCTCTCTCTTAAATTCATCTTCATCTTTCTAATAATATTCTCTGGGAAGTTATGAAGGAGACCACCAATGTTGTGTTATGGCTAAAGTTGAAACAGATCTACATGACCAAAGTTCTAACCAGCAAGATGCATCTCAAGCAGAATGTTTTCTCACTCAAATTGGCAGAAGACAGATCGGTGCAAGATCAACTAACCATGTTTCAAGATGTGGTCACTGACCTTGAAGCCATGGAGGTCAAACACAATGATGAAGATTTGGGTCTTATTCTGCTTTGTTCACTACCTGTTTTGTTCTCTACGCTTAAAGGCACAATTCTCTATGATCGAGATACTCTTACTCTTAAGGAGGTTTATGAAGCTCTTATGTCAAAGATAAGATGAAAAGTAAGTTTTGAGCGAGAGCTCGAGTTCGCATATAGAAGGTTTATCTGTTCATGTAGATCAGTCGAGAAGTCTCCGACCAATGATTCCAAAGGTAGAAGCTTGAGCAGATATAAAGGTTGTTTAAAGTCGAAGACCAAGAAGTCATGTTGCTATTGCAAGAAGGTGGACATGATATCTCTATGTGTTGAAAACTCCACAATAAAGGGAGGAGAAATAATAATTCTAAGAATGATCAACAAGATGATGAAGCTAGGGCCACCATTGTCACAAACGAAGGTTCTAAGGGAAGGTTCTTGTTGTCTCTGTTGGAGGTTCCAAAACCAGTGATGAATGGATTCTTGATTCAGTTTGCATTTTCCACATGAGCCCAAACTATGGTTAGTTCATTACTTATGAGGCTATTCCAACTAGATTAGGGTTAATGAGAGGTAATACTCCATGCAAAATTATAGGAATTCATTTTGTCCAGATCAAGATATTTGATGGCACCATCAGAACCCTGTTGGAGGTCCAGCACATTCTAAATTTGAAGAGAAACCTCATCTCGTTGAGTACCCTTCATGCCAAAGGGTACAATTTTTAGGTAGAGGTAGAGTTCTGAAGATCTCCAAAGGCTCTTGTTGTGATAAAAGGTAATATAAAAGCAGCAAACTTCTATCATCTTTGATGCACTACCCTGGTCGAGAAGGCTATTATTGCCTTGGCCAGGTTGTCCGATGATCATCAGACAAGTCTATGGCATATGCGTGCTTGGGGGAGGAGATGGCATGCTCGGGGAGGAGCGCAGGCACGCTAGGGAAGAGGTGGTGCCTCAGGGGAGGAGGCGCGTCAGCGAGGAGACGGTGGCTCATGCTCGAGGGAGGAGGTAGCGGCTCGTGCTCGGGGAGGAGGCGGCGGGAGTCTGAGTGCGTGGGAGTGCGAGCAAACCCTAGAGTCCGAATATAAATAGGTTGAATATCACAGATGACTCTAAACTATAATCATTTGTGATAATACACATCACAGATGGTTCTACTTTAGAACCGTCTATGATACTCATTCTTACATACATAAATACAAATTCACATATATATCACACATCCATTCTCATATACATAAATACAAATTTATGTATATATGACTCATTCTCATATATATAAATGCAAATTTACATATATATAGCACATTGTCATATACATAAATGCAAATTCACATATATATCATGCATGCATTCTCATATGCATAAAAGCAAATACATAACATATGACACATAAATATTTCATTCATCATTCCACTTGCTTACTTCCTTTAAAAATTAGCCCTTCATGATGATCAACGCGTATGTAGTAGTCTTGTCATGTATTCTTTCTCGACCCTTATGCAGTTTTTGAAAAGAGGTAACTTATCATATTGATTGTATTCTTTCTCATCCAATATATTCTCAACTCTGACAATCCTCTTTTTTCCATGAAGAACTACATGGCACTTCTATTTTCCTGATTGGTTTAATAGAAAACATGAATAACTTGGTTAGCGAGTACGAATGGTTCATTTGTATCTGACGCGTTTGAGGTCCACGGTAGTGATATCGTGCTTGTCGACCTTCACCTATGAGAGATGGACCCAACGACACCGAAACAGGGGATCTTGAAAAGCACGTAGTCAAGCTTCCAAAACTCCTCTATGAACACATAGTAGGAGCTCCTCAACTCATTGGTGCTTAACGTATCTATGTGGACATTACTGTTCTAGTTAAGGTTCTTTACATTCTAAGTCTGTGTATAGAATATGTATATATTTATATCGTATCCTTGTCATGTCACAACTATAAATGTTGGCTCTTTTGCTAACCATGTCAGCATATCACTTAACAAGCTCCTAGCGACTTGCTTATTCAACTATTGGTTGATCTGACTGTTGTGTTTCATGATCCAAACATCCGGTCACTCTGGATTTTGTCACTGAAGCACGTTCTTGTGCTGGTCGATATACAGGGATACTTCAATCTTGTGTTGCAAGACCGTGAAATGGATTTCAACATATGCATCTATATCTAGAGTGATTGCTTTCCTTCCAATGGTCCAGTACCCTCGAGCCTCCCCTCATAGCGAGATTGAGCCACACTTATCGGTTCGACCTAAGCCATGTAATCGACACAGAACTCAATAACCTCTTCGGTTGCATAACCTTCGATGATGTTGCCCTTCGGTCGAGATCGATTCTGTACATAGCCTTGGAGCTAAACTGTCATCCTTCTCTCTGTCAAATTGTTTCTTCATTCTGTGGTATAGGTGAGTCCTCCGAAGGAACCTACGGTGATGCATGTACAAGGTTTTGCGCGATTGCTTCAGCCATACACCTCAGTATCATCTAAGTAGTGAGTATAGGCTTTGGCCCCTTTTGTACTATGGCCTGACAAGTTAGCATGGGTAGGATAATCAATTATGGTGCAGAACAGTAAGGAGCGTAAAGTGAAGTTCTCTTATTTATACACATATCATACATGTACCCCTTCGATCCATAGTATTTTTACATCTTTCACCAACGGTGCTAGGTACACATCAATATCATTCTCATATTACTTCGGCCCTTGGATAAGTATCGACAAGAAAATATACTTTCACTTCATACACAACCAAGGAGGAAGGTTGTAGATGCAGAGAGTCACGAGCCAAGTGCTGTGTCGACTACTCATGTCACCGAAAAGATTCATTCCATCTATATTCAATACAAACCTTATATTCCTCAGTTCTGCACTGAAGTATGTAAACATCATATTGATGTTTCTCCACTGGACAGAATTAGCAAGGTGTCTTAATATTCCATCCTTCTTATGCTCCTCTGAGTGCCAACGCAGCAGTTTTGCCTCTTTTGGGTTAGCAAAAAACTACTTCGAATGGGGAATTACAGGAAGATTCCATGCCACACAACCACAGAAAAGTTTATCACAGGCAGTTCAGAACCGCCATCATAGATGGTTCTATGAACCATCTGACTTTCGTGGGTTAATGATAATAGGAGTATTCACAGACAGTTTTTAAATCATTTGTGAAAACTGTATCAAAGACGGTTCAAAACAAGAAATGTCTATGATTGTGTGTTATCACAGATGCTTCAAAACTAGAACCGTCTGTAGTAGTTATTTATCACAGATGGTTCTCAATAAAACCATCTGTGATAGCTGTACTAGAGCTAAAAAAGTGGATAAGTTTACCATGGCTTGGATCTACAGTGATCAAAGCTACATTAATCGGTCAAATCTACAATGGTTGGAGCTACAGTATCTGATCAAAAGCTACAGTAACCGGTCGAATGCTATGCGTGGTCGACAGCTACAGTACCATTTGAAAGCTATGCATGGTCTAAAGCTATAGTAGTCGGTCAAAAGGCTCTATGTGGTTGAATGGTACAGTAGTCGGTCGAAGGCTTTAGAGTGGTTGGAGGAGAGTGCTATAGCAGCTAAAGAAGACTGCGATGGTGACAGCTAGGGGCGGTGGTCGCCGGCGCTCCGGTGGTAGGTGGTGAGCGGCAAGGTGCCCCAAACAGAAGAGGAGAAAATGAGCGACACGTTGGTGGGCATGGGGTTCACTAGAGATGCCCAGAGAGTGGTTGGCAACAGACAGAAGACAGCGGCATACAGGGTGCTCTGGATGGTTGGGAGGAGTAGAGAAGTAGAAGTGAGAAGAGGAGAAGAGGAGAAGATCGAAGAGCCATTGAGCCTTCTATTTTTAAGGAAAAATTTAGCGAGAAGTGAAGGAGGAGAAGTGAGAAGAGAGAAAAGTAGATGAGGAGAGGGTGGCGGAGGAGCAGTGAGAAGAACACTTGAGCCTTCCATTGTAAAGAGCAAATCTAGCGAGATGAGCGGGAAGTTCAAATTCAACGATAGTGGGTAAGTTGAAATATTATCACAGATGGTCCTATGTGATAAGTACAGATATCACAAACGGTTCTTATTAATACCGTCTATGATACTTTACAGATGGTTTTCACTATGAACCGTCTGTGATATTACCTCGTCACGCATGGTTTTTAGCACTTGTAGTAACACAAACGGTCTCTAAACTAAAACCGTCTGTGATTGTATTTAATACTGATGGCTTTGGGTAACCATCTATGATGTGGTGTCTAGTATTAGGGTTTTTGTAGTAGTGCCACCTTAGCAGGAGGTCCTTTCTTAACCTCCATACTCTCACCGTCATATGATTGATTCTTACGTTTGTATCAGGATGCGTTACACATCGGACATACATGCATATTTGCATACTCTTTATGGTAGAGGATACAGTCATTTGGACATGCATGTATTCTTTCTACTTCCATTTCCAATGAACAAAGGACCTTCTTAGCTTTGTAGGTGCATGGTTTTGGGTAACTCGTTTTCCTTCGGAAGCATGCCCGTTAAAAAAGACCTAACAACGATGTGAAGCTCTTGTCGGATCAACCGTTATTTGTCTTCAATTTCAGTAGTTGAAGCAAGGCTGACAGTCTTGTGTACTTTGACTTGCAGCACATGAACAAAGGTTTCTCCGAGTCCTCCATCAAGCCTTGGAATTCAACGTACTCTCTCATCACAGTTCTCTTCTGCATCGCGAAGCATCTGATCCAGATTGTTGTCATGCAGCTTATCCGGATCAGAACCACAATCAACATCGTTCGGTGGTATATCGGCGACTTCGTCGGCGATATCATTATTATTACCTTACTGTGTAATCTGCTCTTCACAATGACTGGTCCAACGTTGTACTTCTTTTTAAAGCCCCTTTGAATCAAGTGTGTTTCAATCTATGCTTAGTTCTTAAACATCTTCATATTCTCACAGTCAATGCATGGACACTATATATATTCTACTGCCTTATTCAACATATCCTCCTCGGTAGCTCTTGTAAAAGCAGACATGTCATTAATGTACTCTTTACTCATATGTTTTCTAGTATACATCCAGCTTCGGTCCTATGTTATGCATATAACAAGTTAGTATTAAATATTGACTTAGTTAATTGGTATACTAGATATTTATGATCTAAAGTAGCTATATGTAGCAAGAATAATTAATTAAATTGAATTAAGTAGAAATAGACTATGAATTAGCTAAACCCTAAACCATAATAGATGAAAATAATCTTCTCTCTACATGAAGGTAGATTTAAACCATCTTCAGTTCTCCTTTCACCAAAAGCTAGATCTAAAATATAATGCAATTTGGAATAAATTATTAACCATAGATAGTTAATAACTTAATGGAACTACAATCACTCTTGCCAAATCTGCGGTCTCCTTTCACCAAATGGCCTCAAAGCCCCACCTCCTCAAAGCAGCAGCCCGTGAGAAAATAGATCTGGAATTTAAGATATATCTGTGAGGGTCGACGGGTCTGCAATTAATATGTCAAATTATCACAGATGGTTTTTAATACAAACCGTCTGTGATGACTTAATTATCATAGAAAGTTTTTAATACAAACTGTCTGTGAAGTATCACAAACGGTTTAAAGAAAAAACCGTCTGATATTTTTGGTAATATCACAAATGGTTCTTGTTAATAATTATCTATGATAATTCGCATATGGTCTTTACTATAAACTTCCTATGATATTTCCTCTTCACAGATGGGTTTTACCGCTGGCAACAACACAGACGGTCTATAAACCAAAAAAACCGTATATTATTGTATTTAATACTGATAATTTTGGTTAACTGTCTGTGATGAGGCGTTTAGTATTAATCTTTTTGTAGTAGTGGGTTATTACATTTAGCCCAATGGACGATCCTCATTCATTGTCGGTGCAAATTTTTTTATCGATCCGTAAGCCTTTCCCGTCAATAATCAACTTTCGCTGAGTTTGGAACAACAAGAAGATAGAAATTGGGCAAATTATCTCTCTTTCCTTTATTTTTAAGGAATTGTCCTCTGTCTTTCCTGTATATAGCCCATTCTTCCTATTTAGATGGATGTGTCAAATAACGTATATAGCCTCTTATCCTACTTTTAAGTTAGTACATGTCCCACAACTTAAATACCTTTCTCTAAGTACCTTTGATTCTAGACCATCGGATTACAACTAATGGATGGACCATGTGATTTACAAGCACAGGAGAAAATCTCCTTTTTAAAATATAACAAATACAATTTAGTTTTAACTTGCATATGGTAATTTTTTAGATCTTTTAAAAACTTCCATGTGTTTTATGGGTTGTCAATACTTAGCCAGTTTTCACATGATTTTTGTTCGTGATATATGCTCATCAGTTTTTGCTAATTGTAAAAAAAAAGAATACAGTTTTTGACTAAACAGACGAGTAGAATCACTATGAAATATAGCAATTTTTGCATATCTCTCTAAAAACATTTATCTGTGTGGGCCTTTTAAGTATTATATAATTGTGTGGTCTGGATTCAAATTAGATGATTAGTCTCTTTCCGATCTGTATCACCCAATTTACTGTTGGACGCAGCGACGAGGACACACTCCGTTGTTTCTTTCTCTCCCTCTGTCTTGATCGAGATCTTGTCTTGTTTTGTTCTTGAGAAATCTATTGGTCGAATTTATGTCTGGCTCTCTAGATGTTGAAGCAGACAAATCGATCCGGAAGGATGAATGACCCATGACAAGTCCAATTGTTTCGGCTTTCCAATTGATTTCGCTCCACGGCAAATAGTGACTGTGACACCACGTTCGTACGTATAGTACCCAAAAATTAGTGAAACATCTCGTTACTTATCAGTTTGGCCTTTTCAACTGCCGTTGTTGCACCAGCGTACGCACGGCCGGCCCGTGCACATTGATACGGTTCATAAAACACAAATTTAACTATTAATTTTCATTATAATATAGTTATAAACGCGATAAAATTGTAATATTATGAAATTACTTCTCAAGACATATATATATATATATATATATATATATATATATATATATAATTTTCATACATCTAATCTAAATGTTTAAAAAGATATCGATACTCAAAGTGTCAAAAGTTTAATTACGCACATCCCAAAACTACATGTATTTATAACTGGAGAGAGTATTTATGTTTTTTTATCAAATTGTACTTCCTCTAGTGTTACAAAAATAGGATACGGTCCTCAAAATATAACTTTGATAACTAATTTATATTTTAATATATTTATAAACCCACTAAAATTATAATATTATAAAAGTACTTTTTGAGATAAATCTATACATATGATTTTTCTGTATCTAACATAAATAGTTGAAAGGATATTGGCGGACAAAGTTTCAAAAAATTGACTACATATATTCTAAAATGATATGTTTTTATTGTCGAATGAGTCATAATCTTGCACTAATGCATAGGGTGTTATGGATGTCACGTATTGGAGTAGTATATAACCCTAACTGACAAGCAACTTAGTTTATGCAAGTGTGCCATGCATGCTAGTATGCTACTACTAGCTAGCTAGCAACGGTAGTGTACTGGACTAGCTAGCCCATCTATTGCCACGGTAGATGCCGCACTGTACCACGTAGTAATTGATGGGACAACAGTTTACTGTAGAAAAACTGAAGCACCATCCCGGTCTAAGATGCCACTATGCTGTTACTGCGTGGTAGGGGGAACAAACCGCGGAACTCTTGATCGTGGCCTGCTTGGGACGCTTGGAAAAACCCATACGGAAATACGTAGTATATCAATAATAATTCCCATGCATCTGTGCTTCCCATCTACATATATAATTAAAAAGGTTAAGAATGAAACAAAATAAGTTAAAAGAGTCGAAAGTTAAAAGATCAGAAAGGAGAACTAGCAGCTATGGATCCAAGGTGGTCGCCGCAGCTCTACGGTGGGCAGAGACAGCCCAAAAACTCAAAACTGTACGTAAGTTTCTGTTACTCTGTAATCTTTTATACAAACAGCCTAAAAATCATAAGCCGCAGCCAAAAGTCACAAACCGCAGCTAAAAAGAAGAGGTCAAAAAGAGCCAAAAGTTAAAAGGTCAGAAAGGAGAACTAGCAGCTATGGATCCATGGTGGTACCGTGGGCAGAGACAGTGCAGGCATTTGGCGCAGATGGAGGGTCCGGCCGGGTGTAGGTACGACAGGAGACCCATGTTGTGTCATTTCGACGGGACACTTTCGATCCACCGCTCCTCTCTCTCCTCGCTGCATGCACGCACTGCCAACTCTGCTCCCATGATTAACTAGTGGAGTACCAGTGCAGGTTTGAAAACAAGGCAGCACACGACGAGATTATCTAGGCGCACACGCACAAGGCTGATGCAGCGCGCAGATGCACGTACGATGGCATGCATGCATGCCTATGTCACCGATTCTTTTTTTAATTACATAAGAACATATTATATTTATATATATATATATATGCGTGTGTGTAAAATAAAATATCCAGAACTCATCTAGGATCGAACTGACTCTGAGTCGAACAGCTCGCACGGCGGCAGACCTTGCCAAACAAGCGTACCTCGCGTGTCGCCCATTCTGATTAGCTTTGATGACGCGCGAGGTGCACGGCTGTGAATGCGATCGATGCCAGCGCCATGTGCCCATGTCGCTCGTCCATACTGTATACTCGCCCGTACCATACGTGCGTATGGAAAAAAAAATTCTATGGCACCCCCATGTCAAATAGCGTCCCTAGCACCCCTTCTCAAATTGGGACACATGGCAAGCAGGAATCTTAAAAATCCCCACCTTCTAGAGTCCTGTTCCAAATAGCTTTACCTTCTACACTACTAGAAAACGGATCATCCCTCACGGGCTTTAATTTTCCTGACGGGTCCGCATAGACCGTGAGGGATATCAATTTTTCTGACGGGCCCACATATCACCGTCACCAAAATACATTTTCCTGTCGGGCTCCTTAAGCCGTCAAGAAAACACACTATTTTTGTGACGGTATTAATCGAACCGTGAGGATAATTGCAAATAAACCCGTGAGGCTTCTCCAGCCCGTGAGGCTAAATGCCCAGCCCGCCCGCTAAACATTTCATCCAGCTAGCGCGGACTGAAAACCCTAGCTATTCCCCAATTTTCCGCCGCGCGCCCCCATCCCCTCGCCCGCGCGCCTCCTCCGCCCATCCGCTCGCCCCCCTCCTCCGCCCCATCCGCTTGCCCGCGCGCCTCCGATCCGCCGGCCGCATCCCCTCGCCCGCCTCCTCCGCCCCATCCGCTCGCCTGCGCGCCTCAGATCCGCCGGCCCCATCCCCTCGCCCGCCTCCTCCGCCCCATCCGCTCGGCCGCCTCCTCCGATCCGCCGGCCGCATCCCCTCGCCCGCCTCCTCCGCCCCATCCCCTCACCCACCTCCTCCGATCCGCCGGCCCCAGGTCCGCCCCGCCGCCCCTCCTCCCCAGGTCTGCCCCAACGGCCCAGCTTCGCCCCGCCACCCCGCCTCCCCAGCTCCGCCCCGCCGCCCCGCCTCCCCAGGTCTACCCCGCCGCCCCGACACCCCAGCTCCGGCCGCCGCCCCAAATCCGCCCTGCCCCCCGATGGCCCAGCTCCGGCTCGCCGTCCCAGCGCCCCAAATCCACCCCGCATTTATCTTTTCAATGTTGCAGTGAGTTTTTGATTTGGATCCTCCATCGGTTGTTGATTTGGGTTTGTATTTTGCCGCAGATGAGACAACATATAGTTGCAGTGGCAAGGCATTAGGTCATCGTTATGGATCGACTTTCTTCTTGATGCCCATTGGTATGTTGCCCTGATATGTCTTGTATTTTATTTTTTTCTGATCAAGAAAGGTTAGTTGAATTGGGGACAAATTGGGGAGCACTAGTTCTTGTAAACTTCTATTTGTGAATTGTTGCAGTCATCAGTTTATCGCCGTGTAGGGGTTTCCCGATCAATGAACTGATTTGAGTTTGTTATTGAAACAAAGGCATGTGGTGTTTCTTCTTCCATATAAGGATCGCTCATGAAAATGGCAAGCACCTGCTTGCTGTAGGTCATTCGAATGCGTAGTGACATGAACCGTGTCCAGTTTTAGTCAAATATGTTAGCTGCTAATTACCTCAAAATTTTACTTTGATCGTGTTCTTGAAAAACAAGCCAATTCAGGATTTGCTGGTTTTACACAATTTAAATATTACATCTGCATTTTTGCTTTCTTTAGATAAACAACAGGGAAGCTATTGATGGCAGACAGTACTATTTTGGTTAGTTGAAAAATTAATGGTTTCATCAATGTTAAACATTGTCCAAACAGGAATTGATTATCAGTGTTTGTATGCATTGTAATATGAAGCTTTCAGCTGAATGCTATTTGGATTTATAGAATGCACACAATTGCTAAAACAATGGTGTGTGTATGAATGTTGCAGCGATAGCGATTGAGAGAGGAGCATTGTAGACTGTTGATGTGTTGACTGCCGAATACCAGATAATCATAGCAAATTTTGATCCCTCACGGTTCAGAACGACCTTTGATCTTGCAAGGGGCACCCCCACCACGAGGAGCCGCCGGTCAGTTCACGTTGTTGGTATATTCATATACACATATCTGTCCAGTTTTTAGTCTACATCATTTTTGTGTTAGTATACATTTCAGTTTGTGAAAGATAAATTGCAATATGCTATGGTGGTTTAATCTTAAATTAGGCTCAACACTATAGTTTAGTATACATTTCAGTTTGTGAAAGATAAATTGCAATATGCTATAGGATATTTGTACAGTACAAATGCAACATACCTAGTTTTAATAAATATAATTTTATGTCTGATATATTCATGTTATGCACACAGAACTATTTCATGGCAGACCATGAATGGATGTATAGTGGTTGGCAGCGTGGTAAAGCTCCCTCAAATGAATGGATTGAACAAACTACACAGTTCTTAGATCATGCATTCTCAAATCCTAGAATAGTTGAAGGCGACACCATTAAGTGTCCATGTGCAATGTGCAGGAAGTATTTTAGGCACAACAGGCATATTGTAGAGTTGCACCTAAGTAAATATGGGTTTAGGTCAAACTATCAGACATGGACAACACATGATGAACAAGACCCTTCAATGGTAACGTTGATGGAAACGACAGGGACAACTGCAGTGGCGACATTGATGGCGACAACAACCATGCTACCATTTGACCAGCTGAACTTGAATGTAATGGAAATAGAGACTTTTGTATGTGGTACTTGATTTTAGATGTCTTTTGGATGGATGAACCAATATGGAGGTGAAGTTTATGAATTGGATGCTTGTGTGTATGAATTAATCTATGGATTGTTTATGAAAACTGAAATTTTTATATGTTTGTTCAATTATGTTTCTTGATTGATGCAAGGATGGTGTTGTGATTAATTTGATTATATGATGTACGGATGTGTAAGATTTAGATATCAATGCTTATCTTGTAAATGCTAATTCATTATGGCTGAAAAAATGTTATAACTAGAATGCAAAATTTTCTGCTATAGGAAATCAATTTTGCTCACGGTTCAAACAGCCAGCCTATATTTTCTTCACGGTACAATAAACAGTCAATGAAATACATTTCCCTGACGGTCCAACCGTCGGGAAAATTCTTTCCACGCGGGTCTGATTAAGTTTCCTGACAGCTTGGTCCCTCAGAAAAATTCTTTTTTCTTGCGGGTCAGGCTTTTGTATTGACGGTAACCGTACTGTCAGTAAAATACATTTTTCTCACGGGTAACATTTCGCCCGTGAGGAAAATGTATTTTTCTCACGGGTAACATTTCGCCCGTGAGGAAAATGTATTTTTCCTCACGAGAATTGTACCGTCAGGTTAAATTATTTACCTCACGGGTAAAACCGTCAGGTTAAATATCCCTGACGGGTTCCCGTCAGCCAAATTTAATTTTCCTTTCCAGCCAGCCCTGAGGGATATTGCCTGACGGGAACCCATCAGGGATATATAACCTGACGATTTTATGTATTTTCCTCACGGTTTTGAACCGTGAGGGATGATCCGTTTCCTAGTAGTGCTAGCTTATTTGGCTTTTAGAAGTCACTTGAAATACATTAGCTTTTAATTTCGGCTTATTTTTTTTTTGGATTTTTCTGATTTTTTTACCTTTTCTTTTTCCAATTATTTCTTTGTATTGTCCGTGATGATATAACAGGTTTATTCAATCTTTCCTTTTGTTCTCAGAAAAGCTAACAGCCGTTACAATACAATTTTAGTCATAACCTAAAAGCCACAGCCATAAGGCCTGTTCTTTTCAGCTTCTAAAAGAAGCTTTTCGGCTTTTATACAGTAGCTCATTTTCAAATAAAGTGTCTTTTTAATGTGAGATTTACAAGTTAAATTGTAATACATACTGTAACGACTTCATTCATATCGGTCAAAACCACATATGAGTTTCTATTACTCCGTACCCTCTTACAAACAGCCAAAAAGTCATAAGAGTCACAGTCTAAAAGTTATAAACTACAGTCAAAAATCATAAACTTAAACTGTAAGCTAGTTGAAACAGGAAAGATGGGTGGTAAGTGCACACGGGAAAGATGGCCTCCTGCTCGCCACGGCGCCGCCAGCGGCATCCGAGGCCCTCACGCCTTTGCCGTCCGCATCGCGTCTAGGCGCTCAAGCATCGGGGAGCGATTAACGGTGTGCATGCTGCAGTTCAGGCCGCCGAATCGGGGAAACAGCGGGTTGCCGGCGTGCACCGACATGGTCTGTGAAAGCGACGGGTCGTGGTTGCTTGGGACGGTGTCCATGGCCTTGTTTCACGACAGACGTAAGCTGTAGCAGCATATAACTAAAGCTTTGCAGTTCTTCCTTCCTTTATTTTGAGATTTTGAGATGACATCTCATTTCTTTGTTGTTTGATTGTTGCTTTACGATTTGTTATGAAGCATTCTAGCGCAGCACTAGATTGAATCCATCCGGAGCACTTAGTGTTAATGTAGTATAAAGTATAAACATTCCCCAAACTATACAATTCTATGCCACGACAGGATAGAGCACGAATAAATCCTAGCAATACAAGTAGTAGTATGCAACTTAGGAACTAGAGTAAAGATTAAACAAACAATACTTTGAATAGTTTGCACGTAACAGCAGAATGGATGACTTGCTGATCTGGAGATGGTTCAAGAGTCCATGCGACGGATTGTAATTGTAGGCCTGGAAATGGCTGCAGAGGTGAGGTGAATGGTGTCTTTGCAAATTTCCCCTCTAGTACTATAAATCTTTTATAATTAAGTGTGCTTTGATTTGCGCTGAGTTGCTAAACATCTTTAGACTATCACAATCAATGCATGGACAGTACATATATTCCATCCCCTTCTTCAACATATCCAGCTCGGCCGCTCTTCTAAAAGTAGACACGCCATTAATGTACTCTTCACTCACACGGTTCTCAATGTACATCTAGTTTCGGTCCATCTACGCTACACATGTAACAAATGGGTATCAAAAACAATTATTAGCGCTACTATAGCAAATTAGACTAGCTATACTTAATTACACATGACATCTATATTAGGTAGCTAGCTAGTTAGCTAGCCACGTATTCATGACACAATAATATTAAGCAAGAATATATTGAAGTAAACTGAGGGTACTTACCCATTCTAAAATTGAGCAAAGTATTCTAAACCTAGCTAGCTAGCTAGATCTAAACAAAAATCTAGCTATCATCTTTTTCAATTACAGGGCACATAAGTTATTAGAAGCAATTGAGTATGTTGGACCGAAATGGCGACAGAGGGGGGGTGAATGTCGACTAATTAAAATCTCAACCCCTCAAAATACTCACAGGGAATCTCCTCTCCGAGAGCTAAAAAGCTATGAAGGAGGAACATTCATACTTATTGACACCTTAAGCACCAGGGGAGAAAGCATAACCCTAAAAGACAGAGAGAAAACTAAGAGGACAACATCAAAAAGCCAAACACAAATGCAAAACAGAGTGCTCTGCAGGTGGCCGGTCAGACCTCAAGCACCAGGCTGGTCTGACCGCCCCTGGCTGGTCTGACCGCTCGGGCTGGGCCGGTCTGACCGCCCGGTCTAGGCCGGTCTGACCGCTCGGGCTGGGCCGGTCTGACCGCCCGGTCTAGGCCGGTCTGACCGCTCGGGGGCGGTCTGACCGTCGGCCATTTTTCGGTCTGACTGCCTCGCCTCCTCCGGTCTGACCGCTCTTCGAAAGTTCAGAATAACAAAAGGCTGAAATTTCAGAGCAAAAAACAAGACTTCGCACAAAGAGAAAATTGAGGTCTTTCCACTAGATTTCTCAGCCCAGAAATGAAGGATAACGACCTAAATAGCCAAAGGAGCAAAGGGAACAAAAGAAGACCAACTCAAAAGCAAGAATTAGGGAAATTGGTCAAAAACTGAAAATGAACTGAGAGCTACTCGAAAACTCAAATTCCCATCTTGTCTTTGTTTCTTTGGCCATGAAACTTTGGGGATAGCTAATTAATAGCCTCTGGACTTTTCATGCCAAGTTTCAAGCCATCTCAAAGAGGGAAACAAGATTTGCACCAAAACCCTAGAAGGAAAAAAATGAACAGAGGAGACCAAAAAATGTAAATTGGAATCAAGAATGAGCTCTTAGGATTTTAACTGATCAAATGATCTTGATGCATCATCCCAACATAGAGCAACCCATTTTGCCACTCCCCAGCAAGAATCGACTCAAAACACAAAAAGTCGAAAATCAAGCCTAGAAAGCATCGAAGAGAAAACTGAACAGAGAAGCAAGAACTCAAATGATTTCTTGAAAGCATTCATTTCCATAAACACAAAGATCACAGAGGAGTCCCCATACATGATTGAATATAGAGGAATGATTACATGGTGGCTCAACTCATCTCCTATCCCTCTCCCAAGCTCAAGAATACCTCAAGAACACACACACACACACAGGGAGGAGACTACGATGAAGACATGCCTCTGCCTTCTTCACCAACTCTCAACTACTAAAGCCTTACCAACTAAAGCCTAAAGCCAAAACCACCTCTCAAGCCTCTTTTGACTAAAGGAAACCCTAATTCTCTCCAAAAGCCATTGGAATACATGCAGCCACTCACTCCTATTTATAGCCCTTGGCTAACGGGTCTCCAACCCGTTACGCCTGCTAAATCCAACGGAACCTACTCCCGCTTGTGCAGCCTTGCAAAATTACCAATTCGCCCTCCTGCACCTTCCGGGAAGCTTCCGCGTCTCTTGTCGTCCAAGCTTCGCAACCACCTCGAGTCTCCGCCGTTTTCGACACATCTCGACCGTTCTGACTTCGACACCGCCTGTGTTTAGTCCGGTCACCTCGTGTCTCGCCACGACTCCGCCTCGACGTCCTGCAGCCATCACAAACAAGAAATACATCAAATAGCACCGCTCGATACATGAAAGCATAAATAGCATCAATGAAGCATAAACTTGCCTAAATGACCAATCGGGAAGACGAATATGCAATAGGACCGTCCAACCATACCCGACTGTGCCAAGTGCCGACCTGGCACAAATCACTTAAACCAAACTCAATCTTTGCAAAAAACTTGTCAATTACTCATCATAAACATGTGGTTACCTCCACATGGTCTCTCAGAGTACTAACCTCTGATCACTAAGAAGATGTATATAGATCTACAAGCAATATATTTTCACCAAACTCCCCAAAGCTGACTGCCTCTCTCCACCGATGTAGCACAATGAAAACAGATATGTGTCGAGACCACATACGCCGGTATTTAATAGCATAGATTATCCCAGACGGTTCCAACCACAAACGGTCAAGAACAAGACGTCCTGCAGAGTAACCGTCATCTCACCCCACCGAAAGTGGAATGTGTGCGTCTTGGGCCTCCACCTGTCCACCAGTACCACAAAGCAATCTTGCAAAGGGCAACAAACCTATGGCCCGCAGGATTTTGACATAGCACTCATCTAACTCCCATGAATCCCTCCCACCCCACAGCTCTAAGGACGGAGGGCCAACCACATCACCCGTCATCTATGAGTGGCACCGGTGCTTCTCATCATAGAACTGTTCGAGAAGCTCCGATAAAGCCATACCTTCCAACAAATAGGATAGACCAAATATTAGTGCGAAGATTGATAATGACAGTAAAATACTTGTTGTGGCTACAGACCAAACAGAGAGAGAGATGGTAGTGGAGAGTGATGAAGATGAATGTAATGGCCTGCCCCCTCCCCATGGTCGGATGTTCTATATATATACATGGGGAGTGCTTTTACAATTATGCCCTTACAGCTGATTATCCCCTTCAGGGGTATTTGTGTCATTACACGTGGCCTATTCTGGGCCTTATAACTTCCTACCAGGCCTGCTGGGTTTAGGTGGGGGCCACCCCTACGACAGGAGCCTCTCATGGTGAAGGGCTTCACAGGGCCGAAGCCATGTCGCCGAGTCCTTTGGCCCCCTCCGTCCCCGCGGCCTGTGAACTTCTCCAAACTTGACCCGGGGCTGTGCTGTGGCCGAAGCAGATGCGTGTTCTTCCGACCGTCCACGTGGTGAGGCGTGCTTGGCGCGGTGCGGGCCTTGAGGCGTCGTGACCATCAATGTGACGGCGGACTCCCGGTGTTTGGACTTCTGGGGTGCGCGCGCTCCCCCCGCTTGTGCTCCACCGGTTGGCGTGCCGCCGATTGGCATCCCTCCACGCTGGCGGCTCTTCGCCTGGTGAGGCCGTGTATAAATATGCTGGCGCCGGGGGCCGCTCCCTAGACATCCCTTGCTGTACATCCCGTACCTGTTCATGGTTAACTTCTCATATGTAGGGAAAATTTTGTTCACCTGCGTTTGATGACTGCGTCGACTGGCGTCAATGCCCGCGACCGCCGGTGAACAAAATACATCCTATTTGTGGGAATGCTTCACAGCTTGAAGCGGAAATGGCAAGGCCTGACTTGCTCTCGTAGACAGATATGAAGTCATCCATACGCTTTGATCGTGCGAACGAGCATATGCTGGTGTGGCGACGCATATCTGTTTACGAGATCATGTCTGCTCTTGCCGCAAATTGACCTTTGCATGTTCGAGTTATGGTGGTCGTATGTGCTGTTCTCCGTTCTTCAAGCTCGCTCCATCCCTATTCTTCGAGTGGGTGGCAGCGAAGCTGGCGCCTAGTTGAAGTAGACGCGCGCGCGCTCCGTCCCCTACCCTTCGAACGGGTGGCAGCGAAGCTGGCGCCTAGTCGGAGTAGACGCGCGCGCTCCGTCCCCTACCCTTCGAACGGGTGGCAGCGAAGCTGGCGCCTAGTCGCAGTAGACGCGCGCGCGCTCCGTCCCCTACCTTTCGAACGGGTGGCAGCGAACCTGGCGCCTAGTCGGAGTAGACGCGCGCGCTCCGTCCCCTACCGTTCGAACGGGTGGCAGCGAAGCTGGCGCCTAGTCGGAGTAGACGCGCACGCTTCGTCCCCTACCCTTCGAACGGGTGGCAGCGAAGCTGGCGCCTAGTCGGAGTAGACGCGCGCGCTTCGTCCCCTACCCTTCGAACTGGTGGCAGCGAAGCTGGCGCCTAGTCAGAGTAGACGCGCGCGCGCTCCGTCCCCTACCCTTCGAACGGGTGGCAGCAAAGCTAGCGCCAAGTTGAAGTAGACGCGCGCGCTTCGTCCCCTACTCTGCGAACGGGTGGCAGCGAAGCTGGCGCCTAGTTGAAGTAGACGCGCGCGCTTCGTCCCGTACCCTCCGAACGGGTGGCAGCGAAGCTGGCGCCTAGGTGAAGTAGACGCGCGCGCTGCGTCCCCTACCCTCCGAACGGGTGGCAGCGAAGCTGGCGCCTAGCCGAAGTAGACGCGCGCGCTCCGTCCCCTACCCTTCGAACGGGTGGCAGCGAAGCTGGCGCCTAGCCGAAGTAGACGCGCGCGCTCCGTCCCCTACCCTTCGAACGGGTGGCAGCGAAGCTGGCGCCTAGTGGAAGTAGACGCGCGCGCTCCGTCCCCTACCCTTCGAACGGGTGGTAGCGAAGCTGGCGCCTAGTCGAAGTAGACGCGCGCACTTCGTCCCCTACCCTCCAAACGGGTGGCAGCGAAGCTGGCGCCCTTGCCTCGCGAACACCGCCACGCGTACGGTGACTCGGGATCTTGCGATGCGGTCTTGCGGTGTAGAGGTTCCTGGAATCACGCCGGCCCCCGGCCTGCCAGGGTTAGGTTCCCGTACCGTGCGACCCGACGCGCCCGGGGCATGTGGCGGCCTACGACTGGCGGGCAGCGGGATGTGGACGGTTGCGTGTGCGGGGCCGCTCGCCTCTTCCCTAGGCAATGGGGACACGGGGCGGGCGGTGAATGGCACGGCGCCGGAGCGGTTGTGATCCCCTGGCCCATTAATGCGCCCTTAACTGCGGCTAGGTAGCGTCGTGCTGTGACGGCCCTTGGCGCTTGTGGTCGTGGCCTTCCAGCTTTGGGTATGGGGCATTGCGCTGGA
This sequence comes from Dendrocalamus latiflorus, assembly GCA_017311315.1. Classification (NCBI taxonomy): domain Eukaryota; kingdom Viridiplantae; phylum Streptophyta; class Magnoliopsida; order Poales; family Poaceae; genus Dendrocalamus; species Dendrocalamus latiflorus. The sequence continues at coordinate 41,390,543 of CM029652.1, read as the reverse complement.
TGGGCGCTTGTACGACTGCGGTCGCGCCCCGACGCGGACCTTCGCGACACTTCGCTTTCCGTTACGGGGGATCGTGCGGGGCAGACCTTTACACCGCTGCGGTTGCATCTGGCACGTGGATCGCTGCGACGCTTCGATAGCAGCGGTACGGGCGAGGTGGCTTGAAATAGCCCCCCCTGTAACAGCGCCCCCGCACCTTTACGCCCTTTTTCCTGCCTGCTCCGCCCTCGACATTTTCGCGATATCTTCACCGCTTCGATCTCTCCGTGGGAAGCGATGGCCTCCAGTAGCGAGCGCGGCCAGATGGCTGGTGGCTCTGTCTTTCGCCGGCGGTCCTCGCAGTTAAAGGTGAAATACACGCTCCAAGAGCGCGACCCGGCGGCGGCTGACAAGGAGTGGCTGGTGGCGGAGGAGATGATCCAAGGGCTACTGCGCGCGGGGAAATTGTCCGAGCCCCAGGAGGTACGATTGCCTGCTGCCGACGAGACGGAACCACATCCCGAGAGGTCGGAGGCGGTCGTGTTCGTTGCCTTTTTCGACGCGGGGCTCCGCATCCCCGCGACGGCGGTCGTGGGCGACGTGCTGCGGACCTTCGGGCTAGAGCTGGCGCAACTGACTCCGGACGCCGTGGCCCGGCTCGCGGTGTACAGCTGGGCCGTGCGCTCGGGGGCGTGTTGGCCCAGCGCCTCGTTGTTCGCCTACCTTCACGAGGCACGATGCCAGCGCAAGGGCCGGAAGGACGGGACGTTGTCGAGCTTCGGTAGCGTCACCTTTGTCCTTCGTCCGTCGTGCAAGAAGCTCTTCCCTGCGAACGCAACTCGCGGGAAGTGGGAGTCTTACTGGATGAAGCGGTGGTTCTACCACCGTGTGGAGAGCGGGAGCGGCCTTGAGTGCACAGGCCGACCGATCGCGTTCAAGCCCTCGCCCGGCCGAACGCTCGATGACGAGGACAAGCGGAGGGTCCAGCGGCTCGTAGGCGTGGCCGCCCGCTTCAATATGCGCGACCTCGCCGAAGAGTTCGTGATGTACGGCGTGGTGCCGCTTGCCCGCGACTGGCGTCTTGCCGCCGAGAGGCGTCGAGACGACAATGTTTTGCCATGGGTTTGCTTGCTGCCGGCGCCCGGCGATCTCCGTAAGCCTCGCTCGCGTCTCTCCTTTGTTCACGCGGAATGCGTTATATGCTGATGGTCTTCTCGTTTGTTTCAGGGATTTCCTTGGAGGAGGCGGAGCAAGCTGCGCGCGTATTCCTGGGGCCGTACACCGGCAGGGAGCATGAGCAGCGCGCGGCTGCTATTGCCGAGGCGGGGCTGGGGCGAATCAACCGCGTGTGCGAGGCTCTGGGCCTTGCCGTGCCGGACCGTGTCGCTCCAGACGACGGTGCAGCGAAGAAGAAGAAGACCCCGTCTTGGAAGAGGGGCCGCAGCGGGGTGCCTGCCGCGCTTGGCGCGGCGGCTGCTGCTGCTGTTGCTAGTGCTTCCGAGGGTGCGGCGGACTCGGCGAGGTATGCCGATTCCGGTTTGGGCGGCGCAGACGTCGAAGGCGAGGTATCTTCGGCGAGCGTCCCGGACGGCGGGTTTGCCGCGAGCGGTCGAAGGGGGGAAGCCTCACCGCCCGCCGAAGTCACCGAGGCGGCACCCGTGCGGACCGACGATGTCGAGGTGGAGCTTTCGACCGTGGCCGCTGTGGTGCCGGAGGCGCCTTCCGCGGGGGCGCACGAAGCCGTGCTGCCCTTACCGACAGCAGCGGAAACCGAGGTGCCCCCTGCGACAACTGCCACCATGGAACCTTCGCCCCCGGGCGCGGCAGCCGCGGGGGCTTCGCTAACCGCGGCTGTGGGGGCGGTGTCGCCGCTGGCTGCCCCGGCCAAACGGCCGTGCGTGCGGCCGGAGCTCCACCGGACACCGCGGGGATTCGTCGTGGCCACGGGCATCAGAAGCTTGTGGGACGCCAGCGCAAGCGCCGGAGACCCTGCGGCATACGCGCCTTCTGCCCCCCTGGCCACGCCGCCCGCCGCGCGGGGACAGCCGCCGTCATCCCCGAACGCGGAGGCTTCTGCCCGCGGCGGGACCATTCCTTCTGCTACCGAGGGTAAGGTGGCTTAGCTTACTCTGGTGCGTGCTTTTATGCCTTGGGGTGCTCGCCCGTATCCCTATTTGCAGCGTTGCTCATTCCGGAGGGGGAGCACTCGGCGGAACACGGAGCCTCCGAGTACGTAAGCCCCGCTGACTTCGTGCCGCCTCCGGATACGCTGAGGGCGTGTCGCGGGATTGTGAATGACGTGGCCACGAGCGTCGACCCGCAAGTGCTGCAGGCCTACGGTGCGGGACGCCTCGAGGACGCCTTCGAGGTGTCTGGGGTGAGGGTAAGTACTCATGCGACAACGCCTGATCTAGCTGAGCTTGCTGAGTCTTCTCCCTCTGCAGACCCTTGTGCTGGGGCAGGCCTTGCAAGCGGTCTATACTCGTGACCGAAGGGCGCTCGAGGATAGACTGCGGGTCGCCGAGGAGGGGCTACGCGAAGCCTCCGGAGCCCGCTCTGCCCAGGACGCCCGCATCCGCCAGCTGGAAGCGGAATGTGCTGAAGCGAGGGCACACGCCGAGGGACTTGCTGCGTCGGCGCAGGAGTCGGCCGCGGCGGCTGCTGAAGAGAAGTTTGCAGCGGAGCGGGACGGGCTCCTGGCGCAGGTCGCCTCGCTAGAGAAGGAAAAAGGCGAGCTTGCCTTGACCCTAGCGGAGCGTAACCAGACGCTTGGCGACGCCTCGGTGGTTGCGTAGGACGCCATGCAAGCGCTGGAGAGCCATCTTCAAGGGCTGGTAACCGAAGTGCCGGACCGCGCCTTTGGCCCGGAGGAGTTGTCTCGGACCCTCCGCTGGGTCGGGGATGCCGCCAACGTCGCGCGCGGCGCCGCGACGTCCTTTGGCACCCACTGCACATACACTACGGCCTGCTTGGTGTGTGCGCTTCTCCAGCACCGCGGCTGTACGCACGTCGCCGGGCTGGATGATCCCCAGCTGGAGATGCCTGGCGGGGCCGGAGTAATGTCCAGCGCCGTCCGCTCCGCTCGCCGTGCCCTCGGGCCCTTCTTCGACCGGATCTAGGATTACGTCGATCCGGAAGCTGCACGGATCGAGCTCCGGAAGTCGCTCTACGGGACGGGGAGCCTCGGCCAATTTCTGGACGGGGTCCCTCGACACGGCGATGGCGACGCTGGGCCCTCCGAAGGCGCCGGGAACCCGCAGGTCTGACGCCGCGGTGCCTAGGTGTATGCGTGTGTTGTACTGTTCCCTTTCTTTGCGAATGGAGTACACACTTGCTGCATTTGTTCTGACTTTCGCCTACCTCCCGGGCAGCTTCCTTGCTGGGGCCGGCTTCTTGCGGCCGACCTTCCAACCCGGCGACGCCTTCGACGCTGGCGAAGGGCCGAAGAGTCGCTGGACTTTTGGGCGGGCCGACCTTCTTCAAGCGGGGCCCCAGCTCTAGCACGTGTTAAGGACGAACCCGCGGGATAGCGGCTTAGAGCGGCAAGGATGTTGCCGGACCTTTGTACTTGTGAGTCTTCCGGTATACAGATTTTCTGGCATTTTAGGATATGCGCTGTGTTGATGCCACCTTGGATTCACCGGTACGCCGCATGGCACCTCGCCTTTTTACAGCCCGTAGACTGGCGTGTGCGGAGGCGGACCTCAACGCTTCGCCTTTTGATAGTCCGTAAACTGGCGTGGGCGGAGGCGGGCCTTCACGCCACGACTTCCTTTATAGTCGGGAGACTCGCGCGTGTGGAGGCAGACCTCAACGCTACGTCTTATTTAGAGTCCGTGGACTAGTGCGTGCGGAGGCGGACCTCGACGCTACGTCTTCCTTTATAGTCCGGAGACTCGCGCGTGTGGAGGCGGACCTCGACGCTACGTCTTCCTTTATAGTCCAGAGACTCGCGCGTGCGGAGGCGGACCTCGACGCTACGTCTTATTTAAAGTCCGTGGACTAGTGCGTGCGGAGGCGGACCTCGACGCTACGTCTTCCTTTATAGTCCGGAGACTCGCGCACGCGAGGGCGTCCCCCCGGTGCGTCTTTTGTTTATACTCAGGCCCGTCACCTTTGGCTACGGCGAGTGCACACGCGAACATGCGACTTCGATTTATACTCAGTCCCGTACCCCTGGCTACGGCGAGTGCACACGCGAACGTGCGTCTTTGTTTATACTCAGGCCCGTCACCTTTTGGCTACGGCGAGTGCACACGCGAACGTGCGACTTCGATTTATACTCAGTCCCGTACCCCTGGCTACGGCGAGTGCACACGCGAACGTGCGTCCTTGTTTATACTCAGGCCCGTCACCTTTTGGCTACGGCGAGTGCACACGCGAACGTGCGACTTCGATTTATACTCAGTCCCGTACCCCTGGCTACGGCGAGTGCACACGCGAACGTGCGTCTTTGTTTATACTCAGTCCCGTACCCCTGGCTACGGCGAGTGCACACGCGAACGTGCGTCTTTGTTTATACTCAGGCCTGTCACCTTTTGGCTACGGCGAGTGCACACGCGAACGTGCGACTTCGATTTATACTCAGTCCCGTACCCCTGGCTACGGCGAGTGCACACGCGAACGTGCGACTTCGATTTATACTCAGTCCCGTACCCCTGGCTACGGCGAGTAAACACTTGAACGTGCGTCTTTGTTTATACTCAGGCCCGTCACCTTTTGGCTACGGCGAGTGCACACGCGAACGTGCGTCTTTGTTTTATACTGCGGGAACGCGCGCGTTGGCTAAGCCTGCGCGCACCTTCACCGCGTACTTGGGCGCAATAAAGGAAGATTAGCGACAAACGGCGATCTTCATTACATCCCCGTTTGCGCGGGTGAGCAACTACAAAGGATGGATATACTAACCGTTTGCCCTTGATGCGGCCGAAGCCTCTAGTCGCTAGACATCTGCAGGGCCGGCCAAGGCGCCTGTGAATGGCCCCGCGGACCTCCGTGCGGTGACGCCAGCTTCTAGGAGCACCGTTGGGCTTCGCGACGCGGGCACCTGGTACCTGGCTCGATGCGCCGGGCCATATCCTGGTCGCCTCGGACGGTGATGATGGTCCGGGGACCCGGGATCTTCATGCATATATTGCCGTGATGCGGTACCGCGCCGAAGGAGTTGAGGATTGGGCGCCCCAATATGGCATTGTAGGGGTACGGAAGGTCGACCACGTCGAAGGTGGCATCTTCGGCCCGCACATTGTCATCTCGGCCGAAGGAGACTTGAAGACCTATTTGGCGCAGCGCCCGCAGGGGCTGTCCCGCCGAAGCCCTGCAGTGGGATTCCTGAGGGCCCTAGGCGGCTTCGAGGGATCCCCATCTGGTCGAAGGCCGCCGCAAACAATACGTTCGCGGAGCTACCGCCGTCCACCAAGGCGCGCCCCACGTCGCATCCCGCGATAGTGACCCGGATGACCAGGGGGTCCTGATGAGGGAAATCCACACACTGGGCGTCGTCGGGTGTGAATGTAACTTCGTGCTGCGCCCAATCCGGCGGTGCTTGCGCTGGGTATGCCGCCACGTGATGTAGGGGTGAAATCGGGTCGGATACGGTCGGATCTCACCTTTCCCATATCCTAACCCACATTTTCTAATCGGATTCGGGTCGAATACGGATAGTATCGAATACGAATACAAACACGGATAATGTCGGGCACAAATATGGAACAAATACGTACCAAGACGGATACAGACACTATCGGTCACGAATATTTATTCGGATATCAAGTCGATGCAACAACCATTTTATACCACATAGACAATAGCAATGCAACCATTCCATACATCCATAATGCAACAATACATCGGTACTAAAGTCGTAGCATCACTGGACATACATCATTACTCATTAGTAGTTTTAACACTAAGAATACATTAAAAACACAAGCATCCAGAAAAGAGTAAAATTGTGTGTCGGATTGTAGTGGCCAGTGGACATTGTTGACCCTTTTATCAGACTTCATGGTTCATTTGAAATAATCAGATTCACAGAACAATCGTTCATTCATCTAACTTTCTTAAACAATCAAAACAATATAGACTCATAAAGTAGCTAGAAAACATTGATCCCAAATGCTCTGTAGAATCTGAAATTCGTGGTGCAATCTTTGTAAGTCGTAAGCAAGCAAATTAGAACAGACTGGCAAATAAGTAATCTAAAAGAAGCCAGGATGCAACTCATCATATCCATTGCAGGCAGTGGATTTCGATCCAGATTCGTTGATGACACAACTGCCCAAAGCAGTTTCAGCTAGAATATGGATGTAAGCTAATTTCGTCTCATCATATACATTCAGTACTTAGAAGCAGGGAGTAGAGTAGAGGAAGCTGACTGAAGAGGGCGGCGGCTGCGTGCTACCACCAGCCGAGCCATGCCTCTAGCCACCACCGGAGACTCCCCCGGCGTATCGGCGGCGGCTAGCCGGCCATGGCTAACCGGGGTAACCCACCTCCCAGCCTAGCAACACCTCGAGCAACCCGTGAACACAATCTGAAAATAGCAACCCAAAAACATATAGATCGGGTTTGGATTAGGGGCATGAGATGCCAGATTCGGGCCCTAGGCCACGGATCTGGCCGCAACTTACCAAACGACAGGTGGAGCGGCACGGCACAGAGGGGCCGGCGCAACGGCGCGGCCGGAGGACCGAAGTAGCGGCGTGAGGAGGAGGTGCGCCGGCGGAGCGGCGTGAGGAAGAGGCGCGCCGGCGGGGCGGCGTGAGGCGAAGGCGCGTTGGGGTGGCGGCGCTTGGAGGCGGCGCGTTGGAGAACCAAGAGCCGGGGCGGAGGCGTGAGAACCGGGCGGCGGCGCGGCGCCGACAGGCGCGGCGGCGCGGCACCGAGAGGGCAGGCGCGGCTGCGCGGCACCGAGAAGGCAGGCGGCGCGAGGGAGGAGCCGAGTGGCGCGGGCGACACGGAGGGGTCGACGCGGCGGCGCGGCCGGGAGAGCCGAGGAGGCTCGGAGTGATGAGGAGCGTGGAAGTCCAAAGGAAGAAATGGGGGGAGGAGAAGACCAGGGGGCGGCCGCCGAACCAAGAAGAAGTAATCCGGGTAATACCCGAATAGGTAAGCGGGTAATATCCGAATTTTATACCGGATAATCCGTATCCGTCGGATACCGACCTCCCGAACCCGATACCGTATCCGCCAAAAAATACCCGTATTTGGATCCGATACCCGTATAAGGTTCCGGGTACCCGAATTTACGACCCGAATTTGACCCATTTTAATACGGGCGGGCGGGCGGGCGGGAAATACCCGGCCCGTTTTCACCCCTAACGTGATGTAGTCTTCGCGCATAGGCCTTCTGCTGCCGTGCCGAGGCGAATTCCAGCGCAGAGTCTCCGGATATGACGTTAATGACCCTGCGGTAGGTTGCGTCCGGGGCCTGCAGCGACAGGAGGCCCTCCCGAGGCTGCTGTACGTGAGCTTGGATCCGTAAGGTGCCTTCCTGGGGTTGCATTCCTTGCGCCTGTACCTGCATGGGGGCCTCGTATGGGAATTGGACGTGGGCCACCGCAGGCGGACGCGCCTCCGGGTTCCTGTCCCTAGCGACGCTGTCGCGGAGCGCCGCGATGGAGGTGCAGGCGCGGGTATCATGATTGCCGCGGCTGTAGACTACGCACCACAGTCCCTGATGCTGGTCGTCGTAATCTCCACGACCCTTATCGTCGCGGCCCCTGCCACGGCCGCGCCCCCGACCGCCTCGGCCCGCAGGAGCGCCCTCGTCGGAACCGCCCTCAATGTCGAGGACGTACCGGTTACGCCTGGACCTCTGCTGGCCGCGCTTGGGCTGATCGGACGACTCCTTATGGGAGGCGTCCCTGCGGTCGGGCGTGTCCCTGGACGACTCCTGCTTACGTTTTCCCTTTGAAGAGCCGTTCTTCGGCGGATCTTTGGCTTTTGCCAAGGCTCCGGCTTGGTTGGTGTCGGAGTCGTCCCCTTGCCTTCGCCGCGCGTCTTCTTCCGCCCTGGCATACTCCTCCATTTTGTCGAAGAGCTTCCCCACCGTCTTGATTGGCTTTCGCGCGTTGTACTCGGCCATCGGGCCCGGACGAAGGCCCTGTATGGCTGCGTTCACGATGGTGGTTTCGTTAACGTCTTTCACTTGGCATCGAATCTTGGCGAAGCGTTTGAAGTAGTCCCGGAGCTTCTCCGAGAGTTTTTGCTTGACAGCAAAGAGTTGGTCCGCGTCGACCCGGTCGACGTAGTTTCCTTGGAAGTTGTTGTGGAGGCGGACGCGAAGCTGCTCCCACGCGTAGATGGAGCCCGGCTCTATGGTAAAGAACCAAGAGAGCGCCACTCCTTGTAGCGCGAGGGGGAGTCCCTTTGCCTTCGTGGTGTCGTCTCCGCCCGCGGCTTCGATCGCGGTTTCGTACACGCGCACGAACTCGCGGGGGTCCGTGTCGCCTTTGTACGAGTCGATGGCGCTAGGAAACTTGAAGTCTTCGGGCCATGCCGCCTGCTGCAGCCCCGCCGAAAGCGGGGACTCCGGATCTACGCGCCGCAGCGGCACGCGGCTAGACGTGGGGGCTTCGCGACTGTCCGCCCTCTCCGGCGTGGGCTCGAACGCGATTACTGGCGCGGCCTGCTGACTCCGAGCCTCTTGCATATCTCTGACGGCTCCGCGAAGGTCCCCTAGCTCCCGCTGGAACGCGTTGAGGGCCGCCAGCAGGGCACTTTCCACCGCCTGTGCAGGCGGGGTCGCCGGTACTCCCGACGGGCGGATCGGCGCGGGGACGACCGCGTTGCGAGGCCCCGAGCTACCGGTCGCTCCGTCGTGGCTACCTCGAACCGCCCGGTCCGCGTCGCCGGCGAGGGTTGCATTGGGGGCGGCGAGGTCGGCTGTCGTTGCGTCGGCGGGGTCGGCTGTCGCCGCACCCGCGTCGACGTCTTCGACCGCGGGGTCCGTCCCCGCAACGCCGGTGACGGGGGGGTCATCGCGGTGCCGGTGGCGGGGTTGGTCGTCGCGGTGCCGGTGGCGGGGTTGGTCATCGCGGTGCCGGTGACGAGGTTGGTCGTCACCGCGCGAACGTCGACGTCTTCAGCCACCGCGCCTGCGTCGCCGCCCGCGCCCGTCGCTGCCGATGCCGAAGCCCTGGTACTCATACGACGCTCCGGCCCGGCCGCCTTCTTTCCCTTCGCCGCCGCTGAAGGAGCTTTTTTCGGTGCCATCCTTCTTCTTCGGTCTTCAGGCTTGTCCTTGTCCTCCCCACGGACGGCGCCAACTGTTGTGGCTACAGACCAAACAGAGAGAGAGATGGTAGTGGAGAGTGATGAAGATGAATGTAATGGCCTGCCCCCTCCCCATGGTCGGATGTTCTATATATATACATGGGGAGTGCTTTTACAATTATGCCCTTACAGCTGATTATCCCCTTCAGGGGTATTTGTGTCATTACACGTGGCCTATTCTGGGCCTTATAACTTCCTACCAGGCCTGCTGGGTTTAGGTGGGGGCCACCCCTACGACAATACTACAAATTAAAATTTATGATGGAATAAATAGTATAAAATAATGTATATTTATGACTAAAATGAACACTGTAAATGTGTACTGGTCTAAATAATTTGTGCATATGAACATATACTCATAATCTGATCAAGAAAACATCTCGGCCTTGATGCTACTTATCATAATTATTTGTCAATATAGGTTTATTTTACTATATATCTACCTTTTTTCTTTTCTCTACCTCAGTTGTCTTTTGATCGAAAGCAAGCAAATTAAGTGCTTACTTAATGAGCAATAGTCCGGCTTAAGATCTGATATATACATATATAGGCTTCTGTCGCATCGTACCCTCCACTGGCTTTATGGACTAAATAACATGATATGCTATCATAAGAGAGTAGTATAAGCATGAGTGATGCTTGTGTCCATAAAGAATAGTCCGAAGGTAATGTGATAATAAACCCATCTTATATATTATACGAGCTAGGAGTAGCACTACACAGTATAATAGTACGCAACATGCATAATGCAACAGGAAGTTTGCTAGAGATTCTTTTTTATGATGTTAATATAATCTTTCCTCTAGCATCACAGTTTAATTAATTTCTACTCTTAGTAGTTACAATTTTAATGTCTAATCCAGTCAACATAAAAGCATATAAAAATATACAACTAAACAATATATACTTCCTAACAGAAAACTAATTAATATAAAAAAAATGAATTAATTATGCCTAAATAATTAGGATAAATTAATTACACCTAAATAACTACAACTAATTACGTACACATTTAACAAAGACAATTCATATAAAAAAAGTTACCTATTAATATGACTGCTAATAACGACACTAAACAATATTTAATCGGTTGTGAAGAAAGCGAACGAAGAGCGCAGGCGAGAAGTGTGAGCAAAAAGACAGTGAGGCAAGGAATGTCAGCGAAGAGATTGCAAGAACATGAGTCCGCGCAGGTTAAAATTTATAACGAGAGTGATAGCGAAGCGCGCGCTAACGATGCGCCCATAATGGTTGGAGTGAACTGCGTGTGAGGAGACAGACACAGCGCAAGTGACACTTTCGGTGGTCAGTTTTTTGTACGAGTGCTCAATTTTCATATGAGCCAAATATCTACGACCCACTGCACTTTGTTCACATGAAAATTAAACAAAGCAAAGAAAACTAAAATGCAGAGTAAACAAGGCAAGGCATTGAAATGACCCACCTCTACCGCACTTGCTAATCATCTGGTAATTGTATGAATTTTTTATTAATATTTACAGTGGATTAAGTACATTGTCGCAAGAGGATGCACATAAAATTTTGTAATTTTTCAAGCTCATTTTCCATATTTAAAAATTCAAACATCACTTGTTAATCGTATGAATGTTTGAGCAACATTCACAGTGGATAAAATTTCCAAAAAAAATTACATAGTCAATTATGTTGTGTCGAGAGGCTACACATAAAACGTTATAATTTGCTGAGCTCATTTACTATATTTAAAAATTGAAATAAATAGTATACAAAAAATAAAGCATGTAATTAAGCCGGCTTCATTTCCTACCGTCTGCCCATGGGGCGGCAGGCCGCTGCCGTCTGTTGGTGGGATGGTAAGCTGCCTGTCGCCGGCGGCACGCCCACACATCAGCTTCGCGGTATGGCCGTCCGGTTACTGGACGACAAAAACGTTATTTTTACAAATACGATATGCATGCTGCTATTTTCATAAATACGGATATAACTGGTGCTATATATGAAAAAAAAAACTCACATTGTATATACTACGTACATCACTACTTCAGCTAGCCTTGGTGGTGGTGTGAAGAATCATCTTTCCCCCCTGCTATACATGCATGTCCTGACGGACCTGACCTGAATCGGCCCGTGCAGGCTGGTACGTAGCACACATCAGGATTCTCCGTATCAGGAATGCCTCCAAGCCCGTTCGTTGAAAAGGCTCGAAATGCTTGGTAGTAAGGCGCGCGGCTCCAGCGTCGACGCGCGCATGCCTGCCTGCCTGCCTGCTCCACCATCCACCAGAAACCAAGGTATGCCGTCCGTATGGGCGCGCACATGGCTCGCAAAACGCTAGCTGTGCTACTGCTCTTCGGCCTTCTTCTTCTTCTTCCTATACCCTCTCCAGAATTCGATGCTCGACCAATAGTACCTGCCACCACAGGCATGCTTCGCTTTCATGGCTAGCTGCCTCCAAGCTAGCTAGTGGCCTGGCCTGGCCTCTCTATGAACGATCTTGCATGTATGCATCCTGATGCATGAGCACTCTGAGGAGCTTACTAATTAAGATCCGATTGGCCGAGCCCGCGGATCGATTGTGCGCAGGTAGGAAGGGTTTTGCGCTTTGACCTGTCCCGTTCGTCCTGCGATCGAACGGTCCAGGTTGAAGCGCACGAGCTTGCGCGGTAGACTACGTATGATTTGCACCACTCGCCCAGCCCAACGAACGGTGTAGATCAAATCAGTGCGCATGGCTAAATCTGACTGTTGTGCTGGCAATCGATCTAAACCGTTCGCTCGACCGACCGTAAAATCAGATAAATGGAACTCATGTGCGTGCTATATATTCAAGGACACGGATTTTTTTCTCTCTTATGGGGTTGTCCCCTTACTGAATCTGCCGTCCATTTTATGCTAGGATGTGTGCATGTATCACCTAGTTTGTTTTCTAGTCGTTGAAGGGAGGATGTGTTACAGATATCGAGAAGGTAGGGAAGGGCAGATGGAACAGAGGGAAATACATGTAAATACCTTTAAACCATATCTCCACATTAAAGCACAATTCATTGAAGCTATTGCAGCCAGGTTTTCCTTACTTCTTGGCTAGTTTATCTTAAGCTCCTGGCTCCTATGGCTTCTCTGTAAGTCGGCTTCGAAGCCCAACTCTGGGTCAGAAGCTAGGTTCCAGAGCTGGGCCAAACAGCACCTGTGGGTGGGGGGGGGGGGGGGGGGGGCATACGTACGTACATGCCGCTAGTACCATGGACCTTGATAAGCACTTTTGAGGCCAGTGATTGATGTGACCGTGGGAATCGAAGCTATGCGTGCAAGGTGGTGAACAGCTCGATCGGTCACGCTTTTTCTTCCATCATGCACGTAGCTAGTGTAATGGAAAGGAGATGGCACCCTTTTCCTTTTGCGCGCGTGGCAACGGAAACGGCCGTGCGCCGAAAGGACATGACGAGTGGTGCGTACGTGCGCGCGCGGCTGCAGATAAGACGGCGGTGCGCGTGTACGTGCTAGCTTCCGTGTCAAATGCTCCACAGTTCTGCATGCGTTCAAATGTGGCGTGGAGTGATCAAAAGTACACTTTAAGGGTGCTCAGTTAGGTTTTTTAAGTGGTTTATGGTTTTTTTAGCTGGCTACTGTAATTGTTACTGATTTTTTAATGTAATTAAATTTAAAAATTAAAATAGAAGAAAACAGGTTATTTCATCACAGACAATACAAACGAATACAAAAATAAAAAACAAAAAAAAAACAAAATTAAAAAGGTAGAAACCAGAAGCAAAGGCTGGCTTATATGCCGAAATGAGCACAGCCTTAATTTTCTCGCGGGTATGCATACGTATAGTAGCGATATAGAATTTCATCACGCCACGTGCTATGGAGGGCTGAAGATGACTATTACCTAGACTAGAGGGATTATGCTCCGTGCTTATTTAAGTTTTCCATTGATAAAAATCTTATATTCTTGGCTGAAGCCTATTCTGTCTAAGACCTGGATCTATCCTTGCATATGTACATGCATGGCACACGCATCAGATGTGAGCTGTTGTTTGACGAGCAAATGTGCATTGTTAATTAACCGCTGACGTTGCGTCGTGTGGCTAAATATTAGGGTTTCGAGTCATACTAACTACACATTTTCTTCTTCATCTTCTTCTGGAAAACACGTTCAACATGGGATTTGCTAGCGATTTGCTTGGAGAGATTTTACATATATATTGCACAGGCAGCAGGGGTAGGTGCTGCATTCATTAGGGGCCTACGTACGATCGAGCTAGAGCCACACACACGAGTTCCCTGAGCGACTTCCTAGCTAGCGTTTTGTGTTAAATCACGAGCATGATAAATTAACAAACCGAACCCTTTTTCCTAAAAGATCCACGTGCTATAATGGGTCTGATTAAGTAATGGGTTTCGTCAAACGTCACTAAAACACCTGATCGTTAACTAGGTGGCCAACAGGACAGTCACTAGGCTCTAAAAAGTGTAAAATGCACTCCTACAAAAAGACTTATCACAGACGGTTCGAAACCGTCATCAGAGATCGTTTTTGAACCGTCTGAATTTATATGTCTGTGATAATAGGTGGTAATCGCAGATGGCCCTCAAACCGTCTGTGATAATTATAACACAGACGGTTTTTTAAAAAAAACCGTCTATAATATATCAAGTATCACAGACGGTTCTTTAATATAGCCGTCTTTGATACATCAAGTATTACAGACGGCTAATACCAAAAACCGTCTATGATATATCATATATCACAGACGGTTCTCAAACATAGCCGTTTGTGATATCATAGACGGCTAATACTAAAAATCGTCTGTGATAGCTATTTAAATAGCTATATTATTTCCTGTTTTTCAGCTAGCCTCAGGAAATGCCAGCCATGCCCTCTGAAAACAAGCAAATAGATCACATATATAGCACACGACAATCGTTACACAGATCTCAAGTCAGTGATGTACATTTGAATGAATTATTTGATTAAGCACAAGTAAGTGATTACAATTGTCTCAAATGTTTCAACATCAAAACATCACCGAGGTAGAACTCTTCAGTCTTGTTTATGGCCTCTGCTATCAAGAATTGGAAGAGTTTTCCTCAAATTTTGGCAAGTTTGTCAAGATTGATTGCACTTTTGTCAAATTCCACGTGCTATCACAAGGAGTAGTGTTAAGTCTATATATATATATTGATAATTACAAAATAATTATTAGCAGGTTAACAAACCTCTAGATCATTCATTTTAGCATCTATGATTTGCTCCATATGGCGGCAAATGTAAAAGCCACATATGTTGCCATGTAGCTGTTGGTGGCACTGCAAAAATAGAATTACATACATAGGTATTATCAGCTCTAAAGGAATTATAATGAAGTGTGATATAGGATTGTTGTGTTGTAGCGGGTACCAAAAATCGCGTTCTGTGTCGCAGTGTGGCGTTGGATTCCTTGTGTCTCCCTCCCTGGACAACGTAAGTGCTGAACGACCTATGTGATTCCAAAAAGTTAGCCTCAGCCATTGCAAACGAAGGGAAGACTACAATAGAGTTATGTATGGAGAAAATGAGTTTACCTGTCAATTGTTTATTACACACGGGTGTAGCCGTGGTTGCTCCTAAGTAGAGAATCAAGGTATATTATCTTGCTCCACTTTGGTACAATCACAATCAGAATCCAGTGACCCCTAGTCATTTATGTCGCTATAGTGATTAATTCTAAGTTCATGTTACGTATAAAGTACAAATGAAATTTGTTTGATAACTAGTGAAGCACTTACCCCTGGTTGAACGGTACCATGATGTAGTCCTTGTCACTGTGAGCAAGCAATCTTCTCATTATGTAATCTTGGATAAAAGATCTATTATCGTTGATGGATTGCTCAGAGACCAAGTGTGGGTCGAGGAAACCTACGGTTCTCGCTGTCGCCGGACTTGTTGGATCATGGATCTATACATAAGCAATGAGTTATGACATTTATCGGTGTTATGTGAATGTAGAACTTGATTGTACAATACTCTTATAGTGTCTAATATTATAGAAGTGAGGCGTCGAGTTCGTTGAGGTTGAATAGTAAGAATAAGTCATCAAAGGTCACAACGAAGTAGCCCATGTCGTGGAGTAAATGCACCTCCGCGTATCTCACGGTGAATCCACTATTCCAGTTTGGCTTCATGTTGGACCTCTGTATGTACCATGTATGCAAAGTTCCAAAAACCAATCCAAGGTTGGGTAATTATGACTCGGGGACCAACGATACTCTGAGCATGAACTTCCATTCCTTGGGAGGTGACTTAATCTTCTCTGATTTGGCCTTAGCGCCTCGCTTGCGATACATTTTCAACGTTGCCTTCATAGGAGCAGATGTGCTGGCCTTCTAAAGAGGAGGTTGAGGTAGAGTCATAGAGCATTCTGTTTGATAGGCATGGTCGTGTGGAGATCATGGCACGGAAGGGTCCAGGGTGATATCCCTCTTGGGCCACTAGACGAATGTGTGGACGGTATTCCCTAGTGTCATGGTTTCTCTATTTGGGGGCCTATTCAGTGGGACGGCCTTAAAACGTTATTAATCTAGTCCACCTGGACCTTCATGAAACTGGTCCCTAGCTAGGCACCATGCACCAACGCCCCTGGGAGGCATGGATACACTAATCCCTGCCCAGCGTCAACAGGAATGGAGCCAACAACGCTGATTCTGAGGATGCACGGCGTGGCCTCCAACATAACGATACACGATGAACTAAAGTATCCACCAGGTCTATCTATGTAATATTCTAGATATGTACATTACCTGGATGTCATTAATAGATAAGTGAGCGTCGCTATGTTCAGAAAGTGGCGCGAACGCGTAGCTACTCCGACGTTGAGGGGGACTGAAAACCATAATAACGGGGGTGGATTACGACTGGTTGTGGACTTCTCTTAGTTTGTTCCTCAATGCATCTATCTCTCCTCGAAGTGAGGCAGTTATGTCCCTAAGTTTTGCATCAAAGTCCCATTTCATACATTCCTCACGCTCGGCCTTGAATCTCTTCCTACTCCTATACGCCTTAAAGTCATTTGGGAATCCGTGCCTCCAAGATACGTAAACCTCTATGCCTCGCATGCGACCTAGATGCTCCTTATTTCTCAGGGTGTTCGACAGTATATCCCTCTCCCTGATTACTTAGAAGAAGCCTTCGGAAGATTTGGTAGTCAATGTTTGCTGCAAGAGGCAATCATATTATTTTAGACCCCATGAAGTTATGGACCTATTAATATCTAGGTAGTTTAACATATCTTACCAGGTGTTGGGACATTTCCTCATCTGCAGGGTTTTTGAAAGAGGCAACGCCCGAAAACGTGGTTGATGACCTCGCTCTTAACCAGTTTTGGGCACGCTCGTTTTTTATCCTGGCAAATGGTGGTGTTGTGGCTACAGACCAAACAGAGAGAGATGGTAGTGGACAGGTGGGAGTGTTCTGTCTCACCCTCCCCCTCATCTTGATATATATATTCACATGGGGTATACTTTTACAGTTATGCCCTTACATCCATACATCCCCATTAGGGGCACTTATGTCATTACACATGTTACTCTGGTTCTTATAACCTCCTAACAGGCCTGCTGGGCTTAGGTGGGGGCCACCCCTACGACAGGAGCCTCTCATGGTGAAGGGCTTCACAGGGCCGAAGCCATGTCGCCGAGTCCTTTGGCCCCCTTCGTCCCCTGCGGCCTGTGAGTTTCTCCAAGCTTATGGCTGGGGAGCCTGAGGTCTGGGATGGAAGGTGCCTTGTTGCAGCAGACGCGCGCGCTCCGTCCGCTAGCCTTCGAATCGGGTGGCAGCGGAGGCTGGCGCCTAGCTCGAAGTAGACGCGCGCGCTCCGTCCCCTACCCTTCGAACGGGTGGCAGCGGAGGCTGGCGCCTAGCTCGAAGTAGACGCGCGCGCTCCGTCCCCTACCCTTCGAACGGGTGGCAGCGGAGGCTGGCGCCTAAGTCGAAGCCGAGGCGCGCGCGCTCCGTCCCCTACCCTTCGAACGGGTGGCAGCGGAGGCTGGCGCCTAGCTCGAAGTAGACGCGCGCGCTCCGTCCCTGCGCTGAGATCGGAGCTTGGCGCCGGTATGGTTGCGCTCCGGGGCTGTTGTGACCTTGCAGTCTGGTAGTGCGCTTTTAATGGCGGCTGGAATCACGCCGACGCCTGGCCTGGCAGAAGTCAGGCTGTCGCGTCGTGCAGTCTGCCATTCTGCAGGTGGGACACGTGGCGACTCACGACTGGTGCGTCATGGGATGTGAGCGGTTGCGTGACCGCGGCCGTTCGCCTCGCCCCCGAGAAGTTGGACGCGTGTTGAAGGCATGGAGGCGTTGTGCGCTGCTTGGCCACCTACCCGGCACGACCCTCTAGGCCCCGGCGGTTCTTCTTTCAAATCTTGGACAGCCGAATCGCTGCGAATTTGATCTGTCTGTGCGTTGAGCCATATGATAGGCGAGCGGCCTTTATAAGGTGCTAGTGTTGAGGTGGAGACACCCTTTCTTGCTTGGCTTTTTGATCTGCCGCTTTGCTTCCGCCCGTGCTAATTGTCACGCCAGTTGCTCCTTTCCCTGCTTCTTCTTCCCTTGTCGCGAAGAGCGATGGCTAGCCATGATGACGCCACCTACCATCCCCGCAGCGGTTCCTTGCCTAGCCAGGGTGAGGCGTCCCATCCTTCCAAGGAGTACAAACTGGTGCCGCGGGGGAGCTCGCGCGCCAACAAGTGGTGGAACGCCATGGAGCACTCGGGAGGCTGCTGCTCCCGTGTGCTGGGGAAGAGCCGCATGACTGAAGGGACGCTGCAGCGCCTCATGGATGAGGGGAAGATCGTGGATCGCAATGGGGCTCGCCTACCCCGCCGGGACGAGACGGAGCCGAAGCCCGGGGAATGGAGGCGATTGTTTTTGTCGCGTTCTTCGACGCCGGCCTTCGAATGCCCTCCACGTTGTTCGTGGGCGAAGTCCTGCGGGCCTACAAGTTGGAGCTAGCCCAGTTGACGCCCCACGCGATACTCCGCCTAGCTGTCTTCACGTGGGCGATGCGGACAGAGGGGTGGCGTCCCAGTGCGAGCTTATTCGCCACACTGCACGACGCACACTGTCGACCCAGAAAGGTTGACGGGGCGGTGTCCAACTTCGGCGGTGTGGACTTCGTGCTCCGGGCGTCATGCGCGACGTTGTTCCCTGTGCCAGCCTCGTCGGGGCAATGGGCGTCCGGCTGGACTCGGCGGTGGTTCTATTACACCGTGACCGACAAGAGCAGAATGCAGTGCCGAGGTGGGCCGATCTCGTTTAACAGTACACCGAGTCTGAAGGCGGAGATTGACGACACGCGAAAGCTACAGAGTCTTGTCGGTGTCGCCCGTCGAATGAGCGTGCGCGACTTAGCCGAGGAGTTCACAATGTATGGGGCGGCGCCACTCTCCTCCCGGGGGAAGTATGTTGGACAGAACGGCCCCCGCGAGGACGGGTTCGATCCATCCGTATCTCGCCTGCTTCCGCCCTCCGCTCCTTGTAAGTCGCCCAGCACGCTTTACGCGCGCCATTGTATCTGTTTGGTTTTCGCCTGACTGACGTGATCTCCTGCGCAATGGCTCGGCTAGAAGATGCGGAGCGCGCGGTTGCGGCGCTCCTCGGCCCGTACACGCTTAAGGAGCACCAAGCTCGCGAGGCCGCAGTCAAGGCGGCTAAGCAAGGGCGGGTAAACCGCACCTGCGAGGCTCTGGGCATTACTGTACCCGAGCGCGTGGTGCCGGAAGAGCTTCCCGCCGGGACTCTGGGCGCTCAGGACGGTGATAGCCCTACGGGGGTGTTATCTTCGCGACGCCGAGCCCGTTCCCCGGCTACCGTATGCGACCCGGCAGCCCCCTCGGCGGCTAGCACAGCTGAGACGGGGCGTGCGACCGGCGGTGGGCCTGGCCATACTGCTTCGGAGGGGCGCGCCGCCTCGGATCCCCCGGCACCTTCTGCCGACGCCCACGAGCCCGTGCTCGCGGCCAACGTTGAGTTGGAACTTGTCAACCCGGGGGGTGGCATCGTTCCTGGCGAGAAAACCAAGGTTGAAGGTGTGTTATCAACCGCAGCGGCCGACGAGGGCGCTCCCCCTACAGAGGAAGCCGTGGGGGCGACGGTAACCGTAGCTGGTGTTGCCGCGGAAGAATCGCCTGTGCCACCGCAGGCGAAACGCCCTCGGACTCAGTCCCCGCCGCCAGCGAGGGGTCGATACACCGTTGCAGGGCCTTGCCGCGGGATTACGGCGTCTGGCGCAGCCGAGAAGACCTCCTCCCCGACCGTCGAGGCGCCCGCCTCCCCCTGGGTGGTCGAACCGGCGCCACTTCCTACCACGACAAGGGGCGCAGGAGGTAGGCGTGAGTCCCTTTCTTCACCTGACTTCGCGAGACTCTCTCCGATCTGCTCGCTCATTCTGCCAACATCAGGCGAGACGAAGTCTCCCGGACGTGGCGAAGGATCGAGCAGCGGAGGTATGCGCGAAGTCGAAAGCCTTGTGCAGGGTGCCCCGCAGGTGTCCGCTGTTGTTGACGTGGCCGTGGCCTCGGTAAATCCTGGCGCATTGGGGCCGGGGCTCGCTCGCTCGAACTTCCTCCCTCGCCCGGAGATATTTTGCGACCTCACCGCAGCCGCAGAGCGTGCCGACAACGGCCTCGACCGAGAGATGTTGTCGTCATGTGAGGGGGAACTCCTAGCGCTCGCGCTACAGGCCTCCGAGATGAGGGTAAATATGTGCGCTTCAGCTTTGTAAGGTACTGCTGGACGCCTGCTGATTTGTTATTTTTGCCAGACGCTTGCCCTCAGTCGGTCCTTTGACGAGGCCCGCGTTCGGGAGCGGAGGGCTCTGGAAACCAGCCTTCGTGAAGCAAGCAATGCTCTCGCCGCGAAGGATGAAGAACTTCGCGCGCTGGAGGGCGCCATGGCGGCCGCAGAACTCAAGGCCACGGGAGCCAAGTGCGTCGCGGCTGAGGAGCGCGCCGCCTTCGTGCAGCAGATCGCCGTCCTAGAAGGGGAGAACGCTCAGCTGGCGGAGTCTGCTGCTGAGAATAGCCTCGTCTTGGAAAATGCGTCCATGTCGGCGTGGCGGGCCATGGAGTCTCTGAACCAGGCCCTCCGAGATCTGTGCATCAGAGTGCCGGACACTACGCACGGGCCGGAGGCCCTGTCGGAGACGCTCGGGTTGATTGAGGAGGGGGCCAGCGTTGCTCTTCGTGGCACCAGAACGTTTGGCGAGCACTGCGGCTATCTTGGTGCGTGCTTCGCCCTCGCCCTGCTTCACACTCGTGGGTGTAGACATACCCATGAGCTAGCAAATCCTCAACTGGATCTTCCCGACCGACCAGAGGTCATGTCGGACGCCATCCGCTCCATCGGGCCTAGCTTGCAGAACTTCCATCAACGGATCTGGGGCCGCTTTGGGGAAGATGCAGCGAGGGTCGCCGTGCAGCAGACGCTACATGGGGAGGGGGACCTCCTCCAGTGGCTCGAAAGGGTCCTTCAGCGTCACGGCGACGGCGGCACGGGTTCGTCCGCACCGCGCCAAGGCTGAGCGGTTGGTTGGGTAGGGCAGGGGGATGATGTACTGGTTCTTACGCTTGTAACCATGTAACCCCTTTGCTTTTGCAATGAATCCAAGTAGTACCTTATTCTTGGTGTTACCTACCGCCGAACGCGAAGGGGAGAAGACCTCCGCACCTTGTTTATACTCCGTAGAGCGCGCAAGGAGGGCATTCACGTCTTATTCAAAGTATGGACCGGCGCGTGCGGAGGCGAACCCCGCCGCTACGACTTTCTTTATAGTCCGGAGACTCGCGCGTGCGGAGGCGGACCTCAACGCTACGTCTTGTTTAAAGTCCGTAGACTAGCGCGTGCGGAGGCGGACCTCGACGCTGCGACTTCCTTTATAGTTCGGAGACTCGCGCGTGCGGAGGCGGACCTCAACGCTACGTCTTATTTAAAGTCCGTAGACTGGTGCGTGCGGAGGCGGACCTCGACGCTACGACTTCCTTTATAGTCCAGAGACTCGCGCATGCAGAGGCGGACCTCAACGCTACGTCTTATTTAAAGTCCGTAGACTGGTGCGCGCGAGGGCGTCCCCCCGTTGCGTCTTATTTAGAGTCCGTAGACTGGTGCGTGCGGAGGCGGACCTCGACGCTACGTCTTATTTAAAGTTCGTAGACTGGTGCGTGCGGAGGCAGACCTCGACGCTACGTCTTATTTAAAGTCCGTAGACTGGTGCGTGCGGAGGCGGACCTCGACGCTACGTCTTATTTAAAGTCCGTAGACTGGTGCGTGCGGAGGCGGACCTCGACGCTACGTCTTATTTAAAGTTCGTAGACTGGTGCGTGCGGAGGCGGACCTCGACGCTACGTCTTGCTTTATAGTCCGGAGACTCGCGCGTGCGGAGGCAAAGCTCGACGCTATGTCTTATTTAAAGTCCGTGGACTAGTGCGTGCGGAGGCGGACCTCGACGCTACGTCTTGCTTTATAGTTCGGAGACTCACGCGTGCGGAGGCAAACCTCGACGCCACGTCTTATTTAAAGTCCGTGGACTTTGTTCTGCTCAGCGCGGACAGGGGATGCTCTGGGAACAGCAACCTTTATATGAACTCCCGTTTGCGCGGGCGAGCATCGCATAACAAAGGGTTGGTGGCTCTACGCTTGCTGTCCTGCTTCTAGGCGTAGTACCGCCGCAACCTGTCCGCATTCCATGTGTGCCGGAGGGCTTGTCCTTCGAGCGTGGCGAGGCGGTACGCCCCCTTCGGCAATGCCTCCATCACGATGTACGGGCCTTCCCACTTGGACTCCAGCTTGCCAACATTCTCCGCCTGGAGCGCCACTCTGAGAACGAGATCCCCAGGCTTGAACCCCCGCGGGCATATAGAGCGGTCCCGAGTACGCACTGTCTGCCGCGCATACTTCTCGACATGGTGGGCTGCATCTGCCCATATCCCATCGAGGAGGTCCAAGGACACACGGTGCTCCTCTTCGGGTGCTTGGACGAGAACCCTCCGCGAGCCGGCCTTGATTTCCTCGGGCGTTACCACTTCGTCACCGAAAAGGAGCTTGAACGGCATAAATCCCGTTGGGCGCGTTACCGTTGTGCGAAGCGACCATAGAACGCTGTGAAGCTCGCTTGGCCACTTGCCCTTCGGCAATCCGACCAGGCGCTTTTTGATGGCGGCGGAGATGGCGCCATTCGCCCGTTCGACCGCCCCGTTGGACTGGGGATGCCCTACCGAGGCGAATCGGAGGGTGATGCCCATGCTGTCACAATAGTCTTTGAAGAGGGTGGCGTCGAACTGCAGGCCATTGTCAACCGTGAGCTCCCGGGGCACACCGAAGCGACATATGATGTTTTTCCATAGGAAGCGCTGTATGGCCGCAGAAGTTACTTTGGCCAGGGCGACCGCTTCTGACCATCTGGAGAAATACTCCAGCGCGACTACCACGAACCGGAGGTCCCCTGGAGCTCGGGCAAGTGGTCCTACTATATCAAGGCCCCAGCGTGCTAGTGGCCACACCGGGGGAATGGGGTTGAGGCTCGTCGGGGGCCTGCGGATGATGCGCGCCATCCACTGGCACCCTTGGCACCGACGGACGAGGCCCTGGGCGTCGGTGATGGCAGTTGGCCAGTAGAAGCCTTGCCTGAACGCCTTGCCGACTAGTGACCTCGGTGCCAGGTGGGATCCGCACACGCCCGCATGGATCTTCGCCAGGAGCTCCTTTCCCCCCTCAGTCGAGAGGCAGCACAGGAGCGGTGCGCAAACCCCTCTCTTGTAGAGTATCCCTTCGAACACCTGGAAGGACCGCGCGCGGTGCTGCAAGCGCCGAAGCTCGGCAGGGTCCTCCTGGCCGATCAATGCGGTGGACGAGTGCCGCGTCCCGGTTGTCCTGCGCGATGGCCGCCTGCGCTAATATCTCGTAAAACACCCCCTCAGGGGGGCAGTTGCTGGTTGGCCGCCTTAGCGAGGGCGTCGGCCTGCTCATTCTCCGCGCGGGGGATGGCCTTGACGGTGACACCCAAAAAGTGCCTTTCCCTCGCCCTCACCGCCGCGAGGTACTTGGCCAACTCAGGGTCCTTGGCTTGATATGACTTGTCCACATGGCCAGCCACCAAGCGCGAGTCGGTGCGGACCAACACCCGTCTCGCGCCGACTGCCTTGAGCTTCGCCAGGCCAAAGAGCAGTGCCTCGTATTCAGCCGTGTTGTTGGTGGCGGGGAAGGCAAGGCGTGCCGAGTATAGCAAACGCTGTCCTTCGGGCGTGACGATCACCGCCCCTACGCCCGCGCCGGCGACGCTATAAGCTCCGTCGATTGTAAGCGTCCAGACAGAATCATCGTGCGTCTGGACGGGTTGGGCCGGCGGGGTCCATTCGGCGAGAAAATCCGCCAGGACTTGGGATTTGATTGCCGTTCGCGAAGCATACGTCAAGGAGAAGGGAGCGAGCTCGGCAGCCCATTTGCTGATGCGCCCTGTGGACTCCTTGTTGTGTAGCATCTCTGCCAGGGGGAATGAGGAAGGCACTGTGATCGGGTGGGCCAGAAAATAATGCCGAAGCTTCCTGGAGGCCATGACTAGCGCGTAGGCGAGCTTCTCAAGCTCCGTGTATCTTGTCTTGGCGCCTTGGAGGGCTTCGGAGACAAAGTAGACGGGCCGCTGCATGGCGCCTTCCTCTAAGACGAGGACGGCGCTGACCGCGGTGGCTGACGCGGCCAGATAGAGCAGGAGGGGAGCCTCTGGTGCTGGGGCGACCAGAGTGGGGAGGCTTGCCAGGTGCTTCTTGAGCTCGTTGAAGGCCTTCGCGCAATCTCCGTCCCAATGAAATCCATCGCACCCGAGAAGTGTCTTGAAAAATGGTAGGCCCCGCTCCGCCGCCCTGGATAGGAAGCGGCTTAATGCTGCCATGCGGCCCGCCAGCCTCTGGACCTCCCTCGTTGTCTTGGGCGGCTCCATACCCAGGATGGCGTCTACTTTATCGGGGTTCGCCTGGATGCCCCGTCCGGACACGAGGAAACCTAGGAGTTTGCCCGCCTGCACCCCGAAGACACATTTGTCGGGGTTGAGCTTGATGCCTGCCTTCCGGAGATTGTCGAAGGTCTCCTGGAGGTCCCGGCCATGCAGAGCAAGCTGCCGGGTTTTGACCACCACGTCATCGACGTAAGCTTCGACGTTCCTCCCGAGCTGGGCGGCCAGGGCAATGGCAACGAGGCGGGTGAAGGTAGCGCCTGCATTCTTCAAACCAAAGGGCATTCTGACGAAGCAGAACGTCCCAAGTGGTGTGATGAAACTGGTCTTCTCCTCGTCGTCTTTGGCCATGTATACCTGGTGGTAGCCGGAATAGGCGTCCAGGAAACTCATGAGTTCGCACCCAGCAGTGGCGTCGACCAGTTGATCGATGCGCGGCAAGGGGTAATTATCCTTCGGGCACGCCTTGTTGAGCGCCGTGAAGTCGATGCACATACGCCAGGCCCCGCTGGCCTTTTTGACTAGCACCGGGTTAGCGAGCCACTCTGAATGGTGGACCTCGCGGATGACCCCGGCGTGAAGAAGCTTCGCCACCTCTGTTTTGGCCGCCTGCTGCCGATCCATCGACATACGCCGAAGCCTTTGCTTGACCGGCTTGGCGTCGGGGCGGACCGCCAAGCGATGCTCGATTACTGCGCGGTCTACGCCCTTGATGTCCTCCGGGGACCATGCGAAAATGTCAACGTTGTTCTGAAGCACTCGGAGGAGATCCCGCTCGACCCCCGGTGGGAGCCCCTCGCCGATGGACACAAACTGCCCCTCCGCCTGGAGCGGCACCTTCTTGACTCCGCCCTCGGGCCGAGGCTTGGGCGTCCATCCGGGGGCGGAGGGCCCGTCGCCGAGCGTGCCGGAGAGGGCATGCACCGGGCAATGCGGAACGCGGCTGCCGACCTCGGAACGTCTGGCCAGGTCCTGATCGCCGAAGACGGTGATAACACCATCCGGGCCCAGAAGCTTCACACACAAAAAAGCGTAGTGTGGGATCACCTCGAAAGAGTTGATGGCGGGTCGACCCAGTATGGCGTTGTAGGTATGTGGGATATCAACGACGTCGAAGATGACGTGCTCGGTCCGGATGTTACCCTTGTTGCCCTCCTGACGGAAAGTGACTGGAAGGGACACGTGCCCCAAGGCCTGTAGCGGTTGACCCCCGAAGCCTTGAAGTGGAGCTCCTGGCTGCTCTAGCTGGCTTCGGGGGATCCTTATACGGTCGAGGGCCTCTGCGAACAAGATATTCGCGGAGCTTCCCCCGTCGACAAGGACGCGCCTGACGTCACAGCGGGCTATGTGGGCCTGGATGACTAGAGGGTCTTGGTGAGGGTACTCCACACCCCTGGCGTCGTTGAAGTCGAAGGTGATGTTGCGGGGCGGCATCCACAGTTGCGGCTGCTCCCCGGGGGCTTTTGAGGAGGAGCCTCCGGTGATGACGCCGACGGTGCGATGCTGCGCGCCCTCCGTTGCGGTGGCTCGTATGGGGCTACCCCTTGGGTGCCCCGCGTGGGCTCCAGCGAGGGGCCGAGGAGGCAGAGCCCGAGACCCGGCCATCACCCTCCGCAGCTCCATAACCGCGGTGCATGCCCTTGTGTAATGATCACCGTAGCCGTGTACCTCGCACCACTTGCCATAGTGTAGGAGCTCTTGTTCTGCGTGGGGTTGGCCGCCGCAATCAAGTCCGCCTTCCGATCCCCGGTCTCCCCTCCATGAGGCGGGGTCGGGTCCTTGGCGGGCGCTCTCGGTGTCGAGGACATGATGGGCCGCCTGCGACCTGCGCTGGCGGCGCCGAGGTTTATGCCTGCTCCTTGAAGAGCCTTCCTGTACCCCGGTATCGCTGCCTCGGGGAGGGCCTCCTCGGGGCTCTCAGCTGCGGCCCTGCTTCGAGGAGGGACCACCCGCCCCCACTTCGCGCGGGGGGCGCTCCTCGTGGGCGAGGCCGAGGGCGGTAATGCTGCGTCTTCGCGCATCCTCCTCCGCCCGCGCGTACTCGTTCATTTTGTCGAAGAGCTTGGCGACTGTCTTGATTGGCCTCCGCGCGTTGTACTCGGCCATCGGGCCCGGACGAAGGCCCTGTATGGCTGCATTAACGACGGTGGTTTCATTAATGTCTTTTACTTGGCACCGGATCTTGGCGAAGCGCTTGAGGTAGTCTCGGAGCTTCTCCGAGGGTCTTTGCTTCACGGCGAAGAGTTGGTCCGTATCGACTCGCTCGACGTAGTTTCCTTGGAAGTTGTTGTGAAGGCGGACGTGAAGCTGCTCCCATGCGTAGATGGAGCCCGGCTCTATGGTAAAGAACCAAGAGAGCGCCACTCCTTGCAGCGCGAGGGGGAGTCCCTTCGCCTTCGTGGTGTCGTCTTCGCCCGCGGCTTCGATCGCGGTTTTGTACACGCGCACGAACTCACGGGGGTCCGTGTCGCCTTTGTACGAGTCGACGGCGCTAGGGAACTTGAAGTCTTCGGGCCATGCCGCCTGCTGCAGCTCTGCCGAAAGCGGGGACTCCGGATCTACGCGTCTCAGCGGCACGCGGCTAGACGCGGGGGCTTCGCGACTGTCCGTCCCCTCCGGCGTGGGCTCGGGCGCGATTAGTGGCACGGCCTGCTGGCTCCGAGCCTCTCGTATATCTCGGACGGCTCCGCGAAGGTCTCCTAGTTCCTGCTGGAACGCGTTGAGGGCTGCTAGTAGGGCGCCTTCCACCGCAGGTGCTGTCGGGGCCGCCGGAACACCCAGCGTGCAGGTCGGTGCAGGGACCCTCGCCGCACGATCTCCGGATCCGCCAGATGCTTTGTTGCGGCTACCCCCGGCCGTCGGATCTGCGCTGCCGGCGAGGGCGGCGGGGGCTGTCGTTGTAGCGGCGCTGGCGGGGCCGGTCGTTGTAGCGCGAGCGTCGACGCCCGTGACCACCGCGCCTACGCCGCCGCCAGCTCCTTCGGCGGCCGATGCCGAAGCCCTGGTATTCACGCGCCGCTCCGATCCAGCCATCTTCCTTCCCTTCGTCGCCGCCGACGAAGCTTTTTTCGGTGCCATCCTTCTTCTTCGGTCTTCAGGCTTGCTCCTGTCCTCCCCACGGACAGCGCCAACTGTTGTGGCTACAGACCAAACAGAGAGAGATGGTAGTGGAGAGGTGGGAGTGTTCTGTCTCACCCTCCCCCTCATCTTGATATATATATTCACATGGGGTATACTTTTACAGTTATGCCCTTACATCCATACATCCCCATTAGGGGCACTTATGTCATTACACATGTTACTCTGGTTCTTATAACCTCCTAACAGGCCTGCTGGGCTTAGGTGGGGGCCACCCCTACGACAGGTGGGGAGGCCTCCAATCGGATTGCGACCTCATCCTGTATTCTCCATTGCAGGATTTTACCTGCGTACCCAGTGGTGCCGAGTCTATAGAGGTGAGTGTTTCATGCCTGGAGAGCCTTGTGCTCCATACTTTCCTGTTGAAATTTAGTCGTTGTCTTCATCAGCACAAAGGCCTCCCATGTTTCCTGCAACACGAAAGGATACCTTGTGAAGGGCGCGTGATCCTTGGTCATGTACTGTGTGACAAGTGTGCTCTTGAAGGTCTTCCACGCTTTTCCCATCGCAAGGAGCACATACCGTTGCATGAGTTTATGAACTTCTGCTGGGATCTTGAACGAGCTTGAAATTTCCGTTCATGACACTTTTCTCTCATCTTCTATCAAACCTTTCCAATTTGCTACGGTGATGGGGACCCATTGTCTTCCGATTATCCCGCAGGTAGTCCAAAATGTTGTTGCTGCTTTCTTTGGTTGTAGAAGGACCCCATCTGGAGAGACCTCCGTAATGGTCATTAGGTCTATTGGCCTTTTAGATACTCCTCTGCCATGCTTAGTTACCCTAGTCTTCGGAGCGTCAGATCTATTCGGTGACATCGATGACAACGACGACATCTCTCTTATAAGAAAAAACGAATTACAGTGAGCTGTGAGCGTAAACATTGGCACATGGTTGATCTTACAAGAAATAAGAACATTTGGCGACGTATATTATTGCTACAAGGTCTCTTCACAATACTAATATCCCAAATCACACAGCCTAGTGTCTCAGATTCTACAAAGTAAGTTATAGCTGGAGTCTCTTCCTCCTCATCATTCTGCGTGTTGGGTTTAGTTGTTGTCTTATGTGTAAGAGAACCTTTGGGCTGCCGTGCTCTTGATATACAAATGAAGGGTGTGACAGCCCAAAGGTTCTTTTATACCTAAAACAGCAACCAAGCTTAACACCCAACATGATGAGGAGGAAGAAACAATAGCTATAACTTACTCTGTAGAACCTAACACACTAAAATGTGTGATTTGCCATTTCAAATAGATCTTGTGGCAATAACAAAGTGATTCACAGAGGATACTAAAGTGTGTGATTTGCTTCATACCCTTCGAAGGTCTCTTTGGCATATATTGTTGCTACAAGGTCTCTTTGGAACACATTAACATGCCATTCTAAACAGATCTTGTAGCAATAACACAACCCTCCAACTCACTTAGAAACAATAGCTCTAATAATTTATCTCTAAATTCATTCCCTAGATATTCCCTAGCTACAACTACTACTCCGACTCGGAGGAGGGGACATGTAATAACATTCGGCGACGTATATTATTACCACAAGATAATAGAAACAATAGTTGTAACAATTTATCTCTCGACATGTATTTCTAACAAAAATGTATTCTACTTAACAAAAAAACATTGTCTAGATAGATCTAACAAAAATATGTTCTGCTTAATAGAAAAAACATTGTCTCAAATTATTTCTACAAGGATTACTAGTGCGATAAAAAACGATGAAGCAAATCCATACCTTCGGCTAGAGCTAAGGCAATAGGGAGGAGAGGCGGTCAAACTAGGTGTGGGTGATGGTGGATCCGGCTGGGGCGACGGCAAAATCGATAGGGGCGATGATGAATCCGGCTAGGGGCGACGACAGATCCGGCGAGGGCGACGATGGATTTGGTTGGGGGCGACAACGAGCTAAGGCGATAGGGAGGAGAGGTGAGAAGACGAAAGGATGTGGCTGAGTAAGTGAATGAGGGTGCAAAGGGGCACTACTTGTAGGAGGAATTATCACAAACGATTCTTTAAAAGAACCATCTATGATATTAGTATCACAGATGATTCTATTATAAAACCATCTATGATGTTGTAGTATCACAGGCGGTTATATTATGGAGCTGTCTGTGACAGTCCTATTTTCATCAGGAAGTGCTACCCATGCCCTATGAAAAACGCAAGCTTCAACCACTTACAAATTAACTCCTATGACCATGGCCACTTCGAGCATGGACACGACTACTGTTTTGACCATGCCTTTGACTGCAGCTTCGACCATGCCTTCGACTGCAGCTTCGACCACGCCTCAACGCAATTAGCATAGTCAAGATTAGTTCCAACAGCATATACAATCACAGATATAATTATTTCTTAATTAATAAATCAATTACAATGGAATAATTCTCTAATTACATGTCGAGTTTCTTACAATTGTATTGGAATAATTTTGAAATAGGTATTCGCCGTGTGGGATCATCACACTTGAGTTTTGGACTATACTCTTTTTGTCCTGATCTGTGTAAATGTGTACCCATTAATGCCGTATCCTTGCCATGTCATAATTGTAAATTTTAGCCATTTTGCCAACCATTGCAACGTTTCACTTGATGACCTCCCAGTGAATCACACCCTCAACTATTCGTTGAACCGACGGTTGTGTTATCTCGTGACCCAAACCTCCAACCAACCTAGATTTTCTTAGCATAGCATGTCCTTGTGCTCTTCAATATACGGGGATACTTCAGTCATATGTTGCAAGACCGTGAAATGGGCTTGAGTGTACGTATACAGATCGGGAGTTATTGCTTTCCTTCCGATGGTCCTAATACTCTCTAGGCTCCCCTCATGACAAGATACAGGCACATCTATCGGTTCGACCTGAGCCATGTAATCAACGCAGAACTCAATGACCTCTTTAGTTACATAACCTTCGATGATGCTACCCTCTGACCGAGATTGATTGCGTAGATAGGACTTGAGAATTCACATGTACCTTTCGAACGGGTACATATGACGTAGAAACATGGGGCCACATATCTTTATCTCTTTCACAAGGTGGACAATGAGATGGACCATGATATCAAAAAATGACGGAGGGAAATACATCTCAAGATGACATAGAGTTATCACCACCTCAGTCTACAGAGCATCTAGTCCATCGGGATCGATAACCTTCTAAGCAATTGCATTAAAGGAATAACACAGCATCATGATTGCTACCTGAACCTTGTTTGGCAAAATACTTCTAATTGCAATAGGAAACAATTGTGTCATTAGCATATGACAGTCATGAGACTTCATGCCAATAATTTTAAATCTTCCATGGAAATAAGTTTCTTCAAGCTGGTGGAGTGAGTGAACAGAACTTTCGCATCATGCAAGCACTAACACAGTTCAGTTTTCTCGGACTTAGACAAAGTGTAGCAAGCTGGGGGAAGGTACGTCCGGCCTTTATTAGTCTCTATCAGTGCTAACTCCGTCTTGATGTTCACAGTGACCAAGTCACGCCGTGCATTGACACCATCCTTTGTTTTGTCACGAACGTTCAGTAAAAGACCAATCAATCTATAACATACATTCTTCTCTACATGAATGACATCGATGAAATTACAAACTTCTAAGTGCTCCTAGTAAGACAAGTCCCAAAATACTAACCTCTTCTTCCATATGTTCTTCTGATGGGTCCTCAACTTAGTCCCTTTCTAAGCACAACATCGACATCCTTGACCATATCGTAGACCTCTTTCCCTCTAAAAGGCCTTAGTGCTGAGTCATCCTCTTTTTTCTATCAAATTGTTTCTTCATCTTGCGGTATGGGTGATACCATGGAAGGACTTACGATGACGCATGTACACAAATTTTGCTCGAGTTATTCAACCACACACTTTCAATATAATCTAAGTAGTATGAACAGGCTTTAGCTCCTTTCGTACTCAACCTCGACAGGTTACCAAGGGTAGAAAAATCATTCATGGTGCAAAATAATATGACACGTAGAGTGAAGTTCTCTCATTTGTCCGCATACTATACATGTATCCCTTCGTTCCACAGTGTCACAAAATCTTTCATCAATGGTGCTAGGTACACATCAATATCGTTCTCAGGTTGCTTTGGCCCTTAGATAAGTAGTGACATCAAAATATACTTCCGCTTCATACAGAGCCAATGAAGAAGGTTGTATATGCATACATTCACGAGCCAGGTGCTATGTTAGCTGCTCACGTTACCGAAATGATTTATTCTATCTGTACCCAACCCGAACCTTATATTCCTTGGTTCTACACCGAAGACTACAAACATCCTATCGATGTTTCTCCACTGTGCAGAATCAGTAATGTGTCGTATCATTCCATCTTTCTTACACTCCTCCAAGTACCAACGCAGCAATCTTGCATCCTTCAAACAGGGAATTATAGGCAAATACCACAAAATCTTAGAAAGAGGAACTTGCTTCTCCTCGATGCCCTCGTCATCATCAGAGTCATTCTAATACTTGTATTGGAATGCTTTGTACACCGGACAAACATATAATTTTGCATACTCTTTACGGCAAAGGATACAATTATTTGGACATGCATATATTCTTTCCACTTCCATTCCTAATGGACAAAGAATCTTCTTGGCTTGGTAGGTGGTTCTTGACAACACATTTTCCTCTGGAAGGACGTTCCTAGAAGACCTACCAATACCATGAAACTCTTGTCAGACCAATTATTGCTTGCCTTTAATTTTAGTAGTTCAAAAACATATTACAACCTTGTGTATTGCGCCTTGCAGCCAGGGAACAAAGGTTACTCCATGTCCTCCAACAAACCCTCGAATTTTCCAAACTATCTCTCTCTCACTATTGTTTCCTTCTGCATCGCATATCATCTGATCCAAATTGTCATCATACGACCTATCCTCATCGAAAGCACAATCCACAACTGTTATATCATTGTCTCCCTCGACGATGTTATAACTACTTTTCTGTATAATCTTCTCTTCACCATGATTGGTCCAACATGTATACCCGTTTTTGAAACCCCTTCGAATCAAGTTAGCTTCGATCTACGTTGAGTTGGTAAACATCTTCATATAATCGCAATCAATGCATGGACAATATATATTCCATCCCCTTCTTCAACATATCCTGCTTGGCCACTCTTCTAAAAGCAGACACGCTATTAATGTACTCTTCACTCATACGGTTCTCAACGTATATCTAGTTTCGGTCTATCTACACAATGCATGTAACAAATTAGTGTCAAATTAGATTATTAATGCTACTATAGCTAATTAACCAGCCTAATTACTTACACACATAATTGTCATTCACCTAATAATAAATTATCCATATCTAAATTAAGTATCTAGCCACATATTCATGAAGCAATATGCCTGTATGTGTGTGTATATATCAAACAAAAATATATTGAAGTAAACTAGGAGTACTGACCCATTCTTAAATTGGAGCAAACTACCATCTCTCTCTAAACCTAGTTATCATCTCTCTCAATTACAAGGCATATAAGTTATTAGAAGCAAATACTAACATCTAATCACTAAGAACAAATCGATCTACAAGCTAGATCTACAAGCGGTGTGTTTTCACCAAACTCCCCAAAGCCGGCCGCCTCCTTCAATGCAGTGAAATGAAGACAGATCTATTGAGACCACACTGAGGCTATTTACATTATGTGGTGTATCCCAGACGGTTCCATCCACAAATTGTCTGTGATATGAAACGATCACAGACGGTTTGACGGTTATTGATACAAACCGTCGGTGATGTCTGCCATTATCACGGACGGTTTGTATTAATAACCATCTGTGAATTATCATAGACGGTTCGTATTAATAATCATCTGTGAAAATATCACAAACGGTTATTCGTATGAACCGTCTGTCATAGTTGCTTATTATAGATGGTACACAGTCACGTTTGTAAAACCATCTGTAATAATTGCAGCATAGATGGTTATCTATGAACCGTCTATGATGTAGCCATCCAGTATAACCTCTTCATGCACACACGCACACAACCTCCATGACTTCTGACTTCTCTCATACCTGGATGCTCCATTTGGTTCTTTTGAGTACCGACTACGACTACTACAGCTGCTACGATCACTGTAGCTCCTACGACTTACGACCGTGTTGTCTTATGACCACGGTTGCCTTACAACACGGCTACTTTACAACCACAGCTATTCTATGACCACAGCTATTTTATGACCACGACTATTTTATGACCACGACTATTTTATGACAGCGGTTATTTTACGACCATAGCTATTTTACGACCTCGATTGTTTTATGACCTTGGCTATTTAATGACCTCAGCTGTTTAACGACCTTGGCTATTTTATGACCACGGCTATTTTACGACCATGTCCAAGCATGAACGGGTTCTCGAACTTCCGACTGCCTCATACTCAGAGCTACAATACTTCGAGCCTTTAACTTCTGTAGTTTCGACTACTACTTCGGCTGCGGCTTCGAGTGTGGCCTCGTCCATAGCTTCATCGAGATTAAATCTAAAAAGGGTTGTCAGGGTGGCGCATGGTGACGTGCGCCGTAGCACGGTGGGCAGATGAGCGTATGACCGCTGACAACCACGGAAGGTCAAAAAGGGAGGGCTAGGATGTGATGGTGTCCCTATTGTGACGCAGGAGCGGAGCTATGGTAGCACTGGCGCTCGATAGTGGTACATGCCAATTCCTTATTTTTGGTGGTTCAGCTCACAATCGCACTTCTGCTACTGATTCCTTCATATTCGCCTTTAAATTAAAATTTTATTCTATTAATTATACCTTTCTTTCGATATTGGGTTTCCATTATTTCTTATTTGTTGGAACCTCAACCAAGATCCAAGGAAAAATCCATAAAAATCTAAATGCCAAGAAGATGCATTTCAAAATATTTTAAAAGTTGCACATTTTTTAGGATTCAAATTTTTAGGATGTCACAGTCACCTAATGGTTGGACGACTAGCCAAAATCGCCCAACAGTTGTGCGACCAAACCACATGTCGCCCAAACATTGGGCGACTTTGCCCCTAGTCACCCAACGATTGGATGATTTTAATAATAATGTAATTATTGTATTATTTTGATGGAAATAATTGTGGGGGAGTAAATAGGAATTTTGTAGGCAATACATTTCAGAAACCTTATTTGTAGTTTTTTAAATAAAAGGATAGACAATGTCGTTTGATGCATTTGTGACTTTCGTACATTGTGAAAGGTCTGAAACATGTTAGTCACAATAACATTTTTCGATAGTCGTACGTTATTGTAGTACAAGAAATTTCTAAAGAATTTTATGAAAATGACTAAGATAGCAATGATTCGTAAGTAGGAAGGTAACTGATATTACGATGCAATAAATAATTCGTACACGGAGGAACACAAAGCAAAGTACATACAGAACCAAAAAAGTACACATAGCAAGAGGAAGATCCACTACTCGCCACTAGCTACACCACCCGCAGCACCTCCTCCATCATCGCCACGTCCCACCCCCATCCATGGCCACCCGTACAGCCCCGTTTGGGCTTCTTCAGCGGGGGGTGTTGGGGTTTGGGGCCCAACGGGGTGAAGCGGTCAAGAGGCCTGTTAACCCATGCTCCCAACGCCTCGGGGGTTGACTACACCTATGGTTGCGTGGGAACTAGGGGACTGCTAAACTGCTACATGAAAAGGGCCTCCACCAAGTCCTCTGCGAAGAACTCACTCACATCCCTCGAGAGATCCTCGTGGGGGCATAAGTAAACTCATGACTGGTGCGTCACTCCTGCAGGACATGTATTGTTTATTCATGCAATATATTGACACGGAAAAACTTAAAAGACGAAAAATACCTTACAAGTGAGTCATGGCCTCCAACCAACTACCGCACCCGCTGGACCCATCTTGGTCGTACAACATGGGCTGCCCTACCGATGCCAGGTAGGGGTACATGGACAATGGCGGCGGCGGTGTGTATACACGTGCCCACCCTGACCCTTCAGCCTGACCCAGCGGTGGTGGTGGAAATGCCCGGGGGGTAGGCACATGGCCATGCCGACCCTTTGGCCTAGTTAGGCGCCGATGAGGCCCATGCACGTGGCCCTC
This sequence comes from Dendrocalamus latiflorus, assembly GCA_017311315.1. Lineage (NCBI taxonomy): Eukaryota > Viridiplantae > Streptophyta > Magnoliopsida > Poales > Poaceae > Dendrocalamus > Dendrocalamus latiflorus. The sequence goes on along the minus strand of CM029652.1, from coordinate 41,355,101 downwards.
TAGAGCCTCCTACCTAAGCTACAAGATGTGGTGGCCTCGCTGTGTGCGTCAATGTGGCCACCTCCGGGAACATCCTACATGACGTGAGGGTGAGGACACGCTTCGACCTCTCATAGACCCGATGGGCAAGGACCAGTAGCTCATCGTGCATCACCTCAAAACTATGGGCGACCCTATCCACGACCGACCTGGTGTCCCCCATAATGTTGATGGTGATGTCCATCTACAGAAGTACATAAAAGCATCAAAAGAGTAACTATGGTAACTGCACCCTGAAACTTTCAAACACCAGAGTATGTACTGCGAGCGCCATATTCTATGCTAAGTGTACGGGGTACATGTTGGTCGGTGCTGGTACATGAGCCGGGGAGGGTCAACGACACGCACCAGCCTAGTGTGTGTCTGCGGACAGTAGTAATGTAGGTACTCGATGTACAAGCTAGGGTCTTACGCGGTGTCATCGTGCACGAAGTCCTGGAGTGCCTCCCCCACTTGTCCACCCATTGTGCCATCTTTGCAGCTAAGACCGTCCCACTACCACCCCTCCTATTGTGCATGTGAAACATACAACTGCAATTAGAAGGCAGTGTAATAGAACTGAGAAAAATTATAGGGACATGTATTGTATGTAACTCACGCGTGGACCGACTTAGTCACCCGATGCCCGACGGGGACTGAAATAGCCTGGCGAAGGCCGAACTGGTGCATCACCATATGCACTACATAGTCCTCAATGAACACGCTGAAGACGAGCTTCTTCTACAGAGTCAGTACGCCTGGTCGCCCAAACATAGTGATAAGAGGCCATCGGGGCATGTTCTGCCATCTCCTGAGTAGAGTACGGCTCCCAACGCATGTCCTCAACGGTTAGGCGGTCAACGTGCTTAACAAGGTAGTCATACACACGGGTGATCTGAAGGTGTGCAAACTGTACCTACAAGCCAGAATAGTGGTTATAGAGGATGGCCTATAATGTATGTATAGTAAAGACTCAGAAGAGCATGTACCCATCTATGGCACCAAAGGGACCCTACGGTAGGCCGGTCCATGGCACCCCTGTGGTACATATCTATGTGGTACGGACCGCTGTTGAGCAGCATCGGCTATCCGAGAGGGAAGCGCTCGAATAACCATAGCTACAATAGGAGGGGCAGCCTATCAGGACAGGGGTCATCCTTGTCCTGCAACAAGAGTCGCATAGGCCGCAGTACGTCGTAGCAAGTATGGCTGATCCCCAGCTATATTGCACCTCATCCCCATCGGTGATGGCCCTCGCATACCACACGAGGCGTGCATCGACGGACACAGCAAGTACGCCTCGAGGTGCCATGACACCTGGTACTCGTTGGCGTTTGGGTCCATCCACTCGACCTGTGCATAAATGAAAAATAGTGAGTCCGTCATATATCAAAGATAGCGCATCGCTAAATAGGGAAAATAGACAGCATACATACCCAAAACTGCGAAAGCCACTACATGGGGGGCCATGCAAGAACCCCGTGAAACCTGTCCAGTAGGTCGTCATGCCAATTGACAGGCGCATCCTCCGGGGAGATAGCCTCTCCCGCATTAGGCAGGTTGAGCAGCATCATGATATTCTACAGAGTGGGGGCCATCTCCCCGAATGGGAGGTGAAAAGTGTGCATCTCGGGCCGCCACAGGTCCAGCAGAGCTGTCAACAATGACCGGTCAAATGGGAACCATCGTGACTGCTCTTGAACTAGAGCAACGACCCCGTTGGTGACCTCCACCATCCGCGTGAGAGGTAGAAGGCCAATATCGATCAGCCTACAAAGCACGAAGAAGTTAGTACATAGCGTAAATGTCATAAAAAGATGTGCCATAGTTTGTACATAGTACATAGCGTAAATATCGTAAAAAGATGTGCCATAGTTTGTACACAAACATATCTCTCTAGTGCGGGTCTAGTCTCTAAGTTTGTTGGAGTGTCCGCGTATGGACCACCCCTAACTCGGTCTCCTCGCCCCGCCCTCAGGATGTGTGACACGGCATCTCGTGTGGTGCTACACGTCGATGTGCTGGTCCAGCAAGCCAAAAGACCAGTCCGAACCACCAACGTCGCGAGCCATATCTACAAATCGATTTTAAGCAAGCAATTATGACACAATTGCTTACTAATATAACTGAAAGTAAATCTTAAATATAATAATTAAATGAAGTATACTAAATTTTACGTGGTTTCTACAATTTATAAGTGACTGACAAAATTTATTTTGGTCACTTGTCAATTTTTACAACTCAAATGCTATTTAAATCATCGCGTCCTATTCTAATCATCACGAACAGTTTTAAATCTTTCGATGCCTATTAATAATACTAATTATAGGATTTGTACAATTTATAAGCGATTGACAAAATTTATTTTAGTCATTTCTGAATTTTTACAACTCAAATGTCACGTACAGTTTTAGTCACTATGCGTAATCTTAAATCGGCGCATCCTATTCTAATCGTCATGAACAGTTTTAAATCTTTTGATACCTATTAAGAATACTAATTACGGAGTTTGTATAATTTATAAGCGACTGACAAAATTAACTACGCTTTCAAATACACAATAGAGCGATCTAAACGGCAATACAATTATTATCAACTAAATTACCATTAGTTTCTAAGCTCAAAATTCAATTATTTCAATTGTTATCCTACCATATTTCAAAAGTAATTATACAAAAAATACAGAAAACTCACCGTCGTCGATGCACAGATTCCTCCTGTTCTCTTCCCCTCCCTCTCCTCTCCTCTCCTCCCCTTCTCTTTCTTTTCTTTCCTCTCCTCCCCCCTCTTTCTCTTCTCCCTTTCTCCCCCTTCTTTCTTCTTTCTTGCTCTCGGCCAAATGGAGAGGGGAAATTTAACTTTTTGCCACTCTTAACATTGCTACCTACTCAAATGTCATCCTCTACATTGCAATTAATATTTTGCCACTCTCCAGCCTACGTGGCGCCTAGTCACCGCCATGTCACGCCCACGCCTCCCCGCGCCCGCGCCGCCTGCTCCCGCGCCGCCGCCCGGCCTCCCCGCGCCCCCGCCCGGCCACCCCGCGCCTCCCCGCACCCCCGCCCGGCCTCCCCGCGCCTCCTCGCGCCGCCGCCCGGCCTCCCCGCGCCCACGCCTGCGCCTCCGTCCCCTGCGCAGGCGTGGGCGCGGGGAGGCCGGGCGGCGGCGCGGGGAGGCGCGGGGAGGCCGGGCGACTGCGCGGGGAGGCCGGGCGGCGGCGCGGGGAGGCGCGGGCGGCGTGGGCGCGGGGAGGCGCGGGGAGGCCGGGCGGCGGCGCGGGGAGGCGCAGGGAGGCCGGGCGGAGGCGCGGGGAGGCCGGGCAGCGGCGCGGGCGTGACATGGCGGTGACTAGGCGCCACGTAGGCTGGAGAGTGGCAAAATATTAATTGCAATATAGAGGATGACATTTGAGTAGGTGGCAATGTTAAGAGTGGCAAAAAGTTAAATTTCCCAATGGAGAGGCGCCGACCGCGCAGCAGTAAATACCCTCTAATCGCTCAACAGTTGAGCGACTAGGAGCAAAGTTGTCTAAACAGTTGGACGACTTAACCACGTGTCACCCAATAGGACGGTGATATGAGACCAAAAGTACAAAAAAAAACTATAGATATGTTTTGTAATTTTAAATAAAAAATAATTATTTAAAAAATTCCCATGCATGCATGTAACTCCTAGCTGCTGTTCTTCAATGAGGAAGACACGGGGACCGGAGTATATATACAGTATACACACACATGGAGTGAAGAAGGCTGAGCAGATCTAGCTCGCTAGCTAGCTAGAGGTGGATGTGGAAGATGCTCCTGTTGTAATTCCTTCGATTGGTCGTGTCACCTTACACTGGATTGACGTCTCCACTGTACTCTTGTCGCCCAAATTTCGGAATAACGATACCCGGGACCCGCGCCACAAAACCGGCACCTCACCTCTCCTCTCCAGATCAATCCTGACTCACCGTACTCTCCCCTGCGGCACACCATGTGGCGACGTACTCCATGCACGATTGACACGAGTTGTCACGGCCGATAGGCAACAGCTAGCCCAAATTTTGTATTCCTTCTGGTTGGAAACGGATCCCTGATCTTTAGGGACGCTTAGTTTAACCATGGTTAATAGATTTTTTTTACTATGCCTAACTTAGATAATGTGAAGAAATATAGAAAAAGAAAAGGCAAAATAACCAAAAAGAGCAAAAAAAACCAAAAAAAAGAATGAAATTAAATAACAGTGAATTGAAAACCTGAAACTGAAACTGAAACTGAAACGAATAAGACATTTTTTTCCAATTTGTAACTTATGTATTTTTCTAAACGCATAAATAGGATGATTTCCTCATTATTTTTTAAAACAGATTATTGGAATAATCTTTTCAAAGTGATTTATGGATATTCAATTCATTCGTACATATGTTCATGTTAGAACTAAAAATCATCAGTCGTAGACAAAAAGAACGCACCTCCTTACTCTTACTGGTAGTATATTGTACTTACTCTTACTCAAATGTTAGTGACAGTTTGCCCAAACCTACAGCAAAATTAAAAATGTGTACGTCTAGCTATAAACCAGAGACAGCTCCCTTGAGTTGGCGCTGTTCTATGATCGATGTATATGGTGCCATCATTCTCGTAGAGGTACTGAAACAGTCGACGCATTTGCAAGGAGGGAAATGTAACGCTGCCACACTGGTAGCTGGAGAGTACTGCGAGAACCATACGGAGAAAAAAAAATACTAATTAGAGAGGGTCATGTTTAGTGGTATTCTGAAATGAGGGTACGTACATTGCAATGCTGGTTGCTCGAAGATCTCTATACTCATCTCACTTTCGTCCAATCAACCCAAATGTACTAATTTTCAGGATAAATCTAAGTGCACCATTTTCATGCAACCAATCTAAGTTAATATTCACAAAGTTTTTGTTGGTCAGAAATTCAAATGCTTTACCTGCACACTCCCAGTGGTAACAATTGTTTGTGCCTTCAGGGAGTAAATTGAGGTACCACTAGTGCAATAGGACTAAAAAGTTTCAGTATATACTTTCACTGGAATAACTTCGCGCATATTTAGACATCAAGTAATCGGCTCTGACAAACTTTGGGTCTGAATTATTATTGGTAGTGCAGCACCATCTCTCTCTTTTTCCTTTCTTTTTTGCGAGGGTGCACCATCTTGGTTTTGACTTTTGACCTGCATGGTGCTGCTGCTGGGGGTTTAATTGTCCATTTTTAGGCAAATCTTTTTCCTTTCTTTTTACGAGGGAGCACCATCTTGGTTTTGGCTTTTGACCTGCATGCTCCTGCTGCTGGGGTTTAATTGTTCGCTTTTAGAAAAGATTTGGCTATGAGTAGTGTTAATCTGAAAACGACAACTGCGAAAAGCTAGGCATCCTCCTAACCTGCTTGTACGGTTTCTCCGCTTCCTGAAGCTACGATGCATGTTGGTATTAATGTTCAGACGAGCCTGTCCGTCTCCGGAGCCTTCTGTTGTCACTAGTACAGAAATCCACATTACAGACGGTTCAGAAACGTCATCACAGACGGTTTTCTGAACCGTCTGAAATTATAGGTCAGTGATAATCCAAGTTATCACAGACGGTTTTATGCGATATCACAGACGGTTTTTTATTAAAAACCGTCTGTGATTATGCGATATCGTGACACCGTACTTGTCAACCTTCACCTGTGGGAGATGCACCCAACGGCAGCGAAATAAGAGGATTTTGAAAACCACATAGTCGAGCTCCCAAATCTCTTCTATGAAGCCATAGTACGAAGGAGGGAAATACATTTCAAGGTGACATAGAGTCATCACCACCTCGTCCTGCAGAGCATCTAGTCCTTCGGGATCGATGACCTTCTGAGCAATTGTGTTAAAGAAATAACATAGCCTCATGATTGTCTCTCGGACTTTGATCGGCAAAATATTTCTAATTGCAATAGGTAGCATCTGTGTCATCAGCACATGACAATCATGAGACTTCATGCCATTTAACTTCAAATCTTGCATCGAAACAAGTTTCTTCACGTTGCCGGAGTAACCAGACGGAACTTTGACACCATGCAAGCACTGGCACAGTTCTGTTTTCTCAGCCTTGGACAGAGTGTAACACGCAGGGGGAAGGTACGTTCGTCGATTATCAGTGCATGTCGGTGCTAACTCAGGTCTGATGTCCATGTCAGCCAAGTCAAGCCGTGCGTTGACGCCGTCCTTTGTTTTATCACGGATGTTCAGTAAGAGACCAATCAAGCTGTCGCACACATTCTTTTCTACGTGTATGACGTCGATGCAGTGCCGAACATCTAGGTACTCCCAATAAGGTAAGTCTCAAAATATTGATCTCTTCTTCCAGGTGTTCTTCTCATGAGCCCTCAATTTACGTCCCTTTCCGATGACAACATCTAAATCCTTAACCATATCATAAACCTCGTGTCCCCTTAAATGCCTTGGAGCTGAACCGTCTTCCTTCTCTCCGTCAAATTGTTGCTTCATCTTGCGGTATGGGTGAGCCCTCCGAAGGAACCGGCGGTGACGCATGTAGACGGTTTTGCGTGAGTGTCTCAGCCACACACACTCGGTACCATCTAAACAGTGAGTACAAGCTTTGGCACCTTTTGTACTATGGCCTGATAGGTTACCAAGGGCAGGATAATCATTTATGGTGCAGAACAATAAGGAGCGCAGAGTGAAGTTCTCTCGTTTGTATGCATCCCATACCTGTACCTCTTCGTTCCACAGTACTTTTAGATCTTCCACCAACGGTGCTAGGAACACATTGATATCATTCCCAGGTTGTTTTGGCCCTTGGATAAGTATCGACAGCAAAATGTACTTTCGCTTCATACACAACCAAGGAGGAAAGTTATAGATGCAGAGAGTCACGGGCCATGTGCTGTGTCGGCTGCTCACGCTACTGAAAGGATTCATTCCATCTGTACTCAGTCCAAACCTTATATTCCTTGGTTCTGCACCGAACTCTGCAAAACTCCTATCGATGTTTCTCCACTGCGCGGAATCAGCAAGGTGTCTTATCATTCCATCCTTCTTGCGCTCCTCCGAGTGCCAACGCAGCAGTTTTGTCTCATTTGGATTTGCAAAAAACCTTTTCAAATGGGGAATTATAGGAAAATACCATGCCACCTTAGCAGGAGGTCCTTTCTTCGCCTCTGTTCCCTCGCCATCATCTGATTGATTGTTACGTTTGTATCGGGATGCGTTGCACACCGGACATACATGCATATTTGCATACTCTTTACGGTAGAGGATACAGTCGTTCGGGCATGCATGTATTCTTTCTACTTCTATTCCCAACGGACAAAGAACCTTCTTGGCTTTATACGTGGTTTTAGGCAACTCATTTCCCTCCGAAAGCATGTCCGCTAAAAGACCTAGCAGCGCCGTGAAACTCTTGTCGGACCAACCGTTGCTTGCCTTCAATTTCAACAGTTCAAGCACGGCCGACAACCTCGTGTACTTGCAGCTCGTGTACAAAGGTTTCTCTGAGTCCTCCATCAAGCCACGGAATTTAACATACTCTCTCTCATCATAGTTCTCTTCTACATCGCGAAGCATCTGATCCAGATTATCATCGTGCAACCTATCCGAATCCGAGCCACAATCGACATCAACCGGCGGCATGTCATTCACTTCACCGGCGATGTCATCCGGGGGCATATCATTCACTTCGCCGGCGATGTCATCCGGGGGCATATCATTCACTTCACCGACGATGTCATCCGGCGGTATATGATCATTCACTTCGCCATGACTGGTCCAACACGTATAATCCTTTTTGAAACCCCTCCGAATCAAGTGCGCTACAATTTGCCCTCGGTTCTTAAACATCTTCAAATTCTCGCAGTCAGTGCATGGACAGCACATATATTCCACCCCCTTATTCAACATATCCTCCTCGGTGGCTCTTATAAAAGCAGAAACGCCATTAATGTACTCTTCACTCACACGGCTCACGGCATACATCCAGCTTCGGTCCTACGTTACGTACATATATAACAACTTAGTATTAAAATCTAGATTAACTAATTATAACTACATATATACGGGCCACATTTATTATATTGAGACTTAATTTGCTAGCTCAATTCATATTACAAACACAACAGCTATTATATAACCAACAATTTTGCAAATTAACCATCTTCAATAACCACTAATGGATTACTTAGACCTAAATTGTAATGCAATTAAAGAAAAAATAAATTACATTACTAACCATATCTAGAGCAACCAGGAAAGACTGAATATTCAAAGCTCAATCTCTACCTCTTCCCACCAAATTAACTGGCCTGAAATCGCCTAGCTTCCTCCCGAGTGAAAAAGTGCGCAGCAGTGGCTAGATCTGGATCGAAATGAAGACAGATGCGGTCTGAGCAGCGCAATAAATGCCTTAGCCATTATCACAGACGGTTTTTAACTAAAAACTGTCTGTGAATTATCACAGACGATTTTTGATTAAAAATCGTCTGTGATAACTAGCTTATCACAGACGGTTTTTTATTAAAAACCGTCTGTGATAATCTGGGATTATCACAGACGGTTTTTAATACAGACCGTCTGTGATACTTCGGTAATAACCGCCTGTGATAATCCATTTTCCCGCCACAAATACCATAGACGGCCTCCTAATTACAACCGTCTGTAATAGTGTTCATCAGAGACGATTTCACAAAACCGTCTGTGATGAGGCGTCTACTATGAGGCTTTCTGTAGTAGTGTGTATAGTTTGTTTGGTTAACTACATCTTTTATTTCTACAGTTTTTTATGCCTTAAATTTATACCACCTCTGAGCTTTACCTGCTCAACAGTGCCACGTGGTTGGTCTCACCACGTCTTTCTTCTTCCAACAGCTCACACCTTCACCTTTGCGTCTGCTAGATTTTGCAACCATCTTTGCAGTTCCACAAATAACTGCAGATGAGATCCGAATACCTACCATTGACGATACAGTTTCTTTCTTTCACCAAGATTTTTATCAGACCTTTCATTGGTAGCCCTTTCTTTAGGTTTACCATTAAATTTGTATTCTCCATTAGTTCAAATACTTTTCATGATTACTTATCCTTTGCAAGTAACTCGTATGACTGTACCCCGAAGTGATACCTTACAACCTTCGAGTTCATGCGACCTCACAGATATTATATTCTTCTTTAAACCGGGAACACACCGAATTCCCAACAATATGCGATGTGCTCCATCATATATCTCCAATATAACCATTTCTACCTCAATAATTGCATACTCCTCGCAATCCGCTAAATGAACAGTTCCATGCACCGGACGTAGAGATCCTTCGTTGTAGAATCGAATACTACAATTAGAGAGGGGGTGAATGATTGTCACCACTTTTTGGAATCTTCTGGCGGTCGATGAATGTTTTGATCGCTCAGTGCTAAACTACCCAATCGATCGTTTCAGTGTTCGATGCTTTGATCGACCACTCAGTGTTGATCTTCGACCGGTTTATATATACTTGAATTCGTCAATGCCATAAGCCAAATCTCTCAAGTACCTTTGCACATCGTTGTAAGATTCAATCCAACTGCAATCACAAACACTCCTCAAATAAATCATGAAACAGATCGATTCAAGATGATCTTTATTCTGCATTTTTGTGGATTTACAAAATACCCTCACAAGCACCCCTAAAAGCCTTAGCTAGAAACTAAAGCTTCTTTTTCTTTGCAAAAACTTTTCCTTTCAAACCTACCAAAAGTCTTTTTTTTAACCCTTAACCTCTCCCTGCTTTTATAGGCTAACGCCCTAAACGTGTCCTCATTAAACACAGACACGAAATCATATCTCTTCCGAAAATCAAGGGACCTGAAACCCTTCCAAACATAGGTTTCCCAATATCTCTAACCTTTCAAGTTACAGACACCTTCCATAACTTCTCCAATCTCATCACGTGATGAAGCCTCTTAGACCGCACCTCCTGTAGCTTCTCTATGCACCATCCTCACGTGTTGAAGCCTTCAGGACCGTACCTCCCTTAGCTTCTACACGCATCATCACCTTTGATCTCCATGTACTCCAACGTGAGCCCGACCACATCATGACATCCTCGACCGCATGGACCTCAGATTTCTCCATCCTAGTCCCGGTTCTCCTCGTCACTGATCATGATCGTCTCCATGCCCAACCTGCACATGCAAAGACCAAAGAATGTTTTCTCGGCACAATTTCTTCCCAACTTGACCGACATTAGTCCACACATGCAAACCATAATTTTAACCATCCATCAACACTAACCAGGTCAACCACAACAACAATTTCTACGCTCTCCAGAAAATCAACATCCGACCACTTAGTAAACCCAATATGACCGCCAAGCACAGGCCGGTCAAATCTCTAGCTCAACGAATACTCAAAAACCATAAGTACTCAGAAAGTACAACCACTGAGAACACTCGCAAATCACAAGCATCATAGCACTCCCAGTATACGACTACCGATCATCAACCAGTCGTTGTACCATTGACTACTGAGTACCGACTAGGTATTGTAGCGCAGACTACCATCAACAAGTACTGTAGCACCGACCACCGAGTACTAAGTACCGACTGGGTACTGTAACAATGACTACCTAGTACCTATATGGAACTGAAGCAATGATCACTGACCGGTTACTATCACTTCTGACTGGTCCACTAAAGCTCACGACCCCAACCATCCTGGTCGAAGCCTACTGACTACCAACCATAGTCCATTGTATCCTGCGACCATTTTACTATGTCATATGACCGTTTCACTGTTCAGTACGATCGGTTCCTCGTAGCATATGACCAATTCACTGCAGCTATGACCGGTTTCTTCAAAGTCTCCGACTCTGGGGTCTTCAACCTCTACGAAAGCTCTTTGACTACGAAGTCTTCGACTCTTTTAAAAACTCCAGACCGATGTCGTTCTGATCACACAGTCATTCACCTGTGGTCGTTGTGCCTTACTCGGCCTGCTGTTGCTCAACCTGTCGTGGTCGATCTGCAGTGGTCGACGCCTGCCGCTAGACCTGCTATCCTAAAAGCTCCAACAACAAGAGCACATTGACTAGAACTTTCATAAATGTAAATTCTAATGAAATGCAAATATCAATTATTCATCATCACTAAATGCACAACCACCATATGGTCTAACATTCGTCAAACATCTCCCTCGCCAAACATATATGGAAGCAACAATCTGAATCTAATATCCATCTATGAGAAGTACCTAATTAATTGATAACTAGTTCAATCAAATTATCCTTTGCTAGCGCCACTAAGTATGCACTTTTCACTTACTTCAAACTTGAATAGTTTTTTATCATATAACCTTTCTCGTTATATAGATAGCATACATGTGTGCCCTTGGTTCTGCTGTTCTTCTTTCTATGACCTGTGCTTCTGCCTGCAACACCTACTACAGTCAATGCTTTATCACCTAAGGATAAATATTCTAATGGCTTTTCAAGGACTTCGCCTCCAATAGATATGAAATTGCCTCATTGAAATTGAGAGTGGTTTTTTCGATAAGAATATTCATCACCAATTACTCCCATGATTCATCACCAATTGCTCCCGTAAGGGAGTGTCACTCACTCATAACCCTCTTAAATCTTTTAGAACCCTCAGATCCTTACTTTATATAAGAATCTAATGCTAAAAAATATCCTAACCTCTAATCCTCTCATGTGCCATCTGCTTTGGATGAGTAGGTTTGATTGTTTTGGTTGTTTCTACATGATCACCCTCATGGTTTATATATTTTCTCTTAGAGTAGGAATTATAATTCAAATAGGAGTAGGAGTCATAATCCTAATATGATTCATCTAAGACTTTTTATAGTACAAATTTTCAAATCCTAAAAGATTATATATGAGTCACACCCCAACTCAACAGTCAGAAATTCAAATGTTTTACCTGCACACTCCCAATGGTAACAATTTTTTGTGCCTTCAAGGAGTAAGGGGGTATTCATATTGGCTGCGGCTGATAGTTTTTGATTGAAAATAAATAGTAGTGGCTGAAAGAATTGGCTTTCAAAAAGAGGGGGGCAATGGTGGAAAAGATGATGGAGAAATGTGTATGCGAGACGGAAGTCAGAAGAGTGAGGTACATGATGCTCCCGTAACCTCCTGTCTTATAGAGCGAGATGGGAGCGAGAGGAGTGGAGAAGCCGCTTCGAGAAGCTAAGTGTTCTATTATCGTTTGGTTTCTCTAAGTAGAAACCAATACGAATACCCCTAAATTAAGGTATCACTAGTACAATAGGACTAAAAAATTTCAGTATATACTTTCCCTGGAATAACTGCATATTTAGACATCAAGTAATTGGCTCTGACAAACGTTGGGTATGAATTGTTATTGGTGGTGCAGCGCCATCTCTTTCTTTTTCCTTTCTTTTTGCGAGGGAGCACCATCTTGGTTTTGACTTTTGACCTGCATGCAGCAGCTGCTGCTGCTGCTGCTGGGGTTTAATTGTCCACTTTTAGGCAATGATTTGGCTTTGCGCGCGTAGTGTTAATCTGAAAACAAAAACTAGGAAAAGCTAGGCATCCTCCTAACCTGCTGGTTCGGTTTCTCTCCTTCTATGAAGCTATGATGCTTGGTGTTAGAGTCCCGTTCAATTTGGTTTTGGCTGATGGTTTTGATTTTTCGACTGAAATGGTAATATAGTGATTGTTAGTTTTTAGCTGAGACATTTAATTAAAACAAAATGAACAAAAAGAGGAAAAATCGTTATTTATATCTCTACGAAGAATGCAATGAAAAAAAAGATATATTAAAAAGCCAACATATTTAAAATATCTTCTAACTTCTTAAAGTCAGAATCTAAAACGGAGCTGAAACGAGGGTACAACACAGTGCCGGAAGATCTAACATCACAGTCAGCACCAGCACTAGTACGAGAGCAACTCATCAATGTTCACATGCTTGCTGGTTCTGTACATCACAAAAGCAAAAGAGCCAGAAATGCATCTAAAAAAAGCCGAGGATTTTTTTTTTCTGAGAAACAAATAATAGTCTAGAAACGATAAATGCCCTTGGGCTGCATGCCACTGAAAGGCCCAATGCTGATTATGTGAGCCCCTTTGTAGTCCAGCTATCGACCGTCTTTAGCTGAAGCGCTGGCGTTGTCACTTGTTGGGCCGAATTAAGAACTCCTAACGGCAGGTACATGACCAGGCCCAACAAATCGAACAGGCCTTCATAATTTTTAGTCCAATTACCTGCACAAGTCACATATGGTTTTTCTTTTTTGGGGGGAATAATACATGTGTTTTCCTCAACATGGAGATTTTTCCCGGACTAGAAGATGACACTTGCTTCGTTTATTATTCCCAAAGTTTTCTTGAATTGATTGATAAAGTTATCCTAACTCTGGAACCAAGAGGCTCCTACCTAGCCACACGATGTGGATGTCGCACTGAGGCACTCCCAAGGCTCAAGAAAATAAAAAATCATGTGAAACCTAATGAATTACCTTATTATCACAACATACACACATATATATGGTAACAATAGGATAGACTAGGGACGTGGCACCTTGTCCAATTTGTTCATGAGCAGGATTTGATTCTCACTAACCATATATTAGATGGATTATTTGTATGAATTTTCTACTATATTTTTTGGTATTTAAAGCCGTAATCTTGTGAGTTGCAAGACCTAAGATGAGTACTTTAGCACATTATTGCCACCCCCTTAAAAAAGACCTAAGAGGCTTTGTCTCTTAATTCGACCTATCCTCCAACAAAGAAGGGTTAGGGAATTTCAGTTGGCTTGTCCAATCTTGGGTAAGGTTTGGAATAGAGATATATCGCCATTGGGAATTTGAGATCAACTAGAGATTATGTTTGCAGGGCACAGTCCATTTCGATTTACAGCATCTATCTAGAGAACTAATTCGATGGTGTCTAGGCTCCATGATTGAGACTTTCCATTCATAATTAAGACTTTTCATCCCGATATTATATATCATTGCACTTGCACGCATCTAAAAGCAATCCAAAGGCAGGGAGGTTTGGTGTCCGGACATCATGGTGTCCCATTTCAGCGCATTTCAGCATCCTATATATATACATATGTGTGTGTGTATGGTGAACAAGTCCTTATCTACGCACATATGGACATACCCCATCTCGGCCCTCACTTGTGCAAATTTGCGTTTTGGCCCCGGGTTTCCATCCATTGCTCGTCAGTCCTCCCATCTCCATTCCTGGCGCCACAGCCTCCTCTGCACTTCCCCATACAGTGCCTCCGGCGGCTCCCCTCCAACGGCTCCCCCTCCTCCATCCGCACCTTCCCCTCCCCTCTGGCGGCTCCCCCATCCCTCCTCCATCGACGCCTTCCCCTCCCCCTCCCATCCCGTGCCTCCCCCTCCCCTCCCGTGGCTCCCCCTCCTCCATCGGTGCATCGGCGCCTCCCCTACCCCTCCTCTCTGACGGCTCACCCTCCTCCATCGGCACCTCTAGTGGTCGAAGCATCGTGGTTGAAGTGCCATGGTCAAATCCGTGGTCGAAGCTGTGGTAGAAGTGCCATGGTCGAAGAGCCGTGGTTGAAGCGTTGTGGTCGTAGCCATGGTCAAAGCATCATGCTCGAAGCCGTCATCAAAGCGCCGTGGTCAAAGAGCCGTGGTCGAAGTGTTGTGGTCGAAGCGCTGTGGTCAAAGTGCTATGATCGAAGCGTCATGGTCGAAACGCCGTGGTCGAAGCAGTGTGTGGTCGGAGAGGGGGAGGGGAGGTGCCAGCCACCGGAGGGGAGGGGGAGCCGCCAGAAGGGAGGGGTAGGGGAAGGCGCCGATGGAGAAAAGGGAGCCGCGAGAGGGGAGGGGGAGGCGCCGACTGAGGATGGAGGGGGGAGCCGTCGGAAGGGAGGGGGAGGCGGGAGCCATCAGATGGGAGGGGGAGGCACCGACTGAGGAGGGAGGGGGAGCCTCGGGAGGGGAGGGGAGCCATCAGAGGGGAGGGGGAGAGGAGGTGCCAGCCACCGGAGGGGAGGGGGAGGCACTAGATGGGAGGAGACAAGGACAGGTTGACGAGAAAAGCCATAAGGGGATATTCGCAAAAGCACCATAAATGGGGAGGTGGGAGAACCCACCTCGATCTCGCCCGCCAATTTTGAAACGGATGGCCGTGATCGCGTATGAGCATATGTCCACAAAATAGTCTATGTTCACTAGATATGGCGCCATATATATATGGTGGTGCTCCAATTAGCTTTTGACTTAAGCTTGTGGCTATTGGCTGAAATTGCACTGTTGTTGTTAGCCTTTTCTAATAAAAATAAAAAATGAAGAAAAAATTAGAAAAAAATTGTTATATCATCATGGACAATCCAAGGAATAAGGGAAAAAAGCAAAAAAAATCCAAAATAAGCTAAAATTAAAAGTTAATATGTTTTAAGTAGCTGCTGATTTAAATAAATCTAAAATAAGAAAAACAGAAAATAAAATCGTGATCAACTTGGCTTCGGCTTCTGGCTTATTTTTCACTATTCATAAGTTTCGTCTTTTTCTGAACTTTTGGCTTTTTTGTTGAGCTTTTTTTCCGGTTCTTTTTTTCCCGTATTTGTTTGTATTATACGTAATGGGCTAACATATTTTTTATATTTTTAAATTTTTTTAAATTAAATTATGCTAAATAAGTCTCTATCAGCTACAGTGTTTTTTCAATCAGCTACAGTGCTTTCAGTCATAAGCCATGAGCTTTTTAGCCGAACGGATCACCAGCGCTGTTGCTGCAGCACGTGTGCAGTGAAACACAAGGACCACACGGCCACTAGCTAGGGAGCGGTAATAGTACTCTAGCTAGTTGTCTCGCACACAAGCTCGATCCGATCCGATCCGGGCAAAAATAATGTTGCCCCGTCCCATCCAAATCCAACAAAAAAAAAAAGAGTACTAGCCTACTACTTGTATGCGCTATCGAGGACACATGACAAGGTGTTGCAATGTGGCATGCCACCGTTAATTTGTACACTCCACATCCACGAAAATTTCTAACTCATTTTTGGATTTCACGATGTTTATTTAGTGCTTCATCTCTATATATGATAGTTTTTTGAATGGACTATACATAAGATTAAATTTAAAAATTTGTCCACATGGACATTAATTCTTTTCTTATCTCTTAGTACTGAAAATGCATGCCGTTTTCATTTGACATCACACCAAGCTAGGAGAATATTTCACCCCCCATGGAAGCTAAAGAAATCGACAACACGAAAACAACAGATTCTAGGTTCTCCACTTACATTACATGATGACATGTTATAAATTCTGTGGAACGGGGTTCCTTTCGCAACGTTTTTCCGTTTGTGGCCTCGGCCTCTCGTCCTGTCCTAATCTGTCAAAAATGGACAATTAAAAAAAAGACCTAAACAAGTTGACTTGACTCTTTTTTCCTGGCCATTTTTTTAATACCACACACCTATACACCTATGTAGGTGCATCAAATACACACGTTTGAAACTAGAGACGGAGATCCAAGATCTTCGATAGCGCGGGCACATGCTTTAACCACTGAACATACACCCAAGAGTTGTGAGATGCTAATTGATGCAATGGGATTTTCCTACAATGAATTCATTTTTCGCCATTATTTTTTCCAAAAGGAATAATAGCTTTTCCATACAAGTTTAAGGAATAATAGCTTTTCCATACATGTTTAAGTCTTGATTGACCGCCCAAGCAGTGACTCAACGTCTATCCAATTAATCAATAAGCAAACAAGTTTTGTAATTTATGAATAAAATCATGTGGAACCAGTGGCGGACGCAGGAATTTTGGAATAGGTGTTCGAAGTTGTAAAAATATTTTACAGTACAAAACATAAAGATCTACAGTACTAATAATTAACATACAATTCAACAAGTGTTACAAGATCTACAAAATCATAAAATACAAGTCAACAAGTGTTACAAGATTCATTAAAATTATCAATTGGATGGCGAACAATATGTGATCATTGATAAATAATATGATGCACATACCCACATTCACAGAATCACATACAAGTATACTGTATACAACTATACAAGCATTGCTCATTCTCAATTTCTCATTTTCATTTTTCAACACATAACCATTATTGAGACATCTAAAGTCAATATTTCTGATTCTGAAATTCAACAATAATTCAACATTGAACATTTCATCTAAAAATGTAATCTTGATACAATGAGACATTGAGACATTACCATTCACCAGTCTAAACTGCCATTTTCTCAACCAATTCAGTCATCATCATGCTCATTGCTCAACAATTCAACATTTCAATTTTCAACAATTCAACTCAACAATCAACATCAATACTGCAATACATCATGCTCAACAGCTCAAGTACTCACTGGCCGACTGGGCAGCTGGCGGAGGCGGCGAGGCACGGTCGCGCGGAGAGGAGGCCGGTCGGCTGGAGCGGCGGAGCGGAGACGCCGGAGAGCCGGGTGATGACGCGGTGCGGTGTCACGGTCGGGCCCGCCGTCGAGGTGCCGGCGGAGCGGAGGGCCGGACGGCCAGATCTGGAATCCGGCGCCCGGCAGAGCGGAGAGCCGGAGCGGCGGAGCGCCGGAGCGGAGGGGCGGAGCGCCGGAGCCCGGAGCGGAGCGGCGGAGACTGGAGGGGCGGAGCGGGCGAGCGGGGGCGCGGAGGGCTGGAGCCGATTAGGGTTTGGGAAATGGGGTCGGGGACCGGGGGTTCGGGGGCCGGGGGAAATGCCGAATGGGGGTCGGGGGAGCAGGCCGCAGGCGCGCAGCGCGCGGATTCGCTCGGGCTGGGCTAGGCTGGCTTTCCCTCGGACGTGCGCGCGGAACGGATTCCCTCGGGCGGTCGCCGGTCGGGCTAGGCAGCAAATAGATAAACATGTTCAGTTATATATATATACATGTAATATACCCTACATATACTAGGTTTTTTGTCAAAAATTTTGGGTGTTCAGCTGAACACCTTTGACCCACTGTAGATCCGCCCCTGTGTTGAACCGATGGTGCTAGTCCATTTAAAATCCATGATTAGATTATGACATCACAAATATATAGTACAGGCTCAAATCACAAGGCTCATCACCAGAATGGGCGGCGTTATCTTAAAGCAGAATCATCTCGCCATGTCAAGCAATAACCACTCAATAAGCTAGGTTGCTTCTCTCTTGCTTCTTTTGCCAACCACTGGCGTTCTTGAAAGCCTCGCCATCCAGTTGTTAGCTCCACAGATATGCACATTGCTAAGCATGCACGATGGGCTGAATTATGACGAGGTTGGATGTGATTTGACAATAGGAGATCTCTTGGTATCATTCCTTGGCATCTCTCTTTGGGTGGTGGATCTGTTCTTTTTTTTATTTGGTTTATGACTTTCAGATTATTTGTGAGAGAGTACGGAGTAATAGAAACTCACGTGCGATTTTAAATGATATAAATAAAATCGCTACAGTATATATTATAATTAACTTGTACACTCTGTTTTTTAAAAAAGACTTCATATAAAAGTTAATTATTATAAAATTACTAAAAATCAGTTTTCAGAATAACTTCTACTCAACATAGCTTGAAGCTTTTGTTCTCCTGGGCCCAGCTGAACGAATGAATGATCCTTGGTGGTTGGTGATGCCATCACCAAAATTCTTTGGATATTGCCAAAAAAACCTAGTGTGAAATTTACATGTAGGTCCAGACATGATCACGTATAAACAATGCATGGCTCCTTCGTTGACAAGTGCTCGAACTTCAACATGCTATTCGGTAAATTTAAAACAAGTATATTTATACTCCTGCTCAGACGATGTGACATGGATGGCTAGATGGTCAGAGAGTCATACATAGCCAAGCGTAAAGTGAAAGTATGAAACACATACACAGTCATATCTCTACTACTTAAAAATATAAGTTAGTGGTCGTCAATCTATTCTTCCTCCTCTCTTCTTAGCCATCCGATTAAAGATCAGTCATCCAGATCTGTATGTAGGTAGTTCTTCCGCTCCTCATAGAAAAGGTCGGGCCGACGCGAGGGCCGCGCTACTCCTCTTCTCTTCCCTCGCATCCTCCGCATCCCGTAACCACTCCACCTTCTACAACCGCTGTCTCCTTCTCTCCCCCGAACCCTCTGTCACGCCTCCTCCTCCTCCTCAATGTCGCCACCAATTCCTTCCCCGTGTGGCAACGTCTGGTCGCAGTCCCCTAACTTCCCCAACAGCACCGCATCCCCCCGTCGCCGCCTCCCCAACGCATTCACCCGCCATCTCCTCTCCCCATCTGCCCATCGCTGCATCCCCACCTCCACCTCCTGCAACCGCCGCCTCCTTTCCCCTGAACTCTCGTGCCGCACCTCCTCCTCCTCGGTGTCGCCACCAATTCCTTCTTGACGTGGCAACGTCTGGTCGCAGTCCCCCAACTTCCCCAACAGCACCGCATCTCCCCGTCACCGCCTCCCCAACGCATTCGCCCACCGCCTCCTCTCCCCATCTGCCCACCGCCGCCTCCCCACCTCCACCTCCAGCAACCACGATCGATCGTCGACCGCTGCCAACTTACGACCATCAGCAATGGTCGACCACTCCCGACCTACGATCACACGCGATGTCGACGGCTTCTGACTTACGACGACGAGGTGTGGTCGATGTCTTCCGACTTATGACCACGAGGTGTGATCGATGTCTTCCGACTTATGACCACGAGGTGTGATCGACGGCTTCTGACTTACGACGACGAGGTGTGGTCGATGTCTTCCGACCTATGACCACGAGGTGTGGTCGATGTCTTCCGACTTATGACCACGAGGTGTGATCGACGGCTTCTGACTTACTTGACGGATTAAAAAACTTTTAGAACATGTTTGTATTCATATTCTAAAAATTTTTACTACCCGTGAGTTTTAAAACATATAATATGATAAATTTTAAAAAACCGTAGCAATGCACGGGTATTCAACTAGTAAATAATTAAGTGTATCTTGCCCTAATTACTCGACCGATGATCCCTTAGTACATCTGAGCTAAGCTAGTAGTACAATAAATTAACTCCATTGGTACATAACACAAGATTGCCATTCAGAAAAGACCAGATTATAGTTTGGTTAAAATAGCTAAAAACAGAGATGATAGGGTCGTTAACTGCTCCTATAAACCTTTTTTTGCTATGACTGATGACTTTTGACTGCGTGATATAATGACATCATCCTTAAATTGGTGAAAAAATTCTAGCTCACGAAATATAACCAAACAATCATTCAAATATTGCTCCGTTATTCATTTTCTTAGCTTATTCTTCATATAATTCATTGAAGAAACACTCTCTTCATATAATTCATTGAAGAAAACACTCTCTTCATATAATTCATTGAAGAAAACACTCTCTTCATATAATTCATTGAAGAAAACACCCTCTCAACACTAGTAGTTGCTACGGGAAGAATTAGTATCAAGTTAAAAAGCTTGCAAACAATTACATAATTGAGGTTATTCTTTGTTTGAACAAGCATAATGGAAAGCTCAGAAAGGTTATTCACTTTTGTAAACCTTTCATCTCTATGAGGATATCATGAATATTCTATGAAAAGAAACAGAATTACAATTTTCTCTACTTCGTAAATTGTGGTTTTCTAAATCCTAGCCCTACTGTGTACATACGAGTCATAGATTTGTATGTTATCATATCTCCTTCATGATTGAAATATTACAAGTAGTTGTCTAGTTCTACTAATATGCAATTTCACTTAACTCCCATTGTCCCTTCTGAAACTATCTGTATTCACTATTTATATTTAGGACAGTGAAATTCAACTTGAAACCATTTGTTCATACCTGTGAAAAACTTAGCATTTGTTCACAGAATCACAGGTAAGAGGTGGAGAATATGAATTTCAATTTATAAGTAATAATTTGCCTGCTGCTAAGGATCTTATTTCATAAATTCACAACAAAGTGCTCAGATGAAGGTATGACATGGATCTCAGTAGCTCACACCTTTGAAATACTTGGCATATAGATATGGGTGGGTTCTTTTGGACTGTGACTTTGGCTTTTGGCTTATGGTTTTTGAATTCTGGCTGTTCACGAGAGACGGTACACAGAGAAAAATAGTTGCATGTGATTTTGGCCGGTATTGCTAAACTCAGTACAGTGTCTACTACAGTTTATCTATAGACCCCGCCTTGAAAACATGTACAATTTAAAAGCTAGTTATTGTAGCAGGAAATGATAAGCCAACGCCAAAAAGAGCCTAGCTATAGTCTACTCAGACTTAAAGATGCGAAGAATATGGATTTCAATTCATAAGGCATAAGCACTAATTTAAAGATAACTGGGCCAAATCCAGTAATCCACCACATCTAAATAAGATCTAATCATGAAACAAAGAAGAAACATATGCCAAATCCACCACATCCATCCAGTCATCCATAGATCCATCATCCACCTGGGACCTGACTCAGAAGTACAAAAATACAAATCTTAGGGGCACACAAGCAAAGCAGATCTACCATCTACGCATCTAAATTCTAGAGTATGGGGTCACTGGGTCAGAGAGGACGAACCTGCCTAGTGCCGTAGGCCCACAATGCGGCAGTGCCCATTCGGCCGACGACTGCTCCAACCTCTAGCGCTCCTGCCTCCTACATAGCCTCTAGCCCGACCGGCGGCCGCTCCAGCCTCTAGTGCTCCTGCCACCTGCACAGCCTCCAGAAGACTAGAACCAGGGGCACGGGCACCCACTGCTGCCAGGCGCCAGCCGAGTGCCGAAAGATGGAACTGGAAGACGGTCAGACACCAGACGATGAGACGAAGTCACAAAGAGAGGATGGACTGGGTGAGACACGGTCTCATAACTGGGATGAACAGGACGATAGTGGGCTTATGCCAGTGTGGCAGTGTCGATGGGAAGGAAAATGGGCTAAAAAGATCTGACACCAATTTGGGCTAACTGGGTATGAATAGGACGAATTTGGCATAACTACTAGTATACATATATATTATATCTTTGTATATAGTCAATTTTTGCCAAAAATTTTAGGTATGAAACTGAATACCCATGAATCATGGTGGTTCCACCCCTGCTATGAATAGTAGCTAGATTACTTTTTAGTGTGTGCTTGCGTTCTTGGACATCAGTAACTACATTCCGGCTATGGTTGGTGACAACCAACAGACCAAGAAAATGGTGTTCGTCCTGGACTTCATAGAACCTAACAAGGAACAAAGCTACATAGACACATGATGGTGCTTCAGACTGGTCAAAAATATGTTGTCACAGGCTGGAGCAAGTGGACAGCTTAGTGGACGCTACTATATAAGCAGTGTATTGTTATAGCCGACAAATATCTCACTAGAGAAACTAAGGATATAGGGCTGCCCTAAAGTGCTCAAAGTGAAATGGGCATTATATACAGATGTCGCCCTGTTTGGTCATAAGTATATATCCCAATAGTCTAGTTAATTACTTTCCAATTTTCTTAGGTTTAATTGTGTCCATGAATTTAGGAGTTGCGCCATGCTAACAGTTCTGCTGGCAAAACCATGCTCAAGGCGGAAACAAGCGATCGATCAGCGTGAGGAGGGATTACTTTGGACGATTTTTATTATCTACATATCTTGGACTTTAGGCTATGAATTTGGGATGCTCAAATGTGAAACCAAGCTGAATGAAATAAAATTACTATACATTCAATCGAGCATCAATTTTTCCAAGAGAGTAGGGATAATTATCAAATGCAGTCATCTTAAGGCTCATACAATCTATAGGCCACAAATTCAAATCCCAAAAAATGGTATTGCGAAATCTACATAAATAACCCATGCAACACATGATTGGTGAGAATTGAGCTGCCACACTGTTAAGGTATGCAACAGGCTATGAATTGATTTTGAATTTGCCAAGTCAACACATGTGCACCACAAATAGTGGGCGTTTCGTTGCACACCATGGAATGGAAGGTCATGTTGACTCTTTTAAGAATGCAAAGTAGCAGTACTGGCTGGTAGCCTGGTAGTAGTGCGAGTTGACTCTTAATGCGCTAGCATGCGCAGTCCTTGCGGACATATCCACCACATAAGGAGAACAAAAAACACAGGTAGTACATAGTTTGATGTGACCTATGTCCATATGGTTCAGCTTTCAACACTGGGTTTGCATGGTGTATGTCCCTGTTGTAATATATACCTGCACATGAAACACGTCTAAAGTTCTAAATGTGATATCCATGAGATATGCCCCCAGTTAATCCTCTCGTATGGATTTTCAAGATTCTTAAGTTCTAAATGTGATATCCATGAGATATGCCCCCAGTTAATCCTCTCGTATGGATTTTCAAGATTCTTAAACACAGGATGCTGAAGATGCTATACTGTGGAATACCAATGTGATTGTGGCTTACGCGTTGTGAATCAAAGTCACTTTTAGCACTATTTCACATTATATTTACAAAAATAGCAGTATGCCGATCGTATTGACAAAAATATCGTTTTTGCCGGCGGGGGGCCGGGCGACAGCGCCCATGAGGCGACGCGTGGCGCTGCCACCGGCGGTAGGCGCCTGCCGCCCCCTCACTGGACGGCAGGCAGCCTACCGCCCAGGGAGCAAGCGGCAGGCAAGCAGGCAGGCGGCAGGTAATTAGGCTGGCTAATTAGTCAGCCTAATTACCTGCCTAATTTTTTCTATTTAATGTTTGTTTAAAATTTTAAAGATATCAAATGAGCTTAAAAAATTATAAAAATTTATGTATAGTCTCCTGACACAACGTTTCTCACAGTGTAATTTTTGTGAAATTTTATCAATGGTGAATGTTGCTCAAAAATTCATAAAATTTCGATAATTTTACGAGTTTTTACATACAGCAAACTATCTCCAAAAATTACAAAATTTTATGTGAAGCCTCCCGATATAATAATAGTTATTATGTAATTTTTTAAGAATTTTATGTGATCTGAATTAGCCACGTTTGTTCAGATTAACTTAATCATGAATTTAACGATCGTAACGCTTGTTTTGAAGTGCCATGTGTCGGGCAATCATGGTATATATTATTTGCGGCTATCTGGTTTGCACAATTGTCGCTCTCTCTATATGTGCCCCTCTTGCACACTCTCACGTTCGCACTAATGTCATTATTTGAGCGTCGTCCCCCTCGCCCGCTCCCTCATTTGCACATTTGTCATTCTTACGATGTCGTCCCTCCTCACCCAAAGTGCTGGTAGTGATAATGGATTCTTTCGCTCAGGCATAAATATGCACCTCTGGAGAGTGCGTAGCTCATTAGATCGAGAAGGGAGTGTCCCAGTCGCTCATCGCCGAAGGTCATTGCCGCGGTCGTTGCTCATTAGTTCGAGAAGCAAATACGTAGTTCAAAATTAGCAGTGCTGATTTCTTCTCTGCAAAGACAGGTAATTTTTTATTGTATTCTTTCGATATTATTCCCGTAATTGTAATCAATTAGTGTTATTTAGTTAGTCGTGATTAATGTAGTTTGTATTACGAAGTAAGTATGTCGTAATAATTTAGACATAGTTTGTACTATTATTGTGTACATACGGTACCCATAATTTGTTAGTTCGGGGTAAGTAATGAGTTAGTGCTAAGGACGACGGTAATGAATGGCTTGTCTTTTTTTTGAATGAGTAATCAAATTATTGGTAAGTAGTGAAGTATTCATGTATGCATGTAATCACTGACTTGTAGTATGTTGCTGTCATTATGAATATTCGCAGTAATATTCCATCTGTCCCATTTGTTGCAAGGTACTATCAAAACTAATAGTGCGTACGTAAATATTTGGAAAAGGCAGTGCATAAGTCATTGAGGACGCAGCAGTACTGATTAGTTCCCCCAAAAGACATGTCGGGACCCCGGATTTCCGAATCCGGACCCTCTGTGTAATTCAGCACTAGTCTCCGATCAAAGCTAGTGCACACAGTCATTATTACAATTGAGGTTTCAAGACCTCGCACACATAAATCGTCAATACGCCACAGGCAGTTGACTGGGGAAACGCGACCTAGTTCTCCGGGAAAAATCCATCACAGCCGCAAGCGAAGCAGTAGTCTTAGTCACCTTCTTGAGCTTCATAATCTTCTGAGATTTATTTTTAAGTGTAGTATGTGAGTACATAAAGTACTCCGCAAGTCTTGGGAAAAATGCAATAGATGCAAGGCTTGACAAGGGAAGGCTATATGGTTCTTTTGCACAAAGCAATATTTTATTTCAATTACCATTAATTATTTTTGAAGGAAACATTTTAACAAAGTAATTGTTTTAACAGAACTATCATTAATTCTATAGTGAAGGTTCCATCTACCAACACTAGCTATTCAAATGATTGACCAAATTCCAACTGCGGGTTACATCCACCCTCTCTGGCTTCAACTGCCAGAATACCCTTCCGAGAGTTCCCTCCACTCTCGGAATACAAAACTTTGATTTTTAAAATTAAAACCAGAAATCTACCATGTGAATGCATTCCTTGCCCGCCCTTGACCGTGGGCACGGCTATTCGAATAGTTTTATACTCTGCAGAGGTTGTATAACTTTACCCACAAGAGATAAATTATCCTAAAAGTCAACACGCTTCCTTTGGCATGAGACCCAGATAAAATATCACAAAGCCTTTACCTTACTCTAATCTAGCTAGATACCACCCGCTGAGGTTTCACCGCAGGTAGGCTAACTACCCGAACCGAAGCCCCCTCTTGCGCCATATGAGTACAGTAAATCCCTGTCCCTCACTGTGAATAACCAGTCCATCCCTGGCACCCACTTTCCACTGGTGGCACCTAAACTAGACTATCATAAGTTAGTCAGCTAGGTCGTACCCATATAGACTTGTGGTTGTACGGTTAATGCTCAGTCTGGACAAACACAAGCGTCAGTCCTTAATTGACTAGGGTGGAACATACACTTAACAAGTTCTCGTGCGTGCTGCACCAACCCAAACCAACCATCCACCCTAATCCAAACCAACTTCCACATTTCATTTTATTTTTAAAAGAACAGTGGCAACTCCAATTACCACTAAATTTATAAAAACAAGGGTATTACAATAGTTCATAATTTCCCATTTGCAAGATTTATGAGGTATCCAATAGCATGGCTAATCATTGTACTACCATTCTAATACCAACAATTAAATATATTACTCTCATTAATGAGTCAAAGGAATTTCTAGGGTTGCAAAGGTACATGGCAATCAACTTCAAGTGAGGGCATAACAAGGTTGGATATAACTAATGCCTTAAGATTTGAATTATCATTTTATGTAAATAGCAATGCACATACTTTAAAAATAATTAAAACATTTCAAAGTCGTAGGTTCGAGATGATCAAAGGAGACTTGCCTTCTTGCAGGGTCTCTGGGTCTTCCTGCTGGGGAGTGGAGAGGTCTTCGTCAACGTTGGATTCTACGCACGAAAAGACAGAGCAACAAAGCAAATAAATATAAATAAAAATTCAAATCAACTCAAAAATTCAAATAGAGGCCATAGTTGGATAGATCATGATTTTAGATGAATTTAGAAATTTGAATGGCTGAATTTGGAGTTAAAATGAGAACGTTATGCTTATTTGAAAATCTCAGATTGAATAAATCTAGAAATTCCCAAATTTCTGACAGGTGGGGCCCACTGGGATATTTAAATTTTAATTTTTTATTTTTATTTCTGACAGGTGGGACCCACTGAACCCGCTGGCCCTGCCTCTGACACGTGGGACACCACGGGCTATGGGCCCAGGTGTCAGTGGGAAGGACTGACCTGCGGGGCCCATCTGTCAGTCGGCCCACATACGAGAGCAGCTGACAAGCGGGGCCCGCATGTCAGCGCGCGATTA
The DNA here is from genome assembly GCA_017311315.1 of Dendrocalamus latiflorus. Taxonomy (NCBI): domain Eukaryota; kingdom Viridiplantae; phylum Streptophyta; class Magnoliopsida; order Poales; family Poaceae; genus Dendrocalamus; species Dendrocalamus latiflorus. The sequence continues at coordinate 41,328,289 of CM029652.1, read as the reverse complement.
AAAGAAATGGCTCGACCTCAGCGTGCGGAGCCGAGGGCTCGAACGCGCGCCGAGGGAGCCGGAGGGGGAAAGAGAAGCGCTGGTAACCAGTCGGGCGGGCAGGCGTTGCCTACCCATAAAGGGTAGGTAACCCTCTTGAGGTACCTGCTGGAGAGGGAGCCGGGCAGCAGCGACGGAGGCGACGGTGCCGGCGGCGAGGGAAGGCCGGAGGTGCTCGGGTGATGCGTGAAATGAAATCCCGGTGCGGAGGGGGTTCGGTTGGAGGGGTCGGCGAGGTCCGGGGATAAGCGGGGATGGCCGGCGGCGAGGAAACGGCGGAGACGGTTCGGGAGCTCCGGTGTGACGGCGCTCCGGCGACGGGAAGAGGTGGCCGAAGTGTCGGGGAGGATCGCACGGGCACGGGGGTGCTCGGGATGGCGGTGGCTGGCTCCGGGGATGACCGAGGCGTCGGCAAAAGCTCGCCGGAGTGCGGCGGAGCTCGGAGGGAGGGGAAGCACGGTGCTGGGGCGCTACGGGGCTCGGGAGAGAGAGCGGAAGGCTGAGGGAGGTGGTGCGGAGAGAGGGAAGGCCGAGGGAGCTATTTATAAGGGCGGAGGGGGAGACACGGCGCGGCAATTGCTCGCCGGTGCTGGCGGCCGGAAAAGGAAGGGGAGAGGGGGAAAAGGCAATTGGGGCCGTAGAAGGAAGGGGAGACGCGGGGATGAGGGGATTCGGTCGCGGCGGCGTCCAGGGTTTCCAAGGCCGCAGAGGGACGGGGAAGGAAAGGCCGGGATCGGCTCGGATTCGGTCGGCCGGCGAAGAAAGGAAAGAGGGGAGGAAGAAAGGAAGGTGGCGCTCCGCGGGGACGAAGGGCCTGACAGGCGGGGCCGGGGTGTCAGCGGGAACGGGGTGTGAGCGTCCGGCGGACGGGGCCCGCGGGGCAATGAGAGGGGAGGGCTGAGGCTGGATGGCCCGCGCGGGGTGACACGGCACGCATCGGGCCAGCCACGCGTCGGCCCGAGGGGAGGGGAAGGCGGGGTCCTAGCTGACGGGCCGGGCCCGCGAAGCAGCGAGGGAGAGGGAAGGTGCGGCCTGGATGGGTCCGAGGGGGCGACGTGGGCGGATCTAGGCCGTCCACGCGTCGGCCGGAGGGAAGGATTTGAATTTTAAATTTTAGAATTTGATTTCTATTTTCAGAAAAGGCTAGGAAATTATTTAGGCCTCAGAAAAAAATATGAACTTACCTCCAAAAATTCCAGAAAAATTCACAGAAGCTCCTAGACATATTTTGGACTAAATAAAATTATTTCCATCTACTGTTGATATTTAATTTTCATATTTTAAATTACCTTTTAAACTTTAAAAATAGGTTTTAAAATCCAGAAAATTCAGAAAATCCAATAAAAGCCAAATAAAATCCAATTACTTTAAAATAAATAACTTGAATTTAAGTTTTTCCAGAAAGCAAATTTTGGGATGTTACAAACCTATCCCCCTTAGAGAGAATCTCGACCCCGAGATTCGGACGGACTGGGAAAAAGGTCAGGGAACTCTGCTCTTAAATCATCTTCACGCTCCCAAGTCGCTTCTGACTCAGAATGGTTGCTCCACTGCACTTTACAGAACTTGATGACCTTGCTCCGCGTGCGACGCTCTGCTTCTTCCAATATCTTCACAGGATACTCTGGATAGGTTAGGTCCTCCTTCAAGTTCACTTCATCTAGTGGCATCTGTTATTCTGGCACTCTGAGACATTTCCTTAGTTAAGATACATGGAACACGTCGTGCACCTTGGACAATTGAGGTGGAAGCTCTAGCTGGTAAGCAATTTCTCCCCTTTTTGCTGTAACAGGGAATGGTCTAATGAATCTAGGAGCAAGCTTTCCACTAACTCCAAAACGTCGCATTCCCTTGAGAGGCGAAACTTTCAAATAAACATGGTCTCCAGGTACAAACTCCAATGTTCTTCGACGATTGTCCGCATAGCTTTTCTGTCTGGTTTGAGCTGTTTTTAATCTGTCCTGGGTTAGACGAACTTGTTCCTCTGCCTGTTTTAACACATCTGGTCCAAACACTTGCCCTTCTCCGGTTTCTTTCCAATACAACGGTGTCCTGCATTTTCTGCCATACAAGGCTTCAAACGGAGACATCTGCAAGCTAGATTGATAACTGTTGTTATAGGAAAACTCCGCATAGGGTAGACTTTGATCCCAATTAGCCTTGTTTTCTAGAACACAAGCTCTCAACATATCTTCCAAAATTTGATTTACTCTCTCTGTTTGACCATCTGTCTGCGGATGGTATGCCGTGCTAAAATTCAGATTTGTGCCCAAAAGTCCGTGCAACGTATGCCAAAATCTCGAGGTGAATTGAGTCCCTCGATCTGACACAATCTTCTTTGGAACTCCATGCAAACACACGACTTTGGACATATACAACTCGGCGAGTCTATCCCCAGAGTAGGTGGTCTTTACTGGAATGAAATGGGCGACTTTTGTCAGACGATCCACAATAACCCAAATTGAATCGTGCCCTGATTTTGTTCTTGGCAAACCAGTTATAAAATCCATACCAATTTCTTCCCATTTCCATTCAGGAATCTTCAATGGTTGCAAGAGTCCAGCAGGTCTTTGATGTTCAGTCTTAATCTGCTGGCACACATCACACAAGGCTACATACTCAGCAATCTCTCTTTTCATACCTGACCACCAATACCCTTCTTTGAGATCTTGGTACATCTTGGTACTTCCAGGGTGGATTGAATATCTTGATTCATGAGCTTCTTTCAAGATCAACTCTTTTAGTTCTTTCTTCTCAGGTACAATAATTCTCTTTCCAAACCAAACGGTACCTTGTTCATCTTCCGAAAATCCTGGTGCTTTCCCTTTCTTCATATTATCTTTGATCTCCTGGACATACTTGTCCTCCTTTTGAGCTGCCCTGATTTGATCCTCTAAGGTTGGCTGAACCTCTAAAGTAGCCAGAAATCCTTCCTCTACTACTTCCAAGTTGAGCCGCTGAAATTCTTCTTGAAGTGCAGGCATACTGTCCTTTATCCACAGCTTATTACAGTAACTCTTTCTGCTCAAGGCATCAGCTACTACATTGGCTTTTCCTGGATGATAATGTATTCCCACATCATAATCCTTTATTAGCTCAAGCCATCTCCTTTGTCTCATATTGAGATCGGGTTGAGTAAATATATACTTCAAACTTTTGTGATCCGTGTAGATCTCACAGCGGTTACCAATTAAATAATGCCTCCATATTTTTAGAGCGTGCACAACAGCAGCAAGCTCTAAATCATGAGTTGGGTAATTTCCTTCATGGGGTCGTAGCTGCCTTGAAGCATAAGCTACTACCTTTCCCTCTTGCATCAGCACACAGCCTAGTCCTTGCCTTGACGCATCACAGAAGACTTCAAAATTCTTTCTAATATCTGGAAGTGTTAACATTGGTGTAGAAGTTAGCCTTTTCTTTAGTTCTTGAAAACTATCCTCACACGCTTTACTCCATTCAAACTTCTTTTCCTTCTTTAGCAACTGTGTAAGAGGTCATGCAAGCTTGGAGAATCCTTCAATAAAGCGACGATAGTAACCAGCCAAACCCAAAAAGCTTCGGATCTTAGATACTGACTTTGGTTGTGTCCAATTGAGCACATCATTTACCTTATCGGGATCCACGGACACTCCTCCTGCAGAAATTACGTGACCCAAGAAAGCTACTTTCTTCAACCAAAACTCACACTTGCTAAACTTAGCATACAACTGGTGCTCTCTGAGCTTTTCCAAAACTATCCTCAAATGTTCTGCGTGCTCTGCCTCATTCTTGGAGTATATTAAAATATCATCAATGAATACAACCACAAACTTATCCAAATATTCCATGAACACCTTATCCATCAGATTCATGAAATATGCGGGTGCATTTATCAAGCCAAAAGACATCACTGTATACTCATACAATCCATAACGAGTAGCAAAGGCTGTCTTTGGTATGTCTTCTGGTCTTATCTTCAATTGGTGATAACCCGATCGAAGATCAATCTTGGAGAAAACACATGACCCTTTCAGCTGATCAAACAGATCATCTATCCGGGGCAAAGGGTATTTGTTCTTGATCGTCACATCATTCAAGGATCAATAATCCACACACATGCGAAGACTACCATCCTTCTTCTTCACTAGAAGCACTGGTGCTCCCCAGGGTGAAGTACTTGATCTTACAAAACCTTTATCTTGCAATTCTTCAATTTGCTTCTTAACTTCAGCCAAATCATTTGTAGGCATGCGATAGGGCCTCTTGGATATTGAAGCTGTACCCAGTACTAGGTTGATGACAAACTCGATTTCCCTATTGGGCGGCATTCCGGGTAAATCTTCAGGAAATACATCTGGGTATTCACATACTATAGGCACTGTTGTGGCTACAGACCAAACAGAGAGAGAGATGGTAGTGGAGAGTGATGAAGATAAGTGTAATGGCCTGGGTCCTCCCCATGGCTTGCTCGTATATATATATACACATGAGGAGTGCTTTTACAGTTATACCCTTACATCTGGTTATCCCCTCTGGGGGCAGTTATGTCATTCCACATGGCCTATTCTGTGCCTTATAATCTCCTACCAGGCCTGCTGGGTTTAGGTGGGGGCCACCCCTACGACAGGAGCCTCTCATGGTGAAGGGATTCACAGGGCCGAAGCCATGTCGTCGAGTCCTTTGGCCCCCTCCGTCCCCTGCGGCCTGTGAATTCCTCCAAGCTTGTGGTTGGGGAGCCTGAAGTCTGGGATGGTGGGAGCGGAGGGTGGCGCCTAGTCGAAGTAGACGCGCGCGCTTGACACGCGTCATTTTTACATACTTTTACCTGTCATTTTGCCCCATTATTTTTCGCATTTCAGGACCAATTATCATCATTTACACGCTTTTCTATATTTAATTGCTCAATTTGGATCATTTTACATTTTTTGTGCTTTTTCCGCAGACCGGCGCGAGCGAGGCGCATAAACGACAAATTTGGCATTTCGGGACTACTCCATACAGACGTGCGCGTTGTCACGGATGCATAGGATCAAACCGCGTTGAAATTGGACTCCTGGAGGGCCAAAATAGAAGAAATGAGATGGGGGAAGGATCTGTTTGTAAACCCTAGAAAGTTTCGAGGGCTAAATCGCAAATTTCCAAAATCCCCTTCATCCAGCCGCCGCCGCCTGTGGGAGGGCTTGAGCCCGGTTCCAATCTGTGTGTCTCCCCTTTGCCTCCTTCTCCTCCCCCATTCTCTTCCTCCTCTCCGGCTGCCGGCGAGACCGGGCCGACTCACCGGCGCGCCACTCATTCGCCGCCCCTTCTCCTTACCCTTCTCCGGCCGCTCTTCTCCCACCTAGCGCCTCCCTTCTCCACAGCCACCGCCGCCACACGCCTCCCTTCTCCACCACCTCTCCTCGCCGCTACTCCTCCGCGCCACCCACCAGTGCGCCGCCGCATCCCCTTCTTCTCCCACCTAGCGCCTCCCTTCTCCACAGCCACCGCCGCCTCTGTGCACCCTTCTCCACCCCCTCCGGTCTCCGCCGCCTCCCTCTTCTACTGCGCCGACACTTCACCGCGCCGACTTCGACGGCGACGGCGATCCCGACTTCTTCCACTACGGCCAGCACCTTCAGGTTGGGCTTCGACGGTCACCTCATCTCCCTCGACTCCACCGGCAGTTCTTCCGCCGACCGCCCTACTTCCCCTTCACCGAGCTGGACGGCACCGACCTCTCCACTGCTACCTCTACGGCGCCACCACCAATCTCTCCTCTGCTACTTCCCCTTTAGGTTGAATCCTTCCCAAATCTTCCACTCTCATTACTGTTGATGTTAATTACCCTGTTAATTACAGATTTTGTGAATTGTGAATGTTAATCTGGTATTGTGAATTTGGATGATATTTCTGTGATGTATGTGCACTGTGATGAATGCTGGTTGCACTGAGATGATATTGTGATGAATCTGTTCAGTGGATACGTTCATGAGCCTTGTTAATTTTAGTTCTGTTATTGTGATATTTGCTCATGTAATTTTGCAATCTTTGTGTTAGTCATTAGTAGTAGCTGTGAGTTGTTTATTTTCAGCTGTTTGACGTGTAGTATCTGTGTTGGTACTTGTCAATTGTGATTTATGTTTAGCCGTAGCAGTTGTTTAAGGTGTTAGGTGTCTGTGTTAGCATCTGTGTCTATGTGTTTGTGTTGCACGAATTAGTTAACCGGCGACCGTCTCCTTTCCCTCTTGCTATCTCAATTCCCCTCCTAGTGCTTCTAAATCCTCCCTTGTGCTTCTCGACCTCTCCCTTTTCTTCTTGCGCGGTTGGTCGATAGGTCGTGCAGTCGTTTGTGGTTCTTTGTTGTGTTGTCGCGTGCGACCGTCATCTAGTTAGTCGTCGATCGTCTTCCCTCTCTTTCTCTCTTAACTCCCTCTTTGCTTCTAGACTTCCCTATTGCTTCTCGACTCTCCTCCTCTCTCTGTCTAGCGGTCGGTAGCTAGTTCGATCGTCGGTCGGTAGTCGCGTTTGTTCGTGTAGTCGTAGTTCGTGCGTCGTAGTTGTTCGTGCGTTAGTCGTCGTTTGTGCGTCGTTCATTTAGTCTCTCGTCGTGTAGTTCGTTCGGTCGTACGACGTCCATTCGTACGGTCGTTCGTTTCATCGTTGTTGGATAGATCGTTTGGTCGTTTTAGTCGTTTTAGTTTAGTTTTCTCCCCCGTTTCGTTTGACCTAGCTTTAGCCGAGCACCGGTAGTCTCAGTCTAGTCCCTGTGGAGAACACGACACTCGCCGCTATTTCAGTGGCAACCCGTGCACTTGCGGGTGTGCTATTTTTGCACGATCAAGCATTTTGGCGCCGTTGCCGGGGACTAGCTTAGAGCGACCGTGTTAGGCTATAGACTAGGTCGTTGTTTGTTTTCTTTTGCTTGTTTTGTGTTTGTACTGACTTGTCTTTTATTTTGTCATTTTTCATATTTGTGATATATTGCTAATCCCTAACCCTTTCCCTAGTTACTTCTCTCTTTCGCTATTCTTCGTATCCATTCTTGCAGGTTGATTGATATTGGTACTTATTGAGGCTATGGCTTACTATTCTGATTCTTGTGGTTATATGAGCACCCCTAGTACTTATGATACTCTTCAAGAACAGGTAAATCTATTGTCTCGTCAGTTAGATCGCTATGCTTTAGAGCGAGGAGTTGTGTTAGAGAGTGGGCATGATCATTACAGTTCTTTATTAGGCGCCCACTCTCCAGTTGTTCCTATATGCCAGACTTGTGGTTTTCAGGGCCATTCACCCGCTGAGTGCCAGTGTGGTTATTTGTCCACTCCAGAGTGTTACGGGATGAGCTTTGCTCAGCCGAGTGAGCCATTCCCTGACACTTATCACCCTGGATGGCCTGAGCACTCGAGTCTGTCGTATGGAAACAACAACCCTGATATTTCATCCTTTTCTTCTAGTACACCATTGCAGGGTTTTAGATTTGGAGATCAGGATATTTCTCATTGGTCACACCAGCACTATCCTGTACCTCAGCATCAGACTCCTACTCCTGAGTTCGATGAGTTGTCTAGATTTGAGGAGAGGGTGTCTAGGATGATAGGAGATCTCGAGAGTAGAATGAGTAGTGGCTTCGCATTGGATCTGACACCTCCTGCCTGCAGTTCACCTATTCCTTCACCGAGCCAGCTTACAGTTCCTGTGTCTGAGTCCTTAGAGCAGTCCCATGAGCCACCTCTTTCACATGAAGATCAGGCTGCCAGACTTGATGCATTGTGCAAGGAACTGATGACTGTACCTCCTGGTGGTGATCGTGCGATGGCGATTCAGGATGAGATTGAGGCGATTATGAGCACCAGTCCTACTTGTGTGGATAGTTTTACCGTTTCACAGCCTTCCATTAGCACCACAGAGATAGTTCTGGATAGAGATGAGTGTCAGCCTTCGAGTCTTACACCTGATCTTGCTAGCGAGGGCCTGTTGTTGGAGACACCACATATACACTTAGAGGCACCTCAGTCCGATCCTTTGCGTATTGACTCTGAGAGAGAGATCATTGAGCTAGATGATGAGGACCTACCTCCTGATGATGATTGTTTCACTCCTGATTATGAGGATGAGTTTGCGGTAGATTCACTCTTGAGTTGTGATGAGTTAGATATAGATGATGAGAGCTTTGTGCCAGATGACGATGAGTTCATTATGGATATACTTTTGAGTTCTGAGGTTCCACATCTTGATGAGGGGGCTGCTTCCGATGTCGAGGAGGAGCACATTTCTATTGATCCACCACCGGCTACTTCTTTCGTCGACATCGCCCCTCTGGAGGTTTCTACTACCATATATTCTCTTTCGCCTACACTTCAGGTAGTATGGAAACTCTTCCCCGACCACCTCAGGTTTGATTTCCTTGGCTCAGACGAGACATATGCCATTACTGATTGTGCTCATCTCACTGATAGACCTCATGATGTACTTTATCGATATACCTACATGATTGGATATTCTATTGATGACTTGGAGGGCGTCGACCCTATCACACATACTTGCCATGTCTTTGAGTTTATTTCCAGGGGTATGCTTGTGTACCATCGACTACGAGCGGACATGGTTCGAGTCGATATTCCTTGGGATCCGGGTGGATTTCGAGGCATATTGCTTCATGAGGAGAGCGGACATGTGCCTTTTCCATGTCCCGTCCTTGGCCCTCTTCCCGCTACATCCAAATGAGCATCCCTTTTATCTTTTTATTTCCATTCCTTTTGTTAGTTTTTGTTGGTTTCTCTTCTTTTCTTTCTTTTATATTTCAGGTCCCGTGCTAGATCCTCATCCTTGCATGTGCGAGAAGTCATGGGATGATTTGTCTACTTTCACTACATAATATATACCCGGTGAGCTGTTTCTTACCCCTTTAAGCACATGGTTAACTCATTGCTCAATTTAAGCTTGGGGGAGGACTTGTATGTGTATGGATGATGTTCTAGCATGTTTGTATTATATTTGTGAGCATTTGAGCTTATTGTTGTGTAGTTGATGATATTTGGTCATTCATATGCTTCATATTATGCTTGTGTTGATGATGTATGACCTTTACTATTGCTCTCATGTTATGCTTGATTGTATATGTTAGCCATGTGAGCCCATGCCTTATTGATCAAGAAAGGTCATGTCAAAATTTTCTTAATTGAGCTATATTGTCACTAGTTCCTTGTATATCTTAAGTCACTTGGCACCATATAGAGCTTGAGCTTTGTTTACTATCCTTGATGTGCTTAGAAACCTTGTGATCCTATAGCATTTGATTCATTGCGAGTTACGCATGTGTCTTGACCATTTGCGGATTGAATTGGTTCTAGTCATCGCCTCTTGAATGATTATATCTTAGTTTCATGGTTTGGCATATGTTATTTTAGATATTGATACTTTGCTTGAATGAAAAATTTGTGAAAGGGGTAGTCCTATCTTGAGCCAATAACTTGGTTGATTTATCTAAGTATCCATGTCTCGAGACACGTGTTACTTAGCATTAATGAAAACCGGTTAAAGATGCTTAATCTTAATAAAAAAGAAAAGAGAAAAAAAATTGTTTTGCAAGAAGTGAGTGAGTTGAATAAGTGACTTTGTCACATTGGTTTGCAAACGTCTGAATAAGTGGCATTTTTGCCCAATTGAAGTTTGAATGTGTGAATAAGTGGCAAGCTTGCCCAAGGATTGGAATAAGTGGCACTTGTGCCCAATGTGTGTTTTAAAATTTGCTAAAAATCAACAAAAATTAGGTATCATGGCTCAAGTGTGGACTTTTTCATAAATGTCATGCGAGTATTAGTCTCTTTGTCTCAAATAGTATATGCCTTAGCATGACTCTTTGCTATGCTCATTCTTGATGTTATACCTAGTTCCGATGCCTTGCAATTTTGGTTGGATACATGTGATCACTTAGTGCATTTCAACACTTGTGTGTGACTCGATTTGGTTAAATGCTATAGTTATCACTTTGGTATCTTTGCTTGATATTCATTCTCATCTTGGATGGTCCTCAAAACTCGAGTTAGATAATCTCATTTTCCATTGTTGTATGCCTCTTGACTTATTACATACATTTATCTAGTCTTTTATCATGACTTGTTGTCTGGTTTCGATAATTTCATGTCATTTACTTGAGGACAAGTAAACGTTTAAAGCTTGGGGGTATGACATGCGTCATTTTTACATACTTCTACCTGTCATTTTGCCCCATTATTTTTCGCATTTCAGGACCAATTATCATCATTTACACGCTTTTCTATATTTAATTGCTCAATTTGGATCATTTTACATTTTTTGTGCTTTTTCCGCAGACCGGCGCGAGCGAGGCGCATAAACGACAAATTTGGCATTTCGGGACTACTCCATACAGACGTGCGCGTTGTCACGGATGCATAGGATCAAACCGCGTTGAAATTGGACTCCTGGAGGGCCAAAATAGAAGAAATGAGATGGGGGAAGGATCTGTTTGTAAACCCTAGAAAGTTTCGAGGGCTAAATCGCAAATTTCCAAAATCCCCTTCATCCAGCCGCCGCCGCCTGTGGGAGGGCTTGAGCCCGGTTCCAATCTGTGTGTCTCCCCTTTGCCTCCTTCTCCTCCCCCATTCTCTTCCTCCTCTCCGGCCGCCGGCGAGACCGGGCCGACTCACCGGCGCGCCACTCATTCGCCGCCCCTTCTCCTTACCCTTCTCCGGCCGCTCTTCTCCCACCTAGCGCCTCCCTTCTCCACAGCCACCGCCGCCACACGCCTCCCTTCTCCACCACCTCTCCTCGCCGCTACTCCTCCGCGCCACCCACCAGTGCGCCGCCGCATCCCCTTCTTCTCCCACCTAGCGCCTCCCTTCTCCACAGCCACCGCCGCCTCTGTGCACCCTTCTCCACCCCCTCCGGTCTCCGCCGCCTCCCTCTTCTACTGCGCCGACACTTCACCGCGCCGACTTCGACGGCGACGGCGATCCCGACTTCTTCCACTACGGCCAGCACCTTCAGGTTGGGCTTCGACGGTCACCTCATCTCCCTCGACTCCACCGGCAGTTCTTCCGCCGACCGCCCTGCTTCCCCTTCACCGAGCTGGACGGCACCGACCTCTCCACTGCTACCTCTACGGCGCCACCACCAATCTCTCCTCTGCTACTTCCCCTTTAGGTTGAATCCTTCCCAAATCTTCCACTCTCATTACTGTTGATGTTAATTACCCTGTTAATTACAGATTTTGTGAATTGTGAATGTTAATCTGGTATTGTGAATTTGGATGATATTTCTGTGATGTATGTGCACTGTGATGAATGCTGGTTGCACTGAGATGATATTGTGATGAATCTGTTCAGTGGATACGTTCATGAGCCCTGTTAATTTTAGTTCTGTTATTGTGATATTTGCTCATGTAATTTTGCAATCTTTGTGTTAGTCATTAGTAGTAGCTGTGAGTTGTTTATTTTCAGCTGTTTGACGTGTAGTATCTGTGTTGGTACTTGTCAATTGTGATTTATGTTTAGCCGTAGCAGTTGTTTAAGGTGTTAGGTGTCTGTGTTAGCATCTGTGTCTATGTGTTTGTGTTGCGCGAATTAGTTAACCGGCGACCGTCTCCTTTCCCTCTTGCTATCTCAATTCCCCTCCTAGTGCTTCTAAATCCTCCCTTGTGCTTCTCGACCTCTCCCTTTTCTTCTTGCGCGGTTGGTCGATAGGTCGTGCAGTCGTTTGTGGTTCTTTGTTGTGTTGTCGCGTGCGACCGTCATCTAGTTAGTCGTCGATCGTCTTCCCTCTCTTTCTCTCTTAACTCCCTCTTTGCTTCTAGACTTCCCTATTGCTTCTCGACTCTCCTCCTCTCTCTGTCTAGCGGTCGGTAGCTAGTTCGATCGTCGGTCGGTAGTCGCGTTTGTTCGTGTAGTCGTAGTTCGTGCGTCGTAGTTGTTCGTGCGTTAGTCGTCGTTTGTGCGTCGTTCGTTTAGTCTCTCGTCGTGTAGTTCGTTCGGTCGTACAACGTCCATTCGTACGGTCGTTCGTTTCATCGTTGTTGGATAGATCGTTTGGTCGTTTTAGTCATTTTAGTTTAGTTTTCTCCCCCGTTTCGTTTGACCTAGCTTTAGCCGAGCACCGGTAGTCTCAGTCTAGTCCCTGTGGAGAACACGACACTCGCCGCTATTTCAGTGGCAACCCGTGCACTTGCGGGTGTGCTATTTTTGCACGATCAAGCATTTTGGCGCCGTTGCCGGGGACTAGCTTAGAGCGACCGTGTTAGGCTATAGACTAGGTCGTTGTTTGTTTTCTTTTGCTTGTTTTGTGTTTGTACTGACTTGTCTTTTATTTTGTCATTTTTCATATTTGTGATATATTGCTAATCCCTAACCCTTTCCCTAGTTACTTCTCTCTTTCGCTATTCTTCGTATCCATTCTTGCAGGTTGATTGATATTGGTACTTATTGAGGCTATGGCTTACTATTCTGATTCTTGTGGTTATATGAGCACCCCTAGTACTTATGATACTCTTCAAGAACAGGTAAATCTATTGTCTCGTCAGTTAGATCGCTATGCTTTAGAGCGAGGAGTTGTGTTAGAGAGTGGGCATGATCATTACAGTTCTTTATTAGGCGCCCACTCTCCAGTTGTTCCTATATGCCAGACTTGTGGTTTTCAGGGCCATTCACCCGCTGAGTGCCAGTGTGGTTATTTGTCCACTCCAGAGTGTTACGGGATGAGCTTTGCTCAGCCGAGTGAGCCATTCCCTGACACTTATCACCCTGGATGGCCTGAGCACTCGAGTCTGTCGTATGGAAACAACAACCCTGATATTTCATCCTTTTCTTCTAGTACACCATTGCAGGGTTTTAGATTTGGAGATCAGGATATTTCTCATTGGTCACACCAGCACTATCCTGTACCTCAGCATCAGACTCCTACTCCTGAGTTCGATGAGTTGTCTAGATTTGAGGAGAGGGTGTCTAGGATGATAGGAGATCTCGAGAGTAGAATGAGTAGTGGCTTCGCATTGGATCTGACACCTCCTGCCTGCAGTTCACCTATTCCTTCACCGAGCCAGCTTACAGTTCCTGTGTCTGAGTCCTTAGAGCAGTCCCATGAGCCACCTCTTTCACATGAAGATCAGGCTGCCAGACTTGATGCATTGTGCAAGGAACTGATGACTGTACCTCCTGGTGGTGATCGTGCGATGGCGATTCAGGATGAGATTGAGGCGATTATGAGCACCAGTCCTACTTGTGTGGATAGTTTTACCGTTTCACAGCCTTCCATTAGCACCACAGAGATAGTTCTGGATAGAGATGAGTGTCAGCCTTCGAGTCTTACACCTGATCTTGCTAGCGAGGGCCTGTTGTTGGAGACACCACATATACACTTAGAGGCACCTCAGTCCGATCCTTTGCGTATTGACTCTGAGAGAGAGATCATTGAGCTAGATGATGAGGACCTACCTCCTGATGATGATTGTTTCACTCCTGATTATGAGGATGAGTTTGCGGTAGATTCACTCTTGAGTTGTGATGAGTTAGATATAGATGATGAGAGCTTTGTGCCAGATGACGATGAGTTCATTATGGATATACTTTTGAGTTCTGAGGTTCCACATCTTGATGAGGGGGCTGCTTCCGATGTCGAGGAGGAGCACATTTCTATTGATCCACCACCGGCTACTTCTTTCGTCGACATCGCCCCTCTGGAGGTTTCTACTACCATATATTCTCTTTCGCCTACACTTCAGGTAGTATGGAAACTCTTCCCCGACCACCTCAGGTTTGATTTCCTTGGCTCAGACGAGACATATGCCATTACTGATTGTGCTCATCTCACTGATAGACCTCATGATGTACTTTATCGATATACCTACATGATTGGATATTCTATTGATGACTTGGAGGGCGTCGACCCTATCACACATACTTGCCATGTCTTTGAGTTTATTTCCAGGGGTATGCTTGTGTACCATCGACTACGAGCGGACATGGTTCGAGTCGATATTCCTTGGGATCCGGGTGGATTTCGAGGCATATTGCTTCATGAGGAGGGCGGACATGTGCCTTTTCCATGTCCCGTCCTTGGCCCTCTTCCCGCTACATCCAAATGAGCATCCCTTTTATCTTTTTATTTCCATTCCTTTTGTTAGTTTTTGTTGGTTTCTCTTCTTTTCTTTCTTTTATATTTCAGGTCCCGTGCTAGATCCTCATCCTTGCATGTGCGAGAAGTCATGGGATGATTTGTCTACTTTCACTACATAATATATACCCGGTGAGCTGTTTCTTACCCCTTTAAGCACATGGTTAACTCATTGCTCAATTTAAGCTTGGGGGAGGACTTGTATGTGTATGGACTCATTGCTCACACGTAGCCAGTGTGGTTATTTGTCCACTCCAGAGTGTTACGGGATGAGCTTTGCTCAGCCGAGTGAGCCATTCCCTGACACTTATCACCCTGGATGGCCGCGAAGCTGGCGCCTAGTCGAAGTAGATGCGCGCGCTCCGTCCCCTACCCTTCGAATGGGTGGCAGCGAAGCTGGCGCCCAAGTCGAAGTAGACGCGCGCGCTCCGTCCCCTACCCTTCGAACGGGTGGCAGCGAAGCTGGCGCCTAAGTCGAAGTAGACGCGCGCGCTCCGTCCCCTACCCTTCGAACGGGTGGCAGCGAAGCTGGCGCCTAGTCGAAGTAGACGCGCGCGCTCCGTCCCCTACCCTTCGAACGGGTGGCAGCGAAGCTGGCGCCTAGTCGAAGTAGACGCGCGCGCTCCGTCCCCTACCCTTCGAACGGGTGGCAGCGAAGCTGGCGCCTAGTCGAAGTGGACGCGCGCGCTCCGGGGCTGTTGTGACCTTGCAGTCTCGTAGTGCGCTTTTAATGGCGGCTGGAATTACGCCGACGCCTGGCCTGGCAGAAGTCAGGCTGTCGCGTCGTACAGTCTGCCATGCTGCATGTGGGGCACGTGGCGACTCACGACTGGCACGTCGTGGGATGTGAGCGGTTGCGTGACCGCGGCCGTTCGCCTCGTCCCCCGAGAAGTTGGACGCGTGTTGGAGAGGTAGGGGCGTTGTGCGCTGCTTGGCCACCTACCAGGCGCGGCCCTCTAGGTCCCGGCGGTTCTTCTTTCCAAATCTTGGACAGCCGAATCGCTGGGAATTTGATCCGTCTGTGCGTTGAGCCACAATGCAGGCGAGCGGCCTTTATAAGGTGCTAGTGTTAAGGTGGAGGCACCCTTTCGCGTTTTTCTTCTTAATCTGCCGCTTCGCTTGCGCCCGTGCTAATTGTCACGCCAGTTGCTGCTTTGCCTGCTTCTTCTTCTTCTTTTGTCGCGAAGAGCTATGGCTAGCCACGACGACGGCACCTACCACCCCCGCAGCGGTTCCTTGCCTAGCCAGGGCGAGGCGACCCATCCTTCCCAAGAGTACAAACTGGTGCCACGGGGGAGCTCGCGCGCCAACAAGTGGTGGAACGCGATGGAGCACTCGAGAGGCTCCTGCTCCCGTGTGCTGGGAAAGAGCCGCATGACGGAAGGGACGCTGCAGCGACTCGTGGATGAGGGGAAGATCATGGATCGCAATGGGGCTCGCTTACCCCGCCGGGACGAGACGGAGCCGAAGCCTGGGGCCCTGGAGGCAATTGTTTTCGTCGCGTTCTTCGATGCCGGCCTGCGGATGCCCTCCACGTTGTTTGTGGGTGAAGTCCTGCGGGCCTACCAGTTGGAGCTAGCCCAGCTGACGCCCCACGCGATACTCTGCCTAGCTGTCTTCACGTGGGCGATGCGGACAGATGGGTGGCGCCCCAGCGCGAGCTTATTCGCCACCCTGCACGACGCACATTGTCGACCCAGAAAGGTTGGCGGGGCGGTGTCCAACTTCGACGGTGTGGACTTCGTGCTCCGGGCGTCCTGCGCGACGTTGTTCCCTGTGCCGGCCTCGCCAGGGCAGTGGGCGTCCGGCTGGACGCGGTGGTGGTTCTATTACACCGTGACCGACAAGAGCCGAATGCAGTGCCGAGGTGGGCCGATCTCGTTTAACAGCACGCCGAGTCTGAAGGCGGAGATTGACGACACGCGAAAGCTACAGAGCCTTGTCGGTGTCGCCCGTCGAATGAGCGTGCGCGACCTAGCCGAGGAGTTCACGATGCATGGGGCGGCGCCACTCTCCTCCCGGGGGAAGTATGTTGTGCCGAATGGCCCCCGCGAGGACGGGTTCGATCCATGCGTGTCTCGGGTGCTTCTGCCCTCCGCCCCTTGTAAGTCGCCCATCGCGCCATTGTATCTGTTTGGCTTCCGCCTAACTGACGTGATCTCCTGCGCAGTGGCTCGGCTAGAAGATGCGGAGCGCGCGGTTGCGGCACTCCTCGGCCCGTACACGCTTAAGGAGCACCGGGCTCGCGAGGCCGCGGTCAAGGCGGCTAAGCAGGGGCGGATAAACCGCACCTGCGAGGCTGTAGGCATTGCCGTGCCCGAGCGCGTGGTGCCGGAAGAGCTTCCCGCCGGGACTCCAGGCGCTCAGGACGGTGATAGCCCTCCGGGGGGGCTGTCTTCGCGACGCCGGGCCCGTTCACCGGCTGCTGTATGCGACCCGGCAGCCCCCCGGCGGCTAACCCAGCTGAGGCGGGGTGTGCGACCGGCGGTGGGCCTGGCCATGCTGCTTCGGAGGGGCGCACCACCGCGGATCCCCCGGCACCTTCTGCCGACGCCCACGAGCCCGTGCTCGGGCTCGCGGCCACCGCTGAGTTGGAACCCGTCAACCCGGGGGGTGGCGTCGTTCCTGACGAGCAAACCACGGGGGGCGGTGCGTTATCAGCCGTAGCGGCCGACGAGGGCGTGCCCCCTACGGAGGAAACCGTGGGGGCGACAATGACCGAAGCTGGTTGTGCCGCGGAAGAATCGCCTGTGCCACCGCAGGCGAAACGCCCTCGGACGCAGTCCCCGCCGCCAACGAGGGGTCGATACGCTGTTGCGGGGCCTTGCCGGGGGATTACGGCGGCTGGCGCGGCCGAGAAGACCTTCTCCCCGACCGTCGAGGCGCCCGCCTCCCCCTGGGTGGTCGACCCGGCGCCACTTCCTACGGTGACGAGGGGCGCAGGAGGTAGGTGAGTCCCTTTCTTCACCTGACTTCGCGAGACTCTCTCCGATCTGCTCGCTCATTCTGCCGACATCAGGCGAGACGACGTCTCCCGTACGTGGCGAAGGATCGAGCAGCGGAGGTATGCGCGAAGTCGGGAGCCTCGTGCAGGATGCCCCGCCGGTGTCCACTGCTGCTGACGTGGCCGTGGCCGCGATAAATCCTGGCGTGTTGGGGCCGGGGCTCGCTCGCTCGGACTTCCTCCCTCGCCCGGAGATATTTTGCGACCTCACCGCCGCCGCCGAGCGTGCCGACAACGGCCTCAACCGAGAGGTGCTGTCGTCATGCGCAGGGGATCTCCTATCGCTCGCGTTGCAGGCCTCCGAGATGAGGGTAAGTATGTGCGCTTCAGCTTGTAAGGTACTGCTAGACGCCTGCTGATTTGTTGTTTCTGTCAGACGCTTGCCCTCAGCCGGTCCTTTGACGAGGCCCGCGTTCGGGAGCGGAGGGCTCTGGAAGCCAGCCTCCGCGAAGCAAACACCGCTCTCGCCGCGAAGGATGAAGAACTTCGCGCGCTGGAGGACGCCCTGGTGGCCGCACAACTCGCGGCCACGGAAGCTCGGAGCGCCGCGGCTGAGGAGCGCGCCGCCTTCGTGCAGCAGATTGTCGTCCTAGAAGGGGAGAACGCCCAGCTGGCGGAGTCTGCTGCCGAGAACTGCCTTGCCTTGGAAAATGCGTCCATGTCGGCATGGCGGGCCATGGAATCTCTGAACCAGGCCCTTCGAGATCTGTGCGTCCGAGTGACGGATACTACGCACAGGCCGGAGGCCCTGTCGGAGACGCTGGGGCTGATCGAGGAGGGGGCCGGCGTTGCTCTTCGTGGCGCCAGAACCTTTGGCGAGCACTGCAGCTATGTTGGTGCGTGCTTCGCCCTCGCCCTGCTTCATACTCGTGGGTGTAGGCATACCCATGAGCTAGCGAATCCTCAATTGGATCCTCCCGACCGACCGGAGGTTATGTCGGACGCCATCCGCTCCATCGGGCCTAGCCTGCAGAACTTCCACCAACGGATCTGGGGCCGCTTCGGGGAAGGTGCAGCGAGAGTCACCGTGCAGCAGACGTTGCATGGGGAGGGGGACCTCCTCCAGTGGCTTGAAGGGGTCCTTCAGCGCCGCGGCGACGGCGGCGCGGGCTCGTCCGCACCGCGCCAAAGCTGAGCGGCTGGTTGGGTGGGGCAGGGGGATGATGTACTAGTTCTTACGCTTGTGACCATGTAACCCCTTTGCTTTTTCGATGGAACCAAGTAGTATTTTATGCTTGGTGCTACCTGCCGCCGAACGCGGAGGGCAGGTCTGCGCATCTCGTTTATACTCCGTGGAGTGGCGCGTGCGGAGGCGAATCTCAACGCTGCGATTTCCTATACTCCGTAGAGTGCGCGCGGAGGCGTCCCCCCGCTGCGTCTTATTTATACTCCGTAGAGTGCGTGCGGAGCTAGGCTCGACGCTACGTCTTGTTTAAAGTCCGTGGACTGGTGCGTGCGGAGCTAGGCTCGACGCTATGTCTTATTTATAGTCCGTAGACTCTCGCGTGCGGAGCTAGGCTCGACGCTACGTCTTATTTAAAGTCCGTGGACTGGTGCGTGCGGAGCTAGGCTCGACGCTACGTCTTCTTTATAGTCCGGGGACTCGCGCGTGCGGAGCTAGGCTCGACGCTACGTCTTATTTAAAGTCCGTGGACTAGTGCGTGCGGAGCTAGGCTCGACGCTACGTCTTCTTTTTATTCTGGGGACTCGCGCGTGCGGAGCTAGGCTCGACGCAACGTCTTCTTTATAGTCCGGGGACTCGCGCGTGCGGAGCTAGGCTCGACGCTACGTCTTATTTAAAGTCCGTGGACTGGTGCGTGCGGAGCTAGGCTCGACGCTACGTCTTCTTTATACTCCGTAGAGTGCGCGCGGAGGCGTCCCCCCGCTGCGTCTTATTTATACTCCGTAGAGTGCGTGCGGAGCTAGGCTCGACGCTACGTCTTGTTTAAAGTCCGTGGACTGGTGCGTGCGGAGCTAGGCTCGACGCTACGTCTTATTTATAGTCCGCAGACTCTCGCGTGCGGAGCTAGACTCGACGCTACGTCTTATTTAAAGTCCGTGGACTGGTGCGTGCGGAGCTAGGCTCGACGCTACGTCTTATTTATAGTCCGCAGACTCTCGCGTGCGGAGCTAGGCTCGACGCTACGTCTTATTTAAAGTCCGTGGACTGGTGCGTGCGGAGCTAGGCTCGACGCTACGTCATATTTATAGTCCGCAGACTCTCGCGTGCGGAGGCGGACCTCGACGCTACGTCTTATTTAGAGTCCGTGGACTGGTGCGTGCGGAGCTAGGCTCGACGCTACGTCTTATTTATAGTCCGCAGACTGTCGCGTGCGGAGGCGGACCTCGACGCTACGTCTTATTTAGAGTCCGTGGACTTTGTTCTGCTCAGCGCGGACAGGGGATGCTCTAGGAACAGCAACCTTTATTGAACTCCCGTTTGCGCGGGCGAGCATCGCCTAACAACGGGCTGGTGGCTCTACGCCTACTGTCCTGCTTCTAGGCATAGTACTGCCGCAACCTGTCCGCGTTCCATGTGTGCCGGAAGGCTTGTTCTTCAAGCGTGGCGAGGCGGTACGCCCCCTTTGGCAATGCCTCCGTTACGATGTACGGGCCTTCCCACTTGGACTCCAGCTTGCCAACGGTTTCCGCCTGGAGCGCCACTCTGAGGATGAGATCCCCAGGCTTGAACCCCCGCGGGCATATAGAGCGGTCCCGAGTACGCATTGTCTGCCGTGCGTACTTCTCGACATGGTGGGCTGCGTCTGCCCGTATGCCGTCGAGGAGGTCCAAAGACACACGGCGCTCCTCTTCGGGTGCTTGGACGAGGACCCTTCGCGAGCCGGCCTTGATTTCCTCGAGCGTCACCGCTTCGTCACCGAAGAGGAGCTTAAACGGCGTGAATCCCGTCGGGCGCGTTACCGTTGTGCGAAGCGACCATAGAACGCTGTGAAGCTCGCCTGGCCACTTGCCCTTCGGCAATCCAACCAGGCGCTTTTTGATGGCGGCAGAAATGGCCATTCGCCCGTTGGACTGAGGATGCCCTACCGAGGCGAATCGGAGGGTGATGCCCATGCTGTCACAATAATCTTTGAAGAGGGCGGCGTCGAACTGCAGGCCATTGTCGACCGTGAGCTCCCGAGGTACACCGAAGCGACATATGATGTTTTGCCATAGGAAGCGCTGTATGGCCGCAGAAGTTACTTTTGCCAGAGCAATCGCTTCCAGCCATCTGGAGAAATACTCCAGCGCGACTACCACGAACCGGAGGTCCCCTGGAGCTCGGGCAAGTGGTCCTACTATATCGAGACCCTAGCGCGCCAGTGGCCACACCGGGGGAATTGGGTTGAGGCTTGTCGGGGGCCTGCGGACGATGCGCGCCATCCACTGGCACCCTTGGCACCGACGGACGAGGTATTGGGCGTCGGTGATGGCAGTCGGCCAGTAGAAGCCTTGTCTGAACGCCTTGCCGACTAATGACCTCGGCGCCAGGTGGGATCCGCATACGCCCGCGTGGATTTCCGCCAAGAGTTCCTCTCCTTCCTCAGTCGAGAGGCAGCGCAGGAGCGGCGCGCAAACCCCTTTCTTGTAGAGTGTCCCTTCAAACACCTGGAAGGACCGTGCGCGGTGCTGCACTCATCGCAGCTCAGCAGGGTCCTCCGGCTCGGCGAGGCCTTGTAAGAAATTGAAAATGGGCTCTCGCCAATCTCCTGGCCGATCAATGCGGTGGACAAGTGCCGCGTCCCGGTTGTCCTGCGCGATGGCCGCCTTTGCTAACACCTCGTAGAATGCCCCCTCGGGGGGGGCAGTTGCTGGCTGGCCGCCTTGGCGAGGGCGTCGGCTTGCTCATTCTCCGCCCGGGGGATGGCCTTGACGGTGACACCCAAAAAGTGCATTTCCCTTGCCCGTACCGCCGCGAGGTACTTGGCCAACTCAGGGTCCTTGGCTTTGTATGACTTGTCCACATGGCCGGCCACCAAGCGCGAGTCGGTGCGGACCAACACCCGTCTCGCGTCGACTGCCTTGAGCTTCGCCAGGCCAAAGAGCAGTGCCTCGTATTCAGCCGTGTTGTTGGTGGCGGAGAAGGCAAGGCGCGCCGAGTACAGCAAACGCTGTCCCTCGGGCGTGATGATCACCGCCCCTACGCCCGCGCCGGCGACGCTGTAAGCTCCGTCGATTGTAAGCGTCCAGACGGGATCATCGTGCGTCTTGCCGGGTTGGGCCGGCGGGGTCCATTCGGCGAGAAATCCGCCAAGACTTGGGATTTAATTGCCGTCCGCAAAGCATACGTCAAGGAGAAGGAAGCGAGCTCGGCGGCCCATTTACCGATACGCCCTGTGGACTCCTTGTTGTGTAGCATCTCTGCCAGGGGGAATGAGGAAGGCACTGTGATCGGGTGAGCCAGAAAATAATGCCGAAGCTTCCTGGAGGCCATGACCAGCGCGTAGGCGAGTTTCTCAAGCTCCGTGTATCTTGTCTTGGCGCCTTGAAGGGCTTCGGAGACAAAGTAGACGGGCCGCTGCATGGCGCCTTCCTCTAAGACGAGGACGGCGTTGACCGCGGTAGCTGACGCGGCCAGATAGAGCAGGAGGGGAGCCTCTGGTGCTGGGGCGACCAGAGTGGGGAGGCTTGCCAGGTGCTGCTTGAGCTCGTTGAAGGCCTTCGCGCAGTCTCCGTCCCAACGAAATCCATCGCACCCGCGGAGTGTCTTGAAAAACGGCAGGCCCCGCTCTGCCGCCCTGGATAGGAAACGGCTTAATGCTGCCATACGGCCCGCCAGCCTCTGGACCTCCCTCGTTGTCTTGGGCGGCTCCATACCCAGGATGGCGTCTACTTTGTCGGGGTTCGCCTGGATGCCCCGCCCGGACACGAGGAAACCTAGGAGTTTGCCCGCCTGTACCCCGAAGACACACTTATCGGGGTTGAGCTTGATGCCCGCCTTCCGGAGGTTGTCGAAGGTCTCCTGGAGGTCCCGGCCGTGTAGAGCAAGTTGCCGAGTTTTGACCACCACATCATCGACATAGGCTTCGATGTTCCTCCCGAGCTGGGCGGCCAGGGCAATGGCGACGAGGCGGGTGAAGGTAGCGCCTGCGTTCTTCAAGCCAAAGGGCATTCTGACGAAGCAGAACGTCCCAAGTGGTGTGATGAAACTGGTCTTCTCCTCGTCGTCTTCGGCCATGTATACCTGGTGGTAGCCGGAATAGGCGTCCAGGAAACTCATGAGTTCGCACCCAGCAGTGGCGTCAACCAGCTGATCGATGCGCGGCAAGGGGTAGTTGTCCTTCGGGCACGCCTTGTTGAGTGCCGTGAAGTCGATGCACATGCGCCAGGCCCCGCTGGCCTTTTTGACTAGCACCGGGTTAGCGAGCCATTCTGGATGGTGGACCTCGCGGATGACCCCGGCGCGAAGAAGCTTCGCCACCTCCGCTTTGGCCGCCTGCTGCCGATCCATCGACATACGCCGTAGCCTTTGCTTGACCGGCTTGGCATCGGGGCGGACCGCCAAACGATGCTGGATTACCGCTCGGTCTACGCCCTTGATGTCCTCTGGGGACCACGCGAAGATGTCAACGTTGTTCTGAAGCACTCGGAGCAGCTCCCGTTCGACCCCCGGTGGGAGCCCCTCGCCAATGGACACAAACTGCCCCTCCGCCTGGAGCGGCACCTTCTTGACGCCGCCTTCGGGCCGAGGCTTGGGCGTCCACCCGGGAGCGGAGGGCCCATCACCGGGCGCGCCGAAGAGGGTATGCACCGGGCGATGCGAGACGCGGCTGCCGCCTTCGACACGTCTGGCCAGGTCCTGGTCGCCGAAGATGGTGATGACACCCTCCGGGCCCGGGAGCTTTACACACAAAAAGGCGTGGTGCGGGATTGCCTCGAAAGAGTTGATGGCGGGTCGCCCCAGTATGGCGTTGTAGGGGTGCGGGATATCCACGACATCGAAGGTGACATGCTCGGTCCGGATGTTACCTTTGTTGCCCTCCTGACGGAAAGTGACAGGAAGGGACACGTGCCCCAGGGCCTGGAGCGGTGGACCCCCGAAGCCTTGAAGTGGAGCTCCTGGCTGCTCCAGCCGGCTTCGGGGGATTGCCATGTGGTCGAGGGCTTCTGCGAATAAGATGTTCGCGGAGCTTCCCCCGTCGACAAGGACGCGCCTGACTTTGCAGCATGCTATGTGGGCCTGGATGACTAGAGGGTCTTGGTGAGGGTACTCCACGCCCCTGGCGTCGATCAAGTCGAAGGTGATGTTGCGGGGCGGCATCCACAGTTGCGGCTGCTCCCCGGGGGCTTTTGAAGAGGAGCCTCCGGTGATGACGTTGACGGTGTGATGCTGCGCGCCCTCCGTTGCGGTGGCCCGTATGGGGCTATCCCTTGGGTGCCCCACGTGGGCTTCGGCGGGGGGCCGAGGAGGCGGAGCCCGAGATCCGGCCGCCACCCTCCGCAGCTCCATCACCGCGATGCATGCCCTTGTGTAATGATCGTCGTAGCCGTGTACCTCGCACCACTTGCCATAGTGCAGGAGCTCTTGCTCTGCGTGGGGTTGGCCGCCGTAGTCAAATCCGCCCTCCGATCCCCGGTCTCCCCTCCGTGAGGCGGCGTCAGGTCCTTGGCGGGCGCTCTCGGTGGCGAGGACGTGATGGGCCGCCTGCGACCGGCGCTGGCGGCGCCGAGGTTTAGGCCTGCACCGTGAAGAGCCTTCCTGTACCTCGGCCTCACTGCCTCGGGGAGGGCCTCCTCGGGGCTTTCGGCTACGGCCCGGCTTCGAGGAGGGACCACCCGCCCCGACCTCGCGCGGGGGGCGCTCCTCATGGGCGAGGCCGAGGGCGGTGATGCGGCGTCTTCGCGCATCCTCCTCCGCCCGCGCATACTCGTCCATTTTGTCGAAGAGCTTGGCAACTGTCGTGATTGGCCTCCGCGCGTTGTACTCGGCCATCGGGCCCGGGCGAAGGCCCTGTATGGCTGCATTAACGAATGTGGTTTCATTAACATCGTTTACCTGGCCTCGAATCTTGGCGAAGCGCTTGAAGTATCCCCGGAGCGTCTCCGAGGGTCCTTGCTTCACAACGAAGAGTTGGTCCGCATCGATTCGCTCGACATGATGTCCTTGAAAGTTGCTACGAAGCCGGTCGCGAAGCTGCTCCCACGCGTAGATGGAGCCCGGCTCTATGGTAAAAAACCAAGAGAGCGCCACTCCGTGCAGTGCGAGGGGGAGTCCCTTTGCCTTCGCGGTGTCGTCTCCGCCCGCGGCCTCGATCGCGGTTTCGTACACGCGCACGAACTCGCGAGGATCCGTGTCGCCTTTGTACGGGTCGGTGATGCGAGGGAACTTGAAGTCTTCGGGCCACGCCGCCTGCTGCAGCCCCGCCGAAAGCGGGGATTCCGGATCTACGCATCTCAGTGGGACACGGCTAGACGTGGGGGCTTCGCGACTGTCCACCTTCTCTGGCGTGGGCTCGGGCGCGACTACTGGCGCGACCTGCTGGCTCCGAGCCTCTTGTATACCTCGGACGGCTCCGCGAAGGTCCCCTAGCTCCCGCTGGAACGCGTTGAGGGCTGCTAGTAGGGCGCTTTCCACCGCAGGTGTCGTTGGGGCCGCCGGAACGCCCAGTGGACGGGCCGGTGCAGGGACCATCGCCTCACGACCTCCAGATCCGCCGGATGGTTCGCTGCGGCTACCCCCGGCCGTCGGATCCGCGCTACCAGCAAGGGTGGCGGGGGCTGCCGTTGCAGTGTCGGCGACGGGGTTGGATGTCGTCGTAGCGGCGCTGGCGGGGTCGCTCGTTGCCGCACGGGCGTTGACGCCCGCGACCACGGCGCGTACGCCGCCACCAACTCCTTCGGCGGCCGACACCGAAGCCCCGGTGTTCACGCGCTGCTCCGACCCATCCTTCTGCTTTCCCTTCGCCGCCGCTGGTGAAGCTTTTTTCGGTGCCATCTTTTTCCTTCGGTCTTCAGGCTTGTCTTCGTCCTCCCCACGGACGGCGCTAACTGTTGTGGCTACAGACCAAACAGAGAGAGAGATGGTAGTGGAGAGTGATGAAGATAAGTGTAATGGCCTGGGTCCTCCCCATGGCTTGCTCGTATATATATATACACATGAGGAGTGCTTTTACAGTTATACCCTTACATCTGGTTATCCCCTCTGGGGGCAGTTATGTCATTACACATGGCCTATTCTGGGCCTTATAATCTCCTACCAGGCCTGCTGGGTTTAGGTGGGGGCCACCCCTACGACAGGCACTTTTTCCAAAGTTACTTCATTCAAACTGTTCAATCCACACCCATTCTGGGAAGATGTGTTTGACTTATACCGTACTTGGATTCCATCCGAGTTGGTAATGGTAACAGCACGATCGGCACAATCTATCTGTCCTTTATACTTGGTTAACCAATCCATACCAAGTATTACGTCTAAACCCTTGGAGTCTATTATAATAAGATTCGCTAGGAACTTAACCCTTAACCCCATTTATATCCACAGTTGCGTTAGGGCAAACTGTGTTAGTCCTCATTTCCTTTCCAGGAGATTGGACTAGCATGGGGTTTTGTAGTTTACGCACATCCCAATTATATCTTTCAACAACATCTTTCGACACAAAAGAATGCGAAGCTCCAGAATCAAATAATGCTGATGCAGGTACTAAGTTGATGAGGAACTTACCCAGAACTACGTCGGGTGCATCCTGGGCTGCCTCCGCAGTGACATGGTTAAGATGTCCTCTGCTCATTGTCTGCGGCGTCCTTGGAGTTGGCGGTGCCCCACGGCCTTGACCTGCAGTTGGAGCTCGTGCTGGGGTAGTCCCCAAGTTGAAACGAACTGGGGTTACAGCTGGGCACTTCTGGGGACAGTTACTGGCATAATGCCCCATGTTCTTGCAGTTAAAACATTGTACCCCTGCTGCTGAAGTCCTGTTCTGCTGGGGTTGGCCACCATTGCTTGCCCGGGGAGTTTGTGGATTTGGGCGGGGTCCTGAAAATGGAGTCCTTGGCAAGCTTGACTCTGAGGGCTTGTGAAATTGAGGTGTGTTGGGGCGAAATCGAGAGCTGCTTGCTCCCTGCTGAGCTTGAAACTTCCTCTTCCTAGTTTCATACAGTTGACGTTGAGCATCTTCCTGTACAAAAGCCTTGTTCACTAGGTGCTGGAAGGTCGGGTAATCATTGGACACTAGCTGCACCTTGAGGTTGGGATCAAGTCCCTGCGTGAACCTCCAGATCTTTGTTGCCTCGGAGGTGACTTCTTCAGATGCATACCTGGACAGTTGGGTGAACTTGTTCAGGTACTCGGAAACACTGAGGTTTCCTTACTGCACTTGGTAGAATTCTCTTTTCTTCATTTCCATTATTCCCGTAGGAATATGTGCAGTGCGAAAAGCCTCAACAAACTCATCCAAAGTGATGGTTTGTGCGCTTTGATGGGCGGCGCGGTAGTTATCCCACCAGTTAGCAGCAATTCCCTTGAGCTGGTGAGCAGCATACAACACCTTCTCGTTGTCGTTGCACTGAGCTAGGACCAACTTCCTCTTCACATCCTTGATCCAATCGTCTGCCTCCAAGGGATCTACAGAACCAGCAAAAGTGGGAGGTCTTGTCCTCATGAATTCTCCCAGTTTGGACTGGGGGGTTTGGTTGGGTGCCTGCGGAGCTTGCTGCACTTGATTCTGAGCTAGGGCTTGAAGTAGTTGCAGCTGCATGGCCATCATCTGCTCCAAGTTGGGGGCTTGAGCAGGAGGTGGTGGAATGTTGTCCGGCTGGGTGTTGGCGTCACGGCTGTTGCCAGGGTTGCCCATTGTGTTCACCATCTGAAGCGGTTTCAGGGCTAGCAAAAGGTAAGAGGGAACTAGCATAGGTAAGAGATTAGGGGAACTAAATAACATCCCAAACCAACACACAAGAAGAAACCAGCAAACACTTAGGGAAAGAACTTATATTGAAATCAAATTAGTTTTAAGAATGGTTGTACCACAAGTGCACGAATGCTTGGTACAGTCCATCTAGCACACCAAAACATAATATAAAGCATTCTAAAGACGTGGACATTTTATTTGGGTACTACTGACTTAAAAGACTACTAATCCTCTCCAAAGATGCGCTCCTCAGGGTCCTCCTCAGGGTCTTCCTCCGGATCTTCTTCCGGATCCTCCTGGCGCTCCTTCACATGGTGCTGCGAACAATCGCACTCGGCGGAGGCGCGAGGACGGGAACGGTTACGATTGGAGGCAGTCGAACGCGAACGGGAACGAGAAGGCTTGCGCTTCTTGAGGGTGATGACGGGTGGCGGACTGGGGCGTCGCACCTTCTTGCGCGCTGTGAGCCTGGTGCGGAGTCCCGAAAGTCGAGCAGGTGTCGGGTTGTTGGGGACGACAACTGGTGCGGGCGAAGATGGCGTGTAATCTGCTGCAGCTCGAAGACGTCCTAGCTCGAACTCTGCTGCCTGACTCTGGCGAAGCTGAGCCCGAAGAGTGTCGGAGTGATGATAGCTGGAAGTGAGCAGCAACCGCAGTTGTCCAATTTCTTCTAAAGCTCTAGCACAAGTGGCTGCCATCGCCTGCGTGAGCTGAACCTGGTGCGACAGACGAGGATCGTCAGCTGGGATGTCAAAGGGCTCAGGATACCTCTAACCTGCCCTGGGGTTGATGAAGAAGCAGAAGGGGGACTGGTGCACCGCATCCTTGTGCATATGGCACAATTCATCAATGGCCAGGCGTGCTGCATCCTGGATGGCGTCAAAACAGCGGGACCGAGGATGCTTGAGGGGGTATGTGTGGGAGTTGAATTCCCCTTCCCGTGCATACAGGAATACCTCCATCGACCAAGAGTCCCGATCCAGGATTCGCGTCTTCCGCCCCTGAAAATGGGCGGCTGACGGTACTGCAAGCACTGCATCAGTTGCCGGAGGAGGCTAGCGAATGCTCCAGCGTCCTCTCCATGTGAGTAGTAGTCCCATGGGGCAGCGAAGGTCGAACCGGCCATCTGCAAAGTTGAAATAAAAGAGAAGATTAGTAAAATGGTTTTTATAATAGAATTTCAAAGACAAGAACAGAATACTAAGTAAGAAGAGAGTAGAAGCAGAGAGACTTATATATTTTTAATATATTCTTTTTATAAACATAAGTCCTTATGGTTTGCCATTCCTAATCTAGGTCATGTCCTACAGTCAAATTGGCTCTGATACCACCTCTGTCGGGACCCCGGATTTCCGAATCCGGACCCTCTGTGTAATTCAGCACTAGTCCCAGATCAATGCTAGTGCACACGGTCAAACAGTGATGATTACATAACCAACAACGATTCATTACAATAATAGAGAGTACTGACCGAAAGGTCTCATTATTACAATTGAGGTTTCAAGACCTCGCACACATAAATTAAAGCGGAAGCAACAGATAAACTCGATGAAGACCCGTCAATACGCCACAGGCAGTTGACTGCGGAAACGCGACCTAGTTCTCCGGGAAAAATCCATCACAGCCGCAAGCGAAGCAGTAGTCTTAGTCACCTTCTTGAGCTTCATAATCTTCTGAGATTTATTTTTAAGTGTAGTATGTGAGTACATAAAGTACTCCGCAAGTCTTGGGAAAAATGCAATAGATGCAAGGCTTGACAAGGGAAGGCTATATGGTTCTTTTGCACAAAGCAATATTTTATTTCAATTACCATTAATTATTTTTGAAGGAAACATTTTAACAAAGTAATTGTTTTAACAGAACTATCATTAATTCTATAGTGAAGGTTCCATCTACCAACACTAGCTATTCAAATGATTGACCAAATTCCAACTGCGGGTTACATCCACCCTCTCTGGCTTCAACTGCCAGAATACCCTTCCGAGAGTTCCCTCCACTCTCAGAATACAAAACTTTGATTTTTAAAATTAAAACCAGAAATCTACCATGTGAATGCATTCCTTGCCCGCCCTTGACCGTGGGCACGGCTATTCGAATAGTTTTATACTCTGCAGAGGTTGTACAACTTTACCCACAAGAGATAAATTATCCTAAAAGTCAACACGCTTCCTTTGGCATGAGACCCAGATAAAATATCACAAAGCCTTTACCTTACTCTAATCTAGCTAGATACCACCCGCTAAGGTTTCACCGTAGGTAGGCTAACTGCCCGAACCGAAGCCCCCACTTGCGCCATATGAGTACAGTAAATCCCTGTCCCTCACTGTGAATAACCAGTCCATCCCTGGCACCCACTTTCCACTGGTGGCACCTAAATTAGACTATCATAAGTTAGTCAGCTAGGTCGTACCCATATAGACTTGTGGTTGTACGGTTAATGCTCAGTCTGGACAAACACAAGCGTCAGTCCTTAATTGACTAGGGTGGAACATACACTTAACAAGTTCTCGTGCGTGCTGCACCAACCCAAACCAACCATCCACCCTAATCCAAACCAACTTCCACATTTTATTTTATTTTTAAAAGAACAGTGGCAACTCCAATTACCACTAAATTTATAAAAACAAGGGTATTACAATAGTTCATAATTTCCCATTTGCAAGATTTATGAGGTATTCAATAGCATGGCTAAGCATTGTACTACCATTCTAATACCAACAATTAAATATATTACTCTCATTAATGAGTCAAAGGAATTTCTAGGGTTGCAAAGGTACATGGCAATCAACTTCAAGTGAGGGCATAACAAGGTTGGATATAACTAATGCCTTAAGATTTGAATTATCATTTTATGTAAATAGCAATGCACATACTTTAAAAATAATTAAAACATTTCAAAGTCGTAGGTTCGAGATGATCAAAGGAGACTTGCCTTCTTGCAGGGTCTCTGGGTCTTCCTGCTGGGGAGTGGAGAGGTCTTCGTCAACGTTGGATTCTACGCACGAAAAGACAGAGCAACAAAGCAAATAAATATAAATAAAAATTCAAATAAACTCAAAAATTCAAATAGAGGCCATAGTTGGATAGTCAGCGCGCGATTAAACGAAATGGCTCGACCTCAGCGTGCGGTGCCGAGGGCTCGAACGCGCGCCGAGGGAGCCGGAGGGGGAAAGAGAAGCGCTGGTAACCAGTCGGGCGGAGAGGCGTTGCCTACCCATAAAGGGTAGGTAACCCTCTTGAGGTACCTGCTGGAGAGGGAGCCGGGCAGTAGCGACGGAGGCGACGGTGCCGGCGGCGAGGGAAGAACGGAGGTGTTCGGGTGATGCGTGAAATGAAATCCCGGTGCGGAGGGGGTTCGGTTGGAGGGGTCGGCGAGGTCCGGGGATGAGCGGGGATGGCCGGCGGCGAGGAAACGGCGGAGACGGCTCAGGAGCTCCGGTGCGACGGCGCTCCGGCGACGGGAAGAGGTGGCCGAAGTGTCGGGGAGGATCGCACGGGCACGGGGGTGCTCGGGATGGCGGTGGCTGGCTCCGGGGATGACCGAGGTGTCGGCAAAAGCTCGCCGGAGTGCGGCGGAGCTCGGAGGGAGGGGAAGCACGGTGCTGGGGCGCTACGGGGCTCAGGAGAGAGAGCGGAAGGCTGAGGGAGGTGGTGCGGAGAGAGGGGAGGCCGAGGGAGCTATTTATAGGGGCGGAGGGGGAGACACGGCGCGGCAATTGCTCGCCGGTGCTGGCGGCCGAAAAAGGAAGGGGGAGAGGGGGAAAAGGGAATTGGGGCCGTAGAAGGAAGGGGAGACGCGGGGATGAGGGGATTCGGTCGCGGCGGCGTCCAGGGTTTCCAAGGCCGCAGAGGGACGGGGAAGGAAAGGCCGTGATCGGCTCGGATTCGGTCGGCCGGCGAAGAAAGGAAAGAGGGGAGGAAGAAAGGAAGGTGGCGCTCCGCGGGGACGAAGGGCCTGACAGGCGGTGCCGGGGTGTCAGCGGGAACGGGGCGCGAGCGTCTGGCGGACGGGGCCCGCGGGGGCAGTGAGAGGGGAGGGCAGAGGCTGGATGGCCCGCGCGGGGTGGCACGGCACGCATCGGGCCAGCCACGCGTCGGCCCGAGGGGAGGGGAAGGCGGGGTCCTGGCTGACGGGCCGGGCCCGCGAAGCAGCGAGGGAGAGGGAAGGTGCGGCCTGGATGGGTCCGAGGGGGTGACGTGGGCGGATCTAGGCCGTCCACGCGTCGGCCGGAGGGAAGGATTTGGATTTTAAATTTTAGAATTTGATTTCTATTTTCAGAAAAGGCTAGGAAATTATTTAGGCCTCAGAAAAAGATATGAAATTACCTCCAAAAATTCCAGAAAAATTCACAGAAGCTCCTAGACATATTTTGGACTAAATAAAATTATTTCCAACTACTGTTGATATTTAATTTTCATATTTTAAATTACCTTTTAAATTTTAAAAATAGGTTTTAAATTCCAGAAAATTCAGAAAATCCAATAAAATCCAATTACTTTAAAATAAATAACTTGAATTTAGGTTTTTCTAGAAAGCAAATTTCGTTGAGGTGAGATGATGGTCACTTTGAAGGACATTGCATTCTTTGACGGGTCTCCCTCTCGAAGGCAACACACTTGTTCCAACCCTTGCACCAGCCGACTGAAAAGAGAGGCTGGCGGACCGGTTCAGCTAGCCTATCCCGGAGAGTGCGTATGGCGCCCCCGCACGTGGCTTAACAATTTCAGTGTGTGCTCGCAGGTTACAACGCCAGAGCTCGTCGTGTCCCTTATCCAGCTCTTTAGTTGGAGCATGTTTCCAGCCACACACGGTGATATTTGCAACACGGCGATATTGGCCTCGCAGAGCCTTTGGTGGACGCAGAGTTCGGGGCGATACCTTTGTACAGCTAGGGATCAGCGGTTCTGTGCGCCACATATCGGGGGTTATGTGACGCTTGCCAGCGCACCACTGCTAGTACCCCCAATCTGGCCATCTGCTACGTGCTCCTGCAACTGTGGAGTTGGGAGCACTTTCCTGTAGAACTTGATAGACGGGCCCACTGTGGGCATGCGGTGGACTGCTGCTCATCTGCGGTGGGCGAAGGGCAAACCGTCGAGGTGCTACTTGCTGTGGCACAACGAGTTCGAGTTGTTGCACGACAACAACGTCATATGGACTCCCTGGACGATAGATTTCGTGTATTGTGTATCGCCGCACGGGCTGTCCCTGCATTGCCTAGAGGACGAGGAGCTCTGGACGATGACACACTATCTGGTGTTCTCAACATGGTGGAGGCTTACGCACCACAGCATGTGTGCGATAGTTGGGTTTGCACCAGGCCGTGCCCCCTCTAGATGGTAGGTTCCTATCGCATGCTGTGTACCGGTGAGTTAAACTCCATCCGACTATTGTGTACACTTTCATATGCCTTGCTATGTAACGTCGATGATTCTGGAAATGCAAGCAAGCGAGGGTTGGTCAGCATGGTACGGACTGGCGGCTAATGCAGCAGCAGTGGATGATGGCATGGATGGAAAGGGCACACATTGATGTCATCATGGAGCAGCGTCCGTACGATGTCCAGACGTACAACGAGTACATGGCATGGTACGTACCGCGGTCACGCAGTAGACTGACTATTCCTCTACCAGATCACCCTGAGCACATCATGCACGAGGAACTTCTGGACCGCTCCATCGATCCCCACAGTGCTTTGCGGCGGAATGGCAGCATAAGACAGTTCAAATATCTTATCGTTCCATTCAATAAATTCGTACTGGTCATTACTGAACTTGTTTCATATGTTACTTCAGTTGGAGTAGGCACAGCGCATCGCATACACGTTGGAGGCCGCTATAGTAGTCCGGAGACGCCACCGGCCCTGCAGAAGACTATGAAGTTCATCCTAAAGCAGGCCAAAAAATAGTGCGCAACCTTATCTGCGGCCGTTCCTCGGATCATAGTGCGCACATGAGCCACCAAGTGGGGGCACCATGCTCACTCGCCAGGTCATCACGACCTAGTGAGTCCGGCAGGCCATCGCAATGTACTAAGTCTGCATGGCGTCGTAGTACTAGCTGCCGATCATCTGTGCGCCGTATCGACGAGGAGATAACTTACGTACAAACCTACATGTTTTTTCCTATTACGCCCTGTGTTCCACTAACATCATGGCGTTCTCCAGCCGTAGGTCTGTCGTCAAGATGTATCCCTTTTGTCGTCTGCACCACCTGCACAGACTACCGCTTCCTGTCATTCATCTTCTCTGCACATTCGGGAGGTATGAGATTCGCATTGTACATCCGGAATATTTATTGTGAATAATATCATTTCGTCTTGTAGCCTCTAATTCAACATGGGGGTGACGACAAGTCCACTGATGATGACACAGTCCTTCTAGATGCTTCTAGAGAGCAGTACACGGCACCAGGGTTTGCAGCATACGCAGGGCAAGGCTCAGTGTTCTCGGCATACCCAGGGTTTGGACCCTTCGGTGGGCAGAGCTCCTCCAGCTTCGCTGCCACATCGTACATTCAGGGCGAGAGCTCATTCGCACCATAAGGGGGGATTTCTAAAATCCTTTGTACATGATATTATAGCGGGCAGCTCGCAGTTTGGTACGTCTCAGCTGGATGACTTCGATCTTTACCGGACCCAGCGTACTGTACCTCAGTCTACTGGACCATCGTCGGCCACTGAGTAGACAGAACGGTCTCCATACCTCCTCTGATCCGATACGCAACCTCCGGACCGACTGACGTACTCAACATGTCATGCTTGTGCGCAACGGAAGACAAGACCATGTATGGGCAGGCAAGCACGGCGAGAAGATAGCAGTGGCTCAGAAGAGTGAGCCATATCGCATCCTGTGATGATTTTTTGTAGTACTGTAATTAGTTTTAATTATACAAATTCGTAATGTATCAAATTGTAAAAAGTGAAATATTCGTTAAATTCATGGTTAAGTTAATCCGGACAAACATGTCTAATTCGGACTGCATAAAATTCCTAGAAAATTACATAATAACTATTACTACATTGGGAGGTTTCACATAAAATTTTGTAATTTTTGGAGCTCGTTTGCTATATGTAAAAACTCATAAAAATATCAAAATTGTATGAATTTTTGAGCAACATTCGCCATGGATAAAATTCAACAAAAATTGCACTACGAGGAACGTTGTGTCAAGAGACTATACATAAATGTTTATAATTTTTTGAGCTCATTTGTATATTTAAAAATTCGAACAAACACTAAATGAAACAAATAGGTAGGTAATTAGGCCGGCTAATTAGCTGGCCTAATTACCTGTCGCCTGCTCCCTGGGCGGCAGGCTGTCTGCCATCCAGTGAGGGGGCGGCAGGCGCCTGCTGCCGGCGGCAGCGCCACGCATATTTTTGTCAATACGGTCGGCATACTGGTGTTTTTATAAATATGATATGAAACCATGCTAAAAGTGACTTTGATTCACACGTTTTCCCTAAATGTCCCGAATGGAATTCCTACGTTATAGAGTACACGGTCTATGTGGGTGCATCAGAAACGCTACCTCTACTCCTTCGGAATTGCTTGTAGTAGCAGGCCACTTATGTAGACAATTTGTTGAAACCGCTGATCCAGTGACCAAAATGTGCGGTAGCTAAACATTCTACGAGGATTCAAGGTGAAAAGGTTGAGGACCTCTACTGTGCGGTTAACCACACGGTGGCTTTCTTGCGGAAGAGTCTCTCACGACACGTGGTGCCCCAACTGCACCGAAGCACCCAATCTGCAGTGGCCTCGCCACCCACCAGGGCAATGCTGGTGTCCATGAGCTTAAGGCCCTGTTTGTTTCGGATTCTAGACAAACTAGCTACTTCTAGTAGCCAAAAACTCACCTAAACAGTCCATATTTTGGGCCAGCTACTGAGAATCTGAAAATCTGGAGAAGCCACAATTGTACTAGGACCGAGTAACTGCAATAGCCCAGCTTCTCATAGATTCTGCGGGCTAATGCCACTTAAAGTTGATAGTATTTACCCGCAAAATGCCACTGGATAAACCCCCCCCCCCCCGCCTTCCTCCCGGGCGCCTCCTCCCCCAGATCCCCCGCGCCCCCACGCGTCCCCTCCCCACATCTGCACCCGACGCCCCGTCGCCTCCTCCCGCACGCCTCCCTCCTCCCCGTCTCCGCCGGCGCCCCCCGGCGCCCCGTCGCCCCCTCCGCCGCCCCCTCCTACCCCTCCCCCCGCGCCGCCCCCTCCCCGGATCCCCCCGCCGCCCCCTCCTACCCCCCCCCCCCCCCCCGCGCCGCCCCCTCCCCCCTCCCCGGATCCCCCGCCTGCCGGTTCCACGACCCAGCGGGTTCGCCTGCCGCACGGGTACACCGACAGCGAGCGCGCGAGGAGGGCCGGCGAGACCGGTGACCGGGCGACGAGCACCTCGACGAGAGGCTAGCCGACGGCAACACTTCCAATCCCGGTGACCGGTGACCCTGCCTCCGCTCCTGCATCTCCCGCCCAAACGTGAAGGTAAGGAACCCGAATTGCTGTTGATGAACGTGATCTGTAATGGATGTAATGGATGTTGGTAGATCTGTAATGGATGAGCATTGCTATTCATTGTCTGCTCCATGCTGCGAGTGTAACTGTGTGAAATAGAAGGGAAAAAGTAGAGATGAATTGTGAAAGAAGAACCAGAAATGTTGTCGCTGTTGGTGGTCATGTTGCTGGTAATGGATGTTGGTGGTCATGTTGATAGATAATTGCATTATCCAACACCAGAAATAGATAGATAATTGCATTATCCAATGGACTAAGGGCTGTCATGTTTGTAAATGGTGTCCGGGTAATTATGTGCATAACTTTTAGCAACATTAGAAAAAGATTATAATCACATCTTGTATGTATGTATGTATGTATGTATGTATGTATGTATGTATGTATGTATGTACTGAGTTGCAGTCATGTTTGTAGATGGAGAAAGGGAAGACACCAAAAGCAAGTTGGGATGCCTGGGTAACCAAAATATTTTGTAGGCCATGACTCTCATATATTCAATGACACTCTATCTCGGTACTCGGAATATTTCCCACACCCTGAAGATGGTAATACAATTATCTATTTCTATCTCTCATTTTATACATTGTCATTAATCCGATTTGATTCTTGTAGGAAAATTTTATCTAGTTGATGCCGATTATCCTAATAGAAAGGGATACCTCGCTCCGTACAAAGGGCAAAAGTATCACTTGCCGGAGTTTCAATGGGGAGGCCGCCCAAGTGGCCAGAAGGAGGTCTTCAATCATGCTCACTCCTCTCTTCGTAATGTGATTGAACGTGCGTTTGGCGTGCTAAAGATGAAGTGGCGAATTCTATTGCATATACTAAGCTATAAGGTTGATAGGCAAAAGAAGATCATCATTGCTTGTATGACGCTTCATAATTTTATTCGAGACAGTGCTTTGAGTGACCATCTCTTTGAGAGGTGTGATGATGATGAAGAGTACATGCCACATGTTGATTTAAACACAGGAGGTGGTTACATTGGCACGGCACAAGATGATGGTGATATGTGTGCCTTTTGTGATTCCATAGCTAACGGTTTGATGGCTTCAAGAATTTAGATAGAATCATAGAAGTTCCTTTTGATGGTGATATATGTGCCTTATATGTCTATGAACATCTTTTGTACGTTCCTTTTGTATAGAGACATGGTAGTTATCTATATTAATATTTAAAATTATGATTTGGATTCAAATTTTTTGTCATGAAATTTTAATATTAGTTTTTCAATGTTTGAACTAAGGACTACAAATTTACAGCATGGATATCTCTTCTATCAATGCATAATCAGAACATCAACTCACCTAAGGGCATTTCCGTCAATATATCTATCAGGATACCAGCTGCACAGTTAGAATCCAGGATGCCAAACAGGCTAGCTACTCAGACCAGTTGCTACTCAGACTAGCCAGCTACTCAGAATATCCAGCTAGCTACTCAGACCAGCTAGCTACTCAGAATCTACAGCTCCCCAAACAGGCCCTAAATCGAGGACTTCAAATTCAAAAACTATTATGCCAGGGACTTTCAATTCAAAATTTTCAAATCGGGACTTTCATTTCAAAAATTCAACTTTGAAAATTTCAAAATAGGAAAGTTAAATTGGGGATTTTCAAATAAAAAATTTCAAATCGGGGACTTTCAGCTCAAAAAATCCAACTCAGGAAATTTAAATAGGAGACTTTCAATTCAAAAACTTTGGAATTTCAGTTCGAAAACTTCAGCTCAAAAGAATTCAAATTATCAGTGAGTCGAGTGGCCGATCTGCGTGCGGGTGGAAGAGCACTGCGTGTCTCGCAAATCTGGAGAATAGACCGTGAGAATGATCCGGTGCCGACAACCGTAAATCGAGAATCTCAGAAAAGATTTGTATGAATCAAGGGGCCGAGGTGATCATCCCTAGTTGTCGCAATCGTGTCAGCACGCTTATCAGTGAGTCGTTGAACAAATCCTCCTCACTTTGGTCGGACGCCACACGGCGAAGCTCGCAGGCGATTCCACCACCACAAGCCCACAGGGGGATCGATAGCCGCGCGCCAAGCCTGCAAGTGGCAAAGGTTGAAGCGACTGCCCAAGAAGACTCGTCGCCGGGGTGGGAGGGAGTCCACGCCGCACGTTTGGCGAACGGCGGAGCCGGGAGCGCACGGCACGCCATCCGGGGGCTGTTTGGTTGCCTGCATCGAGGTGGCTCGCATCAGTGTATATAGGGAGATAGTGTTTGGTTGCCTGCATCGGGGTGAGAGCCTGCACAAAACGGATGCAAAAAATCAACTGGAGCCAGACTGAGGAGAAACGTGACTGAGAACTTTCTCTACTCAGCCTGACCACGCTCATGTAGCTGCATCAACTCCTGCGGGCAACCAAACAGGCCGATACATTCCGCTAGAACAAATCCGAACGCGCGTGCGCGCTTCTTCTCAACGCCTTCTGCCTACGTCTGCATCACCGCACAGCGTGACGCGCCCCTCGTTGGCCATCACAAATCGCATTGTTTTTAGCAGGCCACGTTCTTTTCGGCCTACGAGCCTTTTTATTCCTCCTTTTTAGCAGTTTCTGACGTTAAAATTATATTCTAACAACGGTTAGTTTTATCTAAATCATTCGATTAAATAAATAAAATAAATAAAATAAAAATCGTTATTATATCTTTTGGACAATGCAAAGACAAGAGAGAAAAAAGAGAAGAAAACGAAAAGGCTAAAAAAAAATCTAAAATTAAGCCAATATGTTCATTCGGTATCTAACTTCTAAAAATTAGAAACTAGAAGCAACTATAATGAATAGGGCCTATGGCATATGGCTTCTCTAGGATAGTTCTCTATCACTGTTTTAAAGTGACTTATTATGATCGCTTTTTCAAACTAGTTTATTAATTTATCGATATTTAATCCGTTCACACAAATACTTATTCTTAAACCATGACACAAAAAAAAAGCAGCGCGCAGAAAAACAGAGCGTTTCCGATAAAAAAAATTAAGAAGGAAAATGATTAAAATAAAAGAAAAGCGCGTAGAAAAGGCGGCAGTGGGCCCCACCCCGAAATCTGACAAGGGGGAGGAGGATAAAAATAAGGAGAAAGGAAGCAAGCAAGGGAGCAAGAGCACACACCAGGAGAATAAAAAGGGGGGTTTTGTAGATTTACCCTACTTTAAAAAGTGCACTTTGTAGATTTGCTCTAGTTGTCTCAATGATATGTGGGTCCTGGACCCACATGTCATTGAGACATCATGGGGTAAATCTACAAAGTGCACTCAACAGTGGGGCAAATCTACAATTTTCCCAATAAAAAGAGCACACACCAGGAGAATAAAAATAAGGAGAAAGGAAACAAGCAAGGGAGCAAGAACACACAGCATAGTGCCTTTCCCTAACGTTCTTATTTCCGATTTGGCCAAGAAAGCGCAATCTTGAATGCCCCGTTTCTTGGAGCAGCCGCGCCGCGGGATTTGTTCTCAAACATTTCGGTCGGTTCTTGGAGCGAAGTTGAGGTTTTTGTTTTCTCTTTCCGCGTAACTTGGCCAATCTTTGTGAGGTTCTTGGCCGTTTCTTGTCCGAGGCCGAGCCGCTTCCATGGTGGCGAGGATGATGCGGTGGTCAAGGCCGCCGGCGGCGCGCAAGTTCCGCATCCGGCTGGTGGTGCGGCGGGCGGAGGGGCTGCCGCCGCCCGCCGAGCTGGAGCCGGAGGGGAGCGCGGAGCAGAGGGTCGCGGCGGAGGTCAGGTGGAAGGGACCGAAGGCGTCGGCCCTGAGCTCGCTGCGGCGCGCGGTACGGCGCAACCGCACGCGGGAGGAGGAGCCGAAGGCGGCGGCCGCCGGCGGCTCGGTGGCGTGGGAGGAGGAGTTCGAGAGCGTCGTCACGCTCGCGGCCGCGTTGCACCGGGAGGCGGCCGCGTTCCAGCCATGGGAGCTCGCCTTCACCGTGTTCACTGTGAGCATCTCCTTCCTCGAATTGGACCCTATTGTCTTCTCTTCTTGTTCATATGAATGTCGAGAAATATGCTTATGGTTTTTATGTGGGTTTGCTTGCATCATTTTTTTTTATTTTGCTCCTGTTTGACTTTTTTAGACGAGATTTGCGTGTTTAAAATCTTTTTTTTGTTGTTGTTTTGGTTTCTCTCTCATTTTTAAGAGTGTTCTGATGAGAGGTATCGTGCCTATCCTTGTCCATGTTAGTTTTGGATTATGTTCCTGTTTTGCCCTGTTACCAATCGATATTATGATTTTGCTGTGTAGCTTAATTTTTTTCCCGATCTGTTGTTGAATTACCTCTTCTGTGGAGTGATTAATTTTTCCAACGACTTGGGCCTTCCTGTGTATAATCTGTGCATTTTGCCTTTTGTTAATGAGAGAGTGTTCTTTAGTTCCCTTGTTACATGTGCACTGTTTCCAACGGCTTTGGTTTCATTCCGGTTGTAAAAGAATGGATGAATATGTAATAGTAGTTGCTGGATGTCAATCGATCAGTCATAGCAAGATTCCCGTGTGTAACTGTATTCCTGCTAATATGAAGCAAATTCTGTTTCTTGATGGTTACCTTGTGGAGATAACTATTATGTAACTTATGTTGATTAGTAACGACAAATGTGGACAACATAGCTTCTTGTCAAGGGAATCAGAAACATATCGTTTAATATGCTTGCCTTTTCTACGTATCATCCCTTGGCAAGTTGGCAACTTGGCATATTTTGTTTGAGTGATTTCTGCCGGTGAGTTTGTTTTGAGTCACTGAGTGACTTCTGTGGTCGAGTCTGACCTCCTTCCTTTTATTACCCTCGACACAGGACGTCAACAAAGGCCCAAAGATTAAACCATCAATCCTGGGAACTGCTTCCCTCAACCTAGCAGATTATGCATCAGCACCCGAACAGGACATTGAGATAATTATCCCATTGTCCGTGCCCGGTGGTGCACCTGAGTATGCTCCGTCGCTTCATGTGAGTTTGTGATGTGAACAGCAAGCTCTAGTTAACAATTCTCCTTTGAATTGCCATCTGGTGTGACATCCAGAACTTATTTTTTGTTGCAGCTCACTCTGAGTATGGTGGAATTAAGAGTTCTTCAAGAAACATCTGATGCTTCACAACAGTCTGCTGTGGGCACTCCACTATCTCCATTATCTGTTGATTCTCTTCCAGGAGGAAGAGATGATGTTTCAGTTATTAAAGCTGGGCTGAGAAAGGTGAAAATCCTCACGGATCTGGTGTCCACACGAAGGTCCAAGAAGACTTGCCAGGATGATGAAGGCAGTGAAGATAAGTGCTATGTTCACAGTGATGGTGCTGAATATCCTTGTGATACCGAGTCTCTCGATGATGATTTGGATGACAGAGCACAGGAAGATGAAGTTGGGGACTCAACTGTCAGGAAGTCTTTCAGTTATGGCTCGCTGCAGTCTGTCAACTATGTTGGCGGCCTAGTTTATGCTCATGCAAAGATTGATGGGGAGCATGAGGACTGGATCTATTATAGTCACCGGAAATCTGATGCTGGTTACCACGTAGAGGAAGTGCCGTCATCAACTGCTGAGGAAACTGTGTTGCCAACTGCAAAGCGGAGTATCCTTCCTTGGAGAAAGAGGAAGTTGAGTTTACGATCACTGAAGGCTAAAGGTGAACCTCTGTTGAAGAAAGCATATGGAGAAGAGGGAGGCGATGATATTGACTATGATCGACGGCTGCTAACCTCTTCTGATGGATCTGTTTCAGAGGTAATTTTTCCTTTTCTTAATGGCATTGTAAAATAAATCATCAGCATACTGTGCTTATTTGCCAAGATGCAACTCAAGAATTTCTTCAAATAATGGTTTGTTTGCAAATAATAGAAGTATTTTTGAATGTCCATGATATTTGTTCTAAGCAATGCATATTTCAATTGCAGGGATCAAGAGGTGAAGTTGGGTCAGTTAATGGTATGGTGTCAGAATTTGGTGATGACAATTTTGTTGTGGGGAATTGGGAGTTGAAGGAGATACTTAGCCGCGATGGCCATATGAAGCTTTCTTCCCAGGTGTTCTTTGCATCAATAGACCAGAGAAGTGAGCGAGCTGCTGGGGAGAGTGCATGCGCGGCACTTGTGGCCGTTATTGCAGACTGGTTCCAAGCAAACCAGGATCTGATGCCTATCCAGTCACAATTTGACAGCCTAATCCGTGAAGGATCACTGGAGTGGAGAAACCTTTGCGAGAACGAGACATACCGAGAGCGTTTTCCTGACAAGCATTTAGATCTTGAAACTGTCCTTCATGCCAAGATCCGCCCACTCACAGTCTCCCCCAGCAAGTCTACTATTGGATTCTTTTTACCGGAAGGCACTGATGACACGAGCGGATTTGACTTCCTTGATGGCGCGATGTCATTTGATGACATCTGGGATGAGATTAACCAGGCAGCAGAGTTCTCATCTAGTGATAACCCTAACCTATATATAGTGAGCTGGAATGACCACTTTTTTCTCCTTAAGGTTGAGCGTGATGCATATTACATTATCGACACCCTTGGAGAAAGGCTCTACGAAGGGTGCAGCCAGGCCTACATTCTGAAGTTTGACAACAACACCACGATCCACAAGGTACCCAGTGAAAGCAAACCATCTAGCCCTGACTCAAGTGGACCGCTGAAGGATTCTTCTGGGACCTCAACGGAGCAGGATAGAGAAGATGACATCGAACAGAACATACTTGTGTCGAAGGGCAAGGAATCATGCAAAGAATACATTAAGAGTTTCTTGGCTGCCATACCAATCAGGGAGCTACAGGTGGACATGAAGAAAGGACTGATGGCATCGACGCCATTGCATCACCGCCTCCAGATTGAGTTCCACTACACCGAACCATCCCCAAAAGAGATTGCCTCGCCCCCTCAAGTTCTCAGCATCGAAGCCCCTTTTGAGTTCTCATGGCCTGAGCCACCACCAACGATGGAAGTTGCCCTAACACCTGCAGTCACCGTTGTATAACCAAGTGGCTGAGACCTGACGACAATCTGCCCTGATGTTTAAACATGAAGGGCCTCTTATTCCTTGGGCCACTGCAATCTGCATGGAAGGGAATTTTGTTTCCTTTCTGTTTGCACTCCTTTCTTGTCTAATATGAACTGACTAACATAGGTATTTCTCCCAGGCATAATAGGAGCTTTCTTCCTGTATTTTGTACAAAGAGGTGTTTGCTCCTACCTACCTTCACTCATCTGCTGGATTTGTAATCATTTAGAACCTTGTGTTACTACTAATCAATGAGTATGCCCCTATGTTACTTAACTATGTGTATCTTTTTGTACAAATTTTGCATCGAGTGGGAATTCTGAATCTGCTGGTTAGGAACTATATGCTCACAGTTTTGAGTTTCGTAGAGCTTTGTGATGCTGCCTCTGAAAATGACCAAATATGTTCTGTTCAGAATTTTTCGATTGTTTCTCATGCTGTTAATTGTAGTTTCTTGATGCTACAGTATTGTCAAGTCGTACAGATACTGGCACAAGAAGAGCTGTTCCATTTTCAGAACCAATCTGTCATACAACATCAAGTACATTTTCAATTAATGCTACAAATGAGCTGCTGCCAAATGTGGATGAAAAGCTAGCAGTATCATTTCTCTTTTGGAGGTTGACATGTGATATTGTGAACTTGTGAATTAACGAAGTTGATTCTTTTACACACTTTTTTTTAGAGAGTACAAGCC
Source organism: Dendrocalamus latiflorus (assembly GCA_017311315.1). Lineage (NCBI taxonomy): Eukaryota > Viridiplantae > Streptophyta > Magnoliopsida > Poales > Poaceae > Dendrocalamus > Dendrocalamus latiflorus. The sequence continues at coordinate 41,285,115 of CM029652.1, read as the reverse complement.
GACGCACACACCCATACGCATACGTGCATGTCCACTATACACCTTTTTAATTACTCATCACACACGCATGTGTGCATCCACTTCGCACCTTTTTAACTACTTTTTTCGCGTCGGAAAAAAAAGGGCCTGCACCTTCAAAACTTAAATCAGCTTTACCGAATTTACTGGCCAAAAGTGAAGTTTTTTCCTCTAGAAATATTGAAGTTTTTTGGTTTATTCTTCCATAAGCTGGTGAAGAGTGGCTTTAGGGCTTGTTCTTTTTGTGGCTTATGACTTTTGACTAATTTTTTTTAATTTTTTACTATTCGCGGCAGAGATTACGGAGATAGATACTCGCTTGTGATTTTGGCTGGTACAGATGTTGGGCTTTTAACGTGTATTACAATTAACTTGTAAATTCCGTCTTGCAAAATACTTCGTTTGAAAGTTAAGTACTGTAGCAAAAGTCAAAAGCCGGAAGAACATACCCTTAGTTTTGTTCAGATTGTTGACACACCTGCGCAATAGTAAAAACAGTCTATTTTAGATGACTTCACTTGGGCACGCTTCAAGTAGCTTAAGTTTCTGGTTTATGATTTTAGATATTGGCTTTTAACTAAAATTGTACCGTAGTGTCTGTTAGTTTTTTCTTAGAAATTCAATTAAAATAAAATGAAAACAATAAGAACAAAAAATGAAAAACCATTATATAATCACGGACAATGCAAAAGAATAAGAGAAAAAAATCTAAAAAAGATGAAAAAGCCAAAATACGCTGAAATTAGAAGCCGATGCGTTCCAAGTAGCTTATGGTTTAAATAAGCTGAAAGCAAAAAAGCTAAAGCTGTTTGGAGTAGGGCTGCTAGCAACCTTAACTCAAAAGCTTAATCTCTCTCAAATAGGGACTTGAACCTGTTTGTTTAAGCTTTTTTTTAAGCTTAACAGCAAAGAAGTCAAAACCTAAATAAATTGGTGGCTTTTTAACTAAGTTTTTGAAAAGTCATAAGTCACTTTACAACTATAAACCAAAAGTCAGAAAAGAGGTGTTTATTTTGACTTATGCGGATTGGGAATATACCTTGCCATTTAACTTTGTGAAAATTACCCACTGATTCCATTGTTTATATAGTCTCAATCCTTCTCTTCTCATTTTTCCTCTTCTGTATTCTGCCAAACCAAACCGCACGACTCGTCGCTAGGGCTTGGTCATAAATTAAATTACCTTGATTGTTGTGTGTCATACCAATTATTGTTATGATCCGACTTATTTTTCTTTAAATGATTCATGCCATTATTGGTCAAATATCATGAGGTCATGACGAATTTTGAAATTACCGGATCGTAATGAAATGTATCTCTAACATTAGAATAAAGGTATTTTAGATATTTCAATAATAAACCATCTCTCAAAAACCAAAAATAGTTAAAATGCTAAACAACCTAGTATGGCTTAAAAGCAAACTACTTTTAATCGCTTTAAGCTATAAACAAAAAAGCTTAAGCCTAAACAAATGAAACCTTTAGTTTTGTCTGACCGATCCACAATATGCACAGTTCCAAGTAGTAAAGTCAGTAATACAATCAGAATTGAAATTTTCTTTATAAGATGCTGAATTTTAACTAATGATCCGTTACTATAACAAAATCGATGATTTATCTGTAGAGAAACCAATGATAGGTCAGTCCATAAAGAAACAATAGCATAATAAACAAAATGTGTGCATACCTGGTTTACACGTCCTTACTCCATTAGCTGTTCATACTTGGTCAGACTATGATTAGTCCACGTATGATGTAACCGCCAAAGCCACGCATTGTGGAGCCGAACAGCCAATCTATGCCCATAAGGCAAGCGTGGACAAAGAACATAATCTTTTTTTTTCGTTATTATATCTGTTTCTTTATTTGAATGTTCATATTGTAATCTTGTTTCTGGAGTTAAGATGGCATCATTTTTCCTTCGTCGACTGCGACCATTTGTCATGTAACATGGGCATGAACAACTGTCAGATTCATTAGATGATCTTTATTACCTACCAAATCATACAGCGAAATCCATAATTAAAAGAGAGTACCAGGAGAGATAATGGCATTCCAAGTTAACCAAATGGCATGTCTAGGAATTAGGTACATGGCATCATCTCACACAGCTTGTGCATGGGCACATTACCCATATACAAGTCTTCTGCATGATATGACAAATTTCATTCACTTTATGTGATCTCATGTCTCCTTGCAAGTTGCAAAAGGCCGACATGAAAAGAAAGTTGGACGAATATGGCGCACCACTATAAAATAGCCACACAAATCTCGCAGCCGTTGGATCAGCACCAAGAGGAGCTTTACTGATCTACGTATTGCTCATTAACGTAGAGTAGGTTCAGTAAGAGGAAGTTGATGGATTCAGTTCATCACCTTCCTTCCCTTACCTCTGTCTACAGCCTTTTTTTCCTCCACGTATCATCTCAGCATTGCTTCACTCACAAGACAACTTCTTGAACAAAAATCAACAAATCATCATAGTGGATAAAAAGTGATAGCAAAACTCTTCTGAGAAGAATGCTGATATTTCATTACGCGCCTGTGTTCTGATAATAATAAAAAGTGGGATTAGCTTACAAGTAGATGAAGATCACTGTGTCACAAGACTTTCGCTCTTGCCGCTGTCTAGCATGTACAAATGCTTCTCATGAAGCAAGCTTGACCGATTAGCAAGTTGGGGCAATGAAATTCCAAGATTTCAGGGTAAGCAGGACGGGGCAGCTGCTAAGTTCAGCTAAAGATCATCCGATGAAGGACATAGTTCAGACACAAGCTCAACAACTCCCCACATTGGTGCATCATTCTGCATTGATTCGAACATCAATAGCATATTATGCAAGAAACAGGCACTGAGCAAGATGTATAACCATGATAACTAGAAATAGTTACAAAACCATGTCTCACCAAATAGACAATGTCAAATGCATTAGAGTAATCTTTCAGAGATTTCTCGATGTTGTTATTCCTGCAAAACCAGTTCTGTCAATTGATGCATAAATGATAAATCTGTAGCACAATGACAAGTATGTCTGGTAGACAATGCACAAGTATGATAAATCTGCAGCGCAATGGCAGGTATGTCTGGTAGACAATGCACAAGAACTGGGGAAGAAAATAAATCTTATTTCGTAGAGCATGTACAATAGTAGATACGACTGCTATCTATATACCCCTCTATATCATCTAGAAACAAAACTATTTCTACAGTTGATTGTCTCTTAAGGTTGTCTCTATGGGATCCCATAATCTTTTAATTATGGTATGGAAAAAATATTTGTTATAGACAATAACTCATACAATGGTGTTTTGTGTGTCTATATGGTTATCTCTTCATGAAGAGGCAGCAACATTCTCTGTCCTCCTCTCTCTCCCCCATATCAGCAAAAATCTTACGTGGCAAAACTTATTGATGACTAACATCACACCATTCTTTACACATGTTAAATGGGAATCAAACAAAGAAGGAATCTTTTCCAACTGGCAACTATAGTATACTAGTATGCTCTATTGGTGTTAATAAAGTTTCTAGAATTTTTTTCAGTTGCAGTTTGACAAGAAAAAAATCCAGCTTCCTTGGTTTCTCTGGTTCATTGAACTCTGGACTAGCCACATGGAAGTTGCATGTGATCAAAAATTGGCTTTGCATTGATTAAAGGAAAACCACTACAACACAAGCATGAATTTTCATGTGATTGCTCAACTCGGCTTTGAAACCAAAGAAACTTCATATCAAAAAAAAAAAAAGCCAGCAATTCCTGGCCAACCCTATCTTTATTAAACTTATAGAGCTAGCAATGCAAGACCCTGCACACAATGACACAGTAATGAAGTTGACACATCTAATCACATTTATGTCAAAACAATAAGCTACTTAGATGATAAAGATAATTGGGACCAAAAGTTCTGCTAGAAGTATGGAAGCTCCATCAAGGGTAGAACGAAATCTCTCAGGATTCGCCGGAGAAGGAGGCGAGAAGGGCATCGAGGTCGAGGTCCGCGAAGAGGTCCCCCGAGACAGCCGTGGCCCAATCCAGATTAGATCTGGACGACGACAGCGACGGCTTTTTGTAAGATCGAGGAGCCCGACTAGAGGGGTGAATAGGCGGTTTTAAAATTTTCTTTTAAACTACTACCAAATTTATAATGCGGAAGAGTGAACTATTTAGTTTTCACAAGTAAAGCTTAAAACATATAAATTTGACTAAGTGCACCAATAAAATAATTCTAAATTAATATAAGCAATCCAAGGAAGACAAATATTCTAATAAATACAATGAATACAAATGCTTGAATATGAATTGCTAGAAGGTAAATTGAGTGCAAGATAACAAATCATAATGACATTTGATATTTTTACCGTGGTGTTCGGAAATTTACCGGTTTCTCCTAGTTCACGTTGAGGTAAGCTCGAACAAATCGGACCGGCTCCACGAATTAAGTCGAAACAACTCGAATCCACTAGTGGTAGCTCTTTTCCGCTCCGGGTAGGTGAGCTCCAACCTTCAAAACTTTGTTGAGTCTTCTCACAACTTTCTTTGAGAAAATCACCGCGCACGACACCTCCAACGCCGTCTAGGAGTCAGCAAACTCCAAGAGTAACAAATCGACGACTCTCACTTAAACAAATCAAGAATCGCAGCTCAACGGACACAAAGTCCACTACCAAATACAACACATGCACTAAGTTATGCTCTCCTCACTCTCTAAGTGCAACACATGCTCAAGGGATGGAAGAATAGCACTAGCAACTTTCCCTCAATAGCCCTTGAGGGGGTATTTATACACCTCCCTCAAAAACTAGTCGTTGGAGAGAAGAAAAGTCAGAAATCAGCACGAGGGCCAGAAGTACCGCAGTTACACCGCCGGTACTTCCGTACTCCCAACGGCTACAAAAACTAGCCGTTGGGCTGGAAAACCGGTCAGACCGCCCACACAGGGTCCGGTCAGACCGCTTGGTCCAGTCAGACCGCTCTCAGAAAAACATCGGAGGCCTTCTCTGGAAAAAACGTACTGCGCGAAAGAGTGGTAGTTCCGCCAGGCTGGTCAGACCGCTCTTACCATGCCGGTCTGACCATCGGTATTGGGCCGGTCTGACCGCCGGCATGAGGCCGGTTTGACCGCCCTTATGGGGCCGATCTGACCGCCGGCATGAAGCCGGTCTGACCGCCCTTGTGGGGCCGGTCTGACCGCCGGCATGAAGCCACCTCTGAAGACGGTTTCAGAATCTTGGTATATATTGCATATTTCTCAGCCACCTTGCACACAAAGCATTGCAAGAAATAGAAATATACATCTAAGATTAACGTGTGACTTCCAATGAATCATAGAACATATCCTCTAATATATTTTGGAATCACAACACGGAAAGACGACATGTACTTAACCAAATTCGAAATTGCCATTTCAAACTTAAATCATATGTAGCTATAATATTTACATGAGCTACAATCAATTGAGAGACACATCTCAAATAAAATCTTCATGCTTCAAGGAGGGGAAATAACATGGACTTCGACATGTTGCAAAACACATTCGCAAACATTAAGTTACATGTCACAAAGGATTTATGCATGAGCTACAATATTTTCAAATCATATTCAAAATATTAGCATCATGCAACGGAGAGTGAGCTAGAGCAATAAAGCGAGCTATCAACACTTGTTATGTTCAAGCTACTAGTCGCGACCCCTCTTAATAGTACGACATCCTATACTAGCAACCTGATCTTCCAACCAAACACCAAGATCAGTAAAAGACTAGAAACATATCTTTAACCCTAACTAGTCATACCGTTGCCTTTCACATTCCACTTGAAGCTCCACAACGTATGTTTCAACTTCAACCTTGGGTCATAACTTTTCAACACATGTGAAGTCTTTACAATGCTTGAGAATAATCAATAGCATGAACTCATCTTAAATTATCTATCATCGTGAGACATATCATGTTCATTCATCTCAATGAAAATATTAATCCCACAATTCGATTGTCATTAATTACCAAAACATGTCATTAACACATAATGACGGGTCTAGATTCTTCAATCTACCCCTTTTTGGTAATTGATGACAATACTCAACAATTTATGAAGAATTAGTTAAAATTTTCGAGTATACACTTTCTACACAACAATTATATACTCTTGGACTAACTTTGAAAGCATTAAATTCATTCTATTTGATATAATGTGAAATTTGAAATTAATACTTTGCAAAGTCACAATATATAAAGAAAGCTCCCCTAAATATGTGCATAAACATTTGAATGAGGTTTATGCACATTTTGTGGATGTAAATTTTGGCGAAGTTTCCTCTATATTTTGGGTCCAAGGAAGCATGTCCACAACAACAATATAATTAACAGTCACAATTATGTAAACATGCATGCATCTATATGAGAATGACATGAAAAAATAATTTGGACAACACTCAATAAGAGAAACCACAAAGGTTCACATAGAAGCATAAAACATACAAGAGTTGTCCATAAGACTACAAATAAGATAAAGGTTCAAATAAGTCTACAATAGAATTTTACAATAAACCATAAGCTTATCCAACACAGGACAAGGTCTATTGACCTACGACTACACCCCTTTTATCGTTCTTTAATTTCTTCTTCCTTTATTCTTCATCTTCATCTTCCTCTCCCCCTTTGACATCAAATACCAAAAAGAAAAATTTAGCCACAAGATAGATCAAAATAGAGGAAAGAGGTGAGCTGAAAATTTGATTGTGCAAATGCTCGGGGCATATACATCCAATTTTCCTCCTCTTCGGCTTTGTGCCCTGATCTCTGCTTGCGTGAGGGCTGCAGGCGGTCTGACCGGCGGTAGCGGTCAGACCGCAGTTAGTTGGGCGGTCAGGCCAGATATCTCTGTGCAGTTAGCCCGCTTTTTCTTCTCTTCTCTGCCCGACCGTCTCATACCCCTTTGGCCAGACAGACTTCTCTCGGTCTCCTTCCCGCACAGCACCCCTCCGGCGCCTCTCATCTCTCTCCGGCCACCAAGGGCAAGTCTGGCCGTCCCCTTCCCTCTCCAAGGAGGTATAATTAATCCTCTCCATCTCCTCTACCTCTCTACCAAAGGTTTTGGCCTGTATTGCCCTCATTCTCTCCATTTATCTCCAAACCCTAGGTTTGGGTGACTTGCAAATCCGGCCAATACTTTGGGATTGCTTCAACCAAACTTTGTATTCCCTCATTCTAAGAGGTAAACCCTTGCTTCCCCTACTTGCATTGCTCTAAAATCCAACTATGCCTCATTCTAGGGTTTATGTTGTCCTTCACATAATCCTCATATTGTTGGACAATCTCAATCATACAAGTAGAATGGAGCTAATTGGACTATTACCTCTTGATTCCATGCTCCATCCCATAAGAAATCATTGCTCCAAAAATTGAATATATTATTGTGAATGGCATTTTTTTGTGTGTCGGCTGTCATATTCATCTTTTGAACTCTAGTATCTTTTAGACAGCAAAATGCCGAGGACCAAAGAACCCTGCCGTAAAAATGCAATTCCATCATTCTTCAAAGTGCATCACCATCGAGCTGCAGCAGGCTCCTCTTCAAGAGCTCAACCACAAGAGCATGAAGAAAATGTTCCTAAGTATCTTTTGCGTCGCTGTGAAGGCAAAGAGGCTGCTCAAGAGCCCGAAATGGACATTGAGGATGATGAAGATGAAAATGATGGTGAGGACGAGGAAGAGCCAGAGCACCATGATTTCTCCAAAATGAACAATGAGGAGTATGCAATGCTTAGGCATGCAGATCAATTCCAATTTCCTCGCTCTACGTCACGTCTTTTTCACACCATGTTCCAACAAAAGGTATACCATCAAATTTATGCTGATAAGAAATTTGCAAATCATCGATATGTCTCACATGGAGTTTTCTGAGTAAGAATCATCTATTTGATGGTTTATATCCTCTTCTTCGGCGTGTGAACCTGGATGAGTTTGTGACATTAAGATGCGATTATCACGCAAAGGCAATCAAGCAATTCTATTCCACCGTGTATGTCTTTCCAGATTTTGATTTCCTTTCTTCGATGACTGGGACAACCCGAACGCAAGCCACCAAAACAGTTTGCAATCTCTTTGGGCTTGCAACCATCTCGTGAAATCAAAGTTCATGACAAAGATCCACTGCCACTTACTCTCATTGATGAATATTATGATCTAAATCAGATATTTGTGAGTTGCAGAGTATCAGAACTCCTTCCTCTTTCAAGCATTATCAATAGAATCATGAGAGCTACTATCTTTCCTAGAAGTGGCAATAATGATGAGATACATGGCAGAGTTTGGAACATTATCAAGTATATCATGGAAGGCACTCGTTTTGATATTATAGATCTTATGATTCGTGAGATTACTTCGTTGAAAGGAGATAAAGGCAAGAGTATTTACTATGCTCCTTATATTATGAAGCTTATTCTGAATATGACTGAGTTCGATGTTGACTGTCATATGGAGCATAAAGAATACCGTTCTCGGGATGCCCATCCACCTCCAGTGCCTCCTCAACCTCATGGTGGGCAGTTTGAGCATGCAGGACAGCCTTTTGAGCATGGAGGACAGCCTTTTGGCCAAGGGGGGCAGCAGCACATGGGACAGCCCGAACACCAATTCTTTGACGATGTTTTCATGAATGAGATGCGTCAAAATCTTGGACATCTCTCTACTGTGCTAAACAGAGTTGATTCTCGCCTCGCTACTATGGAAAGAAATCAACAAGAGACCCTTGCCGCTCAAGCCATATGGAATTCAAGGCTTGGAGTTCTTGAGCGACAGGTGATTGATTGCCATAGTAGGGTGAATCGCCTTGAGAGAGATGACCCCCCTCCTCGGTATCGTCGTCGCCGTAGTGTGCATGGTGGCTCCTCCAATGCTCCTTCCCGTTAGTTCTTCTCAAAATAATTTTCAGCTCATCTCTTTCCTCTCTTTTGATCTATCTTGTGGCTAAATTCTTCTTTTTGGTATTTGATGCCAAAGTGGGAAAGGAAGATGAAGATGAAGAATAAAGGAAGAAGAAATTGAAGGATAAAGGGGGTGTATTAGTAGGTCAATAGACCTTGTCCTGTGTTGGATAAGTTTATGGTTTATTGTAAAATTATATTGTAAGCTTATTTGAACCTTTATCTTATTTGCAGTCTTGTGGACAACTCTTATATGTTTTATGCTTCTATGTGAACCTTTGTGGTTTCTCTCTTATTGAGTGTTGTCCAAATTTTTTTTTCATGTCCTTCTCATATAGATGTATGCATGTTTACATAATTGTGACTATTGATTATATTGTTATTGTGGAAATGCTTCCTTGGACCCAAAATATAGAGAAAACTCCGCCAAAATTTACAACATCCACAAAAATGTGCATGTATCTCATTAAAATCTTTATGCACATATTTAGGGGGAGCTTTCTTTATATATTGTGGTTTTGCCAAGCATTAATTTCAAAATTCAATTTATGCCAAATAGAATGAATTTAATGTTTCCAAAGTTTGTCCAAGAGTATACAATTGTTGTATACAAGGTGTATAGTCGAAAATTTAACTAATTTTCATCAATTGTTGAGTATTGTCATCAAGTACCAAAAAGAGGGAGATTGAAGAATCTAGACCCGTCATTATGCGCTAATGACATATTTTGGTAATTAATGACAATCAAATTGTGGAACTAATATTTTCATTGAGATGAATGAACAGGATATGTCTCACGGTGATGGATGTCCAACACTCAAGAACCAAGCATATAGATATTCGTCATCATTTCTTGAGGGACGATGTAGGCAAAAGAGATATTTGCATTACCCACATTCGAACCGAAGATCAATTAGTGGATATCTTCACCAAGCCTTTAGATGAAAGCCGCTTTTGCAAATTAAGAAATGAATTAAATGTTATAGATTATTCCAACATTGCCTAAATTTACGGCACATTTAAATGTATGCTCACTTTGAAGTAGCTCGAGAGTTGTTGTGCAAAAACTTTTGTGCAAAAGACTTTTGATCTTGATCAAATGCAAAAATTATTTAAAGCAATTATTTTGGTATATCTAATGCATAATGATCCTTAATGATTTTAGTTGAGTGCAAAAACTAGAGATCATTTCCATCTAATCTCATTCCAATCCATTCTCTCCAAGTTCTAGAAAAATTGGAACTATCGCTATTGTCTTTGCGGTACTTCCGTCGGCCGGAACTACCGGCAATGTCAGCGGTACTTCCGCTAAGTGGAACTACCGACTATCACTGCGGTACTTCCGCATCTGACTTGAGGTGGGAGAAACCGCCCGAACCGAGGGTTTACCTGCGGGACCCCCTCCTCCCCCTCCGGTTATTCCGCCCGTGCCCGTACACGCCTCCATCTCCTCTCTCTCTCTCTCTCACTCTCAAATCCTCCACAAAACCACTTCCTAGATCCTCAAATCTAGCAAGTTCTTCCAAAGATTTTCAAGTCTTCTCATCTCCCAAGGGTTCAACTCCTCCGATCCTCAAGGTAATCCGGATCAAATCCTTTTCTTTGGTCTCTTTTTGAACCCTAGGTCAATTTTTAGGTTTGAACAAAATGTAGATGATTTTGCGCGATTAATCTAGGGCAAAAAGGTAGTTTTGGTGTCTTGAGGTGTTTACACACTCATTCCATAGATTCGATCCAAGAAAACACCAAAAATTTTTACACATTGCATAGCCCTAGATACGGTCAGGGAAGCGGAACTACCGCTCGACAGGCGTGGTACTACCGCCGTGCGATACTACCGGGCCTTGAACGGCGGTACTTCCGATTTCCCTAACAGAACAGCAACTTCACTCAATTCTTTTTCAATCTTAATTGACCTATTCTCCCTTGGCTCTAACACTGTTACTCCTTGCTCTTAGATGCCTAGAACAAGGAATGCGGGCCGGAGACTTTATTCTTCTGCCACCTCTGGAGATTCATCTGGTGCTCCTGCTCTTCCATCTACATCACCATCCACCTCAAAGGCAGCCCAAAAGGCAGAGCAAGACAAGGGAAAAGGTCCTGCCCCTGACTCAGATTTAGAGATAGAATCTGAGCAACTGGTCAACTCTCCCATGGAGTCCGAGGAGGACTTGGCAGATAGGGAGGATTCTCAGATCGACCTGAGGAAGATCACCGCTGATGAGTATGCCATGCTGCGGCATAGAAATTAGTTTGAGCTGCCCTGCAACTCCATCAACCCCAAATTTCACACCAAGTTCCAGGAGCAGGTCTATGAGCAGCTCTATGGAAAGACCCGTCTATTTGCTGATCATAAGTACGTTGATTGGGATCACCTGGACTTGATCGACAAATTTGATGGGACATATAGGCTGTTTTAGAGGGCTGGGTTGCATCAGTTGGTGGCACTCAAGTCAGACTACAATGAGGACATTATCAGGTAGTTTTATGCTACCGTGTACATCTCGCCTGATTTTCAGCATCTGACTTGGATGACGGTCTGCCACAAGCTCGAGGCCAACAGGCATGATTTTGGGCTGGCACTAAGGGCAGAGTCAAGTGCTTTTGAGAAGGTCTATGACAAGCCTGCCCTTGACATTCCCGAGAGTGGGAACTTTGATGCTATTCGCGGCCATGCATGGAACCTCATCGACTACATCATGAAGGGCCGCAAATTTGATGTGGTAGATGTGATCATTAGGGAGATAGCTTCCTCCAAGAACGACAGAATCAAGCGCATCAACTATGCCCCCTACATTATGGCCCTGATCAAGAGGAAGACTGAGTTTAGGGGTGGCTTGGGAGGAGTGCACAAACCCTACAAGCCCATGCCAGAACCTCCTATTCCTTCTTCTGCTCGCCCTCAGCAGTCAGATCCAACAGCAGCAGCAGGATCTTCAGTAGCAGCAGCAGGAGCAGCGGTAGCAGCACAGCCCGAGGAGGCAGGCCAGGCCTCGCTCTCCAAGATCTACACTGCCATCCTCCAGCTACGTGACTCCCAGGCTAAGGGATTCACTTCTCTGACCTCCAGTATAGATTCTCTAGATGGGAGGCTCACTTCACTAGATGGGTGAGTTGCAGCCATCGAGTAGTCCCTGTCTCAGTCTCCTTCACCTCTTCGCTACACTAGCCGCCGCCGCCGACGTGACCCCTCTCCTTTGGCGCCTTAGGAGTAGCCCTTTTCGGTATTTGATGCCAAAAGGGGAGAAGTCGAGAAGTTGGGCTAGGTTGGGCTTTTGGGCTAAAAGTCTTTGTTTATGTATTTCCTTGGATGTAATGAACAATGTCTTACTTTTGGATGCTTGGATGTAATGACTTTAATGCTTAATGCTCGCTTATGTTTATTATATGATATCTTTATGACGCATGCATCTTGTCCCTTATGTGATGTTTTTATTATCTTTATATATATGCACATGTTTAGGGGGAGTTTCTCCTCATTTTGACTTTAAAAATGAGATGATTAACTAAAGGCTAGAATTAAATCTCATTGCAAGAATTATTCTCATTTAAAGTTACAATAGAATATACGACTAGTTGTCCAAACAAGTGGTGTATTCAAATCCTCTCTTCTCACATAAAACTTGTGTTGTCATCAATTAGCAAAAAGGGGGAGATTGAAAGCATCTAGGCTCCTAAAAATGGTTTTGGTAATTAATGAATTTATGTGAATATAGGACTAACATGTTTAATGAGTGTTTAAAGGTTAAGTCCATAAGTGGTTGACAAAGATGCAAGCTAAGGATCAATGTGAAGACCAAAAATGGCTAAAGACAAAGGTATATTTAGAATAGGATCCCTTTTTACTTTTACCGGTCTTAGGAGAAAAGGTGAAAGACCGGATTATAGGCTAAATAATCGTACCATAAAAAGGGATCATAGCAAGTAGCTTGATAGCAAAATTATTGTGCCATTTGGATCAAACTAGGATCATGCATTCATTAAAAAAATCTATTTTAAAAGGCATATCTGTGCTCTGTCTGAAAGAGCGGTAGTACCGCAGTTTTTAACGTCGGAACTACCGCAAAGCAGAAGTTCCACAGACAAAAACAGAACTACTAGCGCCCGAAAGCTCCAAATTCCGAGCGGAGCCTTTTTTTCCAGAGAGCACCCTCCGGGTGCACCTGAGTTTTCGCGAGAGCAGAAGTACCGGTGATTTCAACGCCGGAACTACCGCTGGAAGCAGTAGTTCCACTGCATAGAGCGGTACTTCTGGAGCCCGGAAGCTTCAGAGCAGGAGCGGAGCCTTTCTTCCAGAGAGCGCCAAGTTGGGGTCCAGCCCAAGCGGTAGTACCACGCCGACTTCCCGAAACTACCGCAGAGCGGTAGTACCGGATTTTATAACGGCCGTAGTACCGCGCCGATTTTCCAACGGCTACTGTAGCGCTTCTGACATAGCCGTTCTGCCGCGCCAGAGGTGGAGCGGAAATACCGGCCATTGGCCAGCGGTAGTTCCGCTCGCCCTGATTTTTTTGGAATTTGTTTCAAACGGCTAGTTTTGGTTGGTGAGGGGTATAAATACTCGTACCACTACTAAAAGACAGAAGTAAGAGACTCCATTGAACATCTTTGAGCTTTGAGCATTCACTCCACACCTATTTTCTCTATTGTGCATTCAATTGAGGTCGTTGAGTCAAAAAAGTGTATAGCATTCATTAGTTGATCCGTTGGCACTAGTTTGCAATCAAGTGAAGCCTTTGTTTATTATTCTTGGTGCTTGCCAGCACCTAGACAATTAGGCGGAGTTTGATCGGTGATCTTCTCAAAGAAGTTTGTGAGAAGACCCGGTGTTCATGTGAAGGGTGGAGCTCACCTACCCGGAGCGGGGAAGAGCTACCTCTAGTGGATTCGAGGTGCTTCGGCTTAATTCGTGGAGCCGATCTAATTCGTTTGGGCTAACCTCAACGTGGATTAGGAGAAACCGGCAAGTTTCCGAACACCACGGTAAAATATCGGTTGTGTACCACGGTAAGACTGGCGGCGTGGCGTGTCCGCGGCGGCAAGGACGGCAAACGTGGGCGGACGCAACGCAGCGATGGAAAGCCTCGAGATGCGGGCGCGGGCCGGTGGCTCAGAGCGTAGAGGAGGCCGGAGGTAGCCCGATCCAGTAGAGGCGGTCGTGGAGATACACGGGCAACGGCACGAGCGCCGGTGGCCACCCCCAGGAGTGGAGTTGGCTCTTCTTGGGGGCATCAGATGCAGAAGAGCGACGGCTACAGTAAACCTTAACCCTAACATTCGCTCTAATACCATGTTATGAATATTGTGTGTGTATTCAAAAGACTCAATGGGCAATATATATATAGAATACAAAGAAGACATAAGACTAAACCCTAGTACAATAGGAAATACCACTAATACTCTTACCAGTAGGAAAATTACTTACAGAAATCCAACAGCAATCCTGTTTTCGTAGTTTAAACCATCAGACATTCGCAGGTCCCCAATGTGATCTCCGAGTAGCAGCACATTGGTTCTCTTCTTAACCAATGAATAGTCATTAGTAGATCCATTTGGATCACCCAAATTGTCATGCACTGGAGCTGCCATGTCCAAGGCATGCTCATTTTTATTTAGAACATGAATTGTCTTCCCTGCATTTGACATTAGTTAGTTACCACGCGAAGGTAAGATACACATTACTTGATGTAAACAAGCACTGAATTAGTTATAACATCAGTTGCAACTTGCAAACGATGGCCTAGGAAAAAGGGTTCCACCACCCATCAACATTGACAGAAACATACAAATAAAAAATAATCTTAACCAAGAGGCCAATGTGACAGACAAGTAACAGCAAATCCACACCCAGACTTCTGGGAAGTTGGAAATTTCATTCGCCGCACATTTGCATAAACTATAGAATTTGCCGACTGTAGGGCAATCACATGAAATCACTTCCTTTTCTCTGAGCTGGTTATTATCAACACAAATCATGCATTGGTACATACAATTCATGGAGATAGGATCACAAAATTACCTTTAAATGCTACAAGATGACCTTCTTCATTAAAGATCATCCTGTTGGACACAATCCTGATATTCTTGAATGATCTGTGCAGTTTCTGCCGGAAGACCTATATGAGAGAGCAGGTGCGTCAGTCTGCAATGAAGTTCATGTCATCATATATGGTATCATTTTTTTTATAACTTACCTCCTCAATTATGTCTGCAAGTCCAGCAGAAAATACTAACACTGGAATATCTCTCTCCTGAAATGAAATTGAAAGGGCTATATTAAACTATCACATTAACAACAGTTGATTCATCCTAGTGGTCTGGGAGGTTTGGAAGCATCGGAATTCTTGTGTGTTTGAAGGTTCTCTACCTAATGTCCACAGGTTGCTTCAGACCATTAAGGATGAGTGCAGTCTCTGGTGTATGGCAGGGGCATCTAAGCTTGGAGTTGTTTTCTCTCTTGGTCGTTAACTCTAGCAATTTAGGTTCTGGAGTGTGGTGGTGTGAGTTTGTTCTTAGGCTGGGTTTCTTTTACCCAGCCTTTTGTACTTTTGTTCTTCCTTAATGATATGACAACGCAGCTCTCCTGCGTCGTTCGAGAAAAAACAACAGTTGATTCTTCTCTATTCTCCCGAAAATGTTATCATCACAGGTGACAGGTAAGCCTAGTAATAATATGGTTAATATCACTTCATTACCTACAAATATGAAACAAAGGATCAAAGGAAATATGCGTCAGAAAATTCCAGGAAATGATTCATTCAGTGGACAGATTCTTCGTCGGCCTAAAATGAGATGTATTCATAACATATGAGAAATAATCTGCTAATATAAATTGAAGGAAAAAAAATCCAAGAACAAGACCAAGGGAAGAAGATACAATCACATAAAAGGTACTTTGGACTTTGGAGTCTCTTATGCGTATATCAATGCTGTCAATATACCCTTTGGAAATGTTTGAAACATGTTGGCACATAGGAAGTTGAGATCCCAACTAGCTTAATTTTTAATGTGCAGTCAAACTCACCCAAACAACAGAAGAATACATTTCTGCAAAAATATAACATAAAAACTTAGCAAACTGTGCCATTTTTCCCAATCAGTGCCTGTATGCTTGCTGTTACGATTAATCACAGAGTCTACAAAAGAAACATCCATAATGGACGCTCCAATACTTCACGAAAGGGAGTAACATAAAACTTGCTGCCTCACCGTTCGACAAATTGCTAACAGATAAATAAAACAAAACCAAAAACAAGTTGAAAAGAAAAAGGTGCAGAAATCATAAGTATTTCAAGCAAGCATTGAAGGAAAGGGACAAAAGACAGGATCTTGTGCATATGTAATAATTTTTATATAGCATCTTTATTGTTATCATTAGTTCTTTTATAGTGGCATGCTCGTATTTTATTAGTGACCATAATACATACCAAAATAGCCAAACACAAAAATGTAACTGTTGTGGTTACAGACCAAACAGAGAGAGAAGTATGATAGTGGAGAGTTAGGTGGGCAATGCTTAGGGTTTTCCCCCTGGCCTGGATGGTATGTATATATTCACATGGGAAGTGTTTGTACAATAGTACCTTTATACTTGAATGTCCCTCTCAAGGGCATTTATGTCATTATACATGTCCTATCTTGGGCCTTACAGCCTTCTAACAGGCCGGCTGGGCTTAGGTGGAGGCCACCCCTACAACAGTAACCCTATGCATGTTCCAGAGGAGTATACCAAACAATTTGCATCCCCCTTTGGTTCATTAAAATTGAAATATTAAGAAGGCGTGAGAAAAGAAAATCGAACCTCCAAGACCTCAAAGAGCTCCACCACTCCATCTCTAAAAGCAATTGCAGCATCAGCCACAGATTTCCTTATAGCTTCGTATGTAAGCCCCCCTTCAATAAGGAGACCATGAGTCTTCTCCCACCTGTAGCAAGTAATGACATCAGTACTGCTCAGAATACGAGGGTTACCTAAATTGAACATCTAGTTGATATACATGCTATATACAAAAGTGAAACTGTATGCTGGACAACTGATCATAGGCATGAAAACATAACAAATGCATCAAGAAAACTACCAATTTTGAAGAAAGACTTAATGGTTCAACAAATTACAACTTCTGCTCTCCCTAGCACATAATTCAATTCCTGTCCACTGCTAGGAACAGAACACCAAACAATATGCAACACAAATATATTATAACCAAAGATGCCTGGAACCATGTGGGTCACAAGAAAGCTAGACTATAATGAACGACCAATGCAGATTCACCATCACTATAAAACTCCAGAATTCCATACTAAACAATCTTGCATCCAAATTATTGTCCTTAGTTAAACTCTCTGTATTCTGGAACTCGCCACTTTGACCACATGATCTCCTAGTTGTCAACACAGAACCAAGCACTAAACATTCAAATTTCAAATGTTTCAGCCATGCAAACCTCCAAAAATGCTACCCATACAGCTCAACCAATAGGGCAACACATCCTATTATCGACAAGCAGAACCAACACCGATAAGGTTAAATACTATCAATGTTCACTTCGCTCAACCCACGGACTGCACCCAATATACCAAAGTCAAAGAAGATATGTTTACTCCACCATCATGGAATCTACCTGACAGGCATTGTGAAGTAAAACTACAATGGCAATTTGCAGGAGCAGCCGGTCGCACTGTGCAGTAGATTATTACCTACTACTCACCATTCTTCCATGAGCTTGGCCTTCTCTGGGAGCGAAATGTCGGGGGAGATCTCGATGGGGTGGTAGTGCTCGAACAGCGCCTCCCTCTGTGCGTCGTACTCCTCGTTCCCCTGCCTCAGCAGCCCATGGCTACCTACCACCACACATACATATGCACTCAGGGATACTTCAAACTCCCCCAAAACACTAATTCCCCAAGCCAAATTTGCGAAGAAAACGTCGAGCGTACTCTGGCCGCGGGAGCCGTCGTACCAGTACCGCGTGAGCGTGCCGTCGAAGTCGGCGATGACCTGCGCCAATGACAAAGCCCTAATTAGGATCCAAAGCCATAACCAAATGCCATAGATGTGGCGACACTGGACAAGAAGCGCGGACCTGCAGCTTGGCGGGGCCGGCGGCGCGGATGGCGGCGGCCTTGCACGTGAGGGCGTCGGCGTCGGCGACGACGGAGTCGGGGGTACTGGCGGTGGAGGAGGACATGGCGGCGGGAAGGAGGCGGTGGAGGCGGGGAGGAGGGGGCGGCGGGGTGGTAGGGTCCCGGCGGCGAGGGGCGCGGCGGGAGAGGAGGCGGCGGAGGAGACGGGACGGGGAGGGCGAGAGGATAGGTGGGCTCGTCAAGGGCCGCATTTCGAAATGGTGGCCCGGAGCAAGATGGCGTTGCCATTTAGGCCCTTAATAAAATTGTCATTTAGCCGATAAGGACATTCTTCTAGTTTGAATTATAGCCCACAAGTATAGAGCTTTTTTCTCCTTTTTCTTTTAGAGAGAGTACGAAGAGAAGTAGAGAACGCACAAAGGCATATCATACACACATACGCACTTGTGGCAAAATCGCGAACGTTCTAGGGTTTTACATACGTAGACACACACCTTCTACCGGACACGCACATATCTACCCTACTCTATAATACACTAAAATTTTCTTTACTAAATCCACCCCCCTCAACCACCCCACAATCATGCCAAATCTAAGTCTGCCAAATCTAAGTCCACCCAGATTTGTGTACCAAAGTAATCCAACTTCATACAAATGAATGACCTAGATCTCTCCTCAAGCCTTCTTCTCTTACTCATTGAAGATCCTAAGGCCCAAATCATCCGGATCATGCACATCATTGAACCCAGAATCCACCCCGCGCCCACGTACACGCCCCCGACGCCCCCACCCTCGCGTGCGGCTCTGCCTCCACCCCCCAATCTTCCGCCGACGCCTCCCTCCCACCCCGCGCCGCCGCGTCCTCCCCCGCTCCCACCTCGCCCCGCCGCCTCCTCCCCCTCCTCCCCACCCCGCACCGCCGTCGCCTCCTCCCCTCCCTCCCACCCCGCGCCGCCGCCTCCTCCTCCGCTCCATCGCCGCCGCCTCCTCCCCCCACCCCGCGCCGCCGATGCCACCTCCTCTTCCCACCCCGCGCCCCACGGAGTCGGAGTTCGCCGACCCCATCACGTTCCTCTCCCGCGTGGAGCGGGAGGCGGCGGCCTACGGCATCTGCAAGGTCATCCTGCCCTACCCCTGCCCCTCCCGCCGCTTCGTGTTCGCCCACCTCAACCGCTCCCTCGTCACCTCCTCCGACGGGCCCAATCCTACCACCTCCGATACCTCCAACCCTACCTCCTCACCGCCAGCCTCCGCCGCCGTGTTCACGACCCGTCCGCGAACTCGCAACTACGGCCATGTCGGTGAGTCCCCAAACACCCCGCGCCCCAAACCTTCCCCTCGCCTCAGATCTCAATTTTCTGATGGTTTGACCGGCGCAGCTCGCAGATCTTCGAGTACAATGGTGCCGACGTGGTGGTCCGAGCACCCATGCGCCCGAGCTCCGCCCCGCGCCATTGGCAGACTCTCGATGGGCGCATGGAGGAGGTGATGCTAGCCCACGCGGGCGCCGCAGGCGAGTTCAACATCATCCTGGACGCCCCGCTCCCGTCCCTCCAGCTCTACCGCTGCAACCCCACGCCTCCGACGGGCGCCTCGGCCTCGTCCCCGCTACGACGCGCGGGGCCCCAGGGCGCCGGCGCAAGGGACGAGGTGATCCCCGCGCCGTTGAGGTGCGAGGGGATCGTCCGCGTTGCCGCGCGGTCCCGCCGCTGCGCCGACGCGGGCGCTCCTACCGGGGATACCGGCGCGGCGGGTGCGTGGAGGGCGCGAGCGGCTGGCACGCACGGCGGAGTGCGCAGAGAGGAGGAAGAGTTGGAGGCGCCGGTGCTGCTGGGAGACCCGCGGAGCGTGCGGAGGGCGAGCGGCCGCGACAACGTGGCTCCGGCGAGGGCCGCCGAGGTGACACCGAAGGCTACGGCGGAGAAGGATGAGCCGCCGCTGCAGCCGCTGGCGCGCGGGAGGCGGTGGCGGCGAGGCCATCTAGCCGGCGGTCGAGGCGGGAGGGCAGTGGGGATGCCGGTGTAAATGCTGTTGTGGCTGAGCCAGCGGTGGAGGTCGAGGCCGAGGTGGAGAGCGTTGGGTGGCGGAGCAGCTGCAGGAGCGAGGATGGAGGGGAGGAGGCGGTGGTGTTGCTGAAGCCGCAGGTGGCGATCATCACCGGAGGCTGGAGCAGGAGCAACTCACTGGAGCGGTCGTCATCCGTCCCTCAGCTCCCGCTCCGATCCATCTCGAGCTCCCCCACTCCTCTCATTTCCCGATTGTTTTGCGTATCTTTTTTTAAAAGTTTCTGCTGATTTTCCCCGTGCACGAGTTGGCTGCAGCCGCAGGGAGACTACATAGAGCTCCACCAGAAGCGCCATGGCCGGCGCCTGGACTTCGAGGAGCGGAAGCGCAAGCGGGAGGCGCGCTCCGTGCACAAGCGCTCGCAGGAGGCCCGGAAGGTGCTGTCTAATCTGATAAATGTCTCCCTTTTGGTTGTTCTCTTTAATGCGTTTCTGTTTCCGTTGCTGACGCGCGCGTGTTTGGTCTGTGGCAGTTGCTTGGTGCTAAGGGTAAGAGGTTTGCTAAGAAGCGGTATGCCGAGAAGGCGCAGATGAAGAAGACGTAAGTGCTTGTTTGCTGATTCCCTATGTTTGTTTACTGCTTCAATTGATGTATTGATACTAAAAGTAGGAGATGTGAGCCTTTGTCTGTTTTCTCCATTATATTAGTCTATGTATTGATACTTTGATTAGGAGATGTGAGCATGAAAATTAGTTTTCCTCACAGTGTGGAACCTGCCTTTCTGGTTGCAGTCGCATTTATGTGGGCCTTATTGGCAATTTTTTCTTTGCAGCCTGAAAATGCACGATGAGTCAACTTCTCGGCAGAAGGTCGACAATGATGTTCAAGAGGGTGCTCTTCCTCCGTATCTGATGGATCATGATCAGACGCAACGTGCCAAGGTAAATGCTTGTTCCTGCCAGCTGATTGTGAATTTGTGATACACAAAACTTCTTGTTGCGTTGATCATTGATGTCTCGTGAAATCTAGATTCTCAGCAACACAATAAAGCAAAAGAGGAAGGAAAAAGCTGGCAAATGGGATGTTCCTTTGCCAAAGGTATTTCTCAATGCAAACTGTTATTGCCTGCTTGTTTCAATTGGTGGTTTCCTACCTTGACTAAATATTGTCACAGTTTATATCGTTTCAGGTCAGACCTGTGGCTGAAGAAGAGATGTTCAAAGTTCTGCGAACTGGCAAGAGGAAAAGTAAGTGATAATAAGATTTGTTAATAAATGTGGAACCTTGGTTAATATTCGGAATTTACATGTGGCATGCATTGCTATATAGGCATTGCTTATATTCGTAGTTCCTTAGTGGTTGTTAGCCCATTTGTATTTGGATGTGCTATTTAGGAACTGCGATGTGCTACAAGGCAACTGGATTCTGCCATCTCCTGTTTTTTGTCTGAAGATGCTTTTAAAAACATTCCATGAACAATTACATGGACTACACATATTATTTATTTTCCAGTGAGCCAAATAATTTGCTGATTTTTATATGCCTTATGCAACCAAACAGTGGAAAAGAATGGTAACTAAAGCGACCTTTGTTGGACCTGGATTTACAAGGAAGCCACCAAAGTATGAAAGGTTCATTCGGCCAACTGGTCTGCGTTTCACAAAAGCTCATGTGACTCACCCTGAACTGAAATGTACTTTCAACCTTGACATAATTTCTGTGAAGAAAAACCCAAATGGTCAAATGTACACTTCTCTTGGTGTTATGACAAAGGGAACAATCATTGAGGTATGCAAAGCATTTTGCCTGTATGAAACCTTATATCTGTTGCATTAGTATTACAAGCCAACACTCTTGAATCTTGATAATATCTGATACTGTAGCTGACAATATTAGATGCTTGTCAATATTCATTGCGGTAACCTATTTTTTTCCCTATTGGTGCTTACAATGCTCTTCACTCAGGTGAATGTTAGCGAACTTGGTCTTGTAACCCCCGCCGGAAAAGTTGTTTGGGGTAAGACATCTGTTGAATGGTCTGTTCCTTTGCCCTTCCCTTCACCCCCAAGTCCTGTTCCATAAACCAGTTTTTCTTGTGGTGCAGGTAAATATGCGCAGGTTACAAACAACCCAGAGAACGATGCCTGTATCAATGCTGTCTTGCTCGTGTAAAGCCGTCATGCGATTCTGGTTATGGTGATGAATCAGGTTTGTGTCCCCTCCAACGTGGGAATTTTTTTACAGATCTCACTGGTTAATGTCAGTATTCTGTTGTGCTCTACTGCTTTGTGGGTATACCATTTGTTATGTGGGGCAGTTCATCCTTAGCCTTTGGAACACTCACTTTGCAGTGTAGTCTAGCCGTGCAATAGTTGTCTTCTCTGGAACACTCACCAAACGATCCAGCTCTTGCTGATGTCGTGGAGAAGAAACTTTCCAGTTCGTTTTATTTTTTATAAATTTTATCTTGTTTTGTATTTTATCGTAGTGTTAGCTTGGGCACACTAGTAGTGTACTCTTAACAAAATAAAGCTAATTGTGTCCCAGGCCTCAGGCCCATTCTTACCAACTAAGAAGATTCTGACATGGTACATCTGTACTTCGTACATATGATCCATCATCGTGTGTTAATTGTTATTTTAAGTATGCCGCATCGGATTTTTTAAGATGCGAAAGAGAGAGAATGAGTTTGTTACTTACATTAGTCACTAGACAATCTTAGATCTGCTTAATGGGTTTAAACACAATCCAAAATTGACCCAATACATATGGAAAAGCCGACTTACCACCATAACCTAACCCACAAAAAGATTTTCACAACCCTACCTAACCCAACCACTTTCTACTTAAACCCAACCCAACCCATTTTTCACTTAAACCCAACCTAACCTGAACCCATGGGTTCAACCCACTTCTCAATTCAATTACGAACCTACTTATTCATAAAACTTCGGTATTTTGAATTTTAACCTCGCGTTCACATTATAAAATTTTTATGCAATCGATTGAAATTTATTACAAATGATTTGTGTGAAAGCGAGCTACTCTTTGCAAATTGGCAGGGCTAGACATGCGTGTGGCCCCACATGCTTTTATACGGAGTTTTCGTAAAACTTTGGTATTTAGAATTTCAACCTCGCGTTCACACCATAAAAGTTTCTTGAAATTAATTAAAATTTATTGAAAATAATTCTGCGTATATAGGAGCTACTTTATGCAAATTGATAGAGCCAGTGCATGTGTGGGCCCCATATGCTTTTATAGCTTACTTAAAACTTCGGTATTTAAAATTTCAACATCGTGTTCACACTACAAAAGTTTTACAAAATCGATTAAAATTTATTACAAATAATTCTGCATGAAAGAAAATTACTCTATGTAAATTGGCAGAGCTAGGCGCACATGTGGGTTCTACATGCTTTTTATAGAAAGTTTTCGTAAAATTTCGGTATTTAGAATTTTAACTTCGCGTTCACACCCAAAAGTTTCTCGAAATCAATTAAAATTTATTGGAGATGATTCAACGTATAGAGGAGCTACTCTATGCAAATTGACAGGGCTACGGATACATGTGGACTCCACATGCTTTTATAGGAAGTTTTCATAAAACTTCGATATTTGGAATTTCAACATCGCGTTCACACTACAAAAGTTTTACGAAATCGATTGAAATTTGTTGCAAATGATTCTGTATGTATGAAGCTACTCTATGCAAATTAGCAGGCACATGTGTATATGTGCCTCTCACATGCTTTTGTAAAAAGCTATAATTGAGTATAGTAGTCCAAACCTATGAACAATTCAAGTGCCAACCTATTAGGCCACGCCATGGGGTTAAACCCATTCACAACCCGATCTCAATCTGAAATTTCTAAACCCACCCCAATCTAACCCTTTTTATTAGATAACCCAACCTAAACCCAACCGGTGCACTCTTCCAACTCGTTTCCACCCATCCAAAGCCAACCTAATTAAGAACCCATCCTGTTTAACCCGTTTGAACCGAACCCATTAACACCCCAGGAACTCCAACCAAGAAAAAGGAAGGAAATGTAGGGAAGTGGGAGAGGAAACAAAAAGGGAAGGACAACAGGTGGATCCCATATAATAATTAATAACTAAGTATCAAATTATTGGGAATGCCTTTATAACTAAGTATCAAATAATTAGGAATGCCCTTAAACATCTATAGGGTGTCCATATTAGCTTCTACTTCTGGTTTCTGCTTGGAAAAATCAGAAACCAATATAAACACCTGATTTTTCAAAGTGGCTTCTCCACTTCTCTCACTCTCATCTTGTTCTAAGGATAGACCCATCATGCACCCCACTCCTCTCGCTCCCATCTCGTGCATGCATCTTTCCCTCACTTTTCTCACTGCTCGTCTCCTCCTTCTAAAAAATGCTTCTTTCTATCACTACTATTTATTTTAGTCAAAAGCTATTGGACACAGTCAAAAGCTATCAGTCGTAGCCAATATGAATACCCCTATATAAAGGACCTAAGAAAATTAGGATGTGATATGTATGATCCATTGTTGCGTGTTAACTTTGCCTCTTGGCCTCCTCATTTCAATGTACCATGTAAACTTTGCATAATACTAGTGGCTCTTGCATCCCACGAAAATCAGCTGTTATGTAAATCTGGATCAAAGATAGGACCGAAAAATCCAGAGCAACTTTTCTTCTTTTCATTATTGTATACTAAGAACCTCTTTTGGCTGTAGGATTTTTATAGGATTTTCGGAGGATTTAAAATTTTAATATTTTTCCTATAAAGATTGTTGGGACATAGGAATTGAGTTGTCAAATTCCTTAGGGATATATCTTTTTAAGAGGCTTTGGAATACATCCTACGACCCCAATTTCACAGGAAAAATATACATGAGCCATGTTATTTTTACTCTTGAGAAGTCTTATGTACCTTCCTCCCCTCTACAATCAGGTACCCATTTGTGGTTCTGGTGCTTGTCGCCATCCCTGCTGGCACGTTCTCTCTCTCCAACCGCCGTGTTTCTCTCCCGTGCTGCAAGATGACTTGGGCTCGACTGCACCCATTCGACACAAGCAGCGCTGGCGTCGGGATTGACTGCCCAAACATCTCATGTTCGCGGTGTCGAAGAGGGATCCGCCGTCGTCAATCCGTGGGGATACCCTTCAATCTCCGGTCGAAGAAGCAAAGGAGGTCATTCATGTGGCGATCCGGACATGATAATCTAAATTTTTTATATATTCTAAGCTAATCTCTGAGTTAATAATTAGCTTACACAATAACATTGGCACATAACACACCCATATATTCATAGTAATAAAAAGAGTACTTAATATTACATAGACAAACATAAATAGATTTTTAAAATCAAGTTTTATATAACAGATCGACAAGCCAAATGTAATTGTTCATAACAAAGAAACGGAATAGTAAATAAACCAAAAGGGGCTCCATGTCTTACCACAGGCAATTAATTGGGGCTAAATCTAGTCCTAACCTTCATCTTCCATGTCGTAGCCGATAGCATGGACAAATCCATATACTGGGTCATTACTCTTGTTATCTAAAAACCACATATTAAGCAACGGCGAGTACAAAGTACTCAGCAAGTCACTATAGCAGAATGCAGTGTATATCTGTATATCTACATGCAAAGCTTGTCCAAGTGAGGACTTTATATCTCTTTTAGCGTAAAGCCAATTTGTCAAGACTTATTTAGTTAATTTCCAAATCTATGACGTAGCCATTTTTACACTAAAATCAATATCGTTTTTGGGTCAATTTTGTCATGAGAGCAAAATCCCTCCACTTTTGTTTCTAATTCCAAATTTGGTTATCACAACCATTACCAATTAATTATTTATTTATGAAAACTATGTAAGATCCCTCTGCTTTTGTTTTTGTTTCTAATTCCAAATTTAGTTACCACAACCATTACCAATTAATTATTTATTTATGAAAAATATGCAAGTATAACGTTTCTATATTTTTGCCCATGTCCAGAGCACCCATGTCTAGAAGCATGATTATTCGAATAGATTTTATAACTTTACTCAGAAGATATGATTAACTCATAATATCGGCCACTACACGCTTCTGTATGCGTGCAATTGAGAAAATCATAGCAATGCTTAGCTACGATGCTTATTCTTGCTCCAGAGTGAATCCCCAACACTAACGATAGTGAATGTTCCCATACCGAGTTACGCCTCACCCCTAGAACGTTCCCATCCCATGCTACGTTTTCAATGAGGGACCCAATTAATAGAGAGGATGGCAGGTAGGGTTATGGCTCACATAGACTTGGTCCATGCGGCTATTTTCAAATAGTGGGACCCACATATCAGTGGCAGTGGTCTATAGACTTGTCTTACGCAATGGTTTAAACGGTGTGGGGTCCATATGTTAGTGGGTTACTATTTCAATCCAGGTTAATTAAGATTCTTAATCTTGGGAGGCCCACATATCATTGTAAGGATAGTATATTAATTCAATTTTTAATAGTTAACTTAATTCCAGGTTAATTAATTCAATTGGTAGACGGGACCCACTAGTCAATGAGACTCACGAGGGCAACAAGGAATGCTCACGGTAGAGCTCCTTGGCAAGCTCGCGAGGGAGGGGTCGACATGCTCTGCTAAGGGCCAAAATAAAATGTCTAGGTCAAGAGCTAGCTACTATTGGTGATGACGCTCGGTGAGCTAGCTGCTAAGGGCGACGCCGTGCACGACGACGAGGGCATCGGCTTTGGACTTCCTGAGGGCAAACAGGCAAGGAAGGGTGAGCACGAGTGTCGGATCCTGGAGCAACGACTCCGAAACCCTCTGTGTAAATCACACTAGTCCAGGAATAGCTAGTGTACACAGTGGAACAAGGATACATATCGAGCACAAATGACCATCCATATATTAACTAAAAGAGTACGGCCTTATGGCTAAGTCTTACACCAATGCTCATTGGCAACAATAATAAGGCAAATAACTGCGGAAGCAAACTGATAAACAGCGAAGCCCAAGTCTGCCTGTAAGCAAACGACAGTAAGATGTGGCCTACTCGTCCAGGTCATCACCATAGTCGTAGTCATCTTCCTCTGTGTGGAGATAGCAAAGTGAGTACAAACTTGTACTCCTCAAATCACACAGAGAAATGCAACATAATGATAAAGGCAACAAAGGAAGGCATATAGGGTTAGTTTGAGCATAAAACATCATTTAAAGAAATACAGTAAATAGATTGAAATTGTTAAATTTAATAAAGTAAGTAAAAACGGTAATTATAAATGAAAATAATATTGTTGGTGCAGGCTCCTACCAAACACCAACCTAACCACGGGCATCCCACCCGGACCATCTTTTTCAATAAAAACAACTCGTATGGATTTCATCCATCCACACAATTTCAACCATTCATGGATTCCATCCATCTACAAGCTTTCAATCTCTTATGGATTCCATCCATCCATAAGATTTTCGGAAACCATTTTTGAAAAACAAAGTCTAATCCATGAAAAACTTTTACTCAGCATGCCCATGACCGTGGGCACGACTATCTAGGATAGATTATACACTCTGCAGAGGTTGTACAACTTTACCCACAAGACATGTTCATCCCAGATTGCCACGCGAGTTACACACTTCGTTAGGTGTGCAGTGAGGAGATAATGATAAGGCTTTTACAATGCAAAGCCTTCAAGATAGCCAAGCCAATTCTAAGATTTCACCCTAGTAAGAAATCCACCAGACCAGGACCCCCTCTTGAGCCGAGTGAGACTTCACATGACACACGCCACACTCACTTTCAACCTACAACATGACTCAGGTTGGGACCCGCAAATTAATCAGCCAGAACTGTCCCATACCAGCCTTGTGGTAGTACGATAGGGCTTTGTAACAGTAGCTCACATACCGGTCCTTAATTGACTTAGGCTCGACCACATACCCACTGTGCCCGACAATCAACACTGTGTCTTCGAACAACAGTGCATGTCTGCACCCACCACCTAACCATTAGCCTAAGTTTAAACCAAGTTTTATATTTTATTTCAAAATATTTCATAACCCTTCTTGACTCACCGAAGTCAAGAATACATTTGAAAAACTTATCATTTTATGTGAAAAGGTTGTCCCAAAACAAGATTATGTCTGAGCGGGTCTAAGCATTTGATATAAAATTCTCTAGTCCATACTAGTGTACTAACTAGAGTTTTAATCTAGGGTGACAAGGTATCGAGGAATTCAACATCAATAGAGTAATTAACAAGTAGGCATTAACTAAACATAAAGCTGAATTCAAATACGTTGAATAAAATTAAGCATGCAATGTAATTTAAATCAAGATAATTTGATTTGCAAACTGGGTACAACATGGTCATGGAGTGTGACTTGTCTTGCTCCGCGGTTGGGTGTGAATCTTCATCGTAGAACTCCTCGGAACCGTCATAGTCTACACGTGAAAATAACCCAGCAAATTCAAAATAAATTCAAATCCACTCCAAATATTGAAATTGATGGCAGAAATGGATAGAGGGGAATTTTTTTTGATGAATTTAGAAATTTGAATGGGCTCAATCGGAGTTAGGATGGAGAACGGGCTCTTGGAAGTTTAAAATCAGAGAAAAAGAATAAAGTGAATTTTTGGAATTATTTTTCTAAAGGAAATTGGAATTATGACGTCAGCAGGGATTTTATTTTTCGGACAAATTATTTTTCTACTGGAAAATCCGATTTATGCCATCAGCATGACATCAGCCCTGCTGACCGAGACTGACCAGTGGGCCCGGCTCATGTGGACTAAGTTCATGGACTACGAGGGAGGCTGAGGTGGCATGGTGGATGATGTGGCAGTGACATGGCAGGTGACTAGGCTAAATTGCTGACGTGGCAGCCAGGTGGTGCTGACGTGTCTAACACGTGGCTCAGGAGGCTCTCGGTGATGGCGTGGCAGCACACGTGTCTGCCAATGGATCTGAGTACTGAGGTGGCGGCCAGGTGGCGCTAACGCAGCGCAGTTCGAACGGGTGGGCGCTGGTGTGGCGCGGTCCGAACGGGTGGCGCAGGCGTGGCCGAGGTGGTGTGCCACCATGTGCCATGTGTCGTCCATGCGGGCTTGGCGAGCTGACGTGGCCTGCCGACAGGGGAGGCCCTCGTGAACCGAGGAGCGCCGATGATTGGTGGTACGGTGGGAGCTGGCAAAGGGCAGAGGAGGGAGAGGAGGTGACGAGGATTCTTCTGTACCTCGTCGGGGAGCTCGACGGTGCTTGGAGACGACCGGCGACGAGGAGGGCGGTGGAGGAGGCTCGGGGCTCCGGTGCGGCAGCGCTTCGGCGACATTGAGGTTCGGTCGAGGGGCAGACGGTGATCATTGAGGCACGGGGAAGGCGGAGGTGGTGGCGGCGAGGCGAGGAGTGGTCCGAGCCGATGACGATTTCTCACCGAGGTTGGTGGCGGAGGCGGCAGCGAAGGCGCACGGCGTCGGGGCTCTCGGCTCATGGGAGAGGGGAAAGGAGGGCGGAGGGAGATAGTGCGAAGGGAGGGGATGCCGAGGGAAGTATTTATAGGGGCGGATGGTAAGTGTGGGCACGGGAATCGCTCACCGGAGATGGCACGGGGCGGCGGCCGTTGCGGAGGAAATGGAGGTGGTGGGCGAGGGTTCGACGCGGAGATGGAGAAGGTGTGCGTGTGACTTGCGGGGGAGGAAAGAGATGGGGAAGTGGGGGGAGTGGGCAGCGCGCGTGTGGGAGAGAGGGAGAAGGCCGGGAATGGTGGCGGCGACTTCGGCAGGCGGTTGCGCCGGGAGAAAGAAGAAGGAGCGGCGGGGAAGGTGCATCCGACAGGTGGGGTCGGGCTGTTGGTGGCAGGGGAGAGAGGGGAGGGAGCGGGTGGCGGGGATTTCGGACATGTGTCCAGGGGAAGATCAGGCGGCTGCGGAGTTAGAGGGAGGGAACGGCGGGATGGGCCAAGAGGCGGCACGGGTGGATCCGGCCCGTCCACGTGCCGAGTGAGGAGAGAGGAAAAGCAAGATGCGGGAGGCGACGTGGGCACATCCTGGCCGTCCACGCGTCGGCACGAGAGGAGGCGGGGGTTTTAATTGCTTTTTGATTTTCAGAAAACACCAGCAAAGCAATTAAAGCTCAGGAAAATATGAAATAAATTCAAAAAATCCCAGAAAATTCACAAAACTTCTTGGAGATATTTTGGACTTAGATAAAATATTTCCAACTAAAGTTGGTATTCTATTTTTATATCTAAAATACCTGTTAATTTCAAAATAGATTTTAAACTTCAGGAAAACACAGAAAACCCAAATAAAATCCAAAAAACCCAAATAATTAATTTGAAATAGGATTTTTATAGAAAATCAAAATATCATGTCATTTAATAATATTTGTTTACTTAAATTACCTTTTCAAATCCAGCCTTTTTAAAACAGAAACTCAAGGCAAAATCAAAATTAAAATTTAGGCAACAAAATACTTATTTTTTATTTTAAACCAAATTAATTTAATTTTAAAAATTTTCTTCAAAATTTGAAATAAATAGCTGGGCTATTACAACGAGGTAGAGGGGAGTGAGACTAACTTGGAATGCATGATGGTGCCATCGGAGACACTGGATGGCAAGAAATCGAACAGTGGAGCTCACGACCGGACTTGGGGAAGATGGAAAATTTCTTCCTCTCCAAGGGCAATGGGGGTGTGTGACCTCGAGGAAGAGGTTTAGTGGGTGAGTGCAAAGATTTTGATGCACGCGGGTTGGCTTAAATAATGGGAGGAGGGAGAGGGGGCTCGAGCACCATGAATGCCTTCAGGCGTCAGGTAAGAGAGTGTGAGAGACAAAGGGAGAGAGCAAACTAGCGATGGGACTGTGTCATGGTGACAGGATGAGGTCATGGTGCTATAACAACCTAAAATTTTAGTTTTCATTTATTTGGATTTATTCAAGTTTTTCTGTATTTTTTCCCTTTTCTTTTTAGTTAAGCATAGAGAAAGAAAAGGCATTATTTGTTTATTTGGATGCCAAGTGGAGCTAATTGTATTTTCTTGAGTTTTAGTGTTTTGTGATTTGTTTGGAATTTTTGGCCTTCATTTGCTATCTTCTAAGTCTTTTACCAAATTCTGGACTTTAATCAATTCAAAAAATATTAAAATCCCTAAAAAATCCTTAGGTCGAAGACCAACTCTTTTCCGGCCCACACGCAATTTCTTTCCCATAGCCCACTTTTTCCCGCGTGCGGCCCGTCTCTCCTCTCTCCACCATGTGACCCACTCAGCCTGCTCCCACACCCGATCGGCCTGTGCGCCCGCAGTGCTCCTCTCTCTCTCGCTCTAACGTGCGGGACCCACATGTTAGTCCCTTCTTCCTCCCCAGTCCTCTTCTCCTCTAGTCGGCCACCATTACCTCTCCTTGAAGAGCTTTAAATTGTATTGTTTCGTCCTGTTGGCTTGCGCATTTGGTGCCATTAGTTAACTTATCCCGCATTCACGCCGTCGGTTTCCCCTACCTTAACCTTGCATTCCTGCCACTTTTACTCGCATTTGCGCCACGATCAACTCCAGTGAGCAACCCTGCATTGTGCCCTTCCCTTCTCCCTATAAAAACCCCTCCCCGAGCACCCCTAAACTGCATAGCCGAGCTCCCCTCATCTAATTTCTTCTCCTAGTGCCCAAGACTCCCTAGTGTCGTTCTTCTCCAATTCAGAATGATAGCGAACCTTCGGTGAGGAATTGCCGCCGTCTTGAGCCATGATGAGCCTTGTTGTCATCTCCTTCGGCTTCACTGTGCCTGCGCAAACCTTGCTCACCCCTCTGTTGTGCCAAACCACTGCCGGAATGCCGTTCCACCAGAGTCCTAAATCTCACCGCCGACCACCTCCAAGTGCTCCAAAGCACCACGCTGAGGAAAAATGGCATCCCCGCATTGCCCTATCCCTTTTGCGCATCTTGTCATCCCCGACGATGCCCTGGAATGCCAGCGACCATAGGGTCCCATGCGCCATCATGTCGGAAAGCCTCGTGGTAGCCATGCTTACGACACATTAGCCAATTTCACTGAGTCAATCCTTGCGTGTCCTACCTAGTTGGCTTTTGTGCTCGGTCCACCATGGACCAAACCAAGTTCTTGTGGACCCGATCTGTAGACTCGAGCCCACTTGTCAGAGACTGAAAGCCTTTTTCTTTAGAAAAATAATTTGGTCAAAATATTTTATTCCCTACTGACGTCACAAATCTAATTTCCTTTAGTAAAATAAATCCATAAAATCCAAAAATTCTAAAATAGTGTTTTCTTTCTCTTTTTCTCAAATTGAAAACTTCCGAGAGCTTGCTCTCCTCTGTTCTACCTCCGATTGACTCTCTTCTTTTTTTATAAATTCATCTAAAATTTTAATCTACCCATTTTGCCCTCTTTTTGAAATTTTGGAGTTATTTGAATTTATTTTGTTTTGGTTATTTTCGCATGTGGACTACGACGTTTCCAAGGAGGACAATTTTGTCGACAAGTCTCACTACTAGGACTTGGGAATCTAGGACTATTAGGCTGGTTAGGAATTCTACTTCTTTAATTTGTATCCCTTTGACTTGACCTACTTGGTTTCCAATCATTGTTGAGCCCACTATCAACAATTGTCAAGTGGATCACGTGTTGATTGAGGGTGGCAATTCTTTAAATATTTTATTTGTTAGTGCTCCGTACGACATGCAAGTTCCTCATACTAGAATAAAGATGCACAATATTCATTTTATGGAATCGTATCGGGTTCCTCGGCAAAGCCAATTGGCCATGTTTCTTTGCTTGTTATGTTCGGTTCTTCGAGTAACTTCAGGACAGAGAATGTCCCCTTTGATGTGGTTGACTTTGACACAGCGTATAATGCCATAATCAACCAACCAACCCTAACACATTTTCTAATAGTTTCCCATTATGCATATCAATGTCTTAAATTGCTAGGTCCCAAGGGAGTCATCACAATTTGCTGTGGCAATAAAATGGCATTGACGTGTGATTGCAAGTCCCTCGAGATAGTTGGCCAGCTACCAACTTGAGAAGTTACCAAGGTGTAGTCTTTGAGTAAGCACTCGAAGCCTTAAGCTGCATCGAAGCTAAACAAAGAAGTCAAAGAAGTTCCTTTGAACCCAACGGAGCCTTCGAAGATAGTTCGCATCAGGGTTACTTTCAACCCTACATAGGAAGATGCCCTTGTCACCTTCCTCCGAGCAAACGCAGATGCGTTCGCGCGGCAGCCATCTGACATGCCCGGGGTCACCAGGGAGGTGATCGAGCATAGGCTACCTCTACGGCCTGATAAGAAGCTTGTAAAATAGAAATTATGGAGATTTGCACCAGATCAGCGAGAAGCTATCAGATCAGAATTGGACAACTTATTAAAAGCAAGCTTTATAAAAAAGGTTGAACACTCAGAGTGGTTAGCTAACCCTATAATAGTTAAGAAGTCTAATGGTAAGTGGCGTATGTGTATAGACTATACTGACTTGAATAAAGTTTATCCAAGAGATGAATTTCTCACTTTTACATGTTGATCAGTTGGTTGATTCTACTACTGTATATGAAATGTTGAGTTTTCTAGATGCATACTCTGGTTATCACCATATCAGTATGTTTTTAGAAGATGAAGAGAAAACCACGTTTATCATGCCATTTGGTGTATTTTGCTATGTCAAGATGCCATTCGGCTTGAAAAATGCTGGTTTGACTTTTCAACGTTTGATGCAATTGAACTTTATATATCAAATGGGTCAAAACTTCGAAGCCTATGTTGATGATTTGGTCATAAAAAACGTCAAACAACTTAATCACATTTAAGACTTGCAGAAGACCTTTAATAATCTTAGAAAGCATTGTTTGAAGCTCAACCCCAAGAAGTGTGTGCTTGGAGTCTCCTCAAGAAAATTGCTCGAATTCCTTGTTTCAGTAAGAGGCATCAAAGCAGATCCTGGGAAGATCAAGGATATCAAATAGATGTGCCCTCCAACCATGAAGAAGGAAGTCCAAAAACTCACCAGGTGCATGGTGGCTCTAAGTCATTTCATCGCGCGTCTGGGAGAGAAAGGCCTTCTTTTCTTTAAGATTCTAAGGAAACACGAGGGTTTCGAGTGGTCGAAAGAGGCCAATGATGCTTTCGAGGATGGCAAGAGATATCTTACAAGTGCTCCTGTCCTGGTTTCTCTGAAACTAGGCAAGACACTCTTAGTGTATCTCTCCACCACGCCATAGGCAGTAAGTGTTGTATTGGTCGCAGAGCGCGAGGGCATCCAATGACCAGTATACTATGTAAGTGAAGTTTTACACGGTTTTAAGGAGTGCTACCCTTAGGTCCAAAAACTTCTCTATGCCCTCCTCATGTCTTCAAGGAAGTTGAGCCATTATTTTTGGGAGCACAAAATTATTGTACCGTCTGAGTTTCCCTTAGAAGAGGACCTCCAGAATAGAGAAACAGTGGGGCGCGTGGCAAAATGGTTGGTAGAACTTGGGGAGTTTGACCTCTATTTCTTGTCCTGAACGACCATTAAATCCCAGATCTTGGCAGACTTTATCGCCAAATGAACAAACCCTAAACCTGTTCAGGATCTCCAACAGTATGATTCCCACGACCAGTGGACAATGTGTTTTGATGGGTCACTTATGCTAAGTGGCTTGGGGCTGGGGTGGTCCTGGAATCTCCTGAGAGAGAGACCTTAAAGTATGTCATTCAATTACTCTTTTCTTCCACTAACAACATGGCTAAGTATGAAGGCTTGTTGGCTAGCATACGAGCTGCTAAAGCTCTCGGGATTCGTTGACAACTCGTGAGAGGAGACTCTCAACTAGTCACAAATTAGGTCAGCAAAGAGTATCAATGCTTGAGTTTGACCATGTCTCAGTACATGTCGGAAGCCCAGAAGCTCGAGAAGCATTTTTTATTTTGAGTTACAGTATATCCCTCAGAAGGATAATTTTCTCACAGACCAGTTGGCTCGAATAGCTTCTTCCCGCTCACAAGTACCACCAGGAGTCTTCTTGGAGTAACTCCAGAAGTCGTCTCTGGTTGAAGCATCGGAGATAACTCCTAAAGACACAACATCTCTAGATTATGAAGAGACGTGGATGGCTCCCATCTACAACTACCTTCAAAAGGGTTCAATACCTGATGATGATCTCGAAGCAGATTGTCTATCCCATAAGGCCATAATGTATACTTTGGTCGAGGGTGTACTCCATAAACAGAATACGCAAGGGATTCTCATGCGATGTATATCACAGCAAGAGGGGGTACAAGTCCTTAATGACATTCATGGGGGCATCTGTGAAGCGCATGCTTCTTATAGAATGTTGGTCTGTAAAGCCTTTTGACAAGGTTTCTACTGGCCAACAGCCCTCAATGATGCCAAGGATCTGATTAGGAAATATGTACAATGTCAGTTCCACAACTGGTAAATACACCAACCAGTTTAGGCTCTCCAAACAATTCCTCTATCTCGGCCTTTTGCGACTTGGGGTCTCAATATCCCAAAGTAATTCCCAAGAGCGTTGGGGGGCTTCGAATTCCTATTTGTAGCTATTGACACATTCATGAAATGGATCGAAGACGAACCTGTGACTGGGATAACAACGGAGGCTGCAAAAAGGTTCATCATGAGAAGCGTAATTACTCGATTTGGAGCTCCAAGTCAGATAATTACATACAATGAGCAGTAAGGCAGTTGAGCATGCGAATGGCCAAATAATGCAAGGAATTATGGCCCGAGTCTTTGACCAGCTTGTAAAGTGCTCGGGAGTTGGGTACAAGAATTACCTTCTGTGTTATGGGCAATTCGCACGACTCCTAGTCGGGTGATAGGAGAAACTCCATTTTTTCCTAGTTTTTGGAGCTGAAGCCATGCTTCCTTTAGAACTAAAGATCATGTCGACAAGGGTCGAGAACTTCAACGACTCCAACCAGGAGTGGATTCGAGCGGATGACAACAACCTGCTCGAAGAGAAGAGGAATCAAGCCTTAATCCAATCAACAGTCTATCAACAAGCCATGTATAAGTACTACGATCGTAAGGTCCAGCCTTGCTGTAGGTGACTTGGTATTGAGAAAAATCTAATCCCAGTCTAATCGGAATAAGCTTTCCCCCAAGTGGGAAGGTCCTTACACTGTGGTCAAAGTCATCCGTCTAGGCTCCATATGACTTGCTACGGAAGATAGCTAGGTTCTCTCAAACTCTTGGAATATTAACCAATTATGCAAATTCTATCTTTTTCAATAAAGTTTTTAGTTTTTTCAAATCTTTACTGTTGTATTTTCAATAGAGCTTCTTTTATATTTGTTCGACCACTCCTAGCACATCCAATTCATTTAACTAGTTGGAGAGGGGGACACCACTAGTCGAAGTCTTTCCTCTCTGCATGTGGTCCTGCCCACTAGAAGGAGCTTCCTAGTGTCAACTCATTTCTAACTCTTGCTATCAGCATAAAATGATTGTGCTGTCTACAAAAACATTGAACGAATATATGAGAAGGAAATCCAAGTGTTTATCCTATTATCATTTATCTTCGATCTCATTCACCTAGTCGAAGGGAAGTAACATCACCTAGTTGAAGCCTTTCCTTTCTGCCCACTAGAAGGAACTTCCTAGCATCGACTTGTTCTTCCTCTTTGCTGCCAGTACATGTGATCAAATTTGATAACGATGGTCAGATGAACCACTATGCTCTCTGCATACTTTGCTTAGTACTATTCGCTTTGTTTATCTGTATAAACTAAGTAAATAGTTGGAGGCTAGGATAGAGTTATCAGCATAACTTTATTTTTTAGTCAAAAATTTGTTCTCTTCATTTTCTTTTTCATCATATGAGTACTAATTGCTCTACGAGATGAATTGCAGGAAAAGAAAGAAGCTTTTTCATCTTCCAAAGGTAAGTCTTTCATTTAGTAGGTCTTTACAAATCACTATTTACAAATCACTCTGAAGAAGGAGAGCCAAGTTATATTTCTTTGGTAATCTTTTGTCCAGTTGGCTCTAGTTCATCGATCAGGCGGGCCACTTCTTCCAAAGAGCGGTTGAAGTCATCCTCGATTGGATGCAGGTTGAGGTTCTAATCAGATGCCTTGAGTTTTGCCAAGACATACCTTACAGCACCCCTGACCATATCCCAAATCAACTCCACCTGGTCAGACTTTAGAGTCAACATGTGCTTCTTCAAAGCCTTGACTTGTAGTTCGGTCATACTCACATGGGCAACAATGGTGTCCTTGGAAGGACTCACCTTCTCTGCACCAAACCCACCGAGTAAATCATTGAGAAGTGCATCATTGTCTTGAAGGATTGCCTTCATTGACTTGGTCTCCTCTTGGCTATGAGTCGCAACTTTAGAAAGATGCTTCATTTCGACCATAGCCTCTGCAAAAGAGTCAATGGTGGTCAAGATGATACTCATCAAGAGACTTGTTTGAAGAAACGGTCGAAGGTAAAGTTTTTTCTTACGTGATAGTTGAGTATCGAGTAGCCTTATTCTCTCATCTTTCTCTTTGTTGATATGAGTAAGTTCAATGATCACTTTGGCTTTCTCTTCGACCCTAGTGCGAAATTTCTCGATTCAGTCTCTTTTTCTGCTAAGGGAAAATGATTAAAGGAAGGCAAGAAAGATATATAAATGAACAGTCTTATGATTTGGAACTTACTGTTTATTTTCTCCTGTAAAGCCTTGACTGCAGAGTTAGCCCTCACAAGGTTTATTAATAACTCAGCATTCTCCATCTTTAACCTCTGTGAATTGGCTTTCTCATTTTCGATCGCAGTAACCAAAAATTCTGCGTTGAGCTTGGACCTGCAAGTATTAAAAGCAAACATGAAAGGCTGGACAAATGGTCAAAACACAGTTTGACTACCTAAGCCAGTAACTTACGATGCCGCTACCTTCTTGGAGAGATTGACATTCTCTTGTCAAAGAAGCGTAAGTTGTCTGTGGTACTCAGCTATAGTAGCCATGTCTTTTAACGCTCTCTAATCAAAGAAGGATAGTAAGAAATAAGAAGAAACAAGTGCGAATATTCAAGTGCTCGATACTTACATTCAAACTCCTACGTGCAAACTTAGAGAGAAACAATCAAGAATCTTCAAGCTGA
The DNA here is from genome assembly GCA_017311315.1 of Dendrocalamus latiflorus. NCBI lineage: Eukaryota > Viridiplantae > Streptophyta > Magnoliopsida > Poales > Poaceae > Dendrocalamus > Dendrocalamus latiflorus. The sequence continues at coordinate 41,246,989 of CM029652.1, read as the reverse complement.
TTGAGTTGTTCGACCCTTCTCCACCACACCTTTTTGAGATGCTCGTCGTCAAAAATGTTTCCTTTGTCAGGAAGGTCTTTGGTGCGTGGGACTTGGATCGAAGCTCGATCAGAAGAAGATCTCTCTACAAATACAGGGTTAAAAAAATACAGAGAAGAAGTTAGATTGTTCTTCTTCTCCAGCTATACATCTTCGAAAACGAATAGGAATATCCTCGATGACTTCCTCTTCGGCACGACAATTGAAAAGATTTCCAATCCCTCGATCAGCTTCAGCAGCAACCACTGTTGCTATGGTGGTCGTTCGCTCAACCACCTTCTCCACCGCATCTACGATCGCGGGCCGAGCCACGGGGGGCTTCTCGGTGGAAGTTTCCTTAGGTAGTGGAGAGGTTGAGCTAGAATTGTGGAAAGTGAGTCAGCATTCGAGGAGAAATAAAGGTAAAATACAGTATTTATACTTGTATTTTCATACCTTGGCATCATAACCTTAAGTGTGAATTTAGAAGAAACCCTTCTAGAGAGTAGTTTTTTGACTTCTTCTCTTCAATCACATTTGGTCATGGAGAAATGAGGACTTCTTCGACCACGTCTGGTCAAAAGTCATGTGCACCTTTGACTACATCTAATTGATGGTTTAGAGCAAGAGCTGCTGCTTCTTCTCCTACCTACCCCCTAATGGTCGGTGCCAGTTTCGACCACCGGGGTGACCTCCTTTTTGATCATAGGATCAGCTGCCATGACAGTCTCCTTCACAAAAGATATGAAATCCTTCCAATTTCCCTTTTTGAGTCGCTTGATAAAGCCTTGAGATGCGCTTACTGTATAAGTTTCACTATCATAATAGAAAGGTACCTTAATTTTAGGAGACTATTGCTCCAGTACGGCTGCCCCTATTTCACTCGCGGAACTCATGTCCGTAGTGAACTGTTGAATAGAGGCATTCGGAGCAGCTAGAGGAAAAACGGCAAGGGGGATAATAGCACTTGTGCTCCCCCTGTCCTTATTGACTATCTTAACGAGTTGCGTCTTTTGGCCGGATGAGCCTTGGCTTTCTTTACTTCTCTGACCACCATCAATTCGACCCCTTAGTCGTCTTGATGGTAGTTTATGCCTACACTCTGCGAAAGAGAAAAATGATACTTAGTCACTCCCTACGACTATGTAAGCCTGAAGTAAAAATCAATTCTTTGATTACCTTTAGGCACTTTTCTTTCTCTTTGGCGGATACGGCCACTAGAATACGAGGGGTCTCCACCTCAAGCGATGGAGCCTTCTTGCACATAGCCTTAACTTGGGAGTTGATTTCTTTCAACTCGAGATCTATTCATTCAAACATGATAATCGATAAACAATACTAAAAATAATAAAAAATAATAATTTTATTACACAAGTTCGAGTATTGTTTATCATTATCGTAGTTTCTGGTTGGGTCCGAGATCCTCGAGTACATCCACATAGGATGTGCTTGTCGCTTCAAAGGGCTGATGCGACGTGTGATGAAGTCTTTCACCACATGCCAGCCCGTGAGCCCCTTGTCCCTCAGCTCTTTAATGGCTGAGATGTAGGGGGCTATTCTCGTAAGATATTTGGGAGCCAAATTCCAAAGGCTATTCTTCTCTACAGCCTTCCCCAGAAAGAAATGATGTCTTCACTTGTCATCTTCCAGTAAAACCATTTCTTCTTCCAACTCAGCCATGAGGACTGAATGAACATGGGGATGTAAAGCTCCATCTTTCCATCATGGAGTTTCATACCACTGCTCCCGGCGATCCTAGTTTGCAAGCTCATTTCATAGTAATACGAAAGAGCTCCAGATCTAGCAGGATACCTAGATACGCCTCACATAGATACATGAAGACGCTGAGCATCGTGATCGAATTGGGAACCAAGTTCACCAATTCGACCTCAAAATCCTCGAGTATGACTGTAAGGAAGGGGTGAGCAGGGAGACGAAGAACACACTCATGGTAAGCCTGAAATACTAGAATTTCTCTAATCTACTCCGACGGCCAATGCTACCCAGTGGCTTAATCCATCTGATGTATTACTACGATGGGATCTTCTTAGCAACCTCCAGTGCCTTCAATTTGGCATTGTCCATCTCCGACACGGCCCAAGTAGGTGAAAGTGTCATCATTTTCTCGGGTGATTGGAATGGATTTGGGCGAGATTGGGGGAAGAGAAAGAATTGGTCGGCGGTGGAAAGTTTGATTAGGTTGGAATGGATGGGGAAGTAGGGAACTACAAATTTAGTTTTTATAAATTTACGTGTCGGTTACCCATCTCGAGAACAAAGCGGTTATCACGGGAACCGAATGGTTGTCTTGAGAACCAATTCAATGGACAGATCGATGGAAATCGATTGCAATTCCCCTGTCTGATGTCTGTCTGTCTTCTCAACTCAAGCGAAATTACCCTATTGACCAAGCCTATTTCTGGTCGATAAAGGTCGAAAAGGTTTCGCTTTCGACCATTTTTCATTTATGACATCTCTTTTTCAAGTAAGTTATTCTCACTTGAAGTTGGGGGCTAGATGACAAGGATATAATAATCCTCTAATTAGTGCATCATTATATTATTTGAATATACCCTTTATCAATAAAGGGGAGATTCTACATGATAGTTGTAAGTCTTACTACAACTACTCCTTGGTCGTATGTCTATTTACGACCACATAGTTGTAAGTCTTACTATGACTACTCCTTGGTCATAAGTCTCTGTATGACCACATAGTCGTAAGTCTTACTGTGACTACTCCTTGGTTGTAAGTCTGTCTACGACCACATGGTCGTAAGTCTTACTGTGACTACTCCTCGATCGTAAGTCTCTCTACGACCACATAGTTGTAAGTCTTACTGTGACTACTCGATGGTCGTGAGTCTCTCTACGACCACATAGTCGTAAGTCTTACTGTGACTACAACTTGGTCGTAAGTCAGTCTACGACCACATAGTCGTAAGTCTTACTATGACTACTCCTTGGTCGTAAGTTTGTCTATGACCATATAGTCATAAGTCTTACTACGACTACTCGATAGCCGTAAGTTAATCTATGACCACATAGTCGTAAGTCTTACTGTGACTATTCTATGGTCGTGAGTCTCTCTACGACTACATATTTGTAAATCTTACTGCGACTACTTCTTGGTCGTAAGACTCTCTATGACCATATATTCGTAAGATATCGTATGACCTGGTCGTAGACTTTCCTACGAGTAGCCTATCTAGTGCCTCGTAGAGTCTCCTAATAGGACGGTTAGAACGTGCGCTTATCTTTAATAACCTCACATGATCACTCTCTGACAACAACCGTTGTATGACGAATCACCCTCATATCTCTCTGACAATAACTTCCAATTGACGGTTATCATCTGAACAGTTGGGACGTCTTATGGTGATAGACAATTGATGTCATTTGGTCAACTATATAAAGGATTGTGTCGGAGGAAGAGAGGGAGGGAGATCCAATCAAGAGATAGTGTAAGGCATTTCTCGTTAGACATTTTGTAATTGTCCTTTCTGAGCAATAGCAACACAGGACATAAGGTTATTATTCTCCCAGGACAAGGCTCGAACCTATATAAAAATTCCCATGTTTTCCTTCTGCATTACCAGATCTTAGTGATAAGAGTTTTCCCCAAATCCAAATAAATTATATGTAAGATTGGTATTAAAACACCGACAAGCTCCTTGTCCATTCTCTCCGGGAGATCGACCCTGGTTATAACAAACCATGGGTTATCTTGGCCAAAGAGTCAAACTTCTTTGAGGTACCCCTCTGAACAAGGCTTGAGAGAGCACCTCGTTTGAAGGGACACATCCTTGGCTTGCCTAGGTGAAAGAGACAAGGGCTTTTCCTCCTTTGACTCCTTAAGTTTGAGCAGGTTGATGTTGTTGGAGTTAGTCACTGCTTTGTGGTATAGGTGGCAAGCCAAGTTTTGATCACCCTTCATGGAGATGACTCCTTGAGGGCCTGGTATCTTTAAGCATAGGTAGTTTTGATGAACTACTATGCAGAAGTGGTTAAGGGTTGCACTTCCCATGATAGCATTGAATGGGCATTCGATGTCAATGACATCAAATCTGATAGCTTCTATGTGATGATTTTACTGTGTTCTAAATATCATAAGGAGTTCGATCCTCCCAGGGGATTGAATAGATTTTCCCCGTATAAAGACGGTGAGGGGGCAATCGGATGGTAGCAGAATACCATGATGATAGCCCCCTGTGACTCCCACAGCTCATTGAGCGCACGTAGGTAGAGTATGTCTGTGGAGCTTCCCTTGTAGACGAGGATGCAAGAGACTTCACAATTGGATATTGCGGCAGTTACCAAGAGGGCATCATCATAGGGGAACCTCAAGCTTTTTGCATCCTTGGCTGTGAAGCTAAGGGGAATGCTTGCCCATTTGGGAGGGGTTCTTTGAAGGGCCACCCTTACGACGTTGACTTCTCAAGCGTACTACATCTGTTGGCACTTTGACCCATGCCTGGAGGCCGAGCCCCCATTATGATGTTTACTTGTCTTTGTGGTGCTTGGAAGGGGAGTTTTTGCTCGGCATCTTGTATGTGCCCCTTGGTGGTGGATCATCATGGGCCGGTGCTGGGGGTGGTGGGATTCTTTTAAGGGGCATCTGTTGGACCGAAATGGCGACAGAGGGGGGGGGGTGAATGTCGACTTTAAAAACGACCCCCAAAAGTACCCACTTAAAACTTTCTTCGATAGCAATTGATGCTATGAAGAAATAAGATGAAAGTTCACCGAAAACCGAAACATCAAATCATAAGACAAGGAGGCAGACTAGAGAAAGCAGATCGGTAAAGAAACTGCAGTAAAATATTACCACGGCAGAGAAACAGCTTAAAACAATGCCACGGCAAGACGCTGCAGTCACGGCACGAAAACAGCAGAAAATGACTGCCACGGCAAAGGAAATGCTGAAATTGCTGCCACGGCAAAAGGAAATGCTGAATCTGCTGCAACGGCAAAAGAAATGCAGAATCTACTGCCACGGCAAAAGAAATGCTAACATTGCTGCCACGGCAAAAGAAAATGTTGAATCTGCTGTCACGGCAAAAGGAAATGCTGAACCTGCTGCCACGGCAAAGGGCTGCATGCTGCAAGAGAACAGCTCCAAACCAACAAGCATCCGAAAATAAAGGACTGCACCTTGTCCTTAACAAAGCTAGCTGCTGAAAATGGCAGAACTACTTTGGAGAAAAAATGCAAAAGAAAGCAAACCAAGAGGGATGCAATCAAGTGTTGCACTGCTAGTTTCTTTGCTGCCTAGAGACACAAGAGTTTCAGCAAGCTGCATATTACAAAAAGAAGGAACCGAAAGCTCTGTTGGCTGAAATGTTTCTTGCTGTCAAGAGCTGTCTGCTAGCAGGAGAGAACAAGTAGAAGGAGAAAACAAAACTAGACTTCATGAACCAAGAAACGCAGAGAAGAAATGAGAACTGAATGCAAGCTGAAAAGAAGGGAAAAACACAATACAAGAAAAACAAGAATAGCTCATGAGCAGGAACAATTCAACCACATGTACCCTTAAATAGATACGGAGACATACATGATTACATGCGTTTGTTGTCTACAACCCTCACATCTCATGCAAACAAGGAGAGACACAACCAAGGAACTCTCATGCCAACTCTCTCTCTCAACTCACATCAGAACACAAGGGGAGAGGCTCACACATAGAGAGCAACCACATAAAACCCTAATTTTCACACACCTCTCTCAATTTCAGCACTAGAGAGCATCTCTCTATTTATAGCCTCCATAATGGGTTCACACCATGCTTTACCCATTAAGCCTCCACCAACTCAATGCTTTATCCAAACCCGCTTCCTTTTGTGCAGCTTTGCGCTTTTACCAAAACGCCCCTCGCGCACCTTCCAGGAAGCTTCCTCATTCCTTGCCCTCCAAGCCACGCAGCTACCTCGAGTCTCCGCCGTCTTCGGCACACCTCGGCCGTTCTGACCTCAGCACCGCCTGCGCCTAGTCCGGTCCTCCGTGCCTCGCCACGACTCCGCCTCGACGTCCTGCAGCCATCACAGACAAGAAACACATCACATAGCACCACTCGATACATGTAAGCATAAATAGCATCAAAGAATCATACTTAAGCATGAAAAAGCCAAAACCTGTCAAATCAACAGAAAATGCATCCTAATCACTTTGACCAGGTTTGACCAAGTCCGACCGAGCCCGATTGCACCACGCAACGTCACGGACCGAACCAACCAAATCAAACTCGACTTATCTAAACCGATGTCAATTACTCATCACACACATGGGATGACCTCCACATGGTCTCTCAATCTCCCCCTTGATAAGTATATTGACAAACTCAGAAAAAAGCGCAAAGTTGAGTTTGAAATGCAAGAAAGAAGTCAAACATGGTCCAAGGAAGGAAAAATGACCATGTCGACACAAGGAGCACAAGAAAGAGTAAGTTTTCCTCAAAGCTCCCAAAATGGCTTATGGCTTTTTCTACCACTATTTTCTCCCTTTTAGCAATAACACATCAAGGATGCAAGGAAGAGAACAAGTCATGAAAATTGATGAAATGGCTGAAGTTTGATTATTCTAAGCATTTAGAGCCATGAGAATTATCCAAGATGACCATTAAGTATTACATCAAGCCATAACTCAATAGAATGCTATCTAGATCATGACAGGATATATATAAGCCAGCTAAACCAAATAGATGACAATCTGAAATTTAGTGCAATTTGTGAACATGTCAAGTCATCCATCAAAGTCTAGCTAGAGGTATCCAAGGATGATGCAAACCATGTCAATAAGCTAAGCGGAACCAAGAAGCTATTATTGAGTCATATTAGAGTGCTACAAGCTCAAGAGTGAAACATTTGTTTAAGTACTTGGTTCTTTTTGTAGCTTAAGCAAAATGAGCACAAATGACATATTTTCTTTTGAAACTTATGGTCGTTTTCAACCAATATTTTTGTTTAGTCATGTGCTAGATCTCAAGCCTTATGCGATCACTCCAAGCAAGAAGCTTAAGGAGATGATCTTGGTCATCCAAAACTCCCTCTGAGTTCATGCCTTGTGCAATGGCAAGCCATCTCATGGGAAAGAATTGGTGAGATCAGTTTTTTCGCACAAAAGAGATCTTTTTTGCTTTTTAACATGTTGTACTAACTCATACTGCATCAAGAGACTAAAATAGCTCAATCTAAAGCTCAATAGAGATTCAACGCTCAACTCAGCCTATTTGACATGGCATGAATCATAAAAGGATAACTAGAGTAAGACTAGTCTCGAGAATTTTCATGACAAGTTTTAATTCAAGTTGAGCAATTTTAATTAACTCATCATGGCAAAAGCTAGCCTACACATATGAAGTCATGATCAATCTAGCAATGAAGCACAAATCATGGCAGGATGTAAAGCGATGTAAACATGTCATGAAAGGATAATAATCAAGGCTCAATGTAGTTATATTACAATGTGAAATGCTAAAATGCAAGAAAATTCAGCTTCCCCTCACCATGAGATGCAACTTTTAGTTCAAGTTGAGTTATGTTAATATTAAGCTCCAGAAGCTCCCAAATGAACTCCCCCTGAACCAAAGCAATAAAATCGAGAAGCTGGCAAAGAAAACCAAACAGGCAATCCTTAAAGCATAGATAAGATAGAGAGGATACTATGGCTCAGACTGACTCTCATCTACCCCATATGACTCTAGGACTATCAACTGATCATCTAACTTACTAAAGAGCAAACACGTACCCTGTCTACCCGAGGGTGGCCCGACCCTCGCTAGAACCTATAAGCAGTGAGTGAGCTCAACCTAGTGAGAAGAGAAACAGCTAATAAGCAGCATTCTAGAATCACAAGATAAGAGTAAGAAGTCTGAACAACTAGACGATAGAAGCACTCTAATCTATGCTAGAAGGACTAAACCCAATGCACCCGAATGCAATGCAGTAGAATGGAGTAAGAGCATAATCAATATGATAAAGCAGTAACGCACAAAGCTCCCCCTCACAACAGTCCATAAGGACAAACCACCCCCAAACTCTCCCCGCAGAGCTGAAAACCTAGAGCTATCCAATGGCTTGGTAAAGATATCGGCTATCTGGTGGTCACTCTCCACAAACTGGAGCACAATGTCACCCTTCTCTACATGATCTCGAAGGAAGTGATATCGAATATCAATATGCTTGGTCCGAGAATGTTGCACTGGGTTCTTAGCAATGTTAATCGCAGAAGTGTTATCACAAAAGAGTGTAACACTGTCGATAACACCGCAGGGTCGGACCATCCAGAGCACCTGGCTACAGCAACTGGCTGCAGCAACGTACTCGGCCTCTGCGGTGGACTGTGCAACACCGGACTACTTCCTCGAAGACCAGGAAACGAGAGAAGTGCCAATGAACTGGCAGGTGCCCGAAGTGCTCTTCCTATCTATCCTACAGCCAGCAAAGTCTGCATCCGAATAGGCTCTCAAGGAAAGACAGGACGAGAAAGAGTACCAGATACCATAGTCAATGGTAGCTCGAAGGTACCGAAGAATGCGCTTCACCGCCTGATGGTGAGATACGCGAGGAGAAGCCTGAAATATGGCACAGAGACACACAGCGAAGTGTATGTCCGGTCTCGAGGCAGTGAGGTACAAGAGGGAGCCGATCATACTACGATACTCCTTCTGATCAACAGGCTCGCCGTCCTCATCTGGGTCGAGTGAAGCTGATGTAACCATCGGAGTGGACTCTGGCTTACCATCACTCATATCGAAGCGCTTCAGGAGGTCTCGAGTGTACTTGCCCTGATGCAAGAAAGCACCCTCCCGATTCTACTTGATTTGGAAGCCAAGGAAGAAGCTTAACTCGCCCATCATGCTCATCTCAAACTCTGAGCTCATGACATCGGAAAACTGGGAAATGAGAGCATGCGAGGTGCCGCCAAAGATGATGTCGTCCACATAAATCTGGACGAGCAGAAGATCAGTGCCATGCCGACGAATGAACAAGGTCTTGTCTAGTTTACCCATCCCAAACCCATGACTCAACAAGTAAGACTTAAGCCTCTCATACCAAGCTCTAGGGGCCTGCTTAAGTCCATAGAGTGCTTTGGAAAGCTTGAAGACATGGTTTGAGTATTTGGGGTTCTCAAAACCTGGAGGCTGTCTCACATAGACTTCTTTCTCAATAAAGCCATTGAGGAAGGCACTCTTGACGTCCATCTGGTAAAGCTTGAAACCCTTAGAAGCTGCAAAGGCAAGCAAGATTCTAATGGCCTCAAGTCTAGCTACAGGGGCAAAGGTCTCCTCGAAATCTAGACCCTCAACCTGAAAAAACCCCTGAGCTACCAGTCTAGCCTTGTTTCGAACAACTACCCACATCCTCACTCTGCTTGTTCTTGAACACCCACTTGGTCCCAATGACATTGTGACCACGAGGAGGCTCAACAAACGACCAGACCTTGTTTCTCTCGAAATTCTCTAGTGTCACATCCCAAAATTTGGCTTTTTGAAAAATTTAAATTCAAATTAATTATTTTAAGGTAATTGGATTTTACTTGGCTTTTATTTGCCTTTCTGGATTTTTCTGGAATTTAAAAACTATTTTTAGAGCTTAAAAAGTAATTCAAAATATGAAAATTAAATATCAACAGTAGTTGGAAATAATTTGATTTAGTCCAAAATATGTCCAGGAGCTTCTGTGAATTTTTCTGGAATTTTTGGAGGTATTTTCATATTTTTCTGAGGCCTAAATAATTTTCTAGCCTTTTCTGAAAATCTAAATCAAATTCTGAAAATAAAATCCCTCTTTTTTTTTTCCTCCGGCCGACGCGTGGACGGCCCAGATCCGCCCACGTCGCCGCTCGGCCGATCCCGGCCGCACTTCCCTCTCCCTCGCTGTCCAGCGGGCCCGGCCCGTCAGCCGGCGGCCCCGCCTTCCCCTCCTCCGCGCCCGACGCGTGGACGACTCGGATGAGCCGCGTCCCCGCCGCCCTCCCACTTAACTCGTCCCCGCCGCCCGATCCGCCCTCGGGCCACGCGGCTGCCATCCACACCCCGCTCCCTCATCTCTCTGACCCGCGGGCCCCGCCCGTCAGTGTCACGCGCCTCCGCTCCCGCTGCCACCCCGGCCCCGCACGTCAGAGCCGTCGTCTCCCCCGCGGAGACGCCTTCCTTTCTCTCCTCCCCTTTCCTTTCTTGCGCCGGCGACCGATTCCCCCGAGGATCCCTTCCTTCCTTCCTCGGCCCCCTCCGGTTTTGGAAACCCCGAGCGCCGCCGCGACCGAATCCCTTTAATCCCGTGCTTCCCTTCCTTCTCCGCCTCCCCTCTTTCCTTTCCCTCGCCTCCCCTTCCTTTTTCCGGCCGACCACCCCGGCGAGCAATTGCCGCGCCCCTGCTCCCCCTCCGCCCCTATAAATACCCCCTCGACTTCGCCTCCTCCCGCACCACCTCCCAGAGCGCTCCACCACATCCCCCCCGAGCCTCGAGCGCCGTCGCACCGAGAAGTTCCCGTGCGCGCCCGGTAAGTCGCCGGCGAGCAATCGCCGCCGCCTCGGTGACCCCCGGAGCCCGCCGTCGCCACCCCGAGCATCCTCGCGCCCGGGCGATCCTCCCCGACACCTCGGCCGCCCCTCCCCGTCACCGGAGCGCCGTCGCACCAGGAGACCCGAGCCGCGCCGACGCCTTCTTCGCCGCCGGCCATCTCCGCTCACCCCCGAGCCTCGCCGACCCCTCCAACCGAAGCTCCTCTGCTCCGGGATTGCATTTCACGCATCGCCCGAACGACTCCGGCCTCCCCTCGCCGCCGGCAGCCTCGCCCCCGACCATCTCTGCCCGGCCCCGAAGGTATCCCTCAAAAGGATTGGCTGCCCTATATGGGTAGGCAACGCCTCCCCGCTCACTTGGTTATCACCGCTCGCTCGTAACTCCCCGGCGCGCGTTCGAGTCCTCGGCTCCGCGCGCTGGGTTGAGTTTTTCGTTTATTTTCCGCGCTGACAAGTGGGTCCCACCCGTCAGCGGCCGCCAGTCGGTGCGGGCCACTGCCGCCTGGGCCCCACCTCTCTGTGCTATCTCTGACAAGTGGGCCCGGAGTCCAGTGGGTCCCACATGTCAGTGACAGCCAGTGGTTACTGTTCAGTGGGCCCCACCTGTCAGTCTCTCAAAATAAAAATAGAAATTAAAATTTAATTCTCCAGTGGGTCCCACCTGTCAGAAATTTCCGAATTTCTTGATTTATCCAAATCTGAGATTTTCAAATGAGCATAACTTTCTCATTTTAACTCCAATTCCAGCCATTCAAATTTCTAAATTCATCTAAAATCATAATCTATCCAACTATGGCCTCTGTTGAATTTTTGGATCTTATTTGAATTTTCTTTTGTATTTATTTGTTTTGTTGCTTCGTCTTTCCTCGCGTAGATTCCAACGTTGTCGACGATCCCTCTTCACAGCAGCAAGAAGACCCAGAAACCCTGCAAGAAGGCAAGTCTCCTTTGATCATCTTGAACCTATGCTTTTAAAATGTTTTTAAAATACTTTAAATTATGTGCATTGCTATTTACCTAAAGTCACTAGTTCAAATCTTTAGGAACTACTTATTCCAACTTGCTATGCCCTCCATTGAAATTGAATGCCATGTACCCTTGTCACCCTAGAACTTCCTTTGTCTCAATAATGAGATTAATATTAATCTTTGTGAATATTAGAATGGTAGTATAATGCTTAGTCATGCTATCTAATATCCTTTGGAAAATCTTGAAAATGGGAAATTATGGTTTATTATTAAATCCTTGTGTTTGAAAGTGAAGTGGCAATTGGAGTTGTCACTGCGATTTTAAAATAAAATAAAAATGTGAAAGTTGGTTTAGATTAGGGTGGATGGTTGTTTGGGTTGGTGCAGTAAGCACGAGAACTTGTTAAGTGTATGTTCCACCCTAGTCAATTAAGGACTGACGCTTGTGTTTGTCCAAACTGAGCATTAACCGTACAACCACAAGTCTATATGGGTACGACCTAGCTAACTAACCTATAAAGGTGTAGTTTAGATATCACCAGTGGTGTATTGAGTGCCAGGGTGTACTGGTTACTCATAGTGAGGGACAGGGTTTACTGTACTCATATGGCGCAAGAGGGGGCTTCAGATTGGGCGGATTTAACCCTTCTGCGGTGAAACCTCAGCGGGTGGTCTCTAGCTATACTGGAGTAGGTGAAAGGCTTTGTGATATTTTATCTGGGTCTCATGCCAAAGGAAGCATGTTGACTATTAAGATAATTTATCTCTTGTGGGTAAAGTTGTACAACCTCTGCAGAGTGTAAAACTATTCGAATAGCCGTGCCCACGGTCAAGGGCGGGCAAGGAATGCATTCACATGGTAGATTTCTGGCTTTGCCTTAAAAATCAAAAGTTTGTATTCCGAGGGTGGAGGGAACTCTCGGAAGGGAATCCTGGCGGATGGAGCCAGAGAGGGTGGATGGAACCCGCAGTTTAAAACTTGACCAATGGTAATTGGTTAGCTAGTGTTGGTAGTTGGAACCTTCACTAGAAAGTTAATTCTGTTAAAACATTTACTTCATTAAAATAATGCCTTCGAAAATAATTAGTAGTAATTGAATTTTAAAATGTTGCTTTGTGCAAAAGAACCATATGGCCTTCTTTGTTAAGCCTTGCATCTATGCATTTTTCCCAAGACTTGCGGAGTACTTTATGTACTCACATGCTACACTTAAAAATAACATCTCAGAGGAAGTTGAAGCTCAAGAAGGTGACTACGACTACTGCTTCGCTTGTGGCTGTGATGGATTCTTCCCGGAGGACTAGGTCGCGCTTCCCCAGTCAATTGCCTGTGGCGAATTGATGGGTCATCCTCGAGTTTTATTTGCTTCCGCTCTATTTCTTGTGTGCGAGGTCTTAAACCTCCTTTGTAATAATGAGACCCGGTGGTCAGTACTCTTAATTATTGTAATAAATCGTTGATGGTGATGTTTTCCATTCTGTTTGACTGTGTGCACTAGCTTTGATCTGGGACTAGTGCTGTAATACACAGAGGGTCCGGGTTTGATAATCCGGAGGCCCGACATCTAGCTCCTCATGCATGGCATTGACCTAAGACTCGTCAAAAAGTGCACGACACACATCCTTGGGCTCGAAGGAGACAACAAAGGCAGAATGAAGACAGAAAAGTGACGTGGCAGACTTTGAGCGTGTGACACGCTCAAAGAGGTCTCCAATAATCTGCTCGGAAGGATGAGCTTTCTGGATATGTCTAGGAGGTCCAGGATGAGATGAAGAAGTGACCTCTACCTCATGAGCTGATGAGGTAGGAACAGGGCCAACCAAATCAAACTCGACTTATCTAAACCGATGTCAATTACTCATCACATACATGGGATGACCTCCACATGGTCTCTCAGCATCGCCTCCTAGTTGCGAGATATGGTGGCACCACAATGTGACTCAGGGCTGCGATTGAGGAGTTTTGGCACTTCAACGGCATACTAGCGACACTTATTCATATCATGCCCGTTCCTTTTGTGGTAAGCACACCAGCGTCTATCTCCTTGGTTAAGGTTGTTCCTCCTCTCATTATGGTCTTCATTGGGGTGCCCCTTCTAATGGGCTTCATGCTTTAACTCATTTTTAGGTCCTCTAGCGGAATTTCCCCCCTCATTCCCACGGAGGGGTGCCAGTCATCATGAGGACTTTGGAATCGTGTCTCCCACCAGAGCAATCCCTCTAGTCCTTGTTCTTCTTCTTGAAGGACATTTTTGACTTCTTCCTAGGGGAATCACATCCATCTTATAGGTGAAACCCCATTTTGGCTAGGTTGTCTTCTTCTCCTTGGGGGTATTTCTCCACGACCTCAAAAAGTTCATGGGTCATTCTCTGGGGATCCCTTCCCAGTGCGCGGTTGAGCTCTCTTGGTGTTGGATTGAGGAGGTCGACTAGAGGGGGGTGAATAGGCAGTCTAAAAATTCTTCTCCAAATAATTATCAATTTCTGTTTGGCTCAACCAAGTATAAGATGTGGAATCTTAACTCAAATTGGTTTAGCACAAATATTGCCTAAATCAATTATGTTCACCTAAGTGCACCAACACTCTATGTCTATGTTAAGGATTGTAATCCTAGGATGACAAGCAATCAATTTAATTCTATGAATGTAAATTGCTTGAATGTAAATTGAGCACAAGAAAATAAACCATAATTGACATGGTTGCTTTTTACCATGGTGATTGGAGACTTGTCACTAGGATGCAGCAAACCTTACTCCAACCAGCCACAAGAGGGTTTATATACCTACACCATAAAAACTAGCCGATGGAAGCAAAACCTCTGAAAAAAATAAGATTTTTGAAAGTGCCATAGGTAAATAACCGGTACTTTCACTCCCCTCTATAATGGTCAGAAAACTAGCCATTGTAGGCAAATACGGTAGTTCCGACGTGCAAAGTCCAGTATTACCGATCATCAGAAGTACCGCAGCACTCGTGCGGAACTACCAATTTTCTCAAAGATGTGAGGACTCCACACAGGTGTCTCTCTGGAAAAAAATATACCACTACACAAGCTGGTCATTTTGAAACTCGGAAGTACCGCTCACACAGAGCCAGTAGTACCGCTCGCTAATCGGACCGCTCACACAGAGCCGATCAGACCACTCACACAGAGCTGGTCAAAAGTACCGATCATCGACTACATTGATCTCTAACCACGTTGGATGGTTTGATCACTTAGGTCTCTGACCACATTGTCCGGCTTGACCACACAGGTCTCCAGCTACATTGATCTTCGACCATGTTGGTCTTCGGCCATGTTGTCCGGATCGACTACACAGGTCTCCGACTACGCTGGTCTCCTATCACATTGGTTTCGACCACTCAAGTCTCGACCACATCAACCATGTCTATCTTCGATCACACATATCTCTGACCACTACATCGATCTTCGACCACGTTGTTTCAATCACGTCAGTTCGACCATGTCGATTTCAACCACACAGGTCTTGACCACATCGGTTTCGACCATAATGGTTCCGATCACACAGATCTCAACCACATTGGTTCTGACCACGCTGGTTTCGATCACACAGATCTTGACCACGTCTGTTTCGACCAAATTGGTTTCAACCACTTCGATCTTTGACTGCATCGATCTTCGACCACATAGGTCTTCCGACCACCAACAGAAGTGGTAGTTCTATAATTACAACACTAGTAGTTTTGACTAGCGGTAGTACTGCAGAATACACTACGGTAGTTTCGATTTCCCTGAGAAATACATATTCTTTAACAAATTTTGCAAAACATATTTGCAAACTACAGTATCATGGACACAAGAATTATCCATGATTCCTAACAAGTTGCAAAACACATTTGCACACTTTTAGAATCATGACACATAGATTATATATATGAGCTTCAATCATTTGTAAAACACATTTGTAAATATAAGCCTTATACTACAAAGAATGGAAATATGGACTTCAAACAATTACAAAACACATTTGCAGTGTATAGTCCCATGTTATAAAAATTCAACACATGAGCCACAACTATTTGCAAAATACATTCGCAAATACAAGACTCATGCCATGGAGAGTTAGAGCAAGTGATGTTGAGCTATCACACATGATGAGACTCAAGCTACTAGACATGACCTCTCTTAATAGTATGACAACCTATACTAGCAACCTGGTCTATCAACCAAACACCAATACCGGTAAAAGACTAAGAACATATTCTTAGCCCTAACTAGCCATACATTTGCATTGAGTCATACTCTTGACATGCATCAACTCATGATGCATCCTTTACTTCAACTCCATCAACACATGATGGATCTTTACTTGACTTGATGATCAACACATGATCATCTCCTCTTGGACATGCATCAACTCATGATACATCCACCACTTGACTTGATGATTTTCAACATATGAAGTCATCCCAACTCTTCCTCATTTGTGGAACCTAACCTATTCCTCCAACTCAGGAAAAATGTTAGTCCACAAAACAAATGTCATTAATTACCAAACTTTACCATTAACTCATAATAGAGAAACTAGATTCTACAATCTTCCCTTTTGGTAATTCATGACAATCTCACTAAATAATGAGATAAAATTCATTTGTGAGTATACATCATATACAAAACAATTGTATACTCTAAGATAAGCTTTTAAAAAGCAAAGTTTACTTATCCATTTATCATTAATCATTCAATCATTAACACATAATAGAAAAACTAGATGACAACTCGATTATGAGTATATATGAACTACACAAGCTATATATACTCAAGGGATATGATTCAAAGTAAAGATCCTTAATATGTGGAAATAGAACATGGATTAATA
The DNA here is from genome assembly GCA_017311315.1 of Dendrocalamus latiflorus. NCBI lineage: Eukaryota > Viridiplantae > Streptophyta > Magnoliopsida > Poales > Poaceae > Dendrocalamus > Dendrocalamus latiflorus. The sequence continues at coordinate 41,230,640 of CM029652.1, read as the reverse complement.
CTAATGAAACCACAAAACATAGAGTGAACTCCCCCTAGATGTGTGCATATAAGAATGTATTGTGAAAGCATATGCACATATTCAAGTTTGATTTATTTGGTGAAGTTCATTCTATATTTCATATTTGAGGAATGCTATAAGATAAAAATGTGATCTTGAATGCATACCTCTTATGTTTTTACCTTTTCATCCAAATGAGACTAAGCAATATCAAAATCAATAAATATATTAGTCTCATAATTGTATTTGTCGTTATCACCAAAACCAACTTAATAGAGCTTGCACTTACACCTGGGAGTAGCCCCTCCTTGCATGCATTGATGATAGTGGAGTCTGGGGCATCAGCCACTTGGCTTCGCACTTTAGGAAAGTGCTTAAGGAATTCTTTTGTGGATTCACCCTTCTGCTACTTGACAGTAAAGAGCTGATTGGGGAGCATGGGACGCTTATAGCTTTCTTGAAAGTTCACGCTGAATTCTTCCCGCAGTTAGTCCCAAGAGTAGATAAGCCTTTCTTCTGGTTCAAGAACCAAGAATGAGTTATCTTGGAGAGGAATAGTGAGAGACATTTATACATCTCTACCTCTTCACTTCCCCCAGTCTGAATCACTATGGAATATACTTTTAAGAACTGCATGGGGTCAGAGTCCCCATCATAAAGCTCGAGGTTGGACTGGCGGAACTTTGGTCAAAACAAAGTTTCGAAGATGTCTCAAGCAGGGGGGTTGCCGATATCTGGGATACCCCTTTCTCCTTGCATGTGAGGTGATGGTGATCGTGCAGCGCGGCAACAACATTGCTGAGGCTCCCCCAAGCTAGAAGAGCTAGATGTCCAGGGGTGGCGATGATGGTGCCTGCGTACCAGCAAGTTAGAGCGCTCATGTTGACCTGCTATTTGGTCTGACTGGGAGATCAGGGACTCAACCTCCATTTCTTTATTGCAGTGGTGACCACGCCCATCAATGGATCTGACTGGAGGCACAGGGACATGCCTAGTGCTCATAGAGTAAAGGCTCTTCTGACCGTCTCAGCCATAGTCCTCTTGACGTGAATTCCTTTGGCTTGGTGAGTGTGCTTGGGGCGCGATGGGTGGAATGGCCTGTTCGTCTAAAGGTGCTGAAGGGACTACCGAGGGGGGGACTATTTTTGTCCCTAGGGGCTCTCTAGTCACTCCTGGCCAGGTCGCACCTTGGAGGCAAAGCCTTGCATTGGCTGGTGGGAGCTAGTTTACCATCTCTGGATGTAGGCGAATTTGCTAGGTGGAGGAACTTGAAGAGGAGGCCCTAGAACTCCCATCCTTGGGGGTATGAGCTCAGGCCTCAGAGGTGAAGGCGATGGGATGAACTGTAGTGGAATGGGCTGAGTTCCTCCCCATCTGGAGCTTGGCGAGTGCAGTAGCCAATAAGGAGCCCCGTTCATCACCGCCGCATGGACGAGTGGATGGAGGTTGTAAGGATTTCCCCCTTGCCCTCCTCCAAGGACGAAAGCTCTACACGCGCCTGGGTCAGTGGCCACTTGAACTGAAGGTAGTGCTGGGAGCGGTAAGATGTGCTGAGGGCCGTCGGGAGGACGGTAAGCAACTATCATGTAGTCCACCACTTGCCTTGTGGTTGCCTCCTCCATTGCCTTACAATTAGTGGCATCGAGCACCCCAGAAACAATGGTTGGCCCTAGAGCTTCGATGACACCTTGAACTTCTTGTCTTTGGCCAGACCCACGTCAGTTGGTGCGAGGGAAGTGGATGTGCTTGGTAGCCCTGGGATACACAGGACATTGTCTGCCTCGGGCTGAACAACCCCAATCTCCAAAGGTAGCACGTGCCTCAGACTCCTCTGGAGAGTGGATGGGTTGTCCACGGGCTCCTTATGCTTTGGAGTTGGGGAGGCCTCATGGACTTTGAGTACTTCTTGGTAGGAGCCATAGCCTTTTATCGATCAATTACGATCCTCACAGACGGCGCCAATATTGTTGGTGTGAAAAACTGAACACTAGTGAGGGGGCGAATGTCGACAGTGTTACCAGTCGGTGTCCACAAGAGCGAAAGTGACACGAGGGTTTATACAGATTCAGGAGTTCGAGAGGACCGCCATGTTCCTGCCAGTGGTCTACGGGGGTTTCAAGAGTTCCTCCCAGAGGCACACTAGTTTAAATGCCTTCTTATATTCCTTATGATCTCAAGTTACAAATAAGATATACATGGGGTATTTATAGGCTCTTGGGCCTATACAAATGATGAAAGTACCTCTAGGTGAGGTAACTAGTCTATGAGAACAAGCGAGGGGTTTTACAGTCTTTTATAAGCATAACTGCATTTCTTCAATCTGTGTGTGACTTGTGTAGAGCGGGCCCATTAGTGTAGGGATGGATTATTTCTCCAACACTTGGTAAGAAATAAAATAGGAAAACCGTTAGATTAAATATGAAAAGTAAGATTTTATCGTGGATAACGAGCTGATTAGTAGCAATCATGTGTGAGAAGGCAGTTTTTTCTTGCAACAGCAAAAACAAAACGCTCTTTGTTAATTCTGTGTGATGGAAATCTCGGACTAAGCCTTAGGTTCAACCTGGGAAGCGAAATAAAAAGATAAGCGAAATTCATTTCAAATGTAACAGGGACAGAAAGAACTCCCGTGATGGCAGGTGACCTTTGGTCCCGGCACTGACGTGTGGTTGAAATGCTAACCCATCGACAAAAAGATAAGCGAAATTCATTTCAAATGTAACAGGGACAGATGTTATTGTAACAGTTCTCCATGATTTCGTAATGGCCAATATTCCCAGAGGAAAAAAAAGGTAACTTATGTACTATTCAAGTAGCCTGCTCATTTCAGTGCAATGTTGTATAATTAGACCACGTACGTGCTCTTTCTTGAACAAGCAGCAAAGGTCATGCGATTGGGTTTTGATTGGAAAAACAAGTGCGAGGTTTTTGGCAAAAATGGCAAACCAGCGACAGGCACTGCTTGCATTGTTGTAAACAGCATTCGCTTCATGGGAGTTATATTCCTTAATTTGTTCTCTTCATCATTACTATTGTCTATTTTGTCATGATTTTGGAAAATATTTACTTAATTTCGTAAGCTGGGAAAGTTTCCGACTTTGTTTAAGGAGATGAGTAGGCTAACTAACAATAAGGGCATGTACAACGCCGTCTTTTTCCCCGTCTCGGTGCAGTCATTCTTGCAAAAACACCCTCCGGTCGGCGGAGAGACGGGCGTCGCGTCGCCTCGCGAGACGACGGCGTTGTCCCATGCTCCGAGGCGGAAGCGACGGCGCAGCAGCGGTGTACGGCCTCGTCTCCAAGGAGTCGTCCCCGCGCTCGGATCCCGCGCTTCGAATGGAGATGTCGAAGGTTCATTGTGATTTCCATGCTCTGGTGATACTTTGACATGTTAGATTTTTTTTCACCTCGGACAATATTTTCTAGTGATCTGATCACCCATCTTGTGATTAAACTTGTACCTTGATATATCTGAAGCATTTGGAGTATCTAATTTTGGTGCAGTTCTGCTATGTCAAATAGGGAAAACCATACTTCTAGTCCCTCAAAATCAGTTCTGCAGTTCTACAGTTCTAATTTAATTGTTTGGAGAATGTTAAGCAGTATGAGATGTTGTTGGAGTGACTAGCAGTGCACAAGAATGATGTAATCGTACTATATTTTATTTGATTTATGAAAAAACTATTATATTATATTATATATATATATATATATTAATATATCATTTATATTGATGGTTCTAAAAGAATATTGTAATTATGTTCAGCTTATTTATGCTTAATCTGTTTTGTATCAAGAAGCAACACAATGGTATACAGGAATCATATTCATACTTGATCATGGCTATATGCATGCATTAAACAGTTTGCAGACAGTCAAATAGACGACCTATTGTACAAGCTGTCTGTTCAGTTGTCTGTGTGTGAAGTGGAAAGAACTTGCAGACAGTAACCCGTCTGTGGGTTGTACATGCCCTGAGCCATGGTGATCGGGCTCGCCATTTAAGGAGATTATCATGAGTTATTGTTCTCTACATGCTCTAATGATTGAAGTGTTAAGTGGGGGCAACATTACTAGATGTTTTCTCTCTTGAGAATTGCGACACATTGGATAGAAAGATGAACATGTGTCTAGATAGTGACTGCTGAGCTTTGCTCAAGAGTAAAGGAAAATTGAGGGTAGCGAACATTATGTAAGCACGGAAAAAGGGTGCCAGACTTGTATGCTTCTTCCATATATATTATAGAGTAAAGTTCATTACCGGTCTTTAAACTTTTTATGCTGTGTCATCTCGGTCCATAAACTTTTAAAGTATGTCATCCCGGTCCTTAAACTTTCAAAGTGTGGCAATATCCTATGTAGTTGTAGTAGTGAACTTTTTATGCTGTGTCATCCCGGTCCATAGACTTTCAAAAGAAATTGTCACACTTTGAAAGTTTAAGGACCGGGATGACATACTTTAAAAGTTTATGGACCGGGATGACACAGCATAAAAAGTTTAAGGACCGGTAATAGACTTTACTCTATATTATATAATGCGCAATATGTCCTTGTATGTAGCTAGCCAAATCAACAACCAGGTTATATGTACAACAAAATAGTAAATACATCATGCACCCGATTGTCTCTTCACCTGTATAACTTCTTGATATTGTAAGACATGGCATGAACTCCACATGCTGGAGTTGCAGCCAACTCAGCATATGCAAAAAAGAGGCGCGCAATGGCAAGCTAGGTTTTCCGGATACACCGAAATGGATACACGATATTTCGATACCGCGATATGACATTTCTCCAAAAACATGATACGGTGATATGTATTTATATATATGATAAAATTTAAATATGCAAAAATAACTGATTTCTTATTATAAATAGGCAGCTCAACCATATCATCACCACATTGTAACCAACTATTCCACCAACAAAGAGCAACCTACCAGCCCACTTGTATCAAATAATGCACCAATATACTGTTGTAAGTGCCAAGGGCATAATGGTAATTTCCCATTTGATAAAAGAAAAAAGAGAGAAGAAAATGGGCCCACCTGTCGGTGGGCCGAAGGGAAACAAAAGGGGAGGCCGATTCCTCCCCGTGACCTAGAGCGAGCGGAGTCTCTGGAAGGGGTGACGGCGGCGGCGGTCCAGGGGAGGCTGCACGGTGAAGGCGACGGGCTCGGCGGGTCGGTTGGCGGCCTGTTCTCCCGTGCGGCTCGTTCTCCCGTGCGACTCCTCCTCCCGTGCGGCTCGCATTTCCCTCTCCCGTGAGTTGCGCCGCTCCTCTTCTTCTAGGAAGACCCGGTCCTCAGATCCGGATGAGAGGTGAGGCTGCAGTGGTGATGCGTGAGACCCGGTCCCGGCCGTTGGTGGAGCCGCCGAGTGCTAATCCCCTCCCCTCTCTCTTGGCTATATATTGCGGCCGGTTCTTTGGTTGGGATAGAATAACAGTGAGCTTATTTCTCCCTTTTCTCTGAGTTTTGGCTTGTGGTGCTTGATTACTTTGATCCCCTGGTGCTCTCCGGTGAGGTGCTTGGCCTGCTCCTCCCTGTGCTTGTGCGGCAATCCTCTACCTAGACCCGCCGGTGTAAGCTGTACATCAGCGATTGGGCTTTGTATCTCCGTGCCTACTGCTCTTCCACGGTGGTGTGAGGGCAATAGGTTTTCTGGGACAGCACGCAAGCATGCCTAGCCCCTGTTCTTCTGGTGATTTCGAATATCACCGGTCTTGTGAGTGATTCTGTGATTTTTGTATGCAATCTGTGTGAGCTGTGCTAGTTTGTTGATTCTCTATATACTTCATCTGGCACTGGGAGACATAGATTGTTTGTGGGATGTAAAGATCGCTTTCCTAAACGGAGAGTTGGATGAGGAGATTTATATACAACAGCCTAAAGGATTTGTGGTTGAAGGGCAAGAAAGGAAAGTATGTCGATTGATTAAATCTTTGTATGGTCTAAAGCAAGCTCCTAAGCAATGGCATGAGAAATTCGATAGTACGATGACGTCGGTCGACTTTTGTGTAAACGAAGCCGATAAATGTGTCTACTATCGGTTTAGTGGAGGCGAAGGTGTCATTCTATGTCTTTACGTAGATGACATATTGCTATTTGGGACCAACATAGATGTAATCAATAATACAAAGTCTTTCCTTTCCCAGAATTTTGATATGAAAGATCTGGGTGAAGCTGATGTTATATTAAACATTAAGCTTATAAAGGGTGAGAATGGGATTACTCTTTCGCAATCCCATTATGTGTATAAAGTCCTAACCAGATTTGGGTTTATGGACTGTAAACCAGCAGCTACACCCTATGATCCAAATGCAAAGCTACATAAGAACACCGGACATGGGAAGGATCAACTTAAATATTCTCAAATCATAGGATCTCTGATGTACCTAACTAGTGCAACGAGGCCAGACATCTCTTATGCTGTGAGCAGATTGAGTTGTTATACGTCCAATCCGGGAGATGATCATTGGATAGCACTAAAAAGAGTACTAAGATATTTGAAGGGAACCTCTAATTTGGGAATACATTACTCAGGTCATCCGGCAGTTTTGGAAGGATTCAGTGATGCTAACTGGATCAGTGACTCGGATGACATGAAGGCTACGAGTGGTTATGTATTCACTCTAGCAGGTGGGGCCGTGTCGTGGAAGTCTTCCAAACAGACTATTCTTACACGGTCCACCATGGAGGCTGAATTGGTAGCTCTTGATTCAGCAGCTGTAGAGGCAGAATGGATTCGAGAACTCCTTTCTGACCTACCTGTGCTGGAAAAGCCTATTCCAGCCGTACTGACCTACTGCGATAACCAAACCGTTTTGGTTAAGGCGAAGAGTAGGAAGGACAATATGAAGTCCTCAAAACATATAAAGAGACGACTTAAGTCGGTAAGGCATGCCAGAGAGACGGGTGTTATTACTGTAGAATACATCCAGTCTGAAAGGAACTTGGCAGATCCTTTCACTAAAGGATTGGCGCGAAAGGCCATCCAAGCAGTGTCACAGGGAATGGAGCTTATACCCGTATAAAGGCTTACATTGGTGGTAACCTATCCTAGGAGATCGGAGATCCTGTGAACTAGGCTCTAGGACAACAAACTGTGTGAGATTAGAGAGCACATCTAACGGGTCCCATTAGCTGCAGTGCTCTGTCTGTATGGAAGGTTGAGCGTTGGCTCTTAATGAACTCAAGGTCTATATGACTCATGGAATCGTCCTACAGGATTCCTAGAAGAGTTCACCTACGTAAGTACGATCGTGAGGTCGCGATCAAAGAAAGTTAGGGGTATACTTTCTTAAAGTACTTATGAGTAAGATATGGGGACATAACCGTAACGTCCCAACCCGAGAGGGAAAGGGCAAGCCACCCAGTACAGAATGTGATTTGGGCGAAAATTCTCACACCAATGCATTGGATCAAGGCGTAGTCCTCCTTTGTCTGTGCAGAGTCGTAGTCCTAGTCGCTAGGCTTTGGGTTTAAACCCGAAAGGTACCCATCGTCGAACAGTTGTATATTAAACAAGACTTTGAGCATCAGTTATCAATTGAGAAATTGGTGGGGACTGTTGTAAGTGCCAAGGGCATAATGGTAGTTTCCCATTTGATAAAAGAAAAAAAGAGAAGAAAAGGGGCCCACCTATCGGTGGGCCGAAGGGAAACAAAAGGGGAGGCCGATTCCTCCCCATGACCTAGAGCGAGCGGGGTCTCTGGAAGGGGCGACGGCAGCGGCGGTCCAGGAGAGGCTGCACGGCGAAGGCGGCGGGCTTGGCGGGTCGGTTGGCGGCCCGTTCTCTCGTGCGGCTCGTTCTCCCGTGCGACTCCTCCTCCCGTGCGGCTCGCATTTCCCTATCCCGTGAGTTGCGCCGCTCCTCTTCTTCCAGGTTGACTCGGTCCTCAGATCCGGATGAGAGGTGAGGTTGCGGTGGTGATGCGTGAGACCCGGTCCCGGCCGTTGGTGGCGCCGCCGAGTGCTAATCCCCTCCTCTCTCTCTTGGCTATATATTGCGACCGGTTCTTTGGTTGGGATAGAATAACAGTGAGCTTATTTCTCCCTTTTCTCTGAGTTTTGGCTTGTGGTGCTTGATTACTTTGATCCCCTGGTGCTCTCCGGTGAGGTGCTTGGCCTGCTCCTCCCTGTGCTTGTGCGGCAATCCTCTACCTCGACCCGCCGGTGTAAGCTGTACATCGGCGATTGGGCTTTGTATCTCCGTGCCTACTGCTCTTCCACGGTGGTGTGAGGGCAATAGGTTTTCTGGGACAGCACGCAAGCATGCCTAGCCCCTGTTCTTCTGGTGATTTCGAATATCACCGGTCTTGTGAGTGATTCTGTGATTTTTGTATGCAATCTGTGTGAGCTGTGCTAGTTTGTTGATTCTCTATATACTTCATCTGGCACTGGGAGACATAGATTGTTTGTGGGATAGATTGTAGCTCGATGATGATAAAGGTCATATACTGAGATTGGTTTAATCAGTTTTTTAGCTCTAGTTGTTGTCAAATCTGTTATTACAATCAACTTTAAACCCTAGTAGACAATCTCTAGACATTAATATATTATTCTTGTGCTTTTCGGCTCATGCTGTTTTCAGATTGTAGCATGTTAATATACTGATCTGTTAAGGTTGAATTCTGATAAGTTAAAGGCTAATTCGTGATCAAAAATTAACTGGTGTGGTATTACTCTATTGTATACTGCTGTCTGAATATACGCATGCTGCATATGTTATGATCTTGAGATTGTATAGTTTATATCTAGAGCTCAAAAGACCGGATTATCTGTTTGGCATAACCAATCAAGGAAGAGTATATGATTTAGTAGCGGGACGGCCAAGTTTAATCTTGTGCAACCCTACATTTTGAGAGCACAAACAATCAATTAATCTTGATTTGTTTGATAGTCTTGATTAGCACATGCTTTATACTTTGTCATACATATTCATGTTTAGAGTAGCATTGTCTCTATTATTGAATATGTGGTATATCATGAATGAAATGTTCAATTCATATGATTACATACTTGTTATGTCCTGTATATATGAATTGATGTCATTGATGTGCTTATATGATTATTTTGGAATTATATTTATATCTTTGCTTATACCGCAAATATTACAACATATACCAGCCCACCACAGTTAGCCACTTAGGGTTATCCATCTCAATCTCTCTTTACTCCCATGTGCAACCGCCACCCTACACTAATTCCATCTCTCTCTATTCTTCCTCAACTAGCATAAAGAAGAAATAAAGAAGAGAAGAGAGCGAAAATAGGGGAGACAAGAGCAAACCGGGTGGAGGTGGTGATGAGCCAACGATGCCCACCAAGTGGCGACAACTGGAAACTAGGACTCTCTTCCACCTCTATCTCCCCTCTCCAAATCCAATCGCCGAATCTAGGGACAAGGAGGAATGGGAGCGGTGGCGGACAGCGAGTGCAGGGGAATAGTAGCAGTGTGGGCAAGGGAGCAAGGAAGCGATGTCGGGGTGAGAGGAATTGTGTGCGCCTATGGGAACATAACGAGCGATGTAACGAGTGGAATAAGAGATAAGAGTTGAGAGGTATTATAACATCCTAAATTTTTAGTTTTTATCTATTTCAATTCATTTAGGTTTTCTGGATTTTATTTCCCCTTTTCTTTTTCTTTTATTTAAGCCTAGAGTAAGAAATTTTTAATTGGTTATTTTAAGAGTCAAGAATTTTTTTATTTTTCCTGAGTTTTGCTTGAGCTGTAGTATTTTTTAGAATTTTTTGGAATTTTTTACTCTTATTTGCTATTTGCTAAGCCTTATTCTAAAATTCTAGCCATTATTTAAATAAAAATGAAATCCCTTAAAACCCATTGGGCCGAAACTTGGTCGGCGCAAACCCCTACTCTCTCGACATGTGGCCTCAGCCCACGCAGCCCAGCTTATGCGCCCGGCCCACTCACCCGCCCCTGCTCTCACCACCACACTGACCCCACCCGTCAGCCTCTCCTCCCTTCCTCTCTCTCTTCCACCCCAGCTGGGGTCCGCATGTCAACCCTCCCTTCTTCCTCCGCCCGGCGCCCTGGCCGCCCTTGAAGCTCATCAATGCATCGGTTTTTCCTCCTTTACTTAGGGCTTTTAGTGCCATTAACCACACTCTTTCATCCCCCACAGTCACCCTCGACCGTTTCTCAAGCTGGAACACCGGTGACCGTCAAAACTCACGCGCCACCAACAAGCTGTCATGCCACATCAACACACGGGGCTGACGTGGCAGCCACGTGGTGCCACGCGAGCCATAGAACTGGTCTTCTATGGACCAAACGTTTGTGGACCCGGTCTATAGACCCAGGCCGACCTATCAGTGACTCAAAACCTTTTTCTATAGAAAAATAATTCAAGCAAAAATCAAAAATCTTGCTGATGTCATAATCCCAATTTTCCTATAGAAAAATAAAATGTAGAAAACGTCGAATAGTGTTTTCTTTCTCTTTCTCTTTCTCTTTCTCTTTCTCTTAGACTTAAAACTTCCAAGAGCTTGTTTTTCTCTATCCTAACTCTGACTGAACCCATTTTTCTTCCTAAATTTATCTAAAATCCTAAACTACCCATTTTTGCCCTCTTTTTTGAATCTTTGAATTTTATTTGTATTTATTTGTTTTGGTTGTTTTCACATGTATATTGCGATGTTCTAGGAGAATACTACTACGTCGATGAATCACAGCACCAAGTCTCTGAGCAAGGTAAGTTACACCTTTGATTATGTTGAACCCAGTAATTTAAATTATTTCTATTGTTTTAAATTATTATGCATGCGTACTTTTATTCAAACATAGTTTGAATCCAATTTAAGCTTTAGTTAAAACCAAATTCCTTGTGTATTGCCAAAATTTGATGTTGATCACTCATATGCCTTGTCCCCTTAGAACAAAATCTAGTTAATACAATAGTATTGGCTAGAAAATTTCTAGCAAAGCTTAGGTATGCCTAGAATGACTTTAGGTTGGGATAGCCTTTTAAAAAGAAGAATAATAATTATTTGTATTTTTGACTTTGGTGAGTCAAGAAGGTGTATAAAATGTTTTAAAAGAAAATATAAAAAACATAGTTTATACTTGGGCAATTGGTTAGGTGGTGGGTGCTTGCTAGCATAAGTAGGTGCTTGGCACAAGGGGTATGTGGAAAGACTGCCTAAATCAATTAAGGACTAGTCTGTGAGTTAATGCTATAAAACCTCATCGTACTACTACAAGTCTGGTGAGCGTGGCATGGGCCATGAGAAATCTCACACGGCACAAGTGGGGCCTTAATTTAGTGGATTCTTTATTATGGTGAAACCTTAGCGGTGGCGTGCCAGGTTGACGACATAGCATCATAAAGACCGTGTCATGATCTTCCCGCCTCACACCAAGGGAAGTGTGCTTATCCAGTGGTAATATGGGACAATCATGTTTTATGAGTAAAATTGTACTACCTCTGCAGACTATATAAACTATCATGGATAGCCGTGCCCATGGTTATGGGCATGCCGAGTAAAATTTTTCATTGATTAGACTTTATTTTCAAAAACTTGGTTTAAATTGGTAAAGATGAGATCTTTTGAAAAATATGGTCCGAATGGGATACCCGTGGATAGTTAGTATTATGTTGGACCTACACTAATGATACTATTTGCTTAAACTTTGTTTATTTACTTACGGTATTAAATTCCACTTTTACACCTATTTATTGTATTTACTTTAACTTGGCTTTACACACAAATCACCATATTATTCCTTCTTTTGATATCCTATATGCATGCATTAATTCTATTATTTGGTGTACTCACCCTTGCTTAAAATTCTGTTACTTAGAGGAGGGCTACATCGGCTACGGTGAGGATCAGAACGAGTATACCGCATCTTACTGTCGTTTGCCTATGGTCGGACTTGTTGGGCTACTACACTTTATTTACTTTTATATTTGGCTTAAGGACCATGATAATGTAAACTTGACCATAAAGCATGTACTCTTTTATATAATAAAAGTTGTCATTATGCATAATATGTATTGCTATTATCATTATGTGCACTAGCTTTTTCTGGATTAGGGTGATTGATACGAAGGATATAGAGGTGTTGTTTCCAAATCCGACAGTATCGGAGGAGTATCCACCAAGTATCGAGAATTATTTTCTTTTCTAAAAAAAAGAAAATCACCGATATAGGTAGGATACATACCTAGCCCCATCAGGACCATATTTGTATCTGATACAATATCCGATACTGATACATCAAGTTTTAGAAGTATCCATGCTACACAGATGGCGAGCCCTAGCATCTAGTTTTCTCAATTTCTTATTCCATCCCCCCCCCCCTCTCCCACTCTCTGCATTTCCTCTCTCGAGATAATTGGTTTTTTAGGACTCTAAACGTTGGGCTTCGCAAAATTAGGACTCCAAACGTTGGCTTCGCAAAATTGGTACTCTAAACGTTGACACTTTGATTTCTATGGTATTATAGATTATTTATCATTTCTTAATCTCTTTTCTTAATACTTAGCACCTAAAATGACTCTTATACCCTCTTCCCTTAATCACGTACCTGCAGGTGGAGCGAGTCCAGTGCCGTCGTGCTGGGCGCCGCCGCCGCAGCGTTTTCCCGGCCACTGCTGCCCCTCGCAGAGCTGTTTTTATTAGTCTTCTTGCAACACCCTGCAAAGCGGCGCATCCAGGTTCCGGACCCAGCTTGAGCTTGGTATCGCATGATTTTTTTGGCCTTTGCTGATCACACTATTTTGTTTGGCAAACCAATTCACCAATCTCCTATTCACATTGTAAGACAATTGGCCTGATAACAAAACATGGCTGGCGGTGAAAGCACAAGTCATTTCCTTTTCAGGTTGGATACGCCAAGAACACTGATGATTCGGTTGGGAGAATTGTACAATGTGGCAAAGAGCTACAGCCCAAGGTGCTTTTCTCCCAATTTGTAGCTCGTCTTAAAACAAGGCAAGTGTTTAGATGCCCTATAATTACTAGTTACTAAATACTTCTTTCTTTCAGGCAATTGGTCACTGCATCTTCAGGGACTCCATTATTTTAAATTTCCTCGTCGGAGACGAAGACGAGACATATACGATGAAGGAAGGTGCACTGATGTATTGCAAGATTACCGATTGTGATTAAGGGAAGAGGGTATAAGAGTCATTTTAGATGCTAAGTATTAAGAAAAGAGATTAAGAAATGATAAATAAGCTATAATACCATAAAAATCAAAGTGTCAACGTTTAGAGTACTAATTTTGCGAAGCTAACGTTTGGAGTCCTAATTTTGCGAAGCCCAACGTTTAGAGTCCTAAAAAACCAATTATCTCTCCTCTCTCTACTCTTCTATCCCAAATCGATCTCTACTCAGCACCTCTTTCTGTCTTACTGTCCAATGGTTTTAGTTTTACAGTGAGCCCTTTCTGTGTGCACCAAGATCTTGGTATCCCAATAGGAGGCTGCAAAATACCAAAGAGGTGCCCAGGCTGGACAAGGAAATTGGTTGCAGAAGCCGCCAGATGTAAGGGCTGTCATATATCAATCAAATGAGCTGGGGGATCTCATAAAGCCTGACCAAATGGGCAACAGGTTCAAGAAGATTTTACGCTTTTCGCTGTTACATCATCCTTGTGCCCAGCGAGTAATTATTGCCCTAGTCCAGATTATTACTCAGCAATTGAAGCACCTGATGAGATTAGTTCGTATGGTGCGGCATAGTTCTTAACAAATTACTCATAGTTCTTAACAACTGAGCTTTTGGGGAGGGGAGGGGGTGCATATTTGTATAGTGGTAATCCCCTTTAACTCTGTGTTTTCACTGCATATACTAGTACAGTGTACACCTTTCATCCTCCATATAGCACATCGTTACCATCCTCTTATACTTTTTTTTCTTTTTATGTAGGTCATATACTTTGAATTTCTAAACATAGAGGAAATCAAACTAGGGTGACTTCGTGCCTCGTATCCGTCCATGGTCAACTGATGTGGTCAATTGTACAAGGATCTAGATGCTTTGTCAAAATGAAGGGCATAGTTAGGGCAAATTGACTGTACGTTCATTTTTCTTAGAAATACAGAATTACTCCCATTACTCAAATACAAGACACTGCATGCAATTTCTTTCTTTTTCACAGCTCAAGGACATGAGTTGCACTCCTGTCTGGAGAAAGACTGTCACGCTGGCGTCTTTTCGATGACAATCATCCTGACCTTGAGCAATTTTTGCTCTCATTCGTGCACCCAGATGATCATAACACGGCAAGATTCTGTCTTTTTTTTTGTATGCACGTGGCATTAAAATTTCACAAAGAAAATTACATCCAAACACAAACCGAGGGGCTTACCATGGGAGGTGGACTATATAATTGGCAGAAGGGGTGGAAAATAAATACGAATTATCTATATTATTCTGTTACTGTATTTGATAGGATACAAATACGATATAATTTTTCCCATTTGATTAACAATTTCTCTCATATTTGTATTCATATTCGAATTCGCAAAAAAATAAGAATGTGAATATGATATGAACTTTTACCATCCGAAATGTTATTTTATCCGGACTATTCACATGCGAATATGATATTTGATTAACAAGTAAAGTTGCACCAAAACTAGGTAAACTCAAGAACTTGACATATGACTTGCTCATGGGTTAGGGATGGTCAAGATGGATCTAGAAAGGTTCCCACATATCACAACAAACAAGAGCACCAAAAGATTCAAGACTAAAACTCTACGAACATGATTTCCCTAAAAGGCCTCTAAATTGAACTAAACTGAGCAAACTCCAAGATCTTGCTACAACTAGTCCCTAGATGGATGGTATATGATCCTCATGAAACATCTCCATCTCCTATACATCTTTGGAACTAGCAAGATCAAGAAAGAAGGAGAGAAGGAAAAAACACCAACAAAAAAAAGATCAAAATCAATAAGATCAAGAACAAACCATAGATGATGAACAAAATTGATCTATTGCAACTTGTAAAGGTTTGATTTACAGTCACTCCACCATAGAGGATAGAGCTCTCTCACCCAAGAGCACTTACCTCAACTCTAGAAGGAGTAGTTGCTTTACTCTTTGCCTCCTTTGCAAACCTTATCACTAGTCCATCAACCACACCCACTACATATAGATGCAGCAACCAGTCCACATCTAACCCTAGTGGATACTATCCATTAACATAACCGAGGAAACCCGTTAACCCCACACACACACACTAGGTTTTATACTCACTCAAGACTTATGCATGCTCTTCAAATCGTATAAACCCAAACCCGCTAAGGAGCAAACTTCCATCCACTTAGCCTCCTCAGCATCTCCTTGACCTAAACCTCTCTTCAAACGCCCTCCATGTGCCATGATTTTGGTCCCTTCACTATTTTTGGTATTTTGGCTTACCCACCAAAACATCCTTGCCTTAATAGTGGGCCTCACCTCTTCTCTAAGCCTAGTCCATGGCCATCTCTTCCTTTGCAAGCAATCTTTATGCTTGCAACATGTAGGTTTACCAATAGCTCATACATCGGCAAATCTCTCCATGTCGGTTCTCCCAACCATGCCTCACTTGCACCAACTGCACCATTTGATGAACTGTTGCTCAAACCTTCCCTTCAACATCTCTTGTCTTTTCTTGTGACTTGCTTGAGCTCAACCATCCCACCCAAGTGTAGTCCTGATCCATGTTGTCGACCATGGTTACTTCCAAGCACCCTGCACATCAAAGACAAAGAAACTATTTTTGGGTACAAGTTCTTCATGATTTGATTCACGTTAGTCCAACATGCTTCATACATCATAAATGTAATGACCTAGACTCAAATACTCAACCCATGACTAATTTCCAAAATCACCTGAACACCTCGGTTAAGAACACGTCATGGTCAGTCTGACCGCCATGGCACGGTCAGTCAGACCGCCAGCCCAATCATACTGTTTCCCTCAAGTTGGTCTAACTACCAGGGCAGAGCACCAAAGAGACTCTCTCTAAAAGTTTGGTAAATTGCTATCTAGTTTTTGCTCAAACCTCCATTTGAGGAGACAACTAGTGCAAAGACATTTCTAAACACTCATAATATTAGTTTGGTGTCCAAGAGCCAAAAGCCAACATGGCTGGTCTGACCGCTTGGACAAAGCCGGTCAGACTGCCAATGGCAAAATGCCAGAAGAGTACTTGACCGGTCTGACCGGCTCTACAGGACAGTTAGACTATCACTGCACAACAGTTAGACTGCCCCTAAAGGTAGCACTAAAAAACCGCAAAATTTCGCAAATACAAATTCAACTCGACACGATTACTAATTGCCAGTTGTTCAGCACAGATAAACCATAGACATTCTCAACATAGTTATTCGTGTTTAAAAGTTTTTGAGTTCAAAGTTTTCGCTAACTGCGGTTGGAAGTTTTGTCTCATGCATGTTGTTTTCAATCTCAGGTTGAAATCTTCTCAGTTGGAAGTTTTGCAATTTTCTGTTAAAGGTTCCCAGCTGGAAGTTTCCTCACATCGGGTTCAAAGTATCGTAGTTGACAGTTGTTGAATCTCTAGGTTAAAAGTTTTTTTAGTTGAAAGTTTTAATCTCCCGTAGAATTTTTTTTCAATCTGATTTGAAAGTTGCTGAGATCCAGTTGAAAGTTCCCAAGTTGAATGTTTATTGCTTCAATGTTTTCAGTGACTAGTTGGAAGTTTCTCAATTGAAAATTCTTCTACAGTCTCATGCTGAAAGTGTTCAGTCCTTCATAAAGTTTTTTGAGTAAATTCTTTCCATATCCAGTAAAGTTTTTTTTCATATCTTTACCAATGCACTGCCATAAAATGTAGTGATTCCAGCATGCTTTTTATATTCTACAGGTGAAAATTATTGCTTAATTAATCCCCTTTTTTCCAAATTTCAGGCAAATATATTGACGAGGATTAAATAATCTATTAAATATGGCATTAATACTAAATTAAGACCTCAAGACCCATGCGGTCGTAAGCTTCAAAAGGCAATTACCTGAGTAGCCTTGGTCGGAGGTTTGCTATACATTTTATCCAACTAGTAGACTCCTTAGAGATACTATGAACTAGTATAAGGGCCTGCTCTAGGGAATTCCTTCCGTACTGCGAATAAAGCACGTGCTTTATTCGCTCCAAACAGCACGTTGATTTGGCCCTATGTCTCTGACAACAATCGCCACGCAGTTGTCTCCACGATTATCTCCCATTAACAATAACTGAATATCAGTTATTGTTAGATCTCTCCACCCCCCCCCCCCCCCCTTGACAGCAATCGTCCACTCGATCGGACGGGACGATTTAACAATGTGTCTACTCATATGGATAACTGACACCCCTTCAGTATTATTTAAAGGTTGACGAAAGAAGACACAAACAACTCTAACAATCAGACCCACAACCAGAACTAGAAGAACACCAAACAAGATAATCATAATCTTCCAACAAGTAGGAAGATTATAGATATTAGGGTTAGTTAATCCCTTTGTAGTCTCTTAAGAAGAACATCTTGTAACTAGTTCATAGTAATAAGGATCATTCCTATTTTTCTCCTGAATCCCTCCAATAAATCTAGACTTTTTTTCTCACATTTCGTAAGACCGGCAACTCGATCATCCACATGTTAGGTTTTTGACCTCAGGCCAAACGGCCGAGACGAGGAATACGTGGGCTCATCCCACGTTCACGCGCCCTGATCGGGGGTGCTTAACCGTTTTTGGTTACGGTCCCCCGTTGCGCAGCGCAATATAAAAGAGAGGCTCCGGCATCTCACGGCGGCTTCTTCGTTGCCGTGAGAGTCAAGCCCCGAACGAAAACCCTAAGTACCCGATCTACTTCGCGCTGTCGGCAACGGGAAGACCGTTGACCGCCACTGCAGGACGTCGCCGGCGACTCTCTGTACCCCAGCGACACCCTGACCTTCACCGACCACTGCCTCACGCCTGCATCACGCAGGCACGGGTCTTCAGCTCATGGCTTTCATCGGTGACCGTAAGTCCCCTCTAAATCCCAAAACCCTAGGTGTTCATGTTTTAGTTCTAGGGTTAAGACCAATCCTCATGTTTAAGACCCAGATTAGGCTATCATTTGGTATCAGAGCCACCTAGAACTCTTCATGAACCCTAATTACCATAATCGATCTTTGGATTTGGGATTAAGGCTCGGATTTAATTTTTTAGTGGTTCGGCTAGCATGTTAGAAGGAGGGGAATCCAAAATTTTATGCAAATCCTAAAGTTTTTCCCCGGTTTATGATGAATCTCGAACCCTAGAACCTCCAAATCATGAAAACCCTAAGAAATGTTTTCCCCAAATCCCTCAGACTCGAATAAAAAAAATAGATCGGGTGGCGACGGGGTACTTACGGACCCTTTTAGATCCGGCCGGCCTCGGGCCGCCACCTCTCGCTGAACCGCTCGGGGGCCGCCTCCGGCCGGGCGTCGGGCCGCCGCCGCTCCGCCTCTTCTTGGGTGCGTCGTCGCCCTCCGCTTGGGCATCGGGCCGTCGCCGCTCCGCTTCGGTGGGATCGGAGCCGCTCCGCGCCGTCGCACCGCCCTCCCGCCGCCGCTGCGCCGATCGGGTGCCGCCGATGCCGCCTCATGTTGAAGCCGCGCTGCCGCTCTGCGCAGGCGCCGGGTGCGCCGCCGCTCGCCGGCGTAGCCGCGCAGCCGCTCTGGGCGGGCGCCGCCAAGCCGCCGCCGCTCCACTCCGTTTTTCTCGGGAGGAGCCGGTGGAAATGGCCTAGGGTTAGGGTTTTGGGGATTAATTCCCGCCGCGCGCACGTCTTGGCCGTCCGATCAGATCGGACGACCATCGTTCTGATGGGCCGGTGGAGGCCGCGGGCGTGAGCTGGGCCGCGCGTGCGTGTGAGTGGGCTGCGCGCATGCATTTTGGCCCATTTTGGGCTGGCTGCTGGCGCGCACGTGCGCCTTTTGGGCTGCGCGCGATTTTTTGGGCCCTGAGCGTTTTATGGGCTAAATGCTGTTTCAGGGGCCGAGAGAAAAAAAAGGAGGGGCTGTTGGGTTTTTGGCCCAGCAGCGCATAATCTTATGTATTTCAGCATATATTTCATGCATATATTTAGGTATATATACATGAAATTGATTTATGGTATATACTTCAAGTTGTTGGGTTTTATTTTTAGTGTATATTTCATATATTTATGATATACCTAATGTTTAATTAATGATTATTTGATGTCTCTCATGAAAATATTACTAGATAATGTCTTTAAGCTGCTGAAAATATTATGCTCTTTTCCGCTGCGTTATGTTCTGCCTCAAATTGAATGGAACCAACGAGAAATTCAATTGGAGGGTTATGTTTAATTTTACATGCTATTACTTTTGGACCAACGTTAATTGTAATTGCATGTTATCAATTATGTTTGTTATTATGTCCAATTTTTCATGCTATTACTCTTTGACCAACGTTAATTGTAATTGCATGATATAAATTATGTTAAATTTTTTGTTTCTGCCCAACGGCGATGCGAAAAATTCTTATGAGCATGTTGTTAATCATACCAACGTAAGGTTAACTTTCATGCAAATTGATTATGCGTTTTCCTAATGTAAATTTTAAATTTTTTCAGCTGCTTCTGTTTCTGCTCAAGTTAATGCTATTGAGCCACTTAACGGCAGTAACTTCCAGAAATGAAAATTTACACTTATGACGACTTTTCAGCTCTTGGATCTGGACTACGCGTTCAGGTTCGATGAGCCTGTCGCTCCTAAGGAAGGGGAGGACAATTTTGATGACAAAATGAAGGAGTACAAAACTAATGCTGAGAAGTGGCACTACTAGGGATGTGAATAGTAATGACGAACCAGTGTCGTCACTGAAGATGCCACATTCGTCATAGATTATAATTTGTGACGCATTTGTGACGAAATTCATTTCGTCATGGAACGCTCGTCACATTTGTCGTACCGTGACGAAATTCTATTTTTCATCATAGAACTGCTTTTGTTCAATGACAAAAGGGTCCCCGTCATAAAACACACTCTGTTTTATGACGATCGGTTTTTGTCATGGATAGGGCTGTTTTTTGTCATAAACAGCCGCCACCTGTTGTAGGCCAGCGTGGCGGCTGACGTGACTGGTCCACGTGGCGGCTGACGTGGCTGGTCCACGTGGCGGATGGCGTGGCAGCTGACGTGGCGACGGACGTGGCAGCTGACGTGGCTGCTACCGTGGCAGCTGACGTGGCTGGACCACATGGCGCGTTTTTATTGGACCGCGTGGCGCGATTTGGTTCGCCCACGTGCCTCCTTTTTATTGGACCACGTGGCTTCCTCTGATTGGTCCACGTGTTGGACTGTGTTTGGTACACGTGTCGGCCTTGCACTGATACACGTTTCTTCCTAGGATTGGTCCACGTGTCGGGCCACGTGTTTGATTTAGAAAGCACTTGCAAATTCATCACAGAAAGATCATCAATTTCATCATAGATGCCCATATGGTTATTTCATCACAGACATCACAATTTTCAAATATTCAAATGACCCACAATTCCATAACTAAATAGATCCAGTATTCCAGTGACCATACAACTCAATGAACAATACTCAACTCAGTCATCATCACATTCCAACTAGTTCACAGAAGCAACTCAGTTCACTATCTCAGTTCACAGACTTGAACCAACTCAGTTCACAGAACCAATTCACAGCACAGAATAAACTTAAGTTCTCGACCACAAAACAACCACCAGCAAGGACCAGCAACCACCACCAGCTCACATGCCTAAGAAGAGTTACCATTGTTCAAGGCCAAGATACGGCGAAGGAGCGCATTGTTCTCCTCCATTGCCTGGTTGTTTTTCTCTGTTAGCTTCTTGTACTCCTCCAACTCCTTTTGGGTCCTCGCCAGCTTTTCCTCAGCTTCTTCGCTTTTCTTCTTGAGGTCCTCGAGTTCTCCTTGTAGAGCAGCCGAAGCTTGTTTTTCAGCTGCTAGTTCTTCCTGAAGCTCGCTTTCATTCGATGAAGATGATTTTGAGGGGGCGGCCGTTTTGATTCCAACATTCTTCAAGAAAGTGTTGTTGTTGCTGTTCTGGGAGAGCACCTTGGAGACCACATGTGCACTGGTAACTGGTGTCTCACCTTCAGCAACAGGTTCTGCCCTCAAAGCTTCCATATCAGACTGAAAATATCCCAGAAACAATCATTAGTTGGACAGACATGAGAAATAGCAAACATGTAACAAACAGATGAATCACTGTCAAGAAGTTCATAATATTGAGATACTGAAATCCATATCTAACTCAATTTCATAATTTGCACAGCAAAATGAGCACAACTTTTAGCATCACTAAGTCCACTATGTTAGCTACGGTTAGCAAACAGACTTTAGCCAAGTCGCATCAGGTATAATTAGAAATTTAGACCAAATGAGCTGAATGACATTATCTAAAAGCCGAGGCAGAATGACATTATCTAAAAAATGAGCCAAGTCCACTATGTGCTGTCTGGGATATTTTGAACACACAACATTGTTGTTGGAAACAGCACAAGCATCTTAAAGGCACAAGGAAACAGATGTAGGGACTTACAACTGCTTCTCTTGCCAGTTCACTCAGACCATGTTTGGAGCTGGTATGGCAGGTCTTGAAGGCCTCCACCGCATCAAGTTCTTCAATTTGTTGTGTGTTGGGTTCTGCATTGTTCCTCTTCTCCTTCTGTTAGGTAGGTAATCATTTACAGCAAAGTTCTGTCAGACAAATACAAAAGAATTTTTTGGATGAAATAAATAGGTAATAGTACAAGGTAATCTTTACTTACATATGCATGTAAGTGTGCGACATAGCTGCGAGAACCCGTAGCTTGATGATACTTGACATTACTGCGATTATGCTTGTTCTTTTCACATGATTGCTACAAGAGAAGGAACTTGTTAGATAAGATCATATGTTTACAATGAGAAGAGCCTCTGCAAACTGAATATGAAAGAAGAATCTATGATAAGATACCCATACCATGTTCTTTGGATCAGACCACTTTGCAACAAGTGCCCTCCACTGTTCATCAGTCATACTAGCAACAGGAGAAGTAGTCCTAATCTCATTTGCAGGTACACCATTGAAGTATTTCTGCTTCAGCCGATAACGCATTTGTCGCACCCCCGACCGCAATACATCGGTGCATGCTTCCTCTGTTGGCTTGTGTTTTGTGTTAATGGCCAATCGCCCCTAGTGATATGAAATTTGCATCGTTAGTGAGTCAATTCAGGTCATGTGATATAATAGTGTAGCATAGAAAGAGTAATGCACTTACAGATAGCTTTCCCACAAAGTCTTTGTAATACTGTTCGTCTTTCTTGTACTCTTTCCAATGAGTTAGGACAGGAACCTTATCTCGAATGATGACACCAGCCTCTGATGCGAACTTGGCAGCTTGAACAGGTTCTTGTGGCCTTTTTTTGCCTTCAGCAACAGCTATGGGCATTCTCCTTCCCATAGATCTTGTCATCCTTTCCAGCAGTATTCCCTTGGTTGGTGGCCTGGGTCTCCTTGGGGGTCGCTGTGCGGGAGCTATAGAATAGAATTTTTGTTTAGATGGTTAAGTTTCATGCAAAACAGCAAAAGTGATGTCATATTTGAATGTCAAAGAAACTATAACTTGCCTTCAATGGATTGGGTTTGATCCCCAGTCTGGTCTTCACCAGCAGCTACATTGTCTTCACCAGCAGCTACATTGTCTTCAACACTAGCATCATTGTCTTCAACACCAGCATCACCATCTTGAGGCAACTCTTCATCTTGCACATGTCTCTGTGAAGTTAGTTGCCTTTTGTATGCTATTGTTGAGACCCCAGGAGTTATCTCCTCTGCTCGTTGAGCTGCCCTCACTCTCTTTGGTTGCCTGACTCCTGGCGCCATGTTGGGATTTTTCTTCTTCCTCTTAGTACAGAGGGTTTTCCGTCTAGTTCGTTGAGGAAACTGATAAAAAAACAACTTGTTAGTGAGCTGCATCTATAAGCAAGAGCATATATTAAAGAACAGATATGCAGGAAACAGCATAAAAATGCAATGCAAATATCCTCCCTCCCCACACAAGATAGAAGAAGCACCTCGATTGCGAGGGGTTGTGGCTGCTCATAAGATTCAGTGTCATCATCATCACTATCTCCTTGAACATCATCTTCAAGGAGATACTCCGATGAGTCAGAATCTTCAGAATTTGATTTCTTGTTTGCTGATTTTTTCCCCTTCGTTGTTGCAGGTTGTGTACACGATTTATTAAAAGAGAAAGCTAGATCATTGATCCCAAGTTCTTGCAACTTCCTTAAATTCTCCACCACTTGTTTATCCCGGCTTCTTTCGTATTCAGTTTGCGGAGGTTCTTATAGGAACATCCAAATTGTAACTATTAGAAAATATAGGGAGTGAACTAAGAGCTAAGAGCTACTACTACTTGCAAGCTAGGTAAGAGGTAAGAGCTACTACTACTTGCAAGCTAGGTATGACTACTTCCACAGATAATATTAAATGTTGCATCTGCCTGCTAAGATATGTTCAGGGACTATTTCAGAGCAACAAAATGGTACAACAGACTAATACACATGAAAATGCAACAACAGAACAGTTGCACAGACAACTACTACTTGAACAAACAACATACTACATGCACAGAGAAAATAGAGAAGAGTTTTGCTTACCTTGTGATGGCGGTTGTCCAGATCGTTTCCTACCTTGTCCCCTTGTTGCCACCATCGCAGTTGTGGCTACGCTGCGGTACTCGTCGGCGGCGGTGGTCGTAGATGGGGAAGTAGAACCGGTGGTCGTCGTCGGTGGTCGTGGAAGGGGAAGCAGGCCCGGTGCGGTGAACGACGTCGAAGGGGAACCAGATCCGTGCGACGACGGTCGGCGGTGGGGAAGTAGACTCGATGCAGCGGCAGACGTCGGCGTAGACCCGAATCCGGCGCGGCGGCTAGGGTTTCATGGGGGCGAGAGAGAGGGGTACGGGGCGACGAGAGAGGGGGGTTGGCGGCGAATGTCGTCAGCGAGGAAGCAGCTCCTGCGCCGGCGGTGGTGCCCCGGCGGCGACGGCTAGGGTTCGGTGGGGGCGAGAGAGAGGTGGATGGGGCCAGAGAGAGAGGTGGAGGAGCGACGAGAGAGGGGGAACGACGTCGAAGGGGAACTAGATCCGTGCGACGACGGTCGACGGTGGGGAAGTAGACTCGATGCGGCGGTAGACGTCGGTGTAGACCCGAATCCGGTGCGGCGGCTAGGGTTTCATGGGGGCGAGAGAGAGAGGGGTACGGGGCGACGAGAGAGGGGGGGTGGCGGCGAATGTCGTCAGCGAGGAAGCAGCTCCTGCGCCGGCGGTGGTGCCCCAGCGGCGGCGGCTAGGGTTCGGTGGGGACGAGAGAGAGGTGGAGGGGCGACGAGAGAGGGGGAACGACGTCGAAGGGGAACCAGATCCGTGCGACGACGGTCGGCGGTGGGGAAGTAGACTCGATACAGCGGCAGACGTCGGCGTAGACCCGAATCCGGCGCGGCGGCTAGGGTTTCATGGGGGCGAGAGAGAGGGGTACGGGGCGACGAGAGAGGGGGGGTGGAGGCGAATGTCGTCAGCGAGGAAGCAGCTCCTGCGCCGGCGGTGGTGCCCCGGCGGCGGCGGCTAGGGTTCGGTGGGGGCGAGAGAGAGGTGGATGGGGCCAGAGAGAGAGGTGGAGGGGCGACGAGAGAGGGGGAGGTGGAGTGTGCGGTGGATAAATGGGTTGGAATTTTTTTTGGCGCCCGAATATAGACCGCGCTCGGAAATATAGACCGCGCTCGGAAAAATGGCGCCCTTGAAATTTTTTTGGCGCCCTTGAATACAGAGGAGCGGGGGCAATTTTTAGATTTTTAATTAGGGAGTTTGTACAATTGAAAGCAACATTGCCTGCAGTTAAAACACATTTTGAGAAAAATTTCAGTTAAAACATATGATTTCTTTATAGAAAATTTTCAGAAAACCAACTAAAGAGGAATAAGTATGTACCTTGCGTATCCTAGAAATCATCATCTTTATCGTCGTCGTCTAGGCACATGTCATCATTGTTCTCATTGCCACCATCACTACAGTATTGCAGTACAGTTTCATCTTCATCCTCATCCTCACTATCTTCAGGAATTGTAGCTTGCTTCTTGCTTCTTATAAGGTCTACTAAATTAGCTTCAAGTATAGTGGCTTCTCCACCCTGAAGATTGTGCGTAACCTCATGAACATCACCTTCTTGCACTTCATGCTCAGTATCAGAACAATGATCATCCTGATGCACATCATGACTGGGTTCATCTTTTTCAGCCACATCATAAATATTCCTATGTTCAAATTTTT
The DNA here is from genome assembly GCA_017311315.1 of Dendrocalamus latiflorus. NCBI lineage: Eukaryota > Viridiplantae > Streptophyta > Magnoliopsida > Poales > Poaceae > Dendrocalamus > Dendrocalamus latiflorus. Next base: position 41,205,319 of record CM029652.1, on the reverse strand, counting down.
GCACAACTCGCCATTCTTTGCCTAAAGATGTGTCTTGCAAGTAAAATATCTTTCTCGATTGAGTTGCCAAGATGAAAGGGTCAGTCTTGTACCATAATGACTGCACATTGATGGATTTGAAATGCCCGTCATCTCGAATGCCTCTTGTCTTGCCACCTTGGTTGTACCAATCGCATCGAAATAGAACCACAGACCGACGTGCTTCAAAATTGGAGTTATATTGCAACTCAATTATCTCCTTAAGGACACCATAAAAATCAATGTTTTCCCCATCATGTGTACCTTCGGTCATTACACCACTATTTTGTGTCTGTAGGTACTTCTCACGGTCCACAGTGCTATACCGCACTCCATTAACAATGCAAGCTGCACAGGTCTTGACTCGGAGATCTGGGCCACATGAAAGTGCATACAATCCTTCACTAACCTCTTCTGGCTTCTCCGCCCATAGCTTCACAATCTGGGGTGCAATAAAACTACTCAGATCACCAATTATATATGGCTCTTAAACCATTTATGAAAGCTGAAAACACAAGGTCTAGTGACTTACATGGCTCCTAAACCATTTTGGAAATCCTTGTTCAAGCCTTTTATTAACATCATGTGCACCTTCCTTTAGTAGCTCTTCCCTGTAGATGCTGCAGGACAAACTTTATTCATAAGAAATAATTTGATAAATTTGTAATAAAACACACAATAATTCCAAAAAAAGTAAATGATACTTACTCCAAATATGGCTCAACTTCTTCACAGTTATTTAGCACATACCAAACTAACTTGTCCATGACACCATCATCAATGTATTGTACCCTATTAGATCCAACAAGAGTAACACCATGCATAAAAACAGAGGTGTCATCAAACAATGGACCATCACCTCCACTACCATCATCCTGGTTAAATCTAGTGTCAACATCCTCCATGTACCTTGAACAAAAAGTCAGCGTGTCACTTGCAACATAAGCCTCAGCAATTGATCCTTCCGGCCTAGCCCTGTTCCTTACAAAATTCTTCAAAGTGCCTAGTCGCCTTTCTATTGGGTACATCCATCCATACTGAACAGGACCTCTAAGTAGTGCCTCATCAGGAAGATGGACAGCCAAGTGCACCATGACATCAAAGAAGGCCGGAGGAAAATTTTTCTCAAGCTTGCTTAGGATCAATGGGATTTCTGCTTTCAGCCGCTTCACAACATCTATCCTTAGATTTCTACTGCACAATTCCCTGAAGAACTTCCCGAGCTCTGCAACTGCTTCATATACATCCTTCCTGATAAGTCCTCTTAGGCCTGCAGGTATGATTCTTTGCAGGAGTATATGGCAAGAATGTGTTTTCAGCTTCCCCTGCACCTTGGAAGAATCTGCACTTATGAATCTTGCTAGGTTCGCTGCATATCCATCAGGAAACTTGATACCTTTGAGAAACTTGCAAAACTCGATTCTCTGATCCTTCTTCAAGACATACCAAGCATGTGGAACAGTGACTGAGTTGCCATCCTGCTGTAAGTGCAATTCAGGTCTTATGCCCATATCATGTAAATCTAGCCTAGCATTGGTTGTGTCCTTGGTCTTGCCGTCGACATTGAGTAATGTGCCAAGAAGGTTTTCACATATGTTTTTCTCTATGTGCATCACATCAAGATTATGTGGGAGCTTCAAATATTTCCAATATGGCAATCTCCACAACCCAACTTTGCGGCTAAAAATCACTGGACCTTCGTTACGGTTCCTTTTCTTAGTTGCAGGATGCTTCCCTGGCCTAACATCTTTCACCTTCTCTAGCTCCTCTTGGACCTCCTCTATAGTGAACTTACCTAGCTCAACTTTGTTTTCGCGCTGTCCGTCAAAAGCCAAGCTTCTCCGCCAAGCATGTGTCCTTGGAAGGTATCGACGATGTCCAATGTAACATAACTTATTCCTTATTGCCCGAGACAACGGATTCTTGTCACAATGAATACATGCATAATAGCCTTTTGTTGTTCGCCCTGATAAGGTGCTCAACGCTGGATAATCATGTATACACCACAACACGGCAGCACGAAGCTTGAACTTGTTACCAGTACATGCATCATAGGTATCGACACCCTTCCAGAGATCGACAGTTCTTCTATTAGGGGCTCAAGGAACAAATCAAAATCCTTTCCTGGAGATGATGGACCTGGGATGAGTAAAGACATAAAGTAGTTTGCTGGATTCACACATTCCCATGGTGGGAGATTTAAAGGTGTCAGGAGCACAGGCCACATGCTATATTGGGTACTCATATTGCCAAATGGATTGAATCCATCTGTAGCTAAGGCAAGCCTCAAGTTCCTCGGATCAGCTGCAAAATTTGGATACCTGCTGTCAAAGTCCTTCCATGCCTCCCCATCAGCTGGATGGCTCATTACATTGTCGACTGGCGTCCTCACTTTCTTGTGCCATTGTGTTTCCTCATATGTTCGTTTTGAAGCAAAAATCCTCTTCAACCTTGGTATAAGTGGAAAATGCCTCAAAACCTTATGTGGAACCCGCTTGCTCCCATTAACATCTTGCCATCTAGATTCCTTGCATACTGGGCACACATCCACCTTGGCATAATCCTTCCGAAACAACACACAATTGTTCTTGCACACATGGATGTTATCGTATCCAAGGCCCAATTCACGAAGATATTTCTTGGCATCATCATATGATCTTGGAAATTCACACTGAGGGAATGCTGAGGACAACAACTTCATCATTACGGTAAATGTTGTATTGCTGATTCGATAACGAGACATGATATACAGTAACCTCACCAGAAAAGAGAATTTTGAATGGCTAGATCCCGGGCCAAGTGACCGCTTCGCATCTTCAAGGACTCTTGCAAACCTTGGCTGTTCTCCATCTGCCTCTGCCGCTGCGTACAGATCTCCTATCATCTCTGGTACTCTGCTATCCTCATCATAATCATCATCCGCCACATCCACATGTATCCCTTCATCATGATCAAATCCATCCACCTCCTGCTCTAAATACTCAACTACTTCATCATCTGCCGACTCTCCATGATGAATCCACCTGGTGTATGCAGCTGACATTCCATAAATGTGTATGTGGTCATCCACCTCTTGCTGAGGCCGTAAAGTTTGATTAAGACATTTGCGGCACGGACAAAGTATATGGTTGTCTTCGGGGTATCTTTCACTAACAAATTGCATGAATTGTTGAACTCCAGTGATATATGCAGGTGTGAACTGTCTCCCATGAATCCAACTTCTATCCATCTGTTTGAACAAATTTCCCAAAAGAGAGTTGATTGAACAAATTTCCGCCGGCGATGTCTCTGCTGGCAAGTCTTGGGAAAAAATGCAATATATGCAAGATGATCAAAGGAGACTTGCCTTCTTGCAGGTTCTCTGGGTCTTCTTGCTGTTGAGTGGAGTGATCGTCGACAACGTTGGATTCTACGCGCGAAAAGACAGAACAACAAAACAAATAAATAAAAATAAAATTCAAATAAAATCCAAAAATTCAAAAGGAGGCCATATTTGGATAAATTATGATTTTATAAGAATTTAGAAATTTGAATGGCTTAATTTGGAGTTAAAATGAGAAAGTTATGCTCACTTGAAAATCTCAGTTTAAATAAATCCAGAAATTACGAAATTTCTGACAGGTGGGGCCCACTGGAATATTTAAATTTTTAATCTTTTATTTTAATTCCGAGAGCCTGACAGGTGGGACCCACTGAACAGTAAACCCTCTGGCGGTCGCTGACATGTGGGACCCCTCTGTCAGTGACCACATCTGCTTTGGTCACTGACAGGTGGGACCCACTGAGATCTGGACCCACTTGTCAGAGGCTGACGCAGACGGGTGGGACCCAGGCGGCAGTGGCCAGCGCAGACCGGCGGCCGCTGACGGGTGGGGCCCATCTATCAGTGCGGAAAAATGAGGAAAACTCAACCTCAGCGTGCGGAGCCGAGAGCTCGAACGCGCGCCGAGGGAGTCAAGGGGGAGAAGAGAGAGCGTTGGTAACCAGTCGGGCGGGGAGGCGTTGCCTACCCAATAAGGGTAGGTAATCTCTTTGAGGGTTACCTGCTGGCGGGCCGGGCAGAGTGACCGGAGGCGACGGCGCCGGCGGCGAGGGAAGGCCGGAGGGGTTCGGGCGATGCGTGAAATGCAATCCCGGAGCGGAGGGGGTTCGGTTGGAGGGGTCGGTGAGGCTCGGGGACGAACGGAGGTGACCGGCGACGAGGAAGGCGACGGTGCGGTTCGGGTCTTCCGGTGCGACGGTGCTCCGGCGATGGTGAGGGACGGCCGAGGTGTCAGGGAGGATCGCGTGGACGCGAGGAAGCTCGGGGTGGCGTCGGCGGGCTCCGGGGGTGACCGAGGCGGCGGCGATTGCTCGCCGGAGTTCTTACCGGCACGGGGAGCTCGCGGCGCGGCGGCGCTCGGGGCTCAGAGAGATGGGCGGAGAGCGCTGGGAGGTGGTGCGGGAGGAGGCGGAGACCGAGGGGCTATTTATAGAGCTTGGGGAGGGATGAGGCGGCGGGGATTCCTTGCCTATGTCGTCGGCCGGCGATCCGTTTAAACCGGGGATAAGCCGACGGAGGCGACGCGGAGTCCGAATTTTTAGGGGATAAGGAGCTTATCTCCCCGGGAGTTCAAATCCCCGCACGAATCGAAGAAAGAGATAGAGTTCGGGTAGGATTCGGTCGCCGGGTTCTTCGGGAGTGAGGGGAAGGAGAGAGAGAGATCGGCGTCCGCGCGGAGACGAAGGTCCTGACAGGCGGGACCCGCGGTCAGTGAGAAGAGGAGCGGGGTGCGAGCGGCGCGGATTGCAGCCACGTGGTCCAAAGGCGGATCGGGCGGCGGGCGCGCTTAAGTGGGAAGGGACGACCGGATGGACTGCGCGGGCGGCGTGGCGCACATCGGGCCGGCCAGGTGTCGGGCGAGGACAAGGGGAAGGCGGGGCTGACGGGCCGGGCCCGCTCGGCAGAGGGAGAGAGAGAAGCGGCTGGGATGGGCCAGGCGGCGACGTGGGCGGATCTGGGCCGTCCACGCGTCGGCCGGAGGGAGAGAATTGATTTTTAATTTTAGAATTTGGTTTTTAATCTTCAAAAAAAGCTAGAAAATTATTTAGGCCTCAGAAAAATCTGAAAATGCCTCCAAAAATTCCAGAAAAATTCACAGAAGCTTCTGGAGATGTTTTGGACTTAATAAAATTATTTCCAACTATAGTTGGTATTTAATTTTCATACTTTAAACTCTCCTTACATTTTTAAAAATAGATTTTAAACTCCAGAAAAACAATTAAAAGCCAAATAAAAATTCAAATACTTTAAAATAACTTATTTGAAATTAAATTTTTCCAGAAAGCAAATTTTGGGATGTGACAATTTCGATTGTTTTGATTATGGTGTCAGGGGTCCACCGGCTCAGATTCAATCAATAACGGTAGCCATTCAATTATCATGTTCAAAGATATGACAAGTAGGGAAAATTAGACACCTAAGTCACAAAAGCTCTTCTGGTGCAGTGGTAAGGCTGCACCTTGTGTTCCACCCTATCTGCGGTTCGAATCCAGGCGGGCGCTATTTTTTTGGTCAATTAACGGACGGGGACGGGGGAGCTGGAGTTGCCATGTGGTCGTGGGACCGGTGCCGGTGTGGGCCACGCTGCGCCACGTGGTGGGGGGACCACGAGATTGGTGGGACCGCATGTGGGACCCAGAGCTTGAGGGGCCACGTGCTGGTGTGGGCCACGCTGCGCCACGTGGTGGAGGGACCACGGGGTTGGTGGGACCGCATGTGGGACCCATCGAGCCATGTGTAGGTGGGACCCACGTGGTGCATGTGGGACGTGGGTGTGTGCAGAAGGGTGCATTATATCTGTGACGAATTTGTTTTGTTGTTTCGTGACGCTTCTTTGCTTTTCATCATTATTTTTAGTGCTTGGGCTCCGTCACACATCACCTATGACGAAGCTACAAATTTCGTCATTGAAAGTTCAAGTTTCATGACGAAATTTCTAAACGTCACAAGGTAATCGTCATAGATAAGCACATTTGTAGTAGTGTGGGAGCGGTCTAACCGCGTTTCACTTGCTGTGATGAAGAACTCCATCAGTGAGGCCATTAGGGGAGCAATCCCTGAAAAGGAAAAGGTGAAGGAGTACTTGTCCTCCATCGAGGATCACTTTAAGGGGTCATCTAAGGTTTATGCTACCACACTGATGCATAGGCTCATGAACACTAAGTACAATGGTACTGGAAATATCCGTCAGCACATTATGACCATAATTAACATTGTTGCCAGACTTAAGACAATGGACATAAAAATTTCTGATGGTTTCGTTGTCCATTACATTATGATGTCTCTTCCTAAGCAATTTGAAGCTTTCAAGGTGAACTATAACACCATTAAGGACAAGTGGACCATGAGCGAGTTGATCGCTAATGTTTCTCAGGAGGAAGAGAGGCTCAAGGCTGAGGGGGCTACTGATTTTGTGAATCAAGTCGGCTCCTCAAATAAAGTTGGTCCCTCTAGAAATAGAGGTGGCTACAAAGGAAAGGGAAAGAAGGAGCAAGCCTACTCCCCTTATCAGAAGCCACAGAAGCCACAGCACCCACAGCATCCTAAGGCACCTAAAAACGCTTCAGGTCCTGGGAGCTCAAATGGACAAAAGAAAAGTGATGAGTGTTACTTTTGTCAGTCGAAGGACCATTTCAAAGATGATTGTCCTGGATGGCTGAAATGGCTCGCCAAGAAAGGTACTTATGAAATTGCTTTTGTTGATGAAGCATTTTATGCTGATTTTCCTATAAATTCTTGGTGGATTGATTCTGGTGCTTCTGTGCACGTTACGAATTCCTTGCAGGGATTCCATATGTTGAGAAGTCTCAGAGGGGAAAGAAGCCTAAGAGTAGCTAATGGGATGGAAGCCGAAATTAAAGCTATTGGATTAGTTTCTTTAGTTTTGAATAATGGTTTTGTAATGAATCTCAATTATGTTCTTTATGTTCCCTCGATGAGACGAAACTTAATTTATGTTTCATGATTAGATAATGATGGATATTCTTGTAATTTTGTACACGGAAAGTGTCTGGTTTATTTTTATAATGATAATGTTGGTCGTGCCAACCGGCACGACAAGCTTTATATGTTATCCCTACAAGATTCTCTTATATCCATAAATGTATGTGATGTGAATAAAAAGCGCAAGCGAATTGATGAGACTTCGTCGAAATTGTGGCACTGTCGTTTGGGCCACATTTCGAGGGGGAGAATTGAACTTCTCATTAAAGATAAAATTCTCCACCCTTTAGACTTTAATGATTCAGATGATCATTGCCTTGATTGTATCAAAGGCAAGTATGTAAAGCAAATAAAGAAAGGTGCTACTCGAAGCACAGGGATTTTAGAATTAATTCATACTGACATATGTGGTCCTTTCCCTGTGACATCAGTGGATGGTTATGATTCTTTTATTACGTTCACTGATGATTACTCACGTTATGGCTATATCTATCCTATCAAAGAGAGATCGGAAGCACTTGATAAATTTAAGATATTTAAGGATGAAGTTGAAAATCAGCACAGTCTAAAGATTAAAGTAGTGCGCTCGGATCGCGGGGGAGAGTATTATGGGCGACACGCAACTTATGGGCAGGTTCCTGGTCCTTTTGTCAGGTTCCTACAAGAAAATGGTATAGTCGCTCAGTACTCAATGCCCGGTGATCCCCAGCAAAATGGAGTAGCGGAAAGAAGAAACCGCACACTTATGGACATGGTTCGAAGTATGTTGAGCTACTCAACTTTGCCTGTAAAGTTATGGATGGAAGCATTAAAAACCGCTGCACACATACTCAATCGGGTTCCCAGTAAATCAGGGCCTAAAACACCTTATGAATTATAGACTGGGAGAAAACCAAGTTTGAACTACCTCCATGTGTGGGGTTGTGCAGCTGAAGCTAAATTGTTTAACCCACAAATTGGGAAATTAGACCCCAAGACTGTGAGTTGCCATTTTATTGGCTACCCTGACAAGTCTAAAGGGTACCGATTCTATTGTCCAGATCATACCACAAAATTTATAGAAACAAGGCACGCTGTGTTCTTGGAAAATGATGGCATCAGTGGTGACTTGGAGCCTAGGAAAATTGATCTTGAGGAGAAGCGGATTTATGTTGCTTCACCGCTAATCCGACAGACTGATTTTCCTATGCCCCAAGTGGTTGTGCCCACAGTTGATCCTGTAGTTGCAACTCCTGTTGCGTCTCCAGTTAATTCTGTGGCTACTCCTTCTGTTGAGGGCTCTGAAAATACAAGTGCAGTACCTAATGATGAGCCTTCACAGCCCTCTGTCGCAGTTAATGAACAGCTTAATGAGCCTGCTAATGAACCTGTCAGGAGATCAGAACGAGTGAGGAGATCTGCTATTCCAAGTGATTATGAGGTTTACTTGAATGAAGATGATCTTGAGAAGGTGGATGATCCTAGCTCTTATAAGGAAGCTATGAAGAGTAAGGATTCATCTAAGTGGCTAGATGCCATGAAAGATGAAATTAAGTCTATGGGCGATAATGGTGTATGGGACTTAGTAGAAATTCCTAATGGAGCCAAAACAGTAGACTGCAAATGGGTCTACAAAACCAAACGTGACTCCAAAGGGAATATCGAAAGGTTTAAGGCGAGACTTGTAGCAAAAGGGTTTACACAAAGAGAAGGCATTGACTATAATGAAACATTTTCTCCTGTCTCATCTAAAGATTCTTTTAGAATCATAATGGCGCTCACAACACATTTTGATTTAGAGTTGCACCAAATGGATGTTAAGACTGCATTCCTGAATGGAGACTTGTATGAGGATGTTTACATGACACAACCGGAAGGTTTTGTTGTGGAAGGCGAGGAACATTTGGGATGCAAGCTAAGAAAATCCATATATGGCCTGAAGCAAGCTTCTAGGCAATGGTACTTTAAGTTCGATGAAGTCATAAGGAAATTTGGATTTAAGGAGAATGATGTTGATAATTGTACTTATGTTAAGTTCAGGGGGAGTAATTACACCTTCTTAATTCTCTATGTAGACGATATATTATTGGCCAGCAGCAGTGTGGACATGCTGCGGGAAACTAAAAGATTTCTCTCGTCCAATTTTGGCATGAAGGATCTCGGTGAAGCATCTTATGTTCTTGGTATTGAAGTTCACCGAGATAGGTCCAAGGAACATTAGGTTTATCACAAAAGGCATACATTGACAGAGTACTAAAGAGATACAATATGCTTCAATGCTCTGCCTCGCCTGCTCCTATTGTTAAGGGCGATAAGTTTGGGAAATTTCAATGCCCAAAGAATGACTATGAATCTGATCAGATGAAGGTTGTACCTTACGCTTCTGCTGTCGGAAGTATTATGTACGCTCAAGTATGTACACGCCCTGATTTAGTTTTTGTTACCGGGATACTTGGCAGATATCAGTCAAATCTAGGACCGGGCCACTGGAAAGCCGTTAAGAAAGTCCTGCGCTATATGCAAGGCACTAAAGGTCACATGCTCACATATAGAAAACGTGATAACCTTGAGGTTGTCAGTTATTCTGATGCTGATTTTGCGGGGTGTAAAGACACTAAGAAGTCCACATCAGGTTATATTTTCACCCTCGCAGGAGCAGCAATTTCGTGGAAAAGTGTAAAACAAACGCTTACTGCATCGTCGACAATGCAGGCTGAATTTGTGGCATGTTATGAGGCAACCGGGCAGGCTGTATGGCTTAAGAACTTTATCCCGGGATTGAGAGTGGTAGACAGCATTTCTAGACCACTCATCTTGTACTGCGATAATCAACCCGATGTTTTCTATTCGAGTAACAACAAGTCGAGTGCAGCTGCCAAGCACATTGACATAAAGTATCATGTTGTGAAAGATAGAGTCCAGGATCAAACAATTAAGGTTGAGCATATTGGAACTAAATTTATGTTTGCGGATCCGCTCACAAAAGGCTTACCACCCAATATTTTTCATGATCATGTTGCCGGCATGGGTTTATTAGAGAGCCTGTGATCCTGGAATAAGAGGACCACATAAAGTAACCAACTCCCATGAAGTATTATGTTATCCAATCGATATAGAATGAAGCACTATAAGTACCGTTGTCCAGCGGTATTTAATTGACTGTTGTGACGCATTACTTTGGTGTGAACTTTTATTGAGAGAGGGCTTATGATGTTTAGCCTTACGATCAAGGGGGAGAATGTTAGGTTTTTGATCTCAGGCCAAACGGCCGAGACGAGGAATACGTGGGCTCATCCCACGTTCACGCGCCCTGATCGGGGGTGCTTAACCGTTTTTGGTTACGGCCCCCCCGTTGCGCAGCGCAATATAAAAGAGAGGCTCCGGCATCTCACGGCGGCTTCTTCGTTCCAGTGAGAGTCAAGCCCCGAACAAAAACCCTAAGTACCCGATCTACTTCGCGCTGTCGGCAACGGGAAGACCGTCGACCGCCACTGCAGGACGTCGCCGGCGACTTTCCGTACCCCGGCGACACCCCAACCTTCACCGACCACTGCCTCACGCCTGCATCACGCAGGCACGGGTCTTCAGCTCATGGCTTTCATCGGTGACCGTAAGTCCCCTCTAAATCCCAAAACCCTAGATGTTCATGTTTTAGTTCTAGGGTTAAGACCAATGCTCATGTTTAAGACCCAGATTAGGCTATCACCACATATATATTACCACCCCTGGGATCAGTAGAATTGTTCCATAATGTACAAACCTATTTTCATTGCCCTGCCCAAGAATAGTTGAGATGGAAAAGGAATGGGTGGACCACAAGATTTTCGGATTATAGATGCAAGTATACGGACTCGACATGATGGGGCAAGTAATTATGGTTGAAAAATACCATAAAGATCGCATGGGATTACATGAACAGGGAGCATTATCAGGACAAGTCAAGCAATGCGACGTTGCAGTTTGTATTTTTTTTTCATAAGCACATTCTTAGTTTTCTATGTTCTCTAATGCGATGGAGTGCACAAGTCCTTTGAAAAAGAATGCTTTTTTAGAAGCAATCAGCACAAGGTCTGTCCAAATTTCTTGTGATTGGATGCTAATCTTGCAAGTGTAGTCTCCCGACTCTCCCCGATGCCTCCATATTTTTGCACTCTGCAGTAGAGAGGCTACACAATTAACTTTTTATTTTTGTTTTTCTATGTGTCAAACAGGACGTCATCCCACCTGAGGACATTTCTCTTCTCCTTAATTAATTAGGGCAGCACTCCTGCCCTGTTCAAACAAAACTCAATGTATTCAGTATACTCAACACAAAGCATTCAGTATACATTTTTATCAACTCTAGAACCTAATTTGGACTCAACAAATTTACAAGAGGTGTATGTCTTTTTCTTTATTTACTTCGATTAATGTTGCAATTTCTAGCTCCTCAAAACGAACTAGCAGATCCTTTTAGCATCGTCTACCAAGATCAAGGATGGAGAAGACATTGGCGAGCATAACACACACTTGATGAAATAGCTCAGCGTCACTTTTTTAGATAATGAAGTCATAACAGAAACCTGTTGTGATTGGCATTGATTGCCTATCAGTGTGTGCATTTATTCGACGCACTAATGCACAAATATGAAATGCCCAACCGCAAGACTGCAGCAGAAGACGCCGCCATCAGTGAGTTCGTGATTAATTAAGACTCCGATCAATTAGCATATCGGAAAGCAACAGAACATAAAGGATAAAAGCCTGCGATTAGATTAATTAGCAGTTAGACTACCATCCACGAAGCAAGGTTCTGCCTTCCGGGCTTGCCGCGCTGCTTAGTGATCAGGCTTCGAGCTCTTGAGGAGCTGGATGGCGCCGCCGCAATGCCACCTCCGCGCGTGCGACGGATGGCATCCATATGCATGCGCAATGTGGAAATGCCATGCCCCTCGTACTCAGATTGCTCTCGCCCTACGGCACACGTTTTACTGCACATACCCTGTTTTGTATCCAAGTCAGATTACTGTCGTCGGCCTGACACACGATGCAAACCAACTCGACCTGTCCACCCTTTTACCTCTGTAGATTATGTTATTTTCTTGCTATGCCTTTATCTTTGATGTCTACATGCTAATATAGAGGCACACATATAGTTTTGAGACCTAGAGTTTTTGTTATTAAAACTTTTAGTCCACTTCACCCGCCATGGTGCAATCATAAAGAGAAGCACAATCAAGCAGATCTATATCTTTATAATTTGGATTCACTACAGCTGATGGTGTAGATATTTCTCCTTTTCCACTGGATAATTAGGAGCAAATAAAGATTAATGTTACTCGTAACAAAATGAAAAGGAATCCACCATGGTGCAATCATAACAAAACATTTACAATGTTCAATCTCAATCCGATGTGCCCGCTCAGGTTTTGCTACCGAATAGACTGACCACCTAGTCAGTAAAGCCCTCTCTTGCACAATGTGGGTCAATGGCTATGACCACAACCCACATTTATCTCAATGACAAAATAAAAAATGAAACATCACAAATTAATCAGCCAGATCCATCCTACACTAAACATGTGATTGCATGGTAAGGCTCAGATCAATGGCATATAAAGTTAAGTCCTTAGACATTATTCAGGCGAAGTATCCACATCCCAAAAGTGTTGATCACACTCCCCTCTTTACTGCACAATCACTTGCCCAAGTAAAAATCATTTTGTATAACCAACACCAATGACACTGCCCATGTCATGGTATATAAACTTTATAACTGTGGCTATCCACCATGATTCAATATCTTATTAAAGTCAAAATTAATTAATTAATCAACATGTGATCATGAGCTCGACGTACAATAAGTATGGCTAAGCATACTAAACGTACAACTCAAGTGGATACTAGTATTGTACCACTAAACAATTACCCATCCTATGATGATAATATAATTATGGCATTCAAATTATCAATTGAGGATTTAATCAAATTTGGTTAATAACTATCAGATACAAAGGTTTGTAATAATTAGCAATGCTTGATAATTTAAAATAAAATAATAATCAATACATTTGAAATAATAGGTTTAACATAATCAAAGGTCGTGATTTACCTTACCTTTGCTCAATTACCAATTCTTGGTCTTCAGATCCTGCTTCTGCTCCTTCGAGAACGTTATCTAACGAGAGAGAAAGCGGATGAAACAAAACAAAATTTAATAAAATCAAAAACTAAAAAACTATAACTAAAAAATAGAACTCAATTTTAGATGAATTTAGAAAGAAGAATTAGGTCAATCGGAGTTTAGACAGAGGAGAACGGACTCTTGGAAGGTTTAAATTTAAGAAAAAGAAAAGGACACTATTTAGTTTTTTTCTAAAATTATTTTTCTAAAGAAAAACTGATATATGATGTAGCATGAATTTTGATTTTTGGCCAAATTATTTTTCTAGAGGAAATTGAGCATGGAGACTAAAAAATGGGCCTAGGTGATTAGTGACACGGAGAGAAGAAAGCTGTGAATGGTGAGGATGTGGCACGGGTGAAGCAGGCAGATTGGATGGGCGATGCCTATCCCGGGGCGAGGCAGGTTGGCCAAGCAGGCTGCATGAGCGAGCAGGCTAGGCGTGCATGAGAGAAGGTGGGCCGAGGTGAGGGGAGTTGGGCCGAACCGGAAGGGAAATGGACAGGGCTGAGAGAAAGAATTCGGCTTGGAGCAAATCTAGATTTTCTAGGGTTTTGTGAAATTCAAAATTTAAGAAAAGGGAAATAAGCTCTGAAAAATAGCAAATAAATCAAAAAATCCTAGAAAATACAAAAAAAAATCCTTGCATCCCAAGGAACCCAACAAAAACTGATTTTAATTTAATTGTTGTTTACTTTATTCATATTAAATCTTTTTAATTTTAGAAAATTCATATTTAGCTTTATTAATTCAAGAAAAATCTAAATGATTATTTTTATTTTAAAAACATCAAAGAGTCACTAAAAATCAAGATGTTACAATGGACGATAATTATTTCTTTTCTCCTGGCATAGGTTAATTTCTTATATGCTTTTGGCAAAACCACCTTTATAGCACAGACTTGTGCATGCAACCACTGCGTAGTATATGCACACAGTCACCTCCAAACGACTCACCTAACTCTGCCGTCAACTAGCATTCCCACAATATCACTCCAAGTGAGTGATCCAATACTTTTATTCATCATACCATAATGATCATAAATTCTGAAGCATCAACTCATGACGATGGACCACATGTAATGAGATTATTGTTGTCCATGTTCACTACCATGTTAACCTAAAGTATGACACAATAACTCTAAGTTCATCAAGGAAAACCATATCAGATTATTTTCAAGGATGGCAAGTAAACAATGTAATTAAGGCATTAACTACTTAAGCGGGATTATTCAAAAGTAACTGATAATAAGCAGTACTAACAAATAAATAATGTAGAAATTAACCCATACATAATATAACCCAACTAACAAGAATTCAACATGATCAAGAAACGTGGCTTGCCTTGTGACTTGTAGTCGGTGCTTACTCCTTCGTAGGCTTCAGGCCATTACTTCTAGTTCTAGTTGTCTTGGGGACTTCTTCTCCGTAATCTAGCGTACACATACACACGAATAAAGCCAAATAAGCCTACTGTAGAGCTACAATATTTGCAAATAAAACACTACTGAAAGAAAAGGGGAAAATAGAGCCGAAAAGCTATCGAAAGGGAAAACCAACGAAGAATCAACTTTGGAAAGCTTTGAATTTGGAGATGGAGGGTGAACAGTGATAATTGAGTGGTCTACAGGGGTCTAGGGTTAGTCTACTATAAAGAACTAGTGCTGATTTGGTGAGAAATGGCATGGAATCAATCAAATCAGCCATAAATCGATGATGAATTGGCTTAACTCAGGCTAAACTGGTGGAAATTGGGTTTGACTTGGGTTGGACTCGGTATGAAACTAGTTCAGGTCCAATTTGGCTCGGCGCGAGGTGGTCTGTCTTAACCACATGTGCACAATACTGCACACGTGCTCTGTCAAGTGTGAGTGGCTCAGGTCAAGCGCGCTAGATGGCTCGGTCAAACCACAAGAGCACAGTACCGACTAGCACTGCTCTTCTTCTCAACCGAGCAGAGAAAAATAGATAGGAGAAAGGAGATGGTGACGGCGATGCGGTGGTGGAACGACGACGATGACTCACGCACGACATGTTCCTGGGCACCACGAACCAATTTTGGGTGGTTGGGATGACAGGGAGGATAGCGGTGGTTGAAAACAATGGTGTGGGCATGGGGAGTCCTTCGATGGTGATAGCTTGGTCTAGGATGCAACGACGAAGGCTAGTGGCAGTGGCGGTGAGGTGAAGCTCGGCTGTGACTGTGTGTGGCAGATGTGATGTCGATGAAGGTGGGATTTGGCAATGGCATGTTGAGGCGCACCTCGTGACATGTACGATGAGGGAAGGGAGTGATGGATGTGGTGGATCGATGGTGATAGCGACGTGGCCGATGACATGATGAATGGCGACGGTTGCTCTAGTGATATCTCAGCATGGGAAAGGTGTCGTTAGAATCACAAGGAAGTGATGGAGATGATGGCATAGCTAATTCGGGAAAAAGAACGAAGATGGGAATGAATTTAGGAAGATTACCCAGATGATCGAAGGAAGGGGCGGCGCTCTCGTTGGGTTTGTGGACGACGACACAGCTCAGTAGTAGTGCAATCAGCTTTAGGATGTCAAGGGGAAGGAAGAGAGCTAGTTGCTACTATTGATTTGGTTTTAGAGGTGCTTGAAGTTGGTGGCACACAAGATGCGATGAAGGCTGAGGTGGCGCGTGGGTGTTAGAGTGGATAAACGTGCACGTCTTGTGGGCGAGCTGGCATGTAGTGGCGCAAAAGTTGTAATCCAAAGTTATGGCAGCACAGGTGCAAGAGTGAGGGTGCGGTGGTGATGGCGTGTGGCTGGCAAGGTGAAGCTTCAGCGTCAGTGCAGGCTGGCTGTTGGCGATTGTTATGCCTTGCAAATAGTTATTCACAAGTAGCACTTCACCTTGAAGTATTCCAGGGTATCATAATTATCCACGGGAAGCTTTATGGCTTAGAGATATCAACTTAACTATTTAACTTCTTATCTTCCAACTTTCCAAACAGGGGGCCATTAAACGATAAGTAACAACTCTAGATAAGTTCCACGGGTAGATAGCTAGCTAGGAGTCGCTAGTAGCCCAGTAGGGTAGTGGAGAAGAGTCGGCTTGTGTGCCAACGGTAATGTAATGTGGTTGAGTGCTTCTTCTTAATGTCTTCATTTATTTGAGAGGAGGGGTTGCCCTCCTTTTTATAGCCTTGGCTGGCCGTCCAAGGTCAGTTGGGTCGTCCTGCCAAGTGTCATCTATTCGGGTGTGCTGGTTAAAATCAATGGAGAAGGGGATGTGTGGCTGGTCGGCGAGCATTGATGGGATGGTTAGCCATGAGTTGATGGCTTGGATTCCTCCCTTTTGGCGCAAAGCTGAGTCCATACATGTGCACCACCTAGGGGAGCCGATTTGGCTAGGCGGGCAAGTCTCCTTGACTTGGCTTGGGCCAAAGACGGTGGAAAGCTGGGCCGCCTGGTCGGCCAGTGGGCCCTCCTGGGCCATGCCATCGTGCTGTCGGCCAGTTGGCCGGCTGGCCCACTGGTGGGGTCTAATGCTCTTTTTTAATGAATTTCTGGTGCTTTTCCTCTTTTATGTATTTTCTTGCAAAATGTGTTGATGTACAAAATATATGAAAATAACGGCATAAATGAGTATGATCAAAGTTTAAGTCATAACTTTTATCATGACTTTTTTTGGGTTTTGGGGGTAAAATATGTATAAATCTCATGTCAACACTGGTGAGCTGGGCATAGGAGCTGGGTCAGGGCTAGGCTAGGAGATGGACCGGTCGTCTAGAGGGAAGAAAAAGAAAAGAAGAAAAGAGATGGGTTGCGGCCCAGAAAAGAAAGAATGGAGAAGAAAGAAATAAAAGGAAAATGGCCGTGGGTCGGGCTAGAAACAGCCCAAAAGATAGAAGAATTTGAGGAAATTAAATGATTTTTTAGGATTTTTAGAGAAAGAAGATAACATTTCTAGTGCATGAAAAATACAAAGAACTGAGGAAAAAGCAATAAACAACTTGAGAGATTTTGCAAAGAAAAATATATGTATTTTTTGGAACTTTTTGGGCTATCACAATAGTGGTGGAGCTTGAATGGCAGACATGGACTTCAATGGCAGTGGTAGCTTTGCTTACTTGAAGAAGATACAGAGACAAGCAACTAGTTAGCTTCACATGTCTTGGGATAGGCCAACTACTAGAGGCAGAAAACAACCTATCCAACCTATACCCGTTGGTCCCTAAGGGTGTCAACAGATCGAATACGATTTGAGTAGTGGTCTTTCCATGTTTGTATTCATATTTTTTAAACGAATATGAATATGAATTTAAATATGATTAAATATGAATACAAAATGAATATAATAAGGAATACGAATCAAATACCTATTCAATTCAGTCGGATGCGAATATCCTATGCATAATGAAGTTTAGCAAATTGATACCAGTTTTATATTAAAATTTATGCCCATTTTTCTCTAGTTTATCATATAATCATTGATCATTGGTGCTATTTTGCCACTGATCCTAACTAATTCTAGATATATTGCAAATAAATCGGTTATAAACATATCGAATTTTGCTAAAAAGAGTATGCAAAAAGCTTTATTAGGGGATGTGAATGACGGCCTCGTCGAGATGATAGAAATGCGTATATAATATACTCAATTTAGAGGTCCAATGTAAAGATATGTATTAGCAAGCTACTGCTGTTATGTCTGCTAAATCCAAATATTATTTGTATTTGATTCGAAACCTATTTTGCATATCATATTCGTATTTGACAAAAAAAATCCGGATACTATTCGGATTCTAATTTATTTTACAATACGAATGCATTTTTGCTTACCATATTCACTACCCATCCGAATACGAATACCGGATAAAACGGATAATCCAGATTCATTTGACACCCCTACTGGTCCCAAACCGTCTAACCCGATACTTTCTAGTTTGGCCAGGTTTCTATGCCAATCTGCAAAGAACCGATAATGTTTAGCCCTAGATACAAGGTGGGTGAGGAGGGGAAGGATGCGGGAGCTAATAGTTATGGTAAACTTGGCTGGATTTTTTTTAGTTTATAGTTTATACTTTTTCTCGAATAAATAAATAGGACGACTTCTTCATCACTTTCCTAAAATAACTTATCAGAACAGTCTTTTAAAATAACTTAAATACATTAGTATTCTATTTATTTATTCAAGTACTTGCGCTGAGGTAAAAGCTATACCAACCATCTGCCATCACACCCGTATCTGCTCGATTTGCCAGCACTTTTTTTTTTGTTTCCCCCAAAAATTTTCCTTCAAAGTAACGAAAAGGGCAATAAAGGGGAGAAAAAATCGAGACCCAAAAGCAGGAAGAAAGAAACTAAGAAAGGGAGAGGACAGGAGAGCGAATCCCGTCTCAGGCTCTCCTCTTCGCTGCTGAGGTGAGCCCCAACCCGTCCGACGCCAAGAATTGCGCAATCTTGGGGCATTTTGCTCGACTCTTGGCTGTGTTCGTCTTTTGGGCTTTTTGGGGTGCGAAGTTCGTCCAATTTTGGGACCCGATTGAACGATTGATGGGCATGTTGTTAGATGTGGGTCGCATTCTTACTAGATTTTGGGATTTTTATTTTTTATTTTTACCGTCGGAGCTATTCGTGCTTCTGTTGGCTCGGTTGCGTTGTGCCTGCTTGGGGAGGATAAATATGCGTGTGTTCGATGCTTGGAATTCGATTGCTCATCAGGGCTGCTTGCATTTTTGCAAGAATTTTTTACGAATGTTATAAAAAAAAAGGTTCCATTTCTAGCAATCTTTGCCCCTTTTTGGTTCTGTTCGGCCAAAAGTTGTTCGATTTTGGAGGAAATGGTGTCAGAATCCTTTTTTTTTTTGTTTCCTTTTGCAGCACTGGAGATTTTGGTGCTCAAATGTGATTTCTTTTGGGGGTTAGCCATGCCTCCGTTTGGTTTTGTTTGTGTAAAGTTCTGACTGAATCTTGTAGCTACTTGCTTCCTGGGTCTAATGTGTGGTGTTCTGTTGTTGGAGCAATCAGTATATCTTGCGTTTTGTGTCTCCTTCAACTTTCGAATTTTCGATTTGAACCGCATCTCATTCGGGACTTATTTCTGATTTTTAGTCGATTGATGGCTGCGCTCATGGAGTACGAACGTAGTCTACATTGTGCACAAATTTTGCAACGTTTCTGAAAGTGCATTTCTCTTATTTTTCTGGACTACATGTGCGTCTGTTGCGTACTTTGATACTAGTCTATACGGTGCTTATTTTCAAGTGATCTGATGGAGAGTTCTTCAATTTCAATCTGATGTGCAAAATAATTTGTGCATTGACTATCAATTATGTTTCTGTGTACCATTAGCTGCCAGCATTGTGGTTGCTTCACTGGTATTGTATACTTTCAGTTCTCAGTGATATTGGCAACCACCAGATGAAGGAATGACAGAATATTTTTGGTTGCTTTCAGCTGATATTTTTGGTTGCTTTCAGCTGACCTTATCATATTAGTTAGGTTCCTTATTGGATTGCCATTAATCATTGACTTTGATAATTTGTTATGCTTATTTCCATGGATCACGGTTCATGTAAAGACTTTTGAATATTTTGATTCTTGTTTCAGCAAGTTGCCTGGTAGCTCTTACAGTAGTACATCTATACGTTGCTTGAAATTTTGGCAACTGTGATGTTGAGTTTCTTGGTTTTAAGCTATACATCCTCTTTGTTCTTTTACTTAAGTTTTAAGCAGAAGGAAGCTTTACTTTGTCAGCACAGTAAACATTGCAATATGCTAAATGCAGGTCTTAGGCCATTGAACTAGAAGAAAGGAAAGGTTGGATTATCATGGGTATTTCATCCAAGTGGATTAAATCACTTGTTGGCATAAGAAAGCAAGAAAAGGGGCAAAATTCAGAAAAGAAAGAAAAGGCACAAAATGCCGAGAGCAGTGAAACTGTAAGTCATGGTATTCACTTAGGTTTTGTATGGTATAATTACATTGAGTGGCTTATAATAATATTTTGGTCGACTTAACCATACTCTGAAGTCTGGAGCAATGGTTATTTTGTTTGTCTTTTCTTTTCGTTTTCTTCTTTTATGAACACAACTTGATAGGTGCATATGCTTCTGGTTTTTGTCTTTCTCTGTGGCAACATGACAAATCTTAAAGAATGAGCAAAACTGCAAAGGAGTAGATGGTTTACCAAAGCTGGTTCGTAGGATGCCACACAAGTGCTGTTGTTGACATGTCTTTGTCACAGACTTGTTGCTCAACAACTGCTTCATTGTCAACAGTGCCAAATGGAGATATTACATGTATTCCAATTTTTAATTAATAATACAGAATAATATGGAACATGAAGAAAAACATTGTTAGCATTATTTAGCAATTTTTTTGGGTTGCTCATAATATGCCGTTGCTGCCAGAATTTCAGTGCATCTATCCCCTCACCTACGAGAGAAAAGATAGATAAAAAAAACATATTCAAATAAAGCTGTCATTGAGCACTTGAGGCATGCTTTAGTTTTTAATGACTAACTTGTCTGTCAATGATGGATAGATGATTGATTTGTGCGCCACTAGATGATTGCATTGTCCTTTATTCAATAAGTGAATTTCTCTTTCGTTTTTGAAATGTCTTATTTATTTTACTTCTCAAGGTGTTAGTATGTGAATGTGACAAAACTTTAGGTATAAATAGATATGTATTCCAGTCTTTCATCTGCCTTGCACAAAGATGTTTCTTTGTAAGCATGAAATTCTAACTAGCAGAGTACATTACTATGTTTTAATTTGTCAGAACATCTTCCTACTTGACTTATTAGTTGTCTCTGCTGTACTTCCCCACATTAAGTCTTAACTGCTACTTTTTATTGGTCTGTCTTGCCATCATGACTATGTATCATAAATATTGTAGGGGAGCTCTTCTACTCAATCGCTACACAAACGGAAGCACTCTCTGGATCCTGAAGGTGTACTTGCAGTAGAAGAACTTGCAGTACAAAGTGAACCATCGACTGATGACACCAATACACAGACGATTTCAAATTCCATTTCTTCAGAAAGTACATTACTTGAAGTACATGTTTCTCAGACTGAAGAACATACTAGAAAAGAGGATTTGGCTGCAATAGTTATTCAGTCCGAGTTTCGGGCATTCTTGGTATGCTATCTTTGAAGACCGTTATGTTAGTTATCTGATAGCATCATCATTTACTCTGCCATGTAGAGAATATGATGTTACCAAATAATGAATGATCTTGTATTCATGCTTCAATGATTTATCCAACTAAACAGCTTGGAAATTGTCAGAAAATATGATAAGGGCAAGTGATGCTATATGCGAATTAGATAAGCGAAGAAAAATAAAACTTTAGTACTAGGAGGTCCTACTTAAATATTCGATAGTCAGGAAAAAACAACGTGAAACTGAATCTTCTTGCCCTGAATTAAAATTAATAATTATCCAGATATGAAATTGTTTGTGTATAACCAAGCATGGGTTAAGGAAGCTATGGCTTTAGTAAAATATTTTAGCTCATGATTTTCAGGCATCCATCATAGTTCCCTGGTTCTGACGTTTTGATCTTTCGTGTTGCATCCATACTTACCAGGCTAGACGGGCTTTACGAGCATTGAAAGGTATAGTTATACTGCAGGCCCTTGTTAGGGGTCATATTGTAAGAAAGCAGACAGCAGAAACGCTTCAGTGTATGCAAGCGTTGGTAAGAGCCCAAGCTCGTGTCAGAGCAAGACAAGCTCGCGCTGCTCTAGAAATCCAAGTGGCACAGAAAAAGGTTCCTGAACAAGATGGTCATGAGAATCATGCTCGAGAAATTGAGGTAGGCCACAGAATCATGTAGAAGCGAATATGCTACTCTATGTATCATTCAGTTCCATAATTCACATTGTTTATTTGCTTAGGACACACTGGTAACAAGAGCAAGTCAATCATATTTTTTAATAAAAATAATGCAATAAAATACACTGAAAATTATAAAGAGTGTCCTGTGAGTTTTGTTGGATCCTTTTGGCATATTAAATTTAGTTATAAGTGTTCGGTTGAGGGGTGGAGGTGGGAATGACACCACATGCCATCAAGCTGAAGACAATGCATCCGCTGACTTGAACTGTACCTGAGTTAGGGTTAGGAAAAATATTTTATTAAGGGTTGACTTGCTCTTACTCATCATCTATGTAATATTCAATTTTTGTGTGTTTATCTAGCTGAATGCTCTGAGTGAACAATGTTTTTTCTTCAAACCTTTGATATTCCGCTGAGAATTGAAATAAGCCACTGCAGCAATAAAATATTCAGGGCCCATTGCGTCTGGAGTTCGTTATCTATTGTTATTTGGTCATCAGTTGGTTTTTTAAGCATTGAAAAATAGAGCAAATCATATATGAGTGGGATAAATTTCTTTCTCGGCTAAACACTGTTTATGGGATAACATTGTTCACTTCTGCAACAACAAATGTAGGAAGGCTGGTGTGGCAGTATTGGTTCCATGGAAGAAATGCAAGCTAAAGTATTGAAAAGGCAGGAAGCTGCTGCCAAGCGCGAGAGAGCAATGGCTTATGCTTTGACTCATCAGGTATTTTTCAAGGGTACATCTACTGTTTACATCAACTGATTGAGACTTGTTGAGGTTAACTTGATGATCTAGCACAGAAGGGTTTGTTGAATGTGCACTTGATTATACTCTATTAGTGTACTTGGATCGTGGATTGGCGGGTCGACGGCCAAAATTTTACTACTAGAATTTTTAATTTGAACTGATTCCCATAGCAAACTATTGACAGCATTTGAAAATGACTTTAAATTATAAGCGACAATTAGTGCCCATCCCAACAATTCTGTACTGTTTTTCGATATTTGTTAAGCTCTAAAGTCACTATGTTGTGTTTTTCTCTTGGTCAGCGGCAAGCTGGTTCCAGGCAACAGAAACCTACGAGTCTGCAAGGACTCGAACTTGATGACAACCACTGGGGATCAAACTGGTTAGAGAGGTGGATGGCTGTGCGTCCATGGGAGAACAGGTTACTTGACAATAATGCCAAAGAGAGTACGCCAATGTGTGATGATAAGCAGGATGAGGAAACAAAGTCTCAGATCACACCAAAGACCAAAGTGCCAATTTCAATTACTCCTAATGGTCCAAGCAAGAAGAAAGGTGTAAACCATAAAAAGTCATATTCTGATGTAAGTTGTACTTCATTTGGGAGATCGGTGAGTGTACTACCTTCCACCTCTTTGGGGTCATCCAAACAAAAGTCGAAGCTGTCGGATGAAGTTTTTGATGAAGTCAGCTCCCAGCCAACAGATCTAGCTTCTCTGTCTGTGCGCAACCCAAAAGAAAGGCCCATGCAGGTGAATACACCAGCCAAGAAGCGGCTATCCCTGCCAAATAACGGTAAACATGCAATACAACTCTTCCAGCCTCTCTGTTGTGTTTGTAGTATACATGCTTGCCTCCTACAATGGTTTCCCGTCTTGTTATTGGCAGTCATTCAGAAAACTGTGGAAACCATTTGGAGCCCTTTTTTCCCCAAAGGACCAATAAGAACCATGTATTACAGAATACCAAGTGGTGTATCCTACAACACCTTTTTTAGTTTATCTTTTGTACCACTAAATTAGTGGTTGAAATGCATTTATCCCCCATATTCCCTTTTGGCAAGCCTTAGTAATCTGCTTACCAAAACTTTTTCCTGCAAGAATTTCGTAAAGCTCTTCGACGTTAGCTAGCTAAGCTTTGCCTTATATACTCTCTCATCCTCACCATTGTATGTTTTTCATGTAAGACATAAGTCTAGAAACTCACTTGTTATACATCTCCCCTTTTGCTGTCGAGAAATTTCCATGAAATCAACAATCCTTTGTCCAGCAAGTATTGATGTTTGTTATGTGTGTGTGCCCTAACAGTTGGTGGGGGAGCAGGAAAGGGGCCAACCAACAAAAATTCGATGAACCGATCCGCTGGTGCTAGGTCTGATCCAAAACCACAGGCAAGCGCTCCTAACCAACCTGGGAAGCAAGTTGAGTCACAGGCCTGATAACACACTCCTGTTCCAACCTGACTTGGGTAAGCCGTAAGCTGTTCTTGGTGTGTTGTTCTCCAGCAGTGCATGCTACGCCTGTGTATATAAATTTTCCAGAAATTCCTGCATCTTGATTGCTGGTGTGTTTCATATTCCTGTTGTGCGAGGTTGTGGGTGTTGTTGTGCCATCTTTTCTTTTCTATTATCCATTTACCCTTATTTTCCTTACAGTTTGCCCTCCTGTATGTTCTAACTGCCGAAAGAAGGAATTGTATTGTATCTGAAAACTATTATCCTGTGCTGTTGTGCACCCCTCATTTCTTTCTGATGATAAACATGTGCACTCCTTTTTTTATTTATTTAACCTTTGCTGCATTGATTTGATCAATGGCCCATTGATAACATGTCAGCAGTTGCACGCCCACATATTTTAAAACCAGTGTTTTAGGAACCATACTTTCTGAATGTGATTTGGGATTAATAGCATGTGGGGTATTTTAGGAGCTATGCTTTCCTTTAAAATACCTTTGCTCCAGCTTTGCCTCATGGAGAGGCCAGCCATACTTATTCTCCGCTTGATGGGGCCGTATAAATTAGTAGTACAAACAGACAGAATGTGTTTGGTTTAGTAGCTCTGCTGCTGTCTATGATTGAACTCTCCTTTGCCATCTTTATCAAGTGTGTGAAAGTTTCTTGTGATTTGTGATCCTGCTTTTGCAAGGCACCAGCCTCTGCTTTGGGTACAATCATGCAGGTCAAAGATGCAATGTTTGCAGATTTGTTTATGATTGAATTGAACATGATAAAGCCTAAAGGTGTGCTCGCCTTTGGGCGCCACTGGGAAGTGAAACTTGCCTTTCTTTGGACCTCCCTAGCTTTGTTGAGATCATGTGGTGTGTCACTCATGTCATGTGTGCATGGCATGTGTGTCTTGTCTGTCTCTCCAACTCCAAGCTGTGTTGGTATGGTACATGGTGGATGGTGCATGCAGTTCAGGTCTTTACCTCAGAAAATTCCTTTGAGGTTAGAGAACAATGCATAGCATATCATGGCCTGATTTATGAAAGCAGAATTATGTGTTGGTCATGTTTGTGGGATGATGAACTTGTAGGTTCTGAACCAGTAAACGTTGGGTAACGGCCTGCCATTTGTCAAGCAGACATGCTAGTCCAGAGCTCATGTATTCGACGGAGATCTCTGGTACAGTGATGCCACAGTGACAAGTGCGTCCTAACAGAATACACAACGCCAACGAAAAGCTTAAGCTGTTAGGGAACGGTGATCTTGCCACCCATGCTCAAGAAGACAAGGTAAAACATACCATTTACAACTGGTTACCACTGGGTCAGATGGTCGGTAAACTTACCGTGGGCGAGAATCGCAGGAGGAATCCAACTTGTTTTTTAACCGCTCCCGATCTGGGATGATGGTGCCGACCAATGGGATCGTGGAAATATGGGGGTGCATGCCATGCGGCCCATGCCTCTGGATCCTGGCTGGCCTGATCTGGATTAGATCTATCTATAAGCTATGTCTGTTTATTCTGGTTAATGGTTTTTAGCTATGATCGATAACTTTTATCTATATTTTTTAAGACAGTAGTGGACGACGAAGATCGAAACATATAATTTTAGACTAAAAAAACGTTTTAAAAAGTCTTTCATTTATTTCGACTTTTTACTGTGCATCTACCTGTTTTCTAGCGGCATGTTCTGACGCGTTCTAAAGGCTTCCTTTTTACTGCCTTACCTCTCGTCCACATGTGGATGGGGAATGCGATGTGATTGGCCCGTGTATGGTAGACTGCCGCAGTCACTAAAAACGGAAATGAAATGGATCACACAAGAAAAAGGACAACCAGGCTCATTTTCACAATCTTCGCTTATCACTGATATAATTGTGGTGTGTCCACGCCTCCACCGTGGCAGTAGTAATATCTACGGGTTACTATTGATAGTCTAAGACCTTACTCATTTACAGTGGCGGATCCAGGAAAAATTTTAGGAAGGGTTGAACAAAAGCGATACAGCGACATAACTCCACTATGTCACTCCTACACCATACATCTATAGCTAAAAATTTATGGAGGGCTCCAAGGGTTCGGTAACGGTAGGGGGGCTCGAGCCCCCCCCCCCCCGTCCCACCGCTGGATCCACCCCTGCTCATTTAGACTTAAAGCTTATAACTTATAGCTTTTTAGCACTGTTTCAGGTTTATTTTCATACTTTAAAAAAGATTACATCATTACGAACAATGCAAAAGAATAAAAGATAAAAGAAAAGATGAAAAAATCAAAAAAAAAGAAAAAACTAGAAAAAGATGAAACTAAGAAGCTCAAAACTACAAACTTAAACCCAATTAAACAGGACGGTAAGGTGTTTTCTTTTCTTTTCTTTTCTTTCCTTTTTCTTTTCTTTCCTTTTAACACGAGCTAGGTCTAGCTCCAACCTTATATGTCAGAAAAAAAAATCAGGGCATGTTTGGAACAGAGGAATTTCACATGAATTTTGCAGGAAACAGTTCAATTCCCACAGGAATCGGGAAAAATTCCCGCATTCCAAACAGGGCCTCAATCTAACTGGTGGCACTTAAACTCTCTAACTCGCGCGTACATGAAAGTGTAGTGAGCCTGCCCGCATGAGTATTCATTGGAAAACCTCGCTTGTAAATTGCACCGTATTCTTGCTTAATTTTTTCTTTTCTTTTCTTTTCTTTTCTTTTTACACAGAGAAAGAGATAGATCAAGTGCTCTATAGTATCTTCTCCCATTTGGAGTTTTTGGACAAGTAATCCTCTGACTTTTCTGGGTCAGTCCAAAACACGACTGTGTCTTGTTCTTGGCATTTGCAGTTTTGCATTGTACGGTACTAGTACTACTTGCCTATACTTTAACGCATCGCCTATTCTCTTACAGTCTACGTAAAGCTTTCGTGTCTACACAAGACTAGCTTTGCGGCGCGAAATTAGTAAGAAACAATCCGAGCATTTAGCACTAGCGTCCCCGACGATTCCTTTGCAACAAAAGTTTGATCAATTTACATAGGATGATGAAAACAAATATTGTCGCAGCAACGCAATATAATTTAAAAGAGGCTCGTTTGGATCGTGGGAATCCTATAAAAATCGTGGAGGATTTATACCACTACTACAATTCACCTACTATCATTCTTGAGTTGTAGACATCCCTTTTGTTTCTTTTTCCTTTCCAAAATCCAGAGTCATGAACACATGCCATTCTTCACCAACCTAGTTGGTTAGAAACAATCAAAACAAAAATTGTTGATCTTAAGTGGAGTATACATCACCTGATCTTAACAACTTAGACGTGTGCAAACTTGGTCAATCCACTTGTCCGGGGGAGGAATGGCAGCAAGACCCAATCAACATAAATTGTTTATTTTATTGACAGGGGACTGAATAAAGGTCGCGCTAAGCCCCTGCTGTTGGATTTTGGCTGCAAGGATACTGTACGTTGTTATCTTTTTCAGAGTCCAAAAAAAATTAAAAAAATTCGTTACATCGCCACGAATAATACAAAGAAAAAGCTAAAAAAACAAAAAAGACCAAAAAATTAAAAAACCAAAATTAAAAACTAATACATTCTAAATAACTACTAGCTTCTGAAAGCCAGAAGCCGAAGCCATTTGGAGCAGATATAATAATATGCACAAGAGACCACACTCACTCATTAACTTGCCAAGGTGCTTGCGAGAAAGGCATTAGTATTATGGTATGCACAATAGTACAAACAACTGATGTCTATAATACTCTCTATATCATCTATAGACAGCACTAAATATAACTTGTATAATGAGTTGTCTTTCTACATGTCTCTATAGATAGCTTCTTCATGGCATAATGTATATTATTTCTCGTGTTACAGTCGACTGCTGCATAAGAGACAGGCAAATTTTCTATGTTCTCTTTCGCTTATTTACATAATCTTGTGTCCTATATGATAATGCTTATAAATAACTAATGTCATACATACTCTTAGTTGCGTATCCGCCGGTCGTACACGCATGTCCTAAAATACACCACTTTTTAGTGTTTGGTATACTTGGACCGTAGTAGTACTAGGTACTTACTATAACTACCTCATATCGTTGTCGTCTTCTTTTTTTTTTTACTTTTGTTCATAGTTCGGAGGAAATGGCAGCTGTGAGCTTGTGATGTCATATATTGATCATCGGAGAGCCTCCGTATGTCGATATTATGGGCCTGTGTTGTTTTGTGACTATGACTTATGACTTTTAGCTGTGGTTTGTGATTTTTGGTTATTTATGTGAGAAATTATAGAGTAACTAAAATTCACGTGCGGCTTTTGCTGATATAAATGAAGTCGGTATAATATGTACTACAATTAACTAGTAGACTCCATCTCGAAAAGACACTTCGTTTAAAAGCTAGTTAATGTAAAAAAAGTCAAAATCTGAAACCAAAAGCTGTTTAAAAACAGGGCCTATAAATATAACTGAATTTAGGATATTCTTACATATTTTGACTAACATATCTTTCTGACTATTCTGATTGTTGGCATGAAAATGATATAATAAATTTGTCTCAAAAAAATACTTCCACGATATCATAGCTCTACAGGTGCCGCTCGGTTGGACTAAAAAAAGTGGTTTATGGCTAAAATTCTACTGTAGCTAATTAAAATTGTACTGTAACTGATGGTGACTTATTTGGTCTAACTAAATTAAAAAAAATAAAAATAGAAAAAAAAATAGTTAGCTCATCACGAACCATACAAACGAATACGGAAAAAAAACAGACAAAAAAGCTCAAAAACCAAAAAAAAATCAAAAAAGATAAAACTTATGAATAGTAAAAAATATACTAGAAGCTAAATACTCAAGCTAAAATGAGTCCTACAGTTATATTTCGATGCAAAAGCCGGAGCCTGAAAGTTGCATCGTTGACGCTGTGGCAAATATAAAACGGCATTTTTCGGGGTACACACGTAATTCCTCTGAAACGTTCATTAGAGTAACTCGTTAGAAGATAGTGGAATGTTACCCATACAATCAAAGCTTTGTAATCCAATGTACGAGCTGGCAAACGACAAAGGGTTTCGCTCGGTTAGGCTAAAAAATAGTGATTTATAGTTAAAATTGTACTGTAGTTGGTTGAAATTATACTATAACTGAAGGTAACTTATTTGATATAATTAAATTTAAAAGAAATTAAAAATAGAAAAATTGCCACGTCGGCAACGCGACGCGTCATCATCTCGTTGAAGAGATTAGCCGAAGTAACAGGGGCAGGCAGGCAGTGGCAACCACTAAACCAACCCACCCTTAATTGCCCGCCCCGTCACCAAATCAAGCAATTAATTACGCCCTAATTAAGTTTAATTTAACCAAGGGGGCCCCCGCGTGTGAGCGACGAGCGAATTAACACCACGCATCCGGCGTCCGCCTCCTCACTCCCCCCCTCCCTACCATCTCCGTCCCCTTCCCTTGTTGGCCTCCGAAGATCTCCTCGCGAAAATCTCCTAATTTCTCGCCCCCGCCTCCAGAGATTCCCCTGCGCGGGATCGGGTTGGATCCGCGAGGAGCAGCAGGCAGGCCACGCGCCGCCATTCCCGATTTGGCGCCGGGTTGGTTCGGTTTGGTCGGTTGCTCCGTTCTTGGCTGGCTGTTCTTGGTCTGTTCTCGCGGTTCGCGGATCTCCAAGATGGGCGGGGTTTGGGCGGGATTTGGTCCGTTTGGAGCCTAGGGCGCGGCGCCATTCGCCATTTCCCCTTGCTTGCCCGATTTCTGTTCTTCTGCTCCTCCGATTGGTCTTGGCTTCTCCTCCTGCCTCCCAAGAAATCTCGCATTTTTTTTGTTTGTTTTAGGCCCCTTTCGAAGTCTCCAGATCGCAAGATCCAATTCGCCGAGCCTTTCTTTCTTTCCCCAATCTGAGAGACTGGCCCTGTCAATCGCTCTCAATCACCTCGTCTTCGTTTACGCTTGTAAAAATCTATTATTTCCCACCCACCAAATCACCCACCACCACCACCAAGATCCAATCCCCGCCTCCGTTGCGTTCGCCCGCGAGCTGCTTGCATTCTGCGAATCCCGCGGTTAGTTTCTTGATCCGATTGGTTCTTGAAATCTTCCTGCGGTTGCCGCCGCCCCTCGCCGGAGATGACGTCGCCGGCGACGACGTACGCCTCACCGTTCGTGCTCTCGGTGCTCCTGCTCGTGTCCATCCCGGTCGTCTTCCTCCTCGCGCCGCGCCTCCTCCCGCCCAAGACGCTCCCCGCCATCCCGGACGCCGACGAGTCTGACGACCTCGCCCTCTTCCGCCGCGCCATCCTGTCCTCCTCCGCCAAGCCGGCGCCCACCTCCGCTGCATCCTACTTCTTCCGTCGCCGCCCCGCGCCCAAGGTCGCCTTCCTCTTTCTCACCAATTCCGACCTCGTCTTCTCCCCGCTCTGGGAGAAGTTCTTCCGCGGCCACCACCACCTCTTCAACCTCTACGTGCACGCCGACCCCTACTCCGTCCTCGAGCTGCCCCCGACGCCCTCCTTCCGCGGCCGCTTCGTCCCAGCCAAGGCCACTGAGCGCGCCTCCCCCACCCTCATCTCGGCCGCCCGCCGCCTCCTCGCCACTGCGCTTCTCGACGACCCGTCCAACCAGTTCTTCGCGCTGCTGTCACAGTCCTGCATCCCACTCCACCCGTTCCCCACGCTGTACAATGCACTACTCTCTGACAATGCTGGCTCTCACGGCCGCCACCGCAGCTTCATAGAGATTAAGGACAACGACTCCACACTTCATGACAGGTACTATGCTCGCGGGGATGATGTGATGCTCCCGGAGGTGCCGTATGATCAATTTCGTGCCGGATCGCAGTTCTTTGTGCTGACCAGGAGGCATGCCATCATGGTCGTGAGGGACATGCGGCTGTGGAGGAAGTTTAAGTTGCCTTGTCTGATCAAGCGCAGAGATTCATGCTACCCGGAAGAGCACTACTTCCCGACATTGCTGGATATGCAGGACCCTGAGGGGTGCACCAAGTATACCTTGACAAGGGTGAACTGGACGGATTCAGTCGGGGGTCACCCGCACACGTACCAGCCTGGGGAGGTGTCGGCAAACCTGATCAGGGAGCTGAGGAAGTCGAATGGGACATACTCGTACATGTTCGCCCGAAAGTTTGCCCCCGAGTGCCTTGAGCCGCTGATGGAGATTGCATCCTCGGTCATCCTACGTGACTAGACCAGTAGCACCCCACATATGGGGGTGTTGGACTTTGCATACTGAGATGAATGAGGTATGAGGTATGGCGATGTTCACTTGCTGTGGTGGTGTCAAAAGAACTAATCTTTTACTGTTTAGGTGTTGTGTTGGAGAGAAATTTCTCCGAATGGAGTGTACATAGTACGAAATGCGGGAGTTCTAGGTGGTTCTGTAATCTGTATGCTTAACACCTACGTAATAAAATGGCATACTTCATTAGATTATTGCTGTATCATCGATTGGAATGTTTATTACATTAGATTGTTGTAATGTCAGCAACTGGAAGGTGACTGTTTCTATTAGATTGATTGCAAGTATTTTCTCACTTGGTAGATGTGCTCTTGCTGAACATAGATTGTTGTACAGCCCTCATTGAAGAGAAAACACATTTCTGTTTCTATTAGTGTAACATTTCGTACGATAGGTCAAATGCACAATGTTATGGGAATATTTACTGTCTATTTCTTGATTCTGGTGAAACTTGACCACTCAAGTAATTTTCTGTGCAACATATTGAAACATTATTAATACTTAACCGTAGCTCTCCAGAACTTGTTGTTCTTTGGTTTGGTCAACAAAGAAATTTTAAGGGCGAGCTCTTTTTTGGTTTCCCCTGCAGGGTTGTGATGTGATGAACAAGCACAAGCTCGCCCATCTATGCCCTTGACATCCTTCTTGAGGAAGAACTTACCCCTCCTTTTTGTTTTCAAAGATTTTCGGGCAATAGATGGTGCTGGTGGGAGGGTATGGTATGGCCACGAATTGTCTTTATGTGAGTATGCTGTTTGAACGTGAAAATTTCTTGGCAAGTAATAGGGCAGTAATTAGCATGATCATCCTATGTATTACATGGTAGGCTGGTAGCACTCTGTCAATACATGCAGTGATGGTTTGTAGTTTTTGTCACGGCTGTTGTGGATACTATATTTTGATTTTTTTTTTTTTTGGTGCCATGATGCCGTTGCCTTGTTTTTTTAAGTCATTCTGGCACTTTTGAAGAGATAATAATACTAGTAAGAAATATTTGAATTTGGCTGTAGGATGCTTTTGTATCAAATCTTTGTAAAGAAAAAAAAGAAGGAAGAACAGAGTTGCACTACCAGGACAATTCACGCAAGCAACCTTAAACCCTAATGTACCCACTAACTTTGTTAGGTTCCCTGTTTCCTGCTCCGCCAAAGGCGGAGGCATTGTTATTTGTCCTTAATCTGTACCACTTCCAAAATTATACGTACTCATTGGCATTTCTTTTTGGGATAGATCATAAGAAGATAGGAAATGTGTAGGTTAGTTGTGATGCTATATTAGCGAGGTTGCTACCGATGTGTCCTGGAAAGTACGTATAATTTGAGGTCACAGATTGGTGACATTGAGTATTCTGCATATCTGCATATCACCTTGGGGTTTCTAATCAACAATCATCTAACTACCTAAGGATCAAAGCGTGAGTGGAAGAAGAAACATGAAGTTTGTCCGAGCCTAGGTTCAGATAATCTAGGATTAGAATGTTTGAGCAAAAGTTGATACTACTATCTAGAATCTAATTTAATCTAACCGTAATTATCCGCTAATTGTTGCACAAGATCTCTCACCAGAGATTGAAGTGCTATTTTTCAATCATGCGCACTTAGATATCATGAGCCACAACCATCTACTGGTGTCTCAACACACTTGTCTCCCTATCTAACTTATAAACAAGCAATGAATTAGATGCCAAACATAAGCTAGATGCCGAGGTTATGTTGTTCTGTGTGTGCCCTAGTGCCATCACTACTATGCACGTCTCCAACCCATGAATGTATGGATCTTTCTAACTCGTGTGCTAATTGAACTCATGCTTATAAAATAGTATACAAGGTTCCACTAGATTGAACTAATCACCACGATCAAAATGACTAACTAACATGATCTACAATATCGAGATAGATCGAAAGAAAGTATATTGCATGAACCAGACAATTGCAAAATAAAAATAGAAGAAGCAACTAAGATTATACTAATCAACCATGCAAGACAATTAAAGAGTAATTAGACAACGACGAGAAGAAACATGATTGACTTACAAATAGGGGTGCAAATGGTATGGATTAATTTCGACCGATCTGGTACCGAATTCGATCGATATTGAATACGGGAAGGTAATTTAGTATCCGGTACCAAATTCGGACGGTGCCAGACAGTTTTTGCTGGTTATGGTAGCGAAAACGGGAGAGCTAAAATTCGAACGAATAGCGTTGATAAACGGTAAACCGAATACTATCCGACTGGATATTCGACGAGTAAGTTAGTACCCTAACTAACCTAGCCCATCAACCATCATTGACACCAATCGGTCTAGATTTTACCCAAGTTCTAACCTAATTTCAGAGTTCAGCCACTCTAGACAGTCGCCACTAATCCTCCCCACTTAAGTTAAACTTGCGTATGAATTTATCGGTTTTTGAACAAAATGCGTGAATTTATCAATTTTCAAACTAATGTATGAATTTATCACTTATGTTGAACTTGTGTTGTGTCGGCTATGGTACTTAAGTAATCTATATGAATTTATTGCTAGTTGAAGGCTTAAAGTGATGGTGATATGGTTCAATATA
Organism: Dendrocalamus latiflorus; assembly: GCA_017311315.1. NCBI lineage: Eukaryota > Viridiplantae > Streptophyta > Magnoliopsida > Poales > Poaceae > Dendrocalamus > Dendrocalamus latiflorus. The sequence goes on along the minus strand of CM029652.1, from coordinate 41,171,351 downwards.
TATTCTTTTATGTATGTATATACTATCCATCTATATTATCTATTTTGGATCCAAAACCATCATGTATCCGTCCCGATGGTACCATATCCGAAACTCTGAATTTGTATTCGTATCCGGCCTTACCGTATCTGACTCCAAACCTGGGAAAAATATGGGTTAGGATACAGTATGAACAATATCTGTCCATATCGATCCGATTGCACCCCTACTTACAAGTCGAAGTCAAAACTCCAGAACCTCAACTGCTAATTAGAACCATAAATAATTACCATAACTAATTAGAGTATGATTAGAGCCCCTCTAATTAGATAGGCAAGTTAGAGCCATAAATAAAGAGGTCAATTAGAGCCCTTTAATATGATTCATATTAGAGAGGCTAATTAGAGCGTTCTCTAATCTATAGACTAATCCTACTACTAGAAAGCATGGCTTTTGCCTAGCCGGGGCTATAAGTTGAGAACTCGACGATTGGACATCGATGGGATTACATAGAGTGCACCCCTGTAGAGCCAAGGAACTGGAGGGTCGTGGCTTGGACATGATAGAGTTGGAAACAACCAGGATATAAAGTTTGAATTCTGAATCTCCTTCATATTCGAATTGGTTTGTACCTTACTTATATGCAGCGAATCTTTCGGAGGGCATATCTCGGTCATACGAACTCCAAATCAGGTGATTTGTTTTTGTATGTTTAGCTAACGCAGATATCTTCAACTTTCTAGTTGTGTATAAGTTCTGAAAACGCCGTCTTCATTGCCAAATTTGGCTTGGAAGTTTACTTTGTTGCGGGCTTTGATTCTCTGTGTATCCTACCTTGTGAGGCCCATATCTCGAACTCCAATTTAGGTCAGTGAAAACTCTAAATTGTAGCCCACGAAAAGATCTACAAATTTGTAGTTGAGTTTTTTTTCATGTGAAGCCATTTGATCGTCAAAATCAAGTTGAAAGGTGACAAACAGATTCTGTCCCATTTATTGGCATAGCAAATATGGAATCTCTCAATTTCCTTATCTCTTGGGCTTTTCTTTCTTCAAGGATTGTGTGGAAGTATGCAGAAGAGAATAAGTTTCTCTACTCAACTTTGGGTCCCACCATTGAATTATCCTCAGAAATTGGCGTGCACATAACAACTGTCCACGTCATCATGTTGCTGACCGGTCGAAGGCTCAGTGTGCCCATCATAACCTTTCTGTCCGAACTCCAAATTAGACAAATGATATATGTATTTTGATCATCTCGACAAAAGCATCATCATGAGAGCCTTCAAATTGGGATTCAAAAATATCTTGGTCATTTAAAGCTCATAGAAAGGATCTTTGGAACCCGTTGATTTGCCGGTTCAAGAAAACTTTCTCCAAATGAGTGATTTGACATAAAAAAAAGGTACATAAAAAGTTTTGTTTTCTTGCAATACAACACTTCTACACATATATCTTGAATATGGATGATTAATAGCATAATATGCATAGTTATTAAAATCAGACCGACGAGTGGACCAATTAGCCCATCGGTTCACGGTCCACCATCGAACCGCGGATTTTCAAAATGATTATATTATATAAATTTGTGATTATTAAAATGTTAAACTTGATTCGTAAATACTTAAATACAAATTTTGCACGTAGGATTGGAAGTGACCTATCATGATTCCGATTGTATGAGCACAGAGAATGAGAAAATTAAACCAAAGAAGATAGTCATTATGATTCTGGGCGTAGATGCCATTTGGTGACAGAAGATAACAAAACAAGTCAAAAGGACATAGAGAAAACGAATAGGAATTAGCAAAACACAAATTAACGCACTGGCTGCAGCCAATCCCATCGGATCGTTCATCGTTGCATGCATGCATCGTCGTGGCTCCAGCATGTCGATTCCGAGGCCCCAGGCCGCCACGATGACCAGCGGCGCCGCTGATGGCCGATCTAGCCGGACGGCCGGAGCACCGCGCCATCACAGATCCGGACGGTCACCATAGCCTCCTACAGCCTCATAGTTTCGTGGATTGATCTCCCGCCGCCGCTGATCTGCAGGATTCTGGAGCCTCCTTGTTTGGATGGAGGAGAAACGGGAGAGGAGTGAGTTTTTGAGAGAGCCCAGAGGGGACGATGGCGCAGCTGGCAGGGGAGACTTGATGGCGATGGCGCATATGAGATGGAGCTAGAGCTATTTAGGCGGCGTGGTGGCTAAGTGGGCCGCGCCAGCCCAAGCCCATGACGCAATTCTCTGGTGAAACAGAAACCGCTCTGTTCATTGGTTTTGTTAAAAACAGCCCAGTTTTTTCCGGTCCAATTGAATTACATGGACGGTCTATGAAGCAAATCGAACCTATAATCCAGTCTTTCACTCTTTCTTCTAAGACCGGTAAAAACAAAAAGAGGATCATAGTCTAAATATACCTTTACCTTGAGCCACTTTTGATCTTCACATTGATCTTTAATATGTGTCTTGTCATTCACTTAAGGATTTAACCTTTTAAACACTCATCAAACATGTTAGTCTCATATTCATATAATTTTATTAATTATCAAAATCATTTTTAAAGGCCTAGATGCTTTCAAAGATGATAAAGAGAAATGTTGGGACCCTCTGTATAGGGGTAAAATATAAGAACTTACAAACTTTACTCGTGTAATGGACTATATCGATCGTATCAACCATTGTTCCATCTAAGGACAGGCAGAATCAATAACTCATTCAAAGTTATTATGCACACCACAACTAGATATGCAGATTTATCTAGGAAGGAAACCAGACGAGGTCTCAATTGAACTCAGGGCCATAAATGATAAGCCCGACACATATATTTAACAATGTGGAGTGCTAGGTGAAGGTGAGTCTAGCTCGACCAACGACTCTCTCATAATCGGGTAGGTGTCGGGTGAGGGTGAGAAACCTTCTCTAACCAACGACTATAACTAGTGAGATGGAGGTATAATATACTAAAATAGTGGAATAAGTATTGTACTCTGATTTGAACATCACGTTTAAGAAAATACGAAGAACCATTCGCTACAAAAATCAAGGTGACTGTGTGTAAAATAGTACAAGTCTACACAGTGCTAAGTAAATCATGAATTCATACATATCTTCTGGAATGGAGGCTACAAGCTAGGTTGTCAGTATCACGACATGTATCGTACAATCCTACCGAAGGTAGATGATACAGATCGCAATATGGATCGGAATAAGGTGGTATCGCCGTGGGATCACGATCCTACTCGTAGAATCGTTAGGATCGGGTAGGATTACGGTGAGATCGTAATCCTGACAACAAACTATATTAGCATATAAAATTTGATATTACCTATTGCTAGTTTAAGTTACACTAGTTTAATTTGTTTTGTTTTGTTGTTACATGTTGTTCTAATTAAAAAAAGTATTATCTTTTATATATTGCATTTTTATATTATTAGTTTATTAAAAATAAGTAAATAAGTTTCAAAAATCAAACTTAATTCAATATAACATGAATAAGTGTACTCAAATTACAAAATTAAATTCAAAAATCTATTGTAGACTTGCATATTTAAAAATATAATTCAATTTTTATATAAAATATATACACTTTTAAAATTTTGATAGAACTGTGATTCTACGATCCGATCCTGTTAGACGAAAAATGATCCTACCTGGTATCACAATCCTGACAACTTTGGTTATAGGAACCAAATGGAGGTTCTATCTAATTATACGAGTGTTTAGTAAATTTTTAAATTAACAATCTGAAATTCTTTACCAACTTAAAAATAATTATTTTTGTGATGATATGAGATGGGAATGAATTTACTGAGATGATGTCTTATGATCATAAAAGTGCATTTTTGCTATTAATACTTATTGAGTACTCCGTACTCATCATTACTATTATTTTTCTTTGTTTAGATGTTAGCCAATCCAAACTTTCACTTGGTGCGAAGGATGCCTATCCACAGGAATTCTATACCGAGTGGAAGGGAGATGATTCTGAGTACAACCCGTATGAGGTGGATATCTTATACGAGACCTAGGACGATTAAAGTATTACTAGCAGCTCGAGTACGACCCTCAGGATATATGTAAATTAATACGATGTTGTGTGTTTCCTAGCACTTGTGTAATTATTAGTTAGACCAGAACTGCTTTCCTTATTATTGTAATATTTATGCATTTGTGGTCTTGTTAAAAACTTAGCCCTGAGTAGCAATGTTAATGTATTATTATAAACAGTCTCTAATTATTGTTCTGCTGCAATACTCTGATGGACTTATTATTTGACGAAATAATATTTCAACAAATAATAATTTATTGACTATTGTTATTACTTTTGGTAATGACACGAGTTGTCACAACCACTATCCGTGCTCACCGCGGCTGATTGCCATCTCTACGTGGACTCACTGCTTAGTTCTGGCACTTTTTTTTTGGCTCGATGGAGCGTATGCACTTCAGCTTATAGCCGTTCGATCACATCCATGTGGTGATGTGGCGCTTGCATATACATGATATATGTTACTAGCGTTTTTTTTCTTCTTTTAGTGGTTGTGATTTGCCGAAAACATCAAGAAGCGGAACCCGTTGTTTCTCCCAAGTCCTACCAGCTTGCCATTTCTTAGCCATCGATAATTCTTCTAGGGCAGTAAGAAAGAGGAAATGACCAAATTTATTAAAATATATTGTTCATATTTCCTCAGCACTCTAAATTTATTATTAAAATATACTATCCATATTTTCTCGATACTCTAAATTTTTAGGTGAACTGTTTGATGCATTAACCAACCTCTTTAATCGTAACAGGATTCATGCCGGTCTCTCTCCGACCTTAATTTGTTTTCTCGAGGAAAGCACGATGCAACTCGCTCGCAAGGGACTCGACTCGGATTGCTAGTCACCGACCAAGTGAGCTTCATTAAAAATCAGCCAATGCTCCTCGAGTAAACGTTGCTATCAGATGCGAGTATGTTGATGTGACCATTCCACGCGAAATCTGAGTGACTTGGGTCAGTTTATATTAGTTTTTATTTTTGGTTTCTGTTTTTAGGAGCAGAAGTTAATATGAGCGTTTCAACTTCTACAAACCGTTTTTATCAGCTATTACTATTTTTATCTACTATTTTTCGTTTTTACATATTATAGCGTATTTTGTATTTTATTATATCATAATTCTGTAAGTCGCATAACGATCTAAATATTGTAGTGTCTTGCATTACACTACCTTTGTAACATAATACACTACCATTCATCAATTGATTGTGTTATCCGCTTATATTAGCCACTAATATTTATCGACCACAGCTAAACATCAACAGTAAAAGCCAATATAAATAGATTTTTAATTTGTTCATCTAGTCATACACTACTGTACAACTTTGTCATTCCTCGTGTGGGCCCGTAACTTCCACCTAGAAACAAAAAGGCCTCTAGGTCCGTTCACGCGTCAAAGGACCAAATTATTTTTGCTGCATCCTAGAAAGCGAAGGATCAAAAATGGGTCTGTTTTTCCTTCTACTTATAACTTATGCTATGTATTATGCTTTTGAATTGTTCATAGAAAAAATATAGAATAACAGAAACTTACATGTAGTTTTAGAAGATATAAATAAAATTGTTATAGTGTGTACTATAACTAATTTATAGATCATACCTTAAAAATACTTCGCTTAAAAATTAGTTACCGTAAAAAAATCATAAAATATCTTTTAGGAACCCAAAAAAAAGCCTAATTGTCTTCCAATCTCTCCTCAAGTGGGCCCGCACCCACACGATAGATGCACCTAGATTAAAAACTGAAGTTATGTAGTTTTAGAAGATATAAATAAAATTGTTATAGTGTGTACTATAACTAATTTATAGATCATACCTTAAAAATACTTCGCTTAAAAATTAGTTACCGTAAAAAAATCATAAAATATCTTTTAGGAACCGAAAAAAAAGCCTAATTGTCTTCCAATCTCTCCTCAAGTGGGCCCGCACCCACACGATAGATGCACCTAGATTAAAAACTGAAGTTATCAACTGAATTAACTAGCATAACAAGACACGGAAGAAGTTTCTAACGTGGGAGAATTGTTCAACTGCAACAAGGAAGGAAATTCGCCGAAAGATTCTAGGAAACCTCAACTCACTCTCTCACACGGACACACTTTCTTTCTCACTAAGTCTTGGCTTGGCAAGGAAGCTTACATATACACAAACGCAGGAGCTGAGAGACACACAAGAGGGAGACAAATTACGGTGGTTACTCACGCAGGGCACATCGTGCTGAGTCGCTGTGTCGCTGACACTGCCGTTTGATTTTTGCCAAGAAGCATGGGCACCGACGCCGCCCTTAATCTTGAGGTCGCCGCGGTGGTTGCCGTGGCGTTGCTCATTGTCGCCATTGCCGCCTGTGCCTCGGGCGCCTGCTCCTGCGGCGACGCCGCCGGCACCACGGTGCGCGTCGACGTCGAGCTAGCCCTCGGCGACGCCACGCTCATGACGTACGAGCAGGCGGCCAAGAAGGCGTCGCTGCTGCCGCCGCCGCCGCCGGATGAGCGGCAGGAGGAGGAGGAGGAGTGCTGCGCCATCTGCCTGTCGAAGTACGCCAAGGCCGACGAGCTCGTGCGGGTCGTCCCGGCCTGCGGGCACTTTTTCCACGCGGAGTGCAACGTCGACAGGTGGCTCCGGACGCGCCGGACGTGCCCGCTCTGCCGGGGCCAGATTTGGCCGCGGCTGCCAAGGCCGGAATGCGCGCCGATGCCGCCGCGAGTGAGCCGCGCCGCGGTGGTCGTCGCCGTAGTTTAGTCAATTTTGTTTCTTGGATCAGCTTTCGATGGCTGCTTGTTAGGATTTGCAGAGTACAGAGAGAGGAGATACATTGCACCTCAATTTGCAGGTGAAAATGGTGCCCCCCCCCCCCCCTATGTTGTTTCTTCCAAAAAAATCTGTATTGTCGTGTTGGTTTCAATGCTGCAAATTTGTTGCATTGCATTACGGCAATGGCCGATAGGTAACTGATTTTAAGATCACTGATGGCAAACAATTGTACATAAGATAGGCAGGTGATGTTAAGAGGCAGGTTAGAGAACTGATCATAGATGGGGAATTAGGTGATGTTAAGAGGCGGTGTAGACCAAGTTTGTTCTTCTGTAAACGAAGCCCAATCTGTTGGCTACCATCACTAACCAGAAAACCAATCAGAAACATACAGCATTGACATCTATTTCTGGAACAACCGGTGTGGACAGAAGAGTGGTAGTTTAAGCGTGGACTTTGACACGGTCTAGGTACAATTTCCTTGTGCCTACCTGAAAACTGTAAGAAGACAAGTCATATTTATATAGGTTTCTAAAATTTATTTTTCTATAGTAAATAACATTTCTATAATATTTAACTTTAAAATGGAGTTTTTTAAGGCGGGGTTATTAGTCGATAGTAATATACATTATAGAGATTTCATTTATATTGGACAAAATCGTACGCGAGTCTCTCTTTAAAAGTTTCTCTACAAACTATCACTATTCATAATCCAAAGCAAAAAACCAAAGCTAAAAGCCTATATGAACGGGTAGATATTTCAGGATCTTTTTCAAATGGGTACTGTAATAAAACACTGGCCAGCCAGGCTAACTGTACATCTTTTACTAGTTTGTTGCAGTGTAAGAAGCATCATGGCAAGCGAGGTCTGAACGACGCAAGAGATTCACACTTCAGGAGCTGGACCAATGCATTGGCATCCATCCAATTCAGATCAAATTCAGTTCAGACTGAGTTGCTTCTTCAATCTCACAATTTGGTGAATGGACACAGAGAACAGAACACAAGCAGCTCTGCAAAATTGAAAAATTGGACCCTTGGAATTCATTCAATTCCCCGGCGGCAGCAGTGGTGCAGTGCAGTACTGCTGCCCTAGCTCCATTGGGAATTTGGGGTCACTGATTTGTTGTTTGATTTGATTTGGTGGATAACGATAGAATTACACATGACAAATTATACTACATGGTGAAGCAATCAAAGAAATCCTTCGAAATTAAGCAGCCTCTCCTTGATGACAAGGCAGAATGACATCTCGAGTCCTTTGAGCTAGCTGCAGAGAGGGCATGGCACGAGCCCGTTCTCGTTGCATCCGGGGCACGGCACGCGGCCGGCGGTGGCGCTGGAGGCGCTGCCGTCATAGAGCCTATGACTGCCGCTGCACGCGCCGCACACCACGAACCTGGCGTCGCCGCACACCGCGCAGGGCAGCTCGCCCGCGGCCCGGCGTGGGGCGTGCCGGAGCATCGGCCGCAGCCGCTCCTGCTCGTGCAGCGCCACCACCTCGTCGGCGCCGCCGATGTACCTCCCGTCCACGAACAGCCGCGGCGGCACGACGGCGCCGTGGGGCAGCAGGTCCCGGAGCTGGTCCCGGTAGGGAGCGTGCATGGAGACATCGCGCTCCAGGAAGGCGACGCGGAGGCCCTCCAGCAGGCGGCGCACGCTGGCGCAGTCCTCGAAGGTCTTGCGCACCCCGCGGAGCGATGTGGTGTAGAGCACCACGTCCCGCTCGCCGCCAGGGGGGCACCGGCTCTCGAACCCCGCCAAGGGATCGATGTCGCCGCCGTCTGGCACTGGGTAGTCGTCGTCGTCATCGTCGCGGCGCTTGGCCTCCTCGAGGGCGCGGGCGTAGGCGTCGACGGCGCCGCGGAAGGCTGCGAGGAGGTCCGGGTCGAAGAGAGTCACCGAGGTGGGGTCCGGCCGGCGGTAGCATAGCCCATCTTCCCCAGGACTCGCACTCTCAGGGTGGTGGTCCGAGCTGACTTTCATCTTCTTGGCCTTCCGCGGCGTGATCTCCGGGGAGACGTTCTCCTTGTCGTCTCCACTTCCGGCATCGGAGACGGTGGGCAGCTCGAGCTCGGGCGCAGCCTCCTGCAGCTCCTCCTCCGCCTCTCCCGGCGCCGGCGCGTGTTCCTGGGAGCGGCGCGCCGGCGAGTGGGCGGCAATGGGAGTGGGGAGGAGGAGTTTGGATTGGGCAGCGGCATTGGGGAAGGACTGCAAGGTTCTGAGGATTCTCGATCTGAGCCCTCTCATCTCTCCGATCACCGCTCCGCCGCCGCCTCTGCACGCAGCAATTCGTTACCGATTCTGTCTAGTGGGGGAGCCAAATGGATGCTTCAGCAATCTACTACATGTGTGTGTGTGTTTTGTTAATTAAGATGTGGGCGCAGACCGCCGAGGCCGAGGGGGGTGGCTCGCAACGGCTACAAGCAAGCAAGGATTTGTCAGTGGCAAATGTCACCTGTCGTTTTTGAAGTAAACAGGGGATGGGATGGGATGGGAGCAACGGCTACCGGAGCAACCAAGACCCACACCAAAAAAAGAACACTAGGAGATGTGGCACCTAGGCAAAACACACACAGTCATTAAGGCAACACCCCAAATTAAATACTAGTTCTTAGCAGTACACAGAAGATTAGGAATGTGGGATGCAACAGTTTTTTGGGGAAAGAGAAGTGTAATCAATAGGAGATTGAACCCAGCCTCGAAAGGCCGGAGGCTTAGACTGTAATCATTTTGGCTCTAATTTTTAGCTTACGATTTATTTTTCACTATTCATATATTTCATCTTTTTCTGAATTTATGATTTTTTGTTGAGCTTTTTTGCCGGTTCTTTTTTCTCGTATTTATTTGTATTATACGTAATGGGCTAACATATTTTTTATATTTTTTAAATTTAATTATGCTAAATAAGCCTCTATCAGCTAGAGTGTTTTTCAGCCAATTACAGTATTTTCAACCATAAGAGCAACTTCAGCAGTAGCCCTCAAAACAGGGCCTCTACTTTTTATTTGAGAGCTCTCCCTACTTTTGAGGGCTCTGTTTTTTAGGATACACTCCAGCAGGAGCCCTCAAAACAGGACCCTCAAATTCATTCTTAGAGGGGATGACACATAGGACCCACCCTCATCCTCATCCTACTTTTGAGGGCCGAGAGGCAAAAAACTCACTTCAGCAGGGCCCTTACTTGAGCCCTCAAAAGTAGGGGTTCCCTCCAGACCCCCCAGGAATAAGGGCTCGAGGGGGAGATTTGAGGACCCCCTACTTTTGAGGGCTCAAGTAGGGACCCTGCTGGAGTGAGTTTTTTGCCCCTCGGCTCTCAAAAGTAAGATGAGAGCTCAAGTAGGGGCCCTGCTGGAGTTGCTCTAAGCCACTAAAAAGCCCAAATGATCACCACTTAATTCAGAAGCAAAATAAAAACATTTGCAAAAAGAGATTTATTGAACTTGGTACCATACGGGCAATACGGCTAACAATTGACAGATCGACTCTGCCTCAAGGTGGACGGGCAACTGATGGGCTTATTCATGGATCCAGAAACATAAGGTTCACACACGCACACGGTCACAATACAACAACAGCACAGTATTATGTCCTGTCCTGAGATTAATGGACGTCCATATGCTACCAGTAAGTTACATTACACATGCTAGTACAAGTCTGCGCGCGAGGTGCCTGCAACTGACCAAGGCGGCATATGCCAGCCTCCTGCCCTGCAGTGACACCATCATAAAGGGAGGGTACAAGCAAACAACTCGCGGCGGAGCCTACTGTCACACAGCATTGTCAGGTTAAACACCGCTTACAATTCTCAAAAGCAAACGCGAGATTTCGTCCTAAACACACAGCGACGACGGTTTCGTTTCATCGGACAAAGGGCGAGATCCTCAGGTGCACTTCACGGCAGAAGCACCTGGTTGGATCTGCCCCTTGTCGCAGTTCACCGCTGATGGTTCTTTCGGGGCCGCGTCCACCTGGTCATCCTTGTGAGCAGCGGTGTCTGCCGGATTCTCGCCGTCTTTTGCTGCCTCTGCTGCTGGGGCATCTGCTTTTGTTTCCGATGGAGCAGGCGCCGCAGAATTGGTGGCGCCACCATCCTCTTTCTTCTCCCCCACTGAAGATGCCAACACCTCTTTCTTCTCCCCCACTGAAGATGCTGTTGGCGGCACTACGGGTTCAGTTACCTGAGCATTCTCAGTTTTCTCACCCTCTGGTGGAGCAGATTCAGCTGACTTTCCGTCTCCTTTATTCTCTGACACAGGGGCGGAAACATCATTCGGCAGCTCCAAGCCTTCTGCCTTGCCTTCGCCTTCTTCAGTCTTCTCTGCGGCATCTGCATTAGGGGCCTCATTCTTCTCTTCTTGAGCAGTTTCAGAATCTTTCATCGCCACATCGGTGCCTTCGGCTGCTTCTGCATTGCCGCCATCTCCAGTTTCAGCGGCATCCACTATGTCCTCCTGTTTCTCCTTTTTGCCCCTCTTAGAGCTTGATCTTTCCCGTTTTGGGGTCTTCTCACCTTCTGGGCTCTCAATAGCCTTAACCTTTTCACTTATGCGTGCAGACCGCCTGGGAGTATAACCTGCTCTCAGGAGGGAGCAGCCAGACTTTGAATATTGACAGATCTACTCGTATTGAACGAGAGAATAAGTAAGCAAGGAATGAGGAGACGAGGTGTGTACCAGTTCCCCAGTCAAACTCCGCAGATGCAGGGCCTCCAGGGTGTGCTTTTTGGTATTGGCTCAATTGTCTCTTGCTCTTGATCTCCTCACCAGTTGGAGAGACAAAAACGACCTCAACTTTTCCACCTCGAATGGGATTAAGCTGCAATTGTACAGGAATTGAAGATGATCAACAGACATCTAAAGAAAATGAATTGCGATCAAATATGGTACGAATCAATTTGTTCACACGTGCTGGTAATGCATATTTAGTTATACAGGAAAATGATATGCAAAGCATACTACTGGTGGGAAAATAAGAATTAAATTAGAACATCAAACTTCTTGTTATTAACCCTGTCACAGAATCAAAATGAAATCTCAGTTTTCTATACCACTGTATCAAACACTTTCAGTTTGTTACAGCAGACAAACAACAAAAAAAAGTATATGGGCATTTATTACATAGGAACTTGTCAAAGTGTAGCTCATAAAAAGCTACTCAAGCCACTCTATTTACAAATTCTATACAATCCAAACCACTAATTTGTCTGGCTCGACACAACTCCGTACTTGCTCATTTGGTCATCACCAAAAGGAAACAAAGTCAAGACAGAAACGTTTAAGCAAAAGTTATCTAAAAATAACTTGGACAAAAAAGCATCAGATGGACAACAACTTAGGAGATGCAACAGAAACAAAGAAAATCATGAACTTTAGTAGGGTGCAGACTTCAGCCCTTGCTCCAAAAAGCTAATGATATCCTATATGGTTTGGCAAAATCCATTGAAGAAATTCAGATGTGAAGTTGTAAAAAAAAGGATATCCCATGTTACACAGCTGGGCGCCACAGCATCATCTGAACTCTCAGTTGAGCTTGTTTGCGTGTATACTAGCTCAAATGTGCGAAACAATTTGAGCAGCTCCTCGGTTCTCAATATCATGGGGTTTTACACCATACCCAAAAGCCAGCCAAAACAAGATATATTTAAGAATTTGGGATCATTTGTGCCAGAAACAATGTAAATTACACATAGCAACCATAACTAGATATGCCGAAAACAGAATTGTTCATTTGCATCACGCAGAATATCCGGGTGGTCTAGCCTATTCAAAGTAGATTCGATCTCCACATGAATTTTGAATTTTCTCAGTTATACTGTAATGACTCTTTGAGAGTTATTTTTTTTTCTAATACCTGTGTGCATTCCCTGGAGAAGGATGCTGAAGCTCTAATACCAGTGAATTTTTTTTGTAAAGCTGACTTAACAGGCAAGTTGCCCTAAAAAGTTGCAGTTAAGAAGCCCATTTTGACTTGTGGGAGATTCATTTACAGACAGTCCAACAACATTACTAGACAGAAGGCTATTTTTCAATTGAAACTAATACTTCATAACGTTGCTTTTCTAAACTGGTCATAACTACAGTAATATTGATCATTCAAAAGAAAACATCAGGGAACTATACCAAAAGCATGGCCAATTAGTTTCTGACTTTCTATCTAAATAAGTGGGCTCTTAGCCAATGATTAGAACAGGATTACACTAGAAATACTATAATATGTCTAAATAAAGATATGAAGGAGAACCAAGTCACAGGACAACTGACAGCCAGCCAACCTTCACAAAGGGGTTGGATTCATTACTGTTTAAAAAGAGACTATCAATCCAAGAAAAAGTTGTAACCGAGATAGGGTCATACTGCCACAAACCAAATTTTACATCTCCATATCTAATTGTGAACTTATGAAGGACCCTGCTTCCTGCTGAGACTTAAGAGAGTGCTATGACTATAATAACCAAAGCTACAAAATGTTCAGGTAAGATATATTCTTCAGTGTGCGGATTAGTTCCAGTGAAGCTATTAGTCAACCTTTTCCAGTATTTCTTTAACTGCCTGTCACCACCACTTGACAAATAACTAAAACGTCTAACATTATCCCAAGAAAAAAGTTTAGTAATTTACACATAATGAAAAAACGACATCAACAGCCATGCTGACTTGTCACTTGTTTTTAGTAGGGGATAACATAAAAACACTAAAAATGACCAGATGATGACAGGATGATTTCAACAACTATTTATTGAGGGATGGATAATCAGCAATGGCATCCTTTCAAGCTGGCTGCTGTTTATCATTCTATCAATGCATACTAGTAACAAATTAATAGACCAACAATCACACACATAATACGTATACCATAATTTGCTCCTAGATTAGAGTCAAGAGAACCCGACATCTGAAACCCTGCCACCAAACTGACTAATAATACTAGTGAATACAATAGATTTAGCAAACGATATCTGTATGCAAATATTGATCTGCCAAAAATATATCAATGAAATGGAATGAATGAAATAAAAAAAGTCTGGTCTCAAGAAAAATAGGTAAAAACTGAAAATAACTTAATATTTGAACCAAACATTGACATTAAAGTTTTGGGTAGGTTCAGAAAAAGTAAGAACCCACTAAATAGATTGACAGAACCAAAAGGTGAGCGCAGTAGCAGAAAGAGTAACAAACAGGAACGCAAGAACATTATAACTAGCAAGAAAGCAAAGAAGGGAAGAAGAGCCGTTTTTTGTTCACAGCATCGTTAGTATTAACCATAACTGCACCTAATAAATAGGGGAGATTAGCTTATCTGGCATCCCAAAGATGGAAATTTAGCTGGATGACATCACAATCATATTGAACTTTGAAAATAGCATCTCAAACATGTTTATGGCAAAAAGCACTGCCATCAATTTTCGTGTCCAAGCAAGCCATTAGTAGCATAAAAAACATGTTTACCATCCCTTCCATCACATTTTTTCCAAATGCGATCCAGCCAATTTTTCCACACGAACATGCCTGCAGTGTGTCGAGCACTGCAACCTGCGTTAGGAATCAGGTTGGCAAGGTGGACAGCCGAGGGCAGTTTTGAGATTTTGTTTTTTTGCATCTCAAACTCAGGTGACATTAGAATTCGAGGGAATACATAATGAAGATGCTGTTTGGCATATTATTTGGTGTTTGCAAAGTTATTTTCTAGTCAAGTCTGGTTGCAATGTCGTATAGCTAAATTTCCATCTTTTAGATTTTTCCTAATAATCAATGCAACTGAAGTATCACAGCGGATAGATTCATTCTGCTAACCTCCGATAGTTTGTTCGTAGGGGGAACTTAAGGGAACAAAGAAAAAAAGACTATTGATCAAGAAAACTAAACATATAAGACTATAAGTATAAGTAGATAAGAATAATCTAGTCTAGTGGAAAACCAGTTTTACTCCCAAATAGAGATCTCAGAGTAACATCTTTAAATTCTTGTGCACAGCATGAACTCATAATATATTTGTGTTTGTGCCTTATTGAAAATAAATGCAGTCTAGTCCATAGTGACAGCATTTGTGACTTCAATTATATCATTTTGTCAAATATGAAAATATGAAATGTTCGGGATCAAAAGATTTTGACACAAACAAATCAATAATAAACAACGAGTGAGTTTAATAAATGCTCTTAGATAAGGCAACAAGTGATGTATTACAATCAAAAGCAGCATCAAGAAAAAGGTAGAGCTGACTATGAACGAGAATCCAGAATCTAAAAGTTGCTATTCCATGAAACAATATACACTTATATACTGTCTATATTCCAAAAGTATGCAAATATTGCAGATCTACACAGTAGAGGGCATGCATAAAGCATGCGCCAAAAGATCCAAAGCTTCCGTATACAGTACAGCCTTTATCGCATGATGATTTGATTCAAAAGCTTTACATTGCACCCTGTCTCGCATAACAATGTATAACTGAAGAAATCCCCAAAGTGTAGCTTAGTCATGAACTGACCCAACTCCTAACAAAAAAAAACATCAAGTACGAGCTATAGAACCTACCAACAAGCAGATAAAAAAGGAAACACGTATTGGATGGCCTCAGAAACCATAACCCAGTACAGCACAAACTGGATCAACCATTGCGCGCCCTGTCCCACATAACAATGTATAACTGAAGAAATCCCCAAATTGTAGCTTAATCATGCACTGATCCAACTCCTAACAAAAAAAACATCAAGTAGGATCTACAAAACCTATCAAGAAGCAGATAAAAAAGGAAACACATAACGGATGGTCTCAGAAAATATGTGTTCTCTAAAAAACCGCAATTACCAACGCAAACTGCCCAGAGACGCACTATCATGCAGCACGGTCACATCAAAGCCGCACAACAATCACTAGGTAAACAAATTGCGAACTTATGAAACCATTCCTGAAACCTCTATAATACAAGCACGTGTGATGTATCCAACCGAAACTAACCACGTGCCACGAACTAACTACGAACCCTAATTAAGCTCACAAACCTTAGAACCCAACCTACAAAAGCCCTAGACTCCGCAGGACATCAAGCGCAGCCTACGAACAGTAGGAACCCTAATTCGATTGAACTCCGAAACCCTAGAACCCGACGGCCCGACCCCGAATGCACAGGCAAAATTCCACCACAAACCAAGCCAGAGACCCTCGGATCCGACAGCCTCCCCGCACCCCTCACGAGCACCACCAAACCGCAAACGGGGCGTGCGATTTCGGAACCGAGGCAAACGGAGAGCACCCACTGGTACAGGAGGAGGAGGTGTCAAACCTTCTTCGTCCAGCCGGAGGGCGCCGGGAGCTCCGTGGCGGAGCCGGGCTCCCCCACAACCGCCTTCCTCTCCGGCGTCTCCTCCGCAGCCGCCGCCGCCGCCACGTGCTCGCCGCCGGTGGCCATGCTGCTCCTCGCAGCCGGGTTTCGAGTTTTCGCTTCCCGCTCTCGCTATATCACAAAAGCGTGGGGGGATTCGCGAGGAGAGAGCGGATGAGCTGCGTGTTTCGTCGTGCGATTTGGGGAATGGATTTGGAGCGGGGGGTAGTGGGACGGTAAAAATAAATAACGGTTTTCCTGGTGGCCCGTGCCCGTCGTGGCCTGGACGGGCTGCGACGGCGTGAGCGGGCTGGGGCTCGACTGCACCCGGTCTATGGACCGCCCGTCGGCAATTCGGGGGAGCTGTGCTGCCCGTGGACGACGGACCGGGTGCAGGGACCGGTTCGCGGCCGACACAGCGAAGCAAACGGCGGGACCGAGGTGGTGGCAGAAAACCGCATTGCATCCTGGACGGTTCTAGTCCGCCGTTACACGGTAGGCGGTGCGCGCACCGCGATCGCGAACGGTGCGATCGTATGACGTGTGGGGCAGGGTACTCGTGGGCCCACGTGTCATAGGGCGGTGCAGGTTCGTAGCCGGTCGTTCCTGGAGGGCCCGGGCCGTCAGTGTTCGGCACGTGGCGGCTTCTGGTTGGTCGGGTTTTGGATAGTGCGCGCAGAGGTAGGTACGATCCTATCGGGAGCTTGGCACGTGCTGCGTGAGGGGTCAGGTGGCATTACCTGAGTAACGGAGGATTTTTTTTCTCTGAAGGCAGACGGCAGCCGGGTGCCTAACCCTGAGCACATCCATTAAAAAGGCAGTAAAGGTACAACCACCAGATCTATTACAGAAAGAACCCTGCAGAGGTAAATAATGACAGAAAGATCCAATATCTGTTAAAAGGACTAAAACAGAAAATGCAAATTACAAGCCAACATCTGTTAGATGGAAACCATGCCAACTCTCCGCATAGGTGTCCGGTTTCTAGGCGCCGATTCAACTGGCTTATCATTTAAGCTTCTAATTGTATTTTTATTTATAGCTAAAATTATACTACAGCGTTTATTAGTTTTTTCTAAGAAAAAATAAAAAAATCATTATATCATCATCGATAATGAAAAGTCAAAATTAGAAGCCGAGGTTTCTAGGTAGTTTCAAATTTAAATAAGCTGAAAGCGAAAATAAGCCAAAAAACTGAAGCCATTTGAAGTGGGACCCTAGCCTCGACGCAGCAACTGTCGGCGATTTTGGACGGCGGAAAGGAGTTGAATTGTAACAACCTATATTTGCTTCAAAGTAAACATGCATAATTTTTCATGATTGTCACTCTAGTGCTTCTACAAGGTTGTATGGCTTCATTAGCTCCTATTGCCTCATCAATTAGGTTGCATAAAATACCCATTTCGGGGTCAACATCATCATCCTCGTCTTCATTTATCCACTCTTGAGCATTACTAGTATGCGAAGCTAGAAAGACATCAATATTCTTCGTATTGCTTTTCTCTTTTTTGTTCAGCAATCTCGCATTGAATTGAATATAGACTAGATTATTGAGACGGTGAGCATCTAGTGTATTTCTCTTCTTTGTATGTACCTACTAGTTGCAAAGTGAAGTTTACTGCTAGATTTTCTTGACTACTTGAGACATATAATTTTTCTTGAATAGTAAAAGTAGAGAGATACTATATCAAAAGTTCTCCAATTTCTTTCATATCCCGATGAACTTGACGTCAAAAGAAAATTCTTATGGCCAATTTTTACAAGTGGAGAACATGACATCTATATTTTGACCACCAATTAGCAACATAACAGGAAGAATGTAAGATGAATTATTAATGAATGATGAAATGGCAATATAAATGTGTTTAGTTAAGAAGTTTACTTTACTGGGAATAAGATCTCTTTTTTGACATCCAAGTTGGACGGGGATTTTCCCAAAGGTCTCTTTTTGATCCTTGAATATGTCAAAGTCAGCATTAAGCACTTGATACATTGCTTCATTATCACCATAATAAAATATTTTAACATATTCAATAAACCCATCCATAATATTTTGTTTTAAAAAAATATGTCAATCACGATAGCTATAATATGGCTTTAATAGATATGCCGTCAAATGCAATAAAGAATCAAGCTTTTGTTATAAATGTGGGCAATATTTTAATTCCAAATTTTATGAGGAGACAAATACAATAAACTAGTGATACAAAACTTACCACTAACAGTAGGTTACTCATTATACTTCAGAAAATACTCAAGAAAAATATAGTAACAAAGTCGTACGTGCGCGCGAACGACTTACTTGTTAGCCTAAAGAAGAACAGGAAGCCGCGCAGGCTTGACGCAGTGCAGAACGTAGATGACGCAGTGTAGGAGCGGTCACGCAAATGCGTTGCCCAGAAACTTATTACCGCACCGTGCAGGTACTCTCTACGGCAATGGTTCGGAGATAACCGCTCTCCCTCCTTCCAGGTGCACGCCGAGAAGAAAGGTTGGCGAAGTCCAGACGGTGCAGTACAACAACACAAGTTGGCAGAAGTAAGAGATACTGGCAGTGAGAGATTCTAACCTCTATACCTTGGATGTCTCCAGGTATATAAAGATATACAAATTACTCTCTAGTAACTGCCCTATTGAACCATGCATGCTTTGGAATTAAGGAAATGGGCCATAAATAAATGGGCCAATTTCTAACAGCTTTCCCTTCATCTTTCCATCAATAGCACCAATGATCAAGTTGTAGTTGCTCTTCAAATTGTTCAAGTCCTCCTTGATTTGCTTCTTTGCCTCTAAAATTTCTCCATAAAGAAAGACTATAGATGGACTATCCCCATCTACCATGCAAAAAATCTTCACTAACGGCTCAAAAACTTTCAAGCAATGCAACATACCATGTTAGCAAATTGGGGAAAAATCAAATAAATAACATAAGGGACAACACTACTATACCTTCAAAGTATTGTTCACATCTTTCTAAAATGACCTACTAATGAGTGTTGCGGTTGCCATGACGCCTTTGCCTTTTTAGTGTGGGCGAATTATTTTCATTCCTTGTTAAGTGTCATCGTGCTTAGTTCGGCCTTCTTCTCAGTCAAACTTTGCAAAGTAAGAAAGGCCGAAATAAATCTAGTCACCCTTGGCCTTATTATAACTTTTATCTTTGTATGTTTTCTCATCAATACCAAGGTCTTGTAATATGAGTAGATAAAAACCGTCAATACTTTTGCTTGTTCAAGCATCTTCTTATACTTTGGCATATTCCAATTCCTTGCAGCATAAGGTTGATGATGTAAGTTGCACATGAGCTTCAAAAGATATTTGGCATTTTAGCTTTCAATAATTTCTTTGCTCCCATGTTGTTTGAAGCATTGTCCGTCACTATTTGAACTACATTTTGGGGACCAATAGTGTTAATGCATCCATCCACATACTCAAAAATATACTCACTTGTATGTGTATCTTCCGACGCTTCCTTTGATCCTATGAAACTTGTCCCTAAATTGTAATGAACACATAAGTTAATGATGCTCCTCCTCTTTTGATTCGTCCATACGTTGGTTATGGAGGAGCACCCGGTTATGGCTCTTTCTTCTTCATGGGGTTTCAACAACCCATTAGTTCTCAACACTTCCTCTTTCAACAATAACTCCCGACCATCATATTGAGAGGGATCTCCAAAGTCTTGGGCAAATCGACCTATGGTCTCCAACATTTGTTTGAATTCATCGTTGTTAATGGCCTTGAAAGGAACACCTAAAGAGTAAATAGCAAACATACACGCCACAAGGTAAGGTTAACAAAGAATGAATTAATGGCATATAAGAATGAAATGAGTGATAATTGCAATCTTTACTAAAAATATGAAGCCATCTTGTCACATATTGCTTTACTTTATGATGTCTCTCTTTCAAAATTGCCTTCGTAATTTTTTGTTGCCTCTTTGACTCTTGAGTGCTCAAAGTGCTCTCTTATGGATCAATCAGATTCACAAATCTATCAATAGGCCCTAACTTTCTTTGTTTCAATCCTCCAATCTCTTCAAGTTCTTCTTCATTTTTGTCACCACTTATTATGCTCATATTTTCTCTAAACTCATCTTCTTGTGCTTTCTTGCCCTTCTTATTTTTTTGCCTTCTTAATAGAATTACGACACTTTGCTTGGTCTTCTTTTGTAGATTTGGAATATTTTGCAATATTTCCTTGAATATGTGTAATATGTTGCTTGACCTATAGATGCCCTCAGAAACAACCTTTTTACACAAGATACATTTCACCTTGTCCAAATTTTTTGGTTTCACCAATATCCCAAATTCCCACCCTATGTCACCCGACTTTCTCTTGAGGCTATCTTCGGTGCACACCTCAGGAGCCGACGCAACAGATGTCATCCTAGTGTAGTATCACATTTATTCATACACAAATTAGTGGATTACACAAGCAATGAAGAATGAATTGATGGAGCAAATGGGCTATAAGTACAAACAGTAGAGTTGCATAATTGATTGCTAGACAAAATGGAAGAACACAAAATGTTAGAATCTCTTAATACCTCAAAACTAATATTATCTAGGTATTTCTTTCAACATTCAGTGATGAAACTCAAATTTCATAGCAATTATTCAAAATTATTACAAATAGAAAAAACAAAGTATATACACACGTTGCATGCATGATTTCAAAAATAAAAGGCATATATTTGCAAACAGAAACACATCGTATCGTCTCCAACTATTGCAAGAATGTCTGGCCTTTTATTACTGTTGTCACTTTGGGTGGTCATGTTTTCTTTTCCTTTTCTTGCTAAAGAGGGCACTTTTTGAATATAGAATGTGTTGTGCCTGGTCGTGATGATCACTGGTGATTGGTGAGAGACAGTAACATCTAGGAGCTAGAGAGGTGCACACTGACTAAACGATACTGCTAGTGATACTTGGCCGAAGAATTGTGTTTCTTGTAGGAAGAAGAAGGAATAATAGATGGTTTAGTAAAATAAAAATGTAATGCAATTGCTCACTGCCAAAGGGTGTCGTTGGAGTTGAGCATGAGGCGGTGCATGCTCGGCGATAGGTCCTACTCCGAAGTCATCGCCAGCGTCAGTAGAGTAGAGTGTTGGAGGGACACACATCACATGCAGTGTGGTGTTGCTAGGACTAGGAGAAGGAAGGAGATGATGAGATGGGAAGAAGACGAACAAAGGGGATTCGGTCTAGTGGGAGCATATTTCCATCAGAAACTAGTCTCCGCATGTCCATTGAAGCGCCATGAGAGATTTATACTTGCAATAGTTGTAAGAGAGAAGAGAGAATACCAAAGGGCATAGGCACTAAGAACACAAACACAATAGAGCACATATCTGAAACCAGGTAGTAGTAGCCACCTACCTAGGTAGAGGTGAAGTTGACGCTCCTCTTGGCTCTTGTACTAGCTCCTCCCTACGGTAAAAGTGAAGTCAAAGCAGTAGGAGCGCTGGATGAGCTCCCGAATGAGTGCACGATGATGGCAAAATGCACGGAGGTGGTGACGGCATGGATGCAGAGCGGTCATGGCGACGATGCAGAGGCAACAGTGTGGAAAACCCTAGCCCATTCCCATTTCTTGCTCGCCTAAAAGCACAATTGTCTTGTGGAGTTCTACCCTTTGGCCCGTGACTCTTCAGGGCTCTTTAGGGTGCCTCACCTTGTCGCCTAGGTGGCTGCCCCTCCACCTTAGTTCCTAGCCACCCGACTAGCACCCTAGGCAAGCGCGGGTGGTCGGCCAACGCCTAGGCGGCACCTAGGCGACCGCCCAGGCCATCTTTTAGAATAATGTCAGTAAGCCAATGGACTTATTCTCCTTCCTTTGCTCCTCGTTGCTTGAAGTTGTAGGATTAACATCACTCATGTCTTGACCATTGAGAGTTGTGAACAATGACATAGTCAAATTCCTGATTGTGTCGTTGTTCTTGAAAGGTCAATGAAGCTTCTTATTGTAATCCTTCTCATAGTCTTTCTTGTACTCCTTGTAGTCCTTCCTCCCACGATCATCTCCATCCCTGTTCACAAAGTTAGTACAATGAGCACAAA
Organism: Dendrocalamus latiflorus; assembly: GCA_017311315.1. Classification (NCBI taxonomy): domain Eukaryota; kingdom Viridiplantae; phylum Streptophyta; class Magnoliopsida; order Poales; family Poaceae; genus Dendrocalamus; species Dendrocalamus latiflorus. The sequence continues at coordinate 41,149,191 of CM029652.1, read as the reverse complement.
AATGTCTCATCTCACCATACTCAAAACAAATAATTAGACCACCTCTCCTACACTCTCTTGCTTTGTGATAGGCATGGGTGAATCATCTAGTGATGAGGGTGAAAACATGTATGGGAAGACTCTCAAGTTGATCATCACTCATGGCTTGAAAATAAGATAATAAAAAGCTAGAAGAAGCATTATCACAAAAAAGTGTCATTCTTGACAGGATCAGTCACAAACCATTGTATGCGGACTTTTAGACTTGCTGGGTGTGACACCCATCTCATGGGTCTTAAGGTGTGAATATAACTTATCCACAGTCATAGTTGTCAAGTCTGCCTGCTTGTCACTGATATATGTAACTTTCATTTTCCAAAAACTCATATCAAAAGCACTCAAAGTATGAGCTACATTGTTGGCATATAAATAGGTCACACCCATAGACCTTAGATCATTCAGGATCTTGCAGAATCTATCAAAGAAGGAATCAATAGACTCTTTAGGTTCAATATCTAGCTTCTAGTAGTCCCTCTTGAACTAGGTCTCACATACTTTCTTAATTTTTGATGTTCCCTCATGGTAATCAGAGAGGGTCATCCAGATCTTATGTATGGATGCAAGATGAGCTACTCGATTAAACTCAAATCTTCCTATGCCTTGGATCAGAAAGTTACATGCTTTAGTATTTGCCTCAACTTCAACTGACTAAATAGCATTGAGGACCACGTCATCGGTAGGCACGACAAAATGACTTCTCACTTTGTTTCAAATGGTTAAGCCTTGAGCTTCGATGTACATCGCCATACTTGTCTTTCAATAGAGATAGTCGGTCCTATCAAAGATAGAAGGCTTGTTATGATACCTCTTCGACACCATTTCTCAAGATCAGTTAAGATCAAACAAAGAGCAATATCACTCTGATATCACTTGTAGGATCGAGTATGGCGATTCAGAGGGGAGTGAATGACTCTTTCAAAATCTTCCCCAAAGCCCCAAGCCAAAGAAGGCAAAACTCCGAAAAAGCAAAGTCCCACTGGCCTGACCTCTATGAGCTAGCGATCAAACCTCTATGAGCTAGCAGTCAGACCTCTAGGCGATGAACAATAAGATCATGAGAGACCATGTAGAGGTATCCCCATGTTTGTGATGAGTAATTGACGATTGTGTTAGAGAGTTTGAGTTTGTTTTGGGTATTCTAGGTTTGAGTACCTTTGTTTCATGCTAATATTGATTATGTTGTTTCGTGCGGTGCTATGTGACAGTTTGCTTGTCTGTGTGACTGCAGGACATCGGAGCTAGGTCATGGTGAGGCGAGGAGGACCGGGGCTAGGCACAGGAGGTGTTGAGGTCCAGACGGTTGGTGATGCCGAAGATGATCGAGGCTGGTGAGGTGGTTGCGAGTCGGGAGACGAGGAACCAGAGCTGGAGCTACCGGTGGAGGACACGACGGGCGACGACGAGAGAACCGGGACTAGGCTCAGGGAGGAGTCGGAGGTCCAAACGGTTGGAGGTCGGTTGCGGTCGTGTGCGACGAAACAGACCAGGACTAGACTCAGGTGTAGTCGGAGGTCTCGGTCGGAGTCAAGTGGACACGACGGGCAGCGGCGAGGTGGATCGGGACTAGGCTCAGGGAGGAGTCGGAGGTCCAGACGGTCAGGATGCTGGGTGCAGTCATGTGCAGCGAAGTGGACCGAACTAGACTCAGGAAGGAGTCGAGGTCCAGACGGTCAAAGGTGCCGGTTGCAGGAAGCTTCCGGGAAGGTGCTTGAGGGGAAAATTGGAGATTTGACTCAAGCATGAGAGAAATGGCTAGTTTTCCCTCCATTTTTTAGTTGTGTTGACTTTCTTGCCTCATGTTTGTGAGAGGTGGAAAGTGGGGAGTGTATGACACTTCTTGATTTGCTCATTTGGGAGAGTCTTGTGCCTTCATACGGAGAGGTGGAGGTATAGCTCAGGCAGTAAGAAATGAGTTGAGTGTGCTTGAGTTGAGCATTCTGTAGAGAGAGCTCAAGTGAGCAGTAGGAGTAGAGAGTGTGCTCGTGTGTGAAGCATGCAGTGATTTTCCTTCCCAACTTCTAGTTTCCTAAGGCCCTCTTGCTATTTAGTTTAAAGTCTCCTTGAGCTAGTCTAAAAAGAACTGAAGAATTCCATCAATTTCTCAGCTTTTTGAAGTTGTGTAAAAATCAGCCCTGCTTTCAGCCGAGAAACCCGAGTTCTAGGGTTTGGGCTGGTCTGACCGGTCCGTGTATGGCGGTCAGACCGGCCGGTTAGGGGCGGTCAGACCGGCCACCTAACTGTGGTCAAACCGGTCGGTTAGGGGCGGTCAGACCGGCCGAGTACCAGCGGTCAGACCGCCCAAAGCACTGCGGTCTGACCGCCCTGACCTGGTTCCTCTGATGTGCCTTTAGGTTCTATTTGTTGTTTTGTTCGCCGATTTTCTCTGGTTGCCAGTGAGCTTGGGCATGCCTTCTTCGTAGCTCTGTAGCTATCAAAGAAGAGTGTCCTCTTAGTGGATGCTTGAGGGGCATTTTTTTAAAGGACACCATTCACCCCCCCCCCCCTCTGTTGTCATTTCCGATCCTACAGATCAGCATGATTTTAAAACTAAGAATTTATGTAACTTTTGATCCGATGATTCAAATGACTTAAAACTTAGGATGCACTTTCTCTAGGATGTCACAAATATATTCTAATCAACAATCAAGAGAATCGTTGCTAAAGTTATGACCTTTTTCTATTTGAAGGAAGGTTGCACTAAATCTGAACAAAAGAGGGAAACCTTGATATGCTCTTTCGCATGGGTCATAGATGATATAGGTTATCTTAGATGGGTTCTCACATTTCATAGCAAACTAAATTACAACACGAATTCAACTCAAAACGTCCATAAGAGCAAAACCCCAAAATCACCCTTCTCGAGAACTTAAGAAGATATTAAGAACTTTCACTAGATCATACCTAGATGGATGGAATCTTATCTCAAGAAGATATTTCTATTTCTTATATATCCTTGGCACCAGAAAAGATCAAGAAGAGAGAACTCCAAACAAAAAAAATAGGCAAATCAAAAGCACAAGAGGGGATTCATGGCGCAACTCACCTAGTAAACTTTAGATATTCATTTCACTTGAATAGGAATGTTTTATAACCAATCCCTCAAGATAACAGAGCTCTAAGCCTAGAGTATACACACAAAAGATTATACACAAGGAAACCATAACCTAGAAATTTTGGAGACTTACCTCCCGTAACTTAACACAAGGCATATATAGTGAAGGCTCCTAACTTCTCACTTAACCCTAACCAGCAACTCCTTAGTGGATCACACCACTTACATATGGAAAAAATTTGGTAACACACACACAAACAAGTTTTACTCTCACACATTCGCACGTTTTTCAAAGCACGACTTCCCAAAGGCTCCACAAGCTTGATAAGACACTCCAATGACAAAGACGTAACCTAAACTACGTAGACCAATACCGTGGTTTTGTAAAGCGCCACCCTACCCAGTATTGGATAATTTTTCAAATTGCCACCCACTAGTCTTCACGATGATACGATGCCCAAGACTTGTCGCCAAGATCGTACGCCTGCACCGAGGCTGTCACCACTTAAAACGTCCAAGTCCCACGGCATACCAACATCACACCATAGTCTGTGATGTAGGGATAGCAATCGGGTGCGGCGGGTACGGGTAGTTGTAACATCCAAAAAGAGATTTAGTGTAATTAGGGAAAAAGTTTAAAATCTTTTATTTGTTTTTCCAGTGCTGTTTAAAGTTTTTGGTGTTTATTCGAATTTCTTGTTTTGGGTCCCTTGCTAAAAATCCGAATTAATAAAATGTGAATCTTGATTGAGAATCAAAACTAAAAATCAAATTGAGGAATTTCAAATTTCCTTTGCGAGCCCAAAAAGATCAGAAAGAAGATATATCAATTAAAATTTAACTTGATTAACATTGGAAAGCTTGAGATCAAGAATGGGAATTTTTTTTAAAATCAAAAGTTAATATTAAAAATTTCCTCATCTCATTAAATTTAGCCAATTTATCAAATCCTGAAAATTTCAAAGCAAAGACAAAACCCTTCTTGGGCTGCAGCCCATCTTCCTCCCTCTCCCGGCCCACTCCTTTTTCTCCTGGCCTTTCTTTCCCCCTGGCCTTCGGTCCACCAGAGCGCCTCCTTCCTCCATCCTTCCTCTGCTCCTCCTTGGCTCTTGCTCACCTGGTCCGAAGCTGCCACCCCCACGTCGCGTCACACTCTCGCGCACGCCCGAGGCGCTGACCCCGTCGTGTCACCGTCCTCTCCTGCGCAGTGCACAAGCCCATTTCCCGACAGCCGTGTCGTGTGCGCCTGCACCAGCGCCTTGCTTCCGTCGGCTTCAATCACCTCGCCGTCTCGTCGCACGGTCCTGCGCCCGCCTGCACCCCCGTGACACCCTGCAGCGCGAATCCCGCCAGCATTGTCGTCTTCGCGCGCAGCTCACCAGTCCGCCGGCTATAAGAAGCCCGAGCGGCTGAGCCCCCCGAGCTCGCACCCGCCGCTGCCGCCTCCACGCCGTCCCGCCGCTCCGGTAGCGCCCCCGCCGGTCCGACCGCGTCACGGCGCGCCCCGAGCAGCCTCCTCCCTTCTCCCGCAAGTAATTGAACTCCGGCGCCCCCGGCTCGCCGCACGGCCGCCTTTTCTCACCGCCGGCCAAAATAGCCATTTTCGCCGCCGTCTGCAACCCGGTGCAAGGCGCCTCGATTCCTCGGGTTTTGAGCACCACCGTGGGGCCCCAAAGCTCCTCCAACCGACGGCCGACGCCCTCCGTCGCCCGAGCTGCCCCTCCACGGCGGCCTCCCCCGCGCCGCCCTTGGCTCCCGATGCCAGCCCACCACGGCTACTCTCCGGCCCTGCCAACACCTCCGGTGAGTTTCCCTTGGCCCACTAACGCTCATGCTCCCCCTACTCCTCTCCTTTCCCCCTCTGGCCGCCGCCGCCATTGTCGGCCTCCCCCGCCGTCCGCTTTCCGCAGCCGCCGGCTCGCCGCAGTGCCCCTCGGTCGGGCCCAACACCTTCTCGGGCTTCTTCGTGGCCCCAGAGTCCCGTTTTGCCGGTCGTCTCCGTCTCCCCGACCGCTCCCCGCCGGCGACGCCGCCCAGCTCGTGCGCCTCCCCTCCTCCCCTGTTTCGGTCGGCTAGCTTCTCTGGTTTGGTCCCAAAGACCCGCTCGGTTCCTGTGTGTTATTTCCTCCAATTAATCGCCAAAGGCCAAGCGCCCAACTAGCTAGCTCAGCAAGCTGTGAATGCAGAGAGCCAAGTTCGATTCCACGCCGTGCATCTTTTTCTCTTTTTTTGTTTTCCCTTGTTCTTTTGACCCATTTCAAATAATAAAATTGAGGAAATATTTGAAGATAACCCATAGAAGCTAATAAATTTATTTAATATTTAATATTGAGTAATTATCATGTATGAGAAATTAATGTGGCTTGATTGTTTATTGAAAATCTAATTGTTAAACAAGGGGCTCTTGCAATTAAAAACCTATTTTCTTAATTAAATTCATGCCAACAAAGAGTAATGAAATAATATATTAATCCTTATATAAAACTAAAACAAGATTATGCATGACCTGCTTTCAAATAGCAAGTAATTATCTTGGACTCAGTGAATGTAAATATTAAAGTCTAATATGCGGAACTAATTGAAGGAGTTTATAATTTAGTAATGCTAGAAACCTAACCCTAGATCAGTGCTAACTAAATTAGCAGGATCATTGCTCTGAAATTAACTAATGTAAGAAATGCATGTCATCACAAACTAGGACTTGAAGCCTTATAAAGATAATATCAATACTCCCGAATACTACTTTCACACAAATCAAATACTATTATCACATCCTATCAACATCCCGAATAGTCTAAGCAGTATGTCATGTCTTTACCTCCATATCTAAACCTGATCAAGCAAACTCAAGTCCTGGTGTCTTGCAATCGGCTATGTCTCACCCTACTCCTATCTACAGCAAAATATCCTTGTGAATATTTCTTCGACACCGATCCTTCTTTTATATCCTTCTCGGTGAAGTTACTCCGTCACTTCGCTTCCACCCAAAAATTCGCTCGACTCTGTCTCTATCCTGCAACTCACTACATAGGCAAACTATAAATAAACTCAATTAAACTTATTTGGACCTTTGCTGGATTTGTTGAATTTGTTAGCTGTTAGTCGTGCAATTAGTCACTGGAGCCACGAAGGGACGACAAGTTCGAGCAGGATCAAGATTTGGAGAGAGAGACGAAGGTCAATAGTCCAAGTAATCGACTGAGAAGGCCTTGAATGAAATCGGGGCCATGGTAAATCGAGCAAGGCAAGTCATCATTTTGATCATTTTATGCAAAAGTATGTTCCTTTAAATTATCAAATTGCATGCTTACTTTATTATACAATTGTTTGTCAAAGCTTAAGGTAGTTACATTCCTATTTGATGTTTGAAATACTACTATGCTTTTCCTTGACACTTGAATCACCTGACCGTTGTCACCCTAGATGTTAATAATAAATTTACTAGCTATACGTCATATTACTGCCACGCTGGTCTTGTCGAATCCAGGGCATCAGTAGCCTTGATGATCATTCTTTACTCATGAAAACTAGTCTTGGGACAGTCATGAGATGTACGTGACTGAGTATTTATGTTAACTTGTGTTATGCTTCTCAAAACCCTACAAACTGCTAAACCTGTTTGGGCGGGTGGAAAGAACGGTGGGTGTGGATGTAACACAAGGGATTGTGGAATGAACCGCCCAGACAAACTAAGGACTTAATCATGTGTGGACCCTCCGTGTATAACAGTACAACCACAAGCTGGCATATTGTAGGCTTGGCTGAATAATTTACCAGACTCTATAGCCATTTCACGGAGAACGTGTGTAGGTGGGTAATAAAAGGCCCACATGGAATGGGACATCGGATGTAGGTGACGTCGCCGAGGCTAGCGCATGTGGAGAGTGGAGTCCGACTGCGCTAACCTGTGGTAGACATCCCGCACAACTTATGGGAGAAACCCCATAGGAGTGAGATGTTAGAGAGCGAGGTATTGTAAAGGCCTCGTGATATTCTCTCGATCTGCATGTCCAAGGAATCATGTAGAACCATCAGGACGATTATTTCTTGTGGGTAAAGATGTACAGTCTCTGCAGAGTACAAACTATTCGAATAGCCGTGCCCACGGTCAAGGGCGGACACAGAAATCTTCCTCGAGTTAGTTCTGTTTCAAAACTTTTGAGGATGGGGAGAAAACTGTTAGGCGGATGTAACCTGACTTTGGAAATTTTTCCTGGAGAGATGTACTCTAGTGTTGACAATAAGGTGGAAGTAACTTTTTGAACAAAATCTAGCATTGGTGGATGGAACCATGAAATCGGTGGATGGAACCTACATCGCTATAATTGCTGCACAATTTCAATCTCCTTAAAGCATGTTTGTAAAAAGGCTAAGTCATAGGAATTTTAATTATGATTATTGCAAATGTCGCTTTTAGCAAATAAATGAACCTCAAGCCTCACTTGACAGCCTTGCATCTATTATTATTTGCATTCTGTGTGGTGGCTTGCTGAGTACCTTTGTACTCACTGTTGCTCAATTACCATCATTCAGTCAATAAGGAGAAGAAAAACAAGCCTAAGGTGTCTTAAGGAGATCAAAGGAGCTGGACAAATGAAGAGGCCAAGAACTAGGTCGCGAACCCCAGTTGGATGCCTGTGGGCAAATTCTGAGGGTCCCACTTGAGTGAAGTTTCCGCTGCTGCATTTTATTGTTTTCGGCCCGATCGGCCCATGAGTAAGTTGTTACTATAATACCTATGCTTCCGCATAATATGTTTTGACATACAGCAATGTAACTGTGAGCACTATCTACTGATCCAGGGAATAGTGCGGTGGAATCACAGGTGATTCCGGATGGCTAAATCCGGGGTCTTACAGAGCTGGTATCAGAGCATATCGACTGTAGGTTGTGACCTTAGTTAGCCTGGCCATTAGTGATATGACTAGAATTATGTCTTCAAAAATCTAGTTGCAAAATATAAGTAGTATTGCTCATTCTCACCACTCTTAGATGACTCCCTCTCATCTACATGTTGCCCTAGTCATTTATACTTCTAAAGCTTTCTTATCCCGAATTCAAACAATAAAAGTCTGGAACTCCTCTTGTAAACCCCTTTCGAAAACCTACTTTGGACCAAAATCACAAAGATTAAATTTGAAATTTATTTTTGAAAGTTGTTTTATCCCTGGAAGCTCAATTACCGAATTATTTATTTCATTTTCAAACCCCTTTTAGCAAACCTAATCTTCCAAGGAAAATTGTCTAAGATTTAACTTCCAACCAAATTACTCCAAAAATTCTCTTTGGTTTCTCAGATATATTTATCAATCTTGGTGGATTCATGTCAATCTTGGGAGATAATCAATGGTATGAACTTCTAGATGAAAAAAAATGAGTGGACCAATTTAAAATGATTGGATCACTGAATAACTGGATCGGTTAAATAAACGGGTCAATTTAGATGAATGAATAAGTGGACCAATGGAATCTTTAAAGAAATATGGAGAGAAATAACAATTGTTGGTCCGCAACTTTAATAACAGCATGAATCCTAGTGAATGTTTACAATGGTGGAATTAGATAATATAGTCGACAACCGGGTGGATTATTGGAAATTTTGGAGACAATAGGAGATGTGCTAATAACCATTGAATTGTAGATTTGATTAATAAACATTGTCTCGGTGGATGTCTATGCCAATGAAGTTGTTGGGCACAAGATTGTAGATAGTGGGATTGATCACTGGATAAATGGATTATGAGTATGTGTTAAAGATGGAAAAGATTGGAGTATTAAGAAACCATAATACAAATGATATCGGTGGATTCCTCCATTTTGTCGAAGAGCTTCGTCACTGTCTTGATTGGCTTCCGTGTGTTGTACTCGGCCATCTGGCCCGGGCGAAGGCCCTGTATGGCCGCATTGACAACGGTGGTTTCGTTAACGTCTTTGACTTGACAGCGTATCTTCGCGAAGCGTTTGAAGTAGTCCCTGAGCTTCTCCGAGGGTTTATGCTTCACGGTGAAGAGTTGGTCCGCGTCGACCCGCTCAACATAATTTCCTTGGAAGTTGTTGTGAAGGCGGTCGCGGATCTGCTCTCACGCGTAGATGGAGTTTGGCTCTATGGTAAAGAACCAGGAGAGCGCCACTCCCTGCAATGCGAGGGGAGTCCCTTCGCCTTTGTGGTTTCGTCTCCACCCGCGGCCTCGATTGCGGTTTCGTAGACACGCACGAACTCGCGGGGGTCCGTGTCTCCTTTGTAGGGCTCGATGACGCTGGGGTATTTGAAGTCTTCGGGCCACGCCGCGTGCTGTAGTCCTACCGAAAGCGGGGACTCTGGATCGACGTGTCGCAGCGGCACACGGCTGGATGTGGGGGCGTCGCGGCTGTCTGTCCTTTCCGGCGTGGGCTCCGGCACGGCCACTGGCGCGGCCTACTGGCTCCGAACCTCTTGCATGCTTCGGACAGCCCCGCGAAGATCCCTTAGCTCCTGCTGGAACGCTTTGAGGGCCGCCAGCAGGGTGCTTTCCACCGGCGACGCGGGCGGGGCCGCTGGCGCGCCCAGCGGGCAGGTCGGCGCGGGCACGATCGCGTCGTGAGCTCCCGAGCTGCCGGTCGCTCCGTTGTGGCTACCTCCCACCGCCCTGTCCGCGCTACCCGCGAGCGTTGCGGCGAAGGCGGCGAGGTTGGCCGTTGTCGCGTCGGTGACGGGGTCAGTGGCGGGGCTGGTTGTCGCAGCGCCGGTGGCGGGGTTGGTCATCGTCGCAGCGGCAGTGGCGGGGTCGGTCGTCGCAGCGTCGGTGGCGGGGTTGGTCGTCGCAGCGCCGATGGCGGGGTTGGTCGTCGTCGCAGCGGCAGTGGCGGGGTCGGTCGTCGCAGCGCGAGCGTCGACGTCCTCGACCGCCGCGCCTACGTCGTCACTCACGCCCGCAACAGCCGATGCCGAAGCCCTGGTACCCATGCGACGCTCTGACCCAGCCGCCTTTTTCCCCTTCGCCGCCGTTGACGAAGCTTTTTTCGGTGCCATCCTTCGAATTTCAGGCTAGCTCCTGTCCTCCCCACGGACGGAGCCAACTGTTGTGGTTACAGACCAAACAGAGAGAGATGTGGTAGTGGAGAGTTGGGAGAGTGTGATCGGTAATGGCTTGGGTCCTCCCCCATGGGCTGTATTCCATATATATATATACATGGGGAGCGCTTTTACAATTATACCCTTACATCTGAGTATCCCCTTCAGGGGCACTTATGTCATTACATATGGCCCATTCTGGGCTTTATAACCTTCTACTAGGCCTGCTGGGTTTAGGTGGGGGCCACCCCTACAACAGTCTCCTTTTCTCAAAGGACGATAAGCTTCAAGGAAGTATGCTGAAAAGTTTCAAACAAAGGCAATATTAGTAAAACAACAGGATGTAACAAAATAGAGATTAGCAGGTTGCAAAAAGTATAGCTCATTAAATAAAGTCATCACCAATTGGTCAGACATATCAAGGCATCTTATATGCAACAATTTTAGCAATTTGATTAAGGTGCAGCGTAAGGTACTATGAATTCGTGATGATAGTTTAGACGAGAAACCACAATACCACAGCATGGAAATTAGTAGTATTAACATCTGGGAATTTGGGAGACTCAGAGATACCACAGCTAGAGATAAGTAATATAACTACCACACAATAATAAGCCAGACTCAGAATTTGGGAGCAAGAAAGGGTTCAGATAGAAGATAATTGACCAGAAACATAACAAACGCAAGCACAATATAGCTCCAAACTGGAGGGAGTTTAATAACATCAGCTACTGGCATAATTAAGGAAATAATAATAATGAGAAAGCTAAAGTTTTTAACTCCCAGGCTATTAATTTAATAGCATCATATGCTGGCATATTTAAGGAAATCAGAAAAATGAGAAAGCTAAAGTTTTTAACTCCCAACTGGACTAAGTTATCTAATAACACCAGTAGGCTTCATGGCATCAAAGAAGAAGTGTGTCTCATTATGAAAAATACCTAGTGCAGCTGTCACAGTTTAGATGGTAAACAAACATCCCAAAAAAATTCAACTCAAAATTCATATCTCCACATTTAGAAGCAACTCAAAATCAATAAACCACATTGTCCACATCCAAAAGCAATGTAGCATAACATGTTCAATGGATTGGTTATTAAGTTTGACCACTAGAAAAGCCGCTAGTTAATACAATAACCATGACATCATGATTACAGATTAGGCTCTGCCCAGTCAAGTTGTTAACATCACTGATGAAAGCATAATAAAGGCACCAACTTGTAACAAAGCTATGGAGCTATGTACTGTGATTTTACCCCCCAAATGTAAATCCAAAATCATATGAGACCAACCTCATAAGCAAAAAAGTACAATAAAGTAGCAATCAGAGAACCTAGCCCACTATATTCCTAAATATCCCCCACCAAACAGGAAACTCCCCCACACCTAAGCTTAAGAAAACTAGTAAAGGCAATAAAGCTAAAGCTTTTCCTACAGATTTGTAATCTAAACTCTAAACAATATCAACAACTCCCTAAATCACTCGCAACGAAACCATAATTCCAAGTTTTCAACACAACCACCGCAGATAAGTGTCCTAAACAACAACTCAAGCCCTCGGAATTCAACCTAAACAGAGGAATTGTAGGGATAAAGGCAACCCATACCTTGAGCAGGACAGTGTCCCCGTGGAAGAGCTGGAGTCTCTCCATGGTGTCAGGGTGCAGCCCGACGACGGAGTTGTCGTCATTGGTGGCCTTGTCGACCACCAGCCGGTTCGGCGACTTCTTCCTCTCGAGGATCGCCGTCGAGTAGTCCTTCTTCCCCTTCGTGCTCCAATCCCCGAAAAAATCACAAAAAATCCCCAAAACAACTCCATCATCAACCAGATCGAAACCCTTAGAGCCGAGGTGGGTGGGATCTTACGGATCGGAGGAGGAGGGCTCGCCATGGGAGGCGGATTCGAGGGGCTCAAGTAGTCGCTAGATCGCCGTCGAGTAGTCCTTCCCCTTCCTGCTCCAATCCCCAAAAACAATCACAAAAAATCCCCAAAACAACTCCATCATCAACCAAATCGAAACCCCTAGAGGCGAGGACCAGATCGGGGCGGGATCTTACGGATTGGAGGAGGAGGAGGGCTCGCCCTGGCTCATAGGGCAATGGAGAAGAGGGAGGAGGAGTCACGAGGGTTGCTAAGGCCGGCCGCGTAAGGCGGCGACGTCGGTGGGGTTGAAGCTGGCGCCACCAAGAGCGTCGTAGAGGAGGTTGAAGGTGAAGAGGAGGACAGAGAGGAGAGAGACGGTGACGAGGAGGGCGTAGTGGATCCCCTCCGGTAGGCTCAGGTAGGCTGTCACGGCCGCCGTGGAGGCGCCGAGCATGGAGACACAAAGCACCCACAGGAACCAACGGAGGAGGCGAAGGATCTGGGGGCGGAGAAGGCCAGCGGCCGGGTGGGGGCGGAGGAGGAGGAGAAGGAGGCGGATCTGGGGACGGACTGGCGGAGGAGGAGTCCGGAGGCCGGGTGGGAGCGGAGGAGCCGGATCTGGAGGGTGGAGAGTGCGAGAGGGCGTCGGATCTGGAGGGCACTAAGAGTGTGACTGTGTGAGAGGGGGACGGACCGGCGGATAGTTATCTGGCGGGTGGCGGATGAGTTAACACTCTACAGTTTATTATTTTAGGATGGCCCACTATCAGTTTATTTCATGGGTAAACGGGCGAGACGGGTACGGGTAGAGCTAACCCATACCCGTACCCGTTTACCCGATGGGCAGAGATTTCTTCCCATTTGCATACCTGTGGGTAAAGAATACATCCCATACCCGACTTCATTAGGGTATTTACCCACGGGTACACGAGTAAACGGGCACAATTGCCATCCCTACTATGATGCCCAATGCTTACCACCAAGATTGTACATCTGCTCCGAGAACCATCACCACTTGAAACGCACAAGATCAATTGGCATATCACATGCACACATTAACTCTTCATGATTCTTGTCTTTCTCCCATACTCTCGACTTGAGATGATGCTCCACTTGGACTTATATGGCACTTCTCAAAAAGAACTTTCATAATATTATAATTTTTTGAGTTTTATAAATATATCGCATAGAAATTAGTGGTCAAAATTGTATTTTAGAGACCGTGTCGATGTCCAAAACGATATGTATTTGTGACCGGAGGCAGTATTATTCATGACTGCTATGTTGTAGCCTTTTGTGATTCATTTGGTTTTCCTTTATTTTTTTCCAACTAAGAATCATCTTTGGAATTTTCTTGGGAATAGAACTTTAGAACCCTAGTCTGGTTGGTCATCAACTGTAGTAGGTCTTGGCCCATCCTTTTGGCAACCCAATCCAGGTGCCATGCCAGCTCGGCCTACTAGCCTTGTGGTGTAAACTGCCACAAGCCCCCACCCCTCTCTCATCTAAGTCTTTGGCACCGTCGCCTCAGCCGTTCAACATCAATTGCTTCATTTTAAACCTATGCCAAGCAGCAGCCTTGTCGCCCTCGCCATGCCATGTTTGCACGTCGTGTTATGCCATGGAAGCCATGTAGCATCATATCATATGGCACCACCCCTGTAGGCTATGTTCCAAATAGCTTCTGACTTTTGGTATTTAGAAGCCGACTTTTGAACAGAATGGCTTCTCAAGGTGGTTTCTATATGTGATGCCTCACATCATACGCCATGTAGCATCATATCATATGCCAACCGATGGGTCGGGCATGTTGTTCCGCACCACCTCCTTGCCTCATTGGCTAGCCGGGCAGGGGAATTTTGATACCACAAGCACGATGCTCATATGATGAAAGCAATCTTACGCGTGATTCCAACAAGCCCCATGCACGTCCACTGCACCATCCGCCATGAGCCGAATGCACGCTTTGCCACCATGGAGGCTAAGGTTCATGAGCGCCCTCGCCACCATCTCATACCCAGCCGTCACACGGCACAGCAACAACAACGCCGTGTTGGACTCCACCTCCCTCCATCCTACGGCTATAGGCTTAGCAACTTCCTAGTACTCATGCATGATTGAAGGGGCACGAGGGAGGGAGGATCGATCGATAAGAATGGAGTTGGGGAACACAAGCTTACCAATGAGGAAGTCGTAGTACTGTTAAAGTGTGTGCTTGCTTCTCGACAGCAGCAGGTAGCTGCTGACATTAGATCTAAGGGTGTTTGATCCGATGACCCGCGTCTCGTGGTTTCTGGCGGCGATGTGGTCGCCAAATCCAGCGTCAACGTGGATAGGGACCGACGGATCAGGTGGCTACCAACAACGCGCGCTGCTGGATTGGGGGAGTTTTTTTTCTCGATTGATTTTTCTTGATAGTATCCAATTGTTTTTTCAATAGAATTTCTTTGGGATAGATTTTTACAATTTATTTTTTCTCCCAATGGCGTTTTCTTTGAATAATTTTTTTGAATTTTTGAATAACATTTATTTATTTTCTAGGGCGTCCAGACGCCCTCTAGGCTGCGATCATTGTGGCTTCGCTACAGTGCTGGAGGCTTATTTGGCACTATTCATAAGTTTCATCTTTTTCTGAATTTTTGGCTTTTTGTTGAGCTTTTTTGCCCGTTCTTTTTTTTCCCGTATTTGTTTGTATTATACGTAATGGGCTAACATATTTTTTTTATTTTTCAAATTTTTAAAATTTAATTATGCTAAATAAGCCTCTGTCAGCTACAGTGCTTTTTTCAGCCAGCTACAGTGTTTTCAGCCATAAGCCACGAGCTTTTCAGCCGAACCGATCACCCCCCTAATTAGATGCTCCCAGAGTAGCGGTGGTAATCTACCAACGGGGATTATCCATAGGACTGGGGAACGACCTCCCCCATGGGGCTTTGCGGGGACTTGGGGAGATTTAGAAATATATTATTTTATTTATATTTTATAGTTTTAAATATGAAATCACACTCTTTTCTATATGTTTCAACCAACTGTGTTCCTATATATTACATATTTATATTTTGAAGCTGCAACTTAAGAAAAGAATATACAGAAACACTTATAAATTAATGAATATAGTCATATTAATATTGTAAAATATTCCGTATAAGCTATTTTCCAATTCCGTGGGATCGGAGGGGCGGAGTTGGCGGGGATATTCCTGTGCTGACGTGTGACGGCACAGCACGACGACGGCCCGGCCAAACAGGAATCGGATTCTCTACAGTCGCGTACGGCGACTGTAGAGTGCAGTCGAATCTGAGCCGTCGGATCGGGAAAAAACGGATCAGATCAGTTTTTGCTACAGTAAAATTTACTGTAGCTACAGTAAATTTACTGTAGCAACAGATCTGGGCCATTCTTTTTTCCGATCGGACGGCTCAGATTCCCGACTGCTCTCTCAAGTCACCGTACGCGACTTCAGAGAATCCAAAATCGCCAAACATGGGAACGGGTTTACACCGGAATCCCGCACCGGACTAGTTTGCCGGGCCTGTGCTTGGGCCTGGCCGAACGGGCCCAACAAGAGCACCAAAAAGCCCATTCCTCCCGCACCGCCACACTCGCATCTTCGTCACTCCGCTCGGCCGCCAACTTGTGACCGAGGCCTCCTCCTCTGCTCTGCTCCGACGCGGCCGAGGAGGGTAGCTTGGGTTTCCCCACCTCGACGACCTGTCGCCGGCGAAAATGTTCGGGCGCGCGCCCAAGAAGAGCGATAACACCAGGTACTACGAGGTCCTCGGGGTGCCCAAGACCGCCTCCCAGGACGACCTCAAGAAGGCCTACCGCAAGGCCGCCATCAAGAACCACCCCGACAAGGGCGGCGATCCCGAGAAGGTCTGATCCCCCCTTATTCCCTCCTCCCGTCCTGCTCGTATCACGTCCGGTGACCAGATCTCAGCTGCTTGTCTTGTTTACCTTTTGGGGTTCCTCAGGCGCGATCTGACCTGGTTTGATCTGTTACGGTAGATAGATCAGGGGCGAAGAGTTCGTGTTACGTTTGGGGTGATACACGGATTCATGTGGGTTTAGATGTCCCTGTTTCCCATGTATCTACGATGTGTGTATGTGTGGATTTGATGTGGCTTCTTGATCTTGTTCTGGTGGGATTTGTACTGTGCGTTGCGTGTGCTACGATTTGTGGTGGGTGATCAGGCAGGCCACCAGGGATTGCTTGCCTGTTGGGGTTTCATGTGATGCGATTATGATCGTGATCTTTGGCGGTGTGGGGAATCCTTAGAGCCTTCTGCAAGTGCTGGCTGTTGATACGAACAAAACCTAGGGAAAGACCTCTTAGCGCAAGCGTGGCATTGTCCCGGTTCTTGCTCTCATAGGAAGTTGTTTTCATGTTTTCAGAGGGAGGGTTAATTTGCATCTCGATTAGTATGCGACATGTATTGGCCAAAATGAGCAAATGACTTCAGTTTGTGGTTACATGGTATTCATTTTATGGGATTCGCCTGGGGATATCGCATTTTTCTCTGCGGCTTTGCTAGACAATGGTGGTTTTGTTGCTATACTGTCATGAGAAGATAGCCTATGCTTCTTATTTCTGCGATGCCCCCATGAAGCATATCGTAGTGCTGAAGATGTTCAATGTCTTTGTAACCCCGCCGATACATTGGCATCTTGGAAAGTATTGTGCTCAATTGTTAGGAATGGCAGCAGTAGGGCAGTTTTGTGGGTCATGCAACATCCTCTTTCATACGGAAGCCCATCTTATAGCTAGTTTATCACATGGGACGGCTATGTTGTCCGTGACCGTCGGTCAAGCATGATGCCTCTGCTGATAATTTCATGTGGGACAGTTGTCCAGGTGGTCATGATTGAAACCACTGTTGATGGTGTCGCGTGGGATGATTATTCACTCATGGATGGTCAAATCTGACATGCAATAATATGTAGCGGTCCAGTGTGTTCTTCAGCCAAAGGATCTTTTGGTGATCCTTCTGGATATTCCCATAACTTGTGTATCACCTTACGTCTTTTTGGATTTTTGTACATCTCACGCTGTATGACTTATCAGTGTGGTTTCCTACAGTACCTATATTAGCTGTAATGCAGAGTCAGTTAGTAAATATGACAAGCTAGTTTGGGTAATGTGATTCTTAGTTCAACGCCGTGATGGGTTGGAGTATTTTGTCGGTTTGAAAACTGTTAGATATATGTTTCTGCCACTTTACTTGTAGCAGTATATTTTAGATGTATTCTTATTATATATATATTTTTCTATTTTCTATAATAATGCCGCTAGTTTTGATATAAATTTACCGAATGTTTCTCTTGGAGTTGACAAATGCTTATTTAACGTAATGAGATATCTGCTTGGAAAGGCGCAAATGGCCTGTAGTGATTGCAACCATCCCATTGCTTTTCTATACCGTTTCAGTTCTTCTGCTAAATTTTTGTATTGATTTATCATGATCTGTCGAATAATAGGCTAATTTTTTGTATGTATTGTTCTAACTTTATTTCAGTTCAAGGAGCTTGCACAAGCTTATGAGGTTTTGAGTGACCCTGAGAAGCGTGAGATCTATGATCAGTATGGTGAAAATGCCCTCAAGGAAGGAATGGGCGGAGGAGGAGCCCACGTTGATCCATTTGACATCTTCTCTCATCATTCTTTGGACCCTCTTTTGGAGGTATGGTTTGAAGACAACCCATTTTCCTGTGTGATTGTGTCGAACTCTGGTATACTCTTTGTTTTGTTGGTGTAGTAAATTGCTTTGTATATTTTGTGCACAGGTAGTGGTGGCAGCAGCAGGGGCAGAAGGCAAAGGAGGGGAGAGGATGTGATCCATCCACTTAAAGCTTCTCTAGAAGATCTTTACAATGGTACTTCAAAGAAGCTCTCTCTTTCTCGTAATGTCATCTGCTCCAAATGCAAGGGGTAAGTCTGGTTTGCCCATTCCCAGTAACCCAGTTACCCATGCATTTTCACAATCCTGCTTTTGAACATACTTGTTTATTTCAGCAAGGGCTCCAAGTCTGGTGCTTCCATGAGGTGCCCTGGCTGCCAGGGTTCAGGCATGAAAGTGACTATCCGTCAGCTGGGGCCTTCCATGATACAGCAGATGCAGCAGCCCTGCAATGAGTGCAAGGGAACTGGAGAGAGCATTAGCGAGAAGGATCGCTGCCCAGGCTGCAAAGGAGAGACGGTTGTTCAGGAGAAGAAGGTTTTGGAGGTTCATGTTGAGAAGGGGATGCAAAACAACCAGAAGATCACCTTCCCTGGTGAAGCTGATGAGGCGGTATGCTTGTTGAATCTAGTATGATAGTCTGTATAGCTTAGTTTGATTTCCAAAACTATATAAAAGTGTGTTTTACTTGCAGCCTGATACTGTTACTGGAGACATTGTATTCGTTCTCCAGCAGAAGGACCACTCCAAGTTCAAAAGAAAGGGCGATGATCTCTTTTATGAGCACACCTTATCTCTGACTGAAGCTCTTTGTGGGTTCCAATTTGTTCTGACACATCTGGACAACAGGCAGCTACTCATTAAGTTGAACCCTGGTGAAGTTGTTAAGCCTGGTAAGACCTTGTAGATCTTAAACACCAGTTTACTTGTGCAACTGTACCTGTTGCTAATCATTGTTTGATAAATTTGAGCAGACCAATTCAAGGCAATAAACGATGAGGGAATGCCAATTTACCAGCGGCCTTTCATGAAGGGGAAGCTCTACATTCACTTCACAGTGGAGTTCCCCGATTCACTGGCACCAGAGCAATGCAAGGCTCTTGAGGCTGTGCTTCCACCAAAGCCTGCATCCCAGATGACAGACATGGAGCTAGATGAGTGTGAGGAGACGACTATGCATGTTGTCAACAACATCGAGGAAGAGATGCGCAGGAAGCAAGCCCATGCTGCTCAGGAGGCGTACGAGGAGGATGATGACATGCCTGGAGGTGGCCAAAGAGTGCAGTGTGCACAACAGTAAGCAGAGTATGTCATCTAGGGACTTGTCATTGCTGCACTAGTCAACATGATTGTGATGATCGCAGTAAGTTTTTGGACCCAAGATGATTCCCCTCTGGTTTTGTTGTGGCAATCTACGAGATAGCGAAGCTGATTTTTACCCCATAAGCCGGGACTGTATCCTTCTCTTTTGCGACTGAAAAATTGCTACACAGGAATAGCTGGCTACTACTACTCTGCTGTGAGACTCGTAGGTGTGCTTTCTGTAAAGGCAATTTGATATGTGCTGAATGCTGTGCAGCACAACTATGGATGTGTTTGGTTCAAGGGAAGACGGTGGATGCGATGGCCTTATCCCACTTGAATGGGATGATATCAGGTGAGATAATTCAAGTTGTTTGTTTGGATGGTGGGATGGGATGATTCATTGTTTGGTTTGAGTGATGATGGTGAATGAGATGATCTAAGTTTTTATTTGGCTAGGGGGATTAGGGTGGATGGTGAAGGTTTGAGTGATGATGGTGAATGGGATGATCTAAGGGCCTGTTTGGAACAGAGGAATTTCACAGGAATTTTACAGGAATTTTGCAGGAAACAGTTCAATTCCCACAGGAATCGGGAAAAATTCCCGCATTCCAAACAGGGCCTAAGTCTTTATTTGGCTAGAGGGATTAGGGTAGATGGTGAAGGGTCATATGAGAAGGTTCAGGATATTGTTGTGATGAACCATTGTAAGTTTTATGGAATAGTGAAATAATTTTGCAAAAATTGCATTTGATTTGAGTTGTTTTCTGGAAGTGTCAAGAAAATTGGAAATATCGCAGCTATAAGTGCGATGGTTTCGTTTGGCGGAAGTATTGCAGGTATAAGTGCGGAAGTACCGCTTGGCGGAAGTACTGTGTTGAGTTGCGATATGTTTTTTCAGAGAGTTCTAAGTGAGGTTTTCAGTGTGTGAAAGTACCTTTTTGGGACACGGTAGTACCACAGCGCAGAAGTACCGGCGTGTTAGGCACGATAATTTCGATCTTTCGAGAAAAACATGGGTTTAGGGAATTGAGTTATGTATCAAGTTGGGTGACCTGAGTTAATGGATTAAGATTGCATGATGCATATCTTGACTAATGTAGATTAAATTGTAAAGAATTTATATCTGAAAATAGCATATCGGGTTTTCACCTTCCGCCAGATGGCATAACTCTGACCCTGGATGTAGGTCTCCATCCGGCTCTTTCAGAAGGGATAATCGATGCCATCAAAAACGGGAGGCTTGGTGAAATACTTGTCTGTCGCCATGGCTCTAGAGACCGGTTAAGATCTACGAGGAAGAGCTAACCGGCTCTGATACCAATTAAAGGACCGAAATGGCAACAGAGGGGAGTGAATAGTGCCTTCAAACCACCCCGAGTGATCTAAAAAATTCTTCTTCAATAGCTATAGAAGCTATGAAGCAAGATAATGAAAAGCTTCACCGAAAACTTAAGAAATAATCAGTCAATTGAGCAAAATAGCGAGGTAGAGGCAAAAGAAAACTAAACATGGACTGCTGTCCAAAAAGCAAAGGAAACTGAAAATGAACAGCTGTCCAAAAGACAAAGAAACTGAAAAAGAACTGATCGGTCACAGGGAAAAACCGCAGCCCAAAACTCAAACTAGAATCTGACAAAAACTGCCGAAAACTGCTGCCAAAACAGACTAAAACAGCAGTGAACTGCAGCCTAAAACAGACTTAAAATCAGTCAAAACAACAGTGAAAAAACAGCGAACTGCAGCCAACCGAAGGCAGATAATTAGAACTGAAAAAGGAGAAAGCAGACTGACTTAAAACAGGAAACTGAAAGCTGGGAGTACTTTTGTTACCAAAGGCTGAAAATCTGCAGCCTAAACTTGACTGAAAACAGCCTGTAACAAATATTACACTTACTGCTGCAATACCGAATAAGCAATACTAAAAATGCAAATCGGTAGGAGATAACTTGAGCAGGAACTAAAGATTGCAGCTCTGCGAATGACAGCAGGAGCAACGGCCTAACAGAGAAACTGCCAAATAAAGGTTGTTCTTCTCAGATCAAGGAAACTGAAAGCTTGCTCTCGAACACAAGTTAGCCAAAAAGGGCCTTAAGATATTACTTAGTTCAGAGCCACATTTCAATCAAGCCAAAGGAATTAGAAAACAGAAATCAACCATCAACCAAAACCTGAAAAGATCAAGACAAAACTAGGAAAACATACGCATCAAAACAAATGAAAAACAGCTCAGAGAGATGAGGAAAAACGATGAATGATTGAAATGAAGTTCTACAGCCATCCCATACATGATTTCCCATTGGCAGCACACACCCAAGAGAAAACACCCTCAACATCCTCATACGCAATTAGGATTTGAGGAACTCACACTACAACAGAAACACACTCATACATGGAGAGCACAAATGGTAAGACTTTCACACACACTCTCTCAACACTCACCACTAGAGAGCATCCTCTATTTATAGCCTCCACTAATGGGTTTACAACACACTTTACCCATTAGCTCTCAACAACTCATAGCACTTTATCCATTATCACCTAATCAAATCCACTTCATTTTGTGCAGCCCTGCGAATTCACCAAAACGCCACTCCTGCACCTTCCGGGAAGCTTCCTTATTTCTTGTCGTCCAAGCCTCGCAACCACTTTGAGTCCTCGTCGTCTTCAGCACATCCCGATCGCTCCGACCTCAGCACCGCCTATGCCTAGTCAGGTCATCCTGTGCCTCGCCACGACTTAGCCTCAACGTCCTGCAGCCATCACAGACAAGAAACAAATAACATAGCACTGCTCGAAATAATGTAATCAACAATAGCATTACAAGAGATCTTAAGTAGAAAAGGCCCAAACCTGTCGAATCAAAAACATAAGCATCCTAAGCACTTCGAACAAGTTTGACCAAGTCCGACCGAAACCGATTGCACCGTGCAACGACATGGCTCGAACCACACAACCCAAACTCAACCTTTCCCGAAAACACGTCAATTACTCATCACCAACATGGGGTCATAACCACATGGTCTCTCACTTGTGCTCTCTTCTCTAGGTTTAGGACTAGGGTTAGAGAGTGAGTACCTTGGGTGCTCTTTGTCCTCCAAGGTGAAGTGACTGTAAATCCTACCTTCTCAAGTAAGCAATACATCAAACGTTGTGCAACTCTTGAGTTTCTCTTGTTTTGTTTGATATGCTTGTGATTTTAGTTGATTTTGATCTCTCCTCTTTCCTTCTTGTGATCTTGATGTACCAAGGACGTATAAGAGATAGAGATAATCTTTGGGAATTCATCTCTATCTATCTAGACACTTTGATAGCAAGATTCCTAAGAAAATCCGATTTTGGTTGATTTTGGCTTCACCAAGTGATTTCTTATTTCAAGGGTTTTTGGGTAGTGTTCTTCAGTGTTCTAATTTGATGTGCCATATGAGAATATATCTTGGCCATCATCTACCCATGAGCAAGTTGTATTCACCGTTTGGGATTTTGGCTCGGTTTTAGTGCAACCTTCAAACAAACTAAAAATGGTCATAATTTTGACTATGATTTTTATGATCGTTTATTGGAATAGATTCTTAATATCCTAGAGTAGATCTTTGCAAAGTTTCATATCATTTGGATCTACAAATTAAAAGTTCTCTCGATTTTTGTTTTTGAAATCGTGCTGAAAACACTATTCATTTGTTTGATTTTACTATAGCAAGCGGTCATACCACCATTGAAGGAATGGTCAGACCATCCGGCTGGTCAGACCGCCATTTGTAGGCCGGTCAAACCATTTGGAAGTGTTGGCTTCAAGGTTTTGTGTTCTTGAACTATTTGGCTTGAGTTTTTGGATGAAAATTCTATTTTCTACAACTCTGTAGTTGTGTAGGAATGTAATCTTGAATATTTGGGGGAAATTTTAATCATCGCCATTCACCCCCTTTGTTGCCATATTCGGTCTTTCAATTGGTATCAGAATCCAGTTAGCTCTTTCACATAGATCTTAACCAGTCTTTAGAGCCATGACAGTAGACAAGTATTTCACTAAGCTGTCTCTCTTCGATGGGGTTGACTATCCCTTTTTGGAAGAGCAGGATGGAATCTCATATTTAGGCTCAAGGCTATGCGATCTGGAGAAAAGTAATACTCAGTTCGTTGTTCCTGCCGTTGAGCACATCACAATGATAAATACGTTAGATATGGAGGCAAATGGTAAGGCAAGGAATATCATTATCTAAGATCTTAGTCGAAGTGAGTTCGATCGCATCTCTTATCTCACGTCGGCATACGATGTCTGGGTGACCCTTGATGCATACCATGAGGGTGCCACCCAGATCAAGATTGTCCGACAGGACCAGTATAAGCGTGAATACAATAAATTTGAGATGCTTGCTGGTAAGTCCTTGGATGAGTGCTTTGGTAGATTTGGCACACCAATTTTGACAACAACCTTGTTTGGCTTGTTCCTATCACCTATGTCACTTACCAAAATCTAAAACCAAAAATTGAAAATTCAAGAACTTCATATGATGAAGAACCAACTAAAAAATAACAAACCAGGAATGGGCTAGGCATTTTGTCAAGCACATGGTGTTAGTGAGCAAAAAAGCACATTGTTGCACTGATTTGGGGCCATAGGTTGTTCCACAGGAGACAACAACCACAGTGGAGGAAGCAGGAAGTGGGAGCTATGCGCGGCACATCACAGAGCATGGCCAGCTTCATGATGTCTAGGGAAGGAACTCGAGCTTGGCAATGTCATCAGTGTTATAGGAGCTAAGCTTGTTGTGCAACCTAGCTATCTTCAGCATAGTGAGGACACCGTCCACCATGTACCACCATGGCGGTATGACATAGCCAACCATTCGTGCTGGCCTAATCGAGGAAGTGTTAAGGGATTGCACCAGCCCGTAAGGCGGTAGCCAGTGTGCTGTGGTGAAAGATGAGGGCCGCAAAGGTGGTTGACGTCGGCTAGTGTGGTGGGACAGCATCAAGGAGAGGAAGCTGGTGACGAGCATAGTGTGGCAGCATCCAGAGATCCGATTTTTCCTCAGTTTGTTTCCGCACAGTGTAGCAACATGTGAAAGCAAGCATTACCTCAACTTTTGCCTCTACACTGATTGTATATCATCTCTACATCATCAGTCTCTGAATCTTAGTCTGAATAGTCATCTTCACTGTCTGAATGCCACATAGCCTCATAGTCAGTAACATACTGACATGGCTTGCACAAGGGGATAAAATTCATAAGCCTTACCTGTATTCATCTCCTCATGGGATACAGGGATGATCACCGTGTCGTCATCATCATCACCAGTGTCCAAGAAACCATCATCATCCGAACCTCCCAGAGAACCACTGCCAGTATCACTGTCACCGATGTCCTCCTCATACACATCACTAACAAATTACTTAAGGAAAAAAACGAAATCACAGAACAACAATTCTCAACAACGAAAAGGCATCCCCACAGCATCAAGTACAATCAAAGAAAAGCAAGTAACACTAATGCAACAAAGGATACCCAACATAGTACCAGCGAGGTGGACGCTCCTAGGCCTGAGCACCAAGAACGTGATGAACTTCTCCTCGAACTCGAGCTCCAGGTGGCACGTCTCCGACTACCCCAGGGCCAAGGAGCAAAGGAACATGGAATGCTTGTTCTTAACGCTGCACTGCACCTGTACCACGCCTTTCTTCCCACCGCCACCGCCCTTCTCCCTCTTACCAACCTCGCTTCCCAGCGCCGTCTGCGTTGCCCATCCAACAAAATCGTACATCGTCACACAACATTGCAGACTCACACAACAACCAGGAACCCAACAACTCCATATCTTGCCATTAACACAGTGAGCATCAAAATGGAAGGGGTGAGAGATTGAGGAGGAGTGCACCTGTGTGAGGCGGAGGCGGCCGCGGCACGTGCTGTGGGTGTGGGTGTAGGGCTTCCTGAGCTTCACCTCCGCACCGGTGAGAGAAGCATGCGGGACAAATGATTAGACCGGAAATGGTAACGAAAAGCACAGAAGAGATTAACGATGGCGTCCATGGAGATCGAATCGATTGTGTACCCGAGTGACGACATGGGAGAGGCATCGGAGGTGTGGTGGTTTTGCAGGTACGCCCTCCACTTGTGCGATTTTTTTCGCTTTTCTTCGCGTTGGATTTGGGCCTTTGACGCTTTGGATTAGGCCTAGTCATCCTCAGAGTTGGGCCTAATTACTATTGAGCCCAAATTTCCAAAGTGTTCGGTCCATGCAAATGAAGCCCAAATGGGCCCATCACCCTACTCCCACTCTCCCATCTCCTCCCACCTCCATCGCTATCACCTACGAGTAAGGCTATAAAAAAGCTTGAAACTCACGAGCTATTCGAGTTCGGCTCGTTCTAGGCTTGATTCGAGCTCGGTTCGAATTTTAAACGAGTTGAACTTGAGTTTAATCTCGAGCTCGCGAGCTTCACTGAGCCGAGCTCGAATAGTTCGCGAGAATTGATTCAAGCTTAAATAGTGATACATATTAACTCTTACCGAGCTTATTCGAGCCAAACTCGAGCTCAAGTTTTTCTTATTGTTGAAAATTAGTGTATGTTTGAATTATTTTGATTGTTATTGAGTTTAACGAGAACAAACTAAAAATTTTCTTATTATTGAAAAATAGTGTATAATAAATTATTTTAATTATTATCAAAATTTAAAGAATCAAGCTTAAGCCTTCTTAAACTTAAATCTAGTTAAACTCAAGTCTAAATTCAAACTCAGATCCAACACAAATTTCTACGGAGCTTCACTCATTTACAGCCCTACCCACCAAGTCACCTCTCCTCGACGTACCGCCTCCCTCTCCAAACCAAAAAAAGGCTACTACTCCATTCAGCTTAGTGCATCCAAGAGCCCGCGGATCTCGCAGCCATGGCCGCCGCGTCAGCTCTGTCGCCGCCGCGGCGGACGCTGCTCGCCCTGGTGCTCGCCGCCGCCCTCGCCCTCGTGTCGCTGGCGGCGGGGGACACCAACGGGGTGTACGAGCCGTGCAGCGACGCGCGGATCCAGCGCGGGGACGGCTTCACCTTCGGGGTCGCCTTCGCGGGTTACAACGCCTTCTTCTCCGGCTCCACCCAGCTCTCCCCCTGCGATCGTCGCCTCAACCTCGCCTCCTCCGCCCAGCTCGCCGTCTTCCGCCCCAAGGTCGATGAGATCTCCCTCCTCACCATCAACACCACCACCGGATTCGACCCCGTAACTCTCTCTCTCCCTCCCTCCCCCCTCCCCCCATGTCTCCCTCCCTCACCTTCTCTTCTTGCTCGGTTGCCTCCATTTTCTCGGGGCAAGTAAGTTAGGTGGATCCGGTGCAGCTTACTAGGAACGTGCTTGTGCAAATGTGGCAGTAGGTGGAGATCATTTAGGCTGGTCCCGCTGGTGTGTCCTTGGTTTGATCGGAGCTGGAGGTAGCATGGGCTAGTGGGATCCTGGCGCTTCCTGTAGCATCTTTCCATCCTGTTGGAGCTTTGAGTAACGTCAGCTGCTCGATCGATATGCTTATAGTATGCAAGATCTTGCTCCATAAGCGTTTATGGAAATGTACGAGAAGCTCTGGTTCTAAAGAAAATGTAGGATAAGCTGGAGATTGCGGGGATTGATGCTCCTGTTACCTTAATGTTTCTTCATTTGGTTGATGCTGGAACTAGCACGGATTGGTGGGACATTGCAACTTGCGAGAATGCATTATGCGGAGAATGGAGTAGTCTGTTGCAAGAATGCGCATTTTAACTTGATTGTCCTCACATGAGATCCTGGTGTTCTAATTGTCCAGTGAAGAAGACCACCCCAGCGTGTTGGAGAATTAGTGAGTGAGTTGTCCATTGTCATGTGTGCGAAGTTCACATAAGTTTGTTCTGTGGGCATTTGTAGAGTTAGCCCCATGATTTTTCTAGTATTCTACCATTTCTTGTTTTGTTTTCTGCTGGAGTATTGTGATTATAGATACCATATAAGGGCATACATGTACTTGTGCATTTGTTAGAATAAGCCCTTTTGGACTGTACTTGTGCATTTGTTAGAATAAGCCCATTTGGACTCTGTGCTATGATTGCTATCACTCTTCCCTCGTGAATCTTTCCTTGGGATGTATTGCGTTATATGAGTGTTTGTTTGTTGTTGGAAATGTACCAACATTATGGGAGTCTAATCAGTTTATAAAGAACATTCATCACCCTGCCCTCCAACCAAAATGTAAACTGCCTTTTCCATCTTCTTGAAACCTCCCTGCAACTTCCGACCTACTGAAAGCCCCCCTTGATGTTGCTGATAGCAGTCAGTGTGAATCGAATTGTCTGATTATCTCACAAACTCGAGCACAACAAAGAGAATTTCTGAAGTATATATTTTTTGGCAGGTGTTCCGTGTACAGAATTTTGTGCTACTGCTACTGTACTTTTGATATAATGTATATCTAAAGTATAGTAATGTTGTTGTTAGTTTGCTGTTGGAAATGTACCAGCATTATCTTGCAATGTTCGGCACGATAGATATAGATGAACTTTAGGTCTGTGACTGTATGTAGAGAGTTAGTGAGCGTGCTGGGTTAAAATAGTGTGAACAACATGCGTTAGATGATGTTGTTTTCTCTCCCAAATCAATCTCGTCTCCATAGAGCTAGATTATCAGATTTATTGACAGTACTGTTTGACTTCTGTTTAATCAGAGATGATCTTGGTTTGTAGGAAATATCTTTACATGTCACATTTAGTCTCTTTGGTGGACTTAAAATAATGTTCACAGTTCACGCAACATATGAATAGGTTTAACTTGGTGATCGTATGACATTGTGTTGTGGTAAAAAAATCTTAAAGGAAATACTACATTAATTAATCATTAGTTTATTACAGTGTATCAGTCTTGTTCGATAATAAAACTTATATAGAAGTAAATGTAATGTTCAATTCACTATTACCAATTGAAGGGAGAAAAAAAGAAGACGCATAGCTTGCTTCAAGAGTAGTGTTTTCTGCCAGAGTTGGCAAGGTACAGGAAAATGGCTTGTAACTTTTTCCTAATCAACTTTGTTGTGAGGAGATGTAGTATCATGTATGTAAAAACTTTCTATTGTTCTGAGCTGTGACGTTCACATGCTTCTTGGAGAAACTGATCCTATAAAAACAATTTGTGTTTTATTGTCATTTGTTAAATATTAAGTTTAAATTTGAGCTGATCTTTTTCTAGTTTCAATCCTATAGTTAGCATGCTATTATGTGAGGTCCCTAAACTTACGCCGGTGTTTCACTTGGATCCCTAAACTTGATAATGGCACATCAACACATGTATGTGAGGTCCCTAATCTTACGTAGGTGTGTCAACAAAGGTCCAAATCCTACTTTCTTGGTAATTAGAGATGATATGACATCTTAGCCAATCTAAATAACAGTTAGGGATGATAGGATTGATCTTAGTTAGCAATTGCATGTCAAACTTTGGCCTAAATATTTCCAAAGTGCCACATAATAATTAGTTGCAAATTAAGTGCGGTTTGTGCCTCCATTGACACAACTAAACAAGTTTAGGGACTAAAATGTGCAACTCTCAAGTTCAGGGACCCAAGTGACATGCCCATGCAAGTTTAGGGACCTTGGTGCATTTTACAATCTTTAGAAAATAGTTGCACCTTTTAGACTTTTAAAACCTGCTGTGCCAAAGCAGGAGGGTAGACCTTTAAGCTTCTGATCTACTTGGGTCCATAGTTGTATACTTGTATTTCAAATAAAGGCTTGTGCAATTGTGAGGTGAGGTCATACTAAAAGTGCCCTTGTATAAGCTCAAAGCTTTTGTGCAAAAAGTTGGTCACTAAGGTATATTGTTAAAGGTTATGCATTGGCTAGATTATTTAAATATCATGGTATCCTAGTTGATTCTGGGCGTTGGTATCTTGTGTTTATCACAAGGATTTGTTTTGCTGACTTGGGCTCCACAATGTCAAAGTAGGATCTAATGTAGACTACCTAGTATATTTGACACTAACTGACTAACCGCCAATAAATTGTGAGGACTGGCCTTTTGTTCCGTCACATTTTCAGTGCTTTGCTTAACCACTCTGAAAATGTCTGTCCGCGTCTGTTTTGTTCATTAAAAAAAATTGCAGGAACTTCACATCTGTCTTGTTGTTAACACATGCTCTACCGATATACTTAATATGTTACTGGTAGCTCTTGAGCTTATTAATTTGGTGATCTTGGTCTTCATTACCTCGTAATGTTATTGGTGTCCTAATGCTAGATTTGATATTGCTTTGGTATGCTTAGAAGCTCAAATCAAAACAGCAAATGCTTTTGCATACAAATTGTTCCAACTTTCGACAGCACATTATAGCAAATTAGCAATGAGAAATGCTAGTTTCTTTATTTGTTTCATTTACCTGAATTTATATTGTGTAATCACTCATCAAGTTTATGATGCCATGGCTCACTGGTTAGTGTTCTGTCATTCATTGTCAAATCATGCATCTAATGATAGCATCGGTATATGACCAAAGTTTTGTGCGTATTTTCCAGGCCTCAGCTGGTGGGTTCATGGTAGCATTTGCTGGCAGGAAGTATGCAGCCAGATCTGCTCCAATCTTTGTCTCCAATTCCTCATTTACAGTGTCCAGCTTCACCCTGGTATGGAACTAGAAGTCTAGAAATGTACCATTATGTCCATCATCTCTGAACTTGTAACCAAGGAATATTCTGAATGTTACTGCGATGTCATGATACTTCTCTAGGTTCTTGAGTTCAATAAAGGCAGGCTTCAAAACTTGCACTGGAAGAAGGATGGCTGTGGTGCTTGCTCAGGGAAGTCAAACTTCGTTTGCCTCGGCAAGCAAACCTGCGCCATCAGAACACAAAGCTGCAAGACCCAGGGGCCTGTCGACTGCAGTATCGGCATCCAACTGGCCTTCTCAGGCACTGATAAGCACGAGTCGGTTCTGAACTCATGGTATGAGGTTTCCAACCTGCGACAATACTCCCTCTACGGGCTGTACTCGAACCTGAAGGACACCCTGAGCGGCCAGTTCAACAAGTTCTTCTAGGCTTTTGGCGCAGCCGTTGTTCATTCTCTCCTGCCACTACTTCTCTGGAACTCCCTGATGCTGTACTTATGGCTCTTTAGGTTGGCCGTCAGGTTGCTTGTACCCAAACTGATTCTAGCTTGTGTGGAAAACAATATGTACCGTTTTGAGTCATTTTCGAAAAGTATTCTTTCCTTCTCAGTTTGCAATTTACTTTCATTATGTGATGAGTTGATGTTAACGATGATGTATTGATCAGTCTTATGCCCAACAAAGGTACAATCTTTCCGGCTTGCATAGTTGTAAATTATTAGCTGAGTGCATCATGATGTCAACCACTCGTATGTTCGTCCAGTTACCTCAAGTTTCTGACTCTGCCTCCAAAAAAAGGGTTTCTGACTAGTGATTTGTATCTTTTCGCATCCTATTGGCTATTGTGACTATTCGTGATACAAAATGGCGTTGTTGGGATGTTTATGGATTCAGACATAAATATGTCCAGGCTAACCACGAGTTCACGCCCTTGCTTCTCGTTATAGGTCTGAAGTTCAAACGCTAAGGCCCTTTTGGGAAAGGAGGGCTTTTTAGCTGATTACATGGTCTCCTGCAAAATTCATGTGAAATTTCTACTTTCTAAGCGGACCGTGGCAACATAGGCGAAGAATGCAAAGAGGGAAAGGCGAGCTGTCTCCCCTGTGGCAACAGACCTGGGACGACAAATTTAGAGCATGAGGAAAGAAATTCTCAGCTGCTGACCTGAATATTCTTGTAACATCCAATGCGTGACTTGTCCATTTGCATGTGAATTAATTACACATTTATTTAGCAAGTATTGCCATTTGGACCATTTGGTTGCCTGTGTATGTTGTTCCTATTCTGGATGTTTTTTTTTCAGAGCTGTTCAGCCTGTAACAAAGCTATGGCATGTAGTAGTAGTACATCTAATACTATGGTGCATGCTTCACCATTTTGTGCATTGGCCTGCATGCATGAGATGGCAAGAAACACACAGAGATTGCCACCGAAAATGCTGCACGAGAAGAAGCATCACTCCAGGAGACAAATCAGAAATGTCAGGTTCCTTGGCTTGGCATGCACCAAACCTTGAAGGAATCGTATTCTTAATTTCTTATCCCGGTTTCTTGGCTTCATTGCCAGCTGGTAATGGACCAGTAATCGTATCATACTAAAAGACAAGAAGAGAAGTACTTCTATGCTTTCCTCGCTATCAAGAGTAAGACTAATATCAAAGCACATGAAAAGATAAGTAACATCTATCTATCATTCATCGTGCTTTAAAAATAGTACAAATCACTGTTGAGAAAAGTATGAAACACCTTTCAAGAAACTATCTGCACAATATTACAAGAAAATGATGTAATATATAACTCACTGGCCCTGATCAAAAGTGTTGTGGCTTTTGATGATTGCAACAGAAATTGGGGGAGTAAGAGATACTCACCTTGAGAAGCCATTCCATTCAAAGCGGCTTCTACGGTAATTTCTACAAATGACTTAAGAAGCCAAGCTATTTAAAAGCCGACCTCTACAAGCCAAATATCAGAAGCTATTTAGTACAGGCCTAAGCTAAAGCCAAAGGGAATCGAACTTAAATTATGTGTCTTCAAAAAGAAGCAAAGGTGCATAAATTTGCACTATGAGAGGACAGAGTTGAGGACAGAAGCAGCACTAAAGGCTCTGAAACTTTCTGCAAGAGGGGGGCACCTGAAGTTAAACCAGTACTGCAAACAAGTAGTAGTAAAAGCTGTCTGAATCGAACCTCTTAGAATCTGAGTGCTCTACAGGGACAGCATTTTATAGTAGCAACACAAGATGTTGCAAAGGAGAACACGAGGGTGTTAAAAATAGGGAGAGGATAAGAAGATGATGTCAGGGTGGAAAAGTGGCATGAGGGAAAGAGTGGTGGCCACTCATCAGGGCAGCACCACTGTAAAAGATTTTCAGTGCAGCATTGGAAAAGATTTTCAGTGCAGCATCAGGCCCACAGCTGAGCTGGAGTTCCAACAAGTGCTTGTTTGTGTGTTTTTTTGGTTTTTGTTGCATGGCTTACTACTCTAACTGACCATTTATATTCTGTATTTTCACTATGGTTCAAGAATATCTCCATCCATTTCTTGTACGGCTAGTTGCACAAATGGAATTTGACTAGTACCCCATTTGATTCATTTTTAATTACATATATG
Source organism: Dendrocalamus latiflorus (assembly GCA_017311315.1). NCBI lineage: Eukaryota > Viridiplantae > Streptophyta > Magnoliopsida > Poales > Poaceae > Dendrocalamus > Dendrocalamus latiflorus. The sequence continues at coordinate 41,116,980 of CM029652.1, read as the reverse complement.
GTACTTGCTAAAATTGCTTATTTGACGAGCCAACATTTAGGAGAGATCCTTGTAAATGTTTGAGGAGTGTCTGAACAAGAAAATTTTGTCCTTTTGGAAGTGGACTTGTTCAAGTGAATTGACTAGAAAGTGACTTTGAATAGAGAAAAATTTCTTCATACTGCGAAATTGATGGAGTGTTTATGTTGAAACTTGCGGGTATTGGGCTGACCAATTCCCTGTCATGGAGCCATAATATGAAAGTAAAATGGAGCCGCACTCCACATCTTGAGAGATACCTCCATAAAATGAAGTTCATCTTGACAGAAAAAGAGAGAGAAGAATATGAAATTTATTTATCAACAACAGTCCAAGGTAAGAACGAAATAAACATAAGACTTCGGAGTGTGGTGAGACATCCAACAAGTGATAACATGATATGAAGTAACTGATGCCCTAAAAACTCACATTATTCACTTTTTGTAAAGTATATTCATTCTTAAACAAGCTATGATGCTTCATAATTTACGCCTCCAATAGGAGTTGCACAAATCTCTTAGGGGCGCTCAGTTCGGCTGAAATAAGCTGGCTTATGGCTTATTTTACACTGTAATTGTCTTATTTTGTAATGTAACTGCTGGTGGTTTTTTTGGTGTAATTAAATTTAAAAATTTTAAAATAGAAAAAATAAGTTAACCCATTACGAACAATACAAATGAATACGAAGAAAAAAAGGCAAAAAAACCCCAAAAAGCCAGAAAAATACAAGATTAAGGAATAGTGAACTAGAAGCTAGAAGCTGAAGCAAAAACGAGCGGGGCTGCGCACTTGAAGGGATAGGTAGATGGAATACGCTACTGATTTGTGCTTTAAATTTGTGCAACTCTCAAGGGGTGAAGCATAGAAGCAGCTCCCAAACTTCTTGTAGCCAATTTGTTTGTCGAAGAATGAATTGTAATACTCTTTCAAGCAAATCCCATGAGCGATTGCTAAATGGCAAAGCCAGTTTGCACTCTTAAAGTTAGAGCTCGTCTATCAGGGAACATTTGAATGGGAGGTTTCTTCTGAACATTTGCGCCGACCTATGGACTTGCCCCAACCCACACTGCTTCTGCATTCTCAAGTCTTACTTTTCAATCATGCCAAGCAAAAAGCTTAAAGTTTCATGACCTCAATCATACAAAACTCCCCCAAGTTCACATCTTGTGCAATGACAAGCTGTCTCGTGGGAAAGAATTGTTGAGATGCATACATAATTAGCAATTTCATCACAATTGCCATATGTATTTTGTTTGAAAAGCTAAAAGTGATTCAAGAAGAAACTAGAATGGTTCAAACTTAGACTTACCCTAGAATCAGGATTTAACTAGATATTTAAACATGATACATCTCAAGAAGTAATCACTCTAATTAAAACATAGCCAAACATTTTAGCCTTACCATGTTGTTTGGTCAAGTTGACAAAATTTAATAAATAGCTAATTATAGCATTACTAAGCTACACATGTAAAAACATGATCAAGAAAGTTCAAAATACACATCATGACTTGTTTCGTGATTATTGGCTTAGATAATAATTCAATTTCCCAAAAATAAAAATAAACAACATGCCTTTTTACAATGATGTACAAAACAGAACTCCCCATGATCAGAATAATCCCATTGGATGACATACCCCCAACTCACCTCGCAAATAAACAAACCAAGAAGTATCAAGTGGCTTAGTGAGAATATTAGCAATCAAAGCAATGTCCTTGAGAATGAATTTTATCATTAACATGTGTTGTACCTTTAGACATCACAGTACCTGTTGAGGCATCCTTAAAAGTGACCAACTCATCACTAGATTCCTTAGTGAGGGCGGAGAACTATCGTGAATCATCGGCCATGTGCCTGGAACAACTTGAATCCACTAGCCACATGTTCCCTTTCCTCATCAGCTATACCTACATCACAGGAAACATTGGTCTTATAGTACTGAGGTTAGTGAAATAATATCTAGAAATCCAGTACCGAGGCACACGATATGGACGAATAGCAACAAAACTAGAACCAAAATCATGAGTATATGGGCGATCAAAACGCCAAAAAAATATGGATTATTTGAATTATATCCTAATCTAGCACGTAAAGTAGATTTACAGTCATCATAAAAGTTCTCTAGAAACCTAACTTTCATATTAGTTCTAGAAACAAAAGATATTGCACATTTTTGCCTTAAAACAATCAATCTTTCCTCCTCTTTCTTAGCATGTCTAAAACAAAATTCATGCAAGTATCCATCTCTTCCACAGTAGATGCAATAAAATTTAACATAATTATAATTCTTTTAAGATGATGAGCTAACACCTACAATATTATTCAATGAGCTTTACACAAAAACAACAGATCTAAATATAGTTTTATGAGACTCACCTTTTGTTTCAATTAGCTCACTTCCAATGTCTTAACAACCTTATGTGGATTATTCTTAGCATAATTAGCAGTATTAAATCCTAGACTATTGTTCTTGACACTCAGTTTTGACTTGTCTAGAATCATATTCAAAATTTTCTTGCCAAAAAAAATCTCTCTAAAGTGTCCTTAAGGTACTCATTTTCTTTAGTTAAAGTGGGATAAGATGTGTATTTAACAAGTTCATTCACAAGATTTTTAAAAGCATCAGACTGGGCCAATCTTTCTTTTTAGCAAAATCTTTATATTGTCTAGTCAATGCTTCTATTTCTGTGCTAAGTTTTGGATAGTTAATGCAAAAAGATATCTCATGATAAAGCATCTATTGAATTGATTCCTGAGATGAATTAAGTTTAGCTTTTAATAATTCACAATTAGAGCAAGCTTTAGATTGAGCATTTAAAATACTTGACTCTACACATGTAGAAAAACTAAACTTGAGCTTTTTAATTTAATCATTTGTAAGTTTTAACTCTTCATCACAAGAGTCATGTGCTAACCTTAGTTCATCAAGTTTAATAGTTATATCACTAAGTTAAACTAAGTTTGATGTATTAATTATTCTAGCAGTTTTCAACTCAAAATGTAAAACTTGACAAGACTCACAAGATTCATCATCAGGAAAAAGAAGCTCTAAGTCTATTGATTTCAGAATTAAACTCTCAACAACAAGATCATAATTTTTAATTTTCTTTTTATACCTTTTGAGCTCTTGTGCCAGTCTAAGCAAAACACGAGATAAATCTGTATAAGAAGGTTTTAGCTCTTCAGGATCACTGTAAAGATCATCATTGTTGAACCCCTCACTGTTTACTATAAAACATATCCTTGTGAAGTCCACCTTCTTTGTCTTCTTGCCATTGTCCTCATCGTCGCTTCTAGAATCAACATAACTCAAATCAATCTCATCAAGTGATGAAAGTATTTTGTTGACTGCCCTATGATAATTAGACTTATTTATCTTGGCTACAACATCAATCTAATATGTTTTCATCTTGGAATAATGATCATTCAAAGTGAGTATTTTCATGTTAACAGAATGATTAGTGGCAGCAAGTAGCACATTCCAAATAGACATATCCAAAGCATTTAAGATTTGACGAGTATTATCAAAATGAAAATATATAACATCAACAGATTGCAAACCGCTAATAATTTTATTGAAGCAATAAAAAATGTACCTAGTGATTCTCCAAGTTTTATTTCAAATTTATAATACTCCTTTTAAATTGATTCTGATGAATACCTTTAACGGACTTAGAACCTTCATGATAATAAGCTAGAGTAGTCCAAATTTTATTAGTAGATTTAATATCAGTAATTATGACAAACTCATTTCTACTTAAACCTTGCAACAAAATATTTCTAGCCTTAACATTAACTTGAACACCAGCAGTATTTTCAGTAGTAACAACATGAGGCACTACACATTGATTTTCAACTTTTTACCAAATAGCATCACCTTGTGCTTGTAGAAAAAACTCCATATGTGTTTTCCAATAGATATAATCTGATCCATAAAAATGGTGGCTTGCCTAAAAAATGATCTTGATTTGATGCCATTGCAACCTACTCTGATACCACTTGTAGGATCATCGATGACAATCAAAGAGGTGAATGATTATAATTCACAGCAGAACCTTTTTCCTCAAATATACTATTCTTCTAATTTTTCAACCTACCAACACAGCAAGAGTACAAAAAAACAAAAACAGCAAAAAAAAAAGGAAAAAAATATTGTTTTACTGCAGCAAACTACTATAGCGTGAAAGGAGATGCCAATGCATAAATTAATCTGATCTTCATGATTGTTGTGCACAAACCAATCCTGATGTCCAAAAGATCTTCACATGTGTGGACCAATCCTGATGTCTCCTATTGTTGTGATGTGATGTCTTGGAGGCTTTCGTGCGAAATCAACTCAGCGTGTTCGTGCGAGACCATGGACAATGGTACGCGCTCTGGTCTTTGATTCTCGATTTGCATGCTAGCGATGGAAGACGATCACGAAGACGGATGCAACAAAGAACTCTGTTTGTACTCACACAAAGAGACAACACCTCTGCCCTACAGTCCTCACGTGACCTCGCTTGATAGATGCAAAGACTCAAGATAATAATAGATCGGTTTCTTTCGGAGCACAAGAGCTATTGTTTTGCTAGATCATCATGTTTGTGGCTACAAAATATCCTCCTGGCACCCCTCAAACCCTCGAACAAAAATTTCATCTATCCAGCTTTGAGGTTAGTCCCTAACCCCATCTCTATTTATAGTCTAGGGCCAAACGAGTTCTTATTCAATTCCAACAAATAAGGGACCCAAAACCCTTACATAACACGTATTTTTCAACTTATGTCACACTACCCAATTTTGGACACTCCAAAATTATCACGTGTCATAGCCTCCAGGCCGCACCTCCGTAGCTTCAACACACATCATCTATCTTTGATTTGCATGCGCTCCAACTCGAGCACAACCATCTCCTTCAGCATCCTTGATCCTCTGGACCATGACTCTGCACCAGGCCATCTTCTGGTCCATGCCGTAGGCCATGATCGCGTCCAAGTTGCTCTGCACATGCAAAGACCAAAGCAACATCTTTCCTCAGCACAAGTTCTTTCTAACTTGACCGACATGAGTTCACACATACCACACGCCTAAAATAGCATCAATAAATAACATTGTCAATTATTTATCATCACAAATATTCTAAACCTAGCCACATGGTGTAACAGTTATATAGCTCTATTCACTTACACATCACACAACAATAACAAAATGGGAGATGGTATGGAAATAAAAATGATCTGTAGCTTTGAAAGTTTTCCATTACATATAAGTCGTCCTTATGCTACGTACTGTTGCCCTATGTATATGGTCACATTGTCCTCGTGTAGATTTTTGGTGGCCAAAATTTTGCCGATGGACAAAGTATGTATTTCAAAACCAAAGTACAAATTGATCAAGAGGTGATAAGCTAGCCATTGACTAATGCTAGCGATTAATGCCTTCTTTCCATTTAGCCTAGACCATCTTTTTTTAGGAGAGACTGAACTTGTACCCTATAATAATGTCATTTTTCTAACCACGGGCACAAACTTCCCTTTTTGTTACACCTTTTGAATATAACTTAATTGGCCTATTCTTTTTAGTTTTGGCCCATGAATTTTGGCTGCGACTTATGCCTTTTAGGCTGTTTGTGAGGGGGAGAGAGTATGGAGTAACAAAAACTCATGTTTGATTTTAGACGATATAAATGAAGTTGCTATAGTGTGTACTACAATCAACTTATAGACCTCGCCTTGAAAAGATATTCTGTTTGAAAGCTAGTTACTGTAAAAAAGCCAAAAAGCAACTTTTAGAAGCTGAAAAGAAGAGGCCCAATACATATTTCTCAAACTCCTACCAAAACTCTGTGCCCTCACCTCACATCTTTTTATTGTTATCAGGGCTGTCAGTGATTCTACACAAGTAGAAAAAGAAAACTTTATCCATGTGCATATCTTAATAGCAAATCTCCAAATGACCTTAACAACAATTAAGGGAAGGATCCTCTATTTACAAGGTCGGAGCCAGCTCTTGGCCTGGTATATTGGACGGCTACCCTACCTTGCTGATAAATAATGGATCAGAAAAGAAGCTTGTGCCAGCAAGTATAGCAGTTGGTCGTTATTTCGCTGCAGTTCAAAGGTTCATGTGTATGGGGCACGCGAGGTCGTAAATAGGCAAAATTAGATAAAAAAAATCTATCGCACATCTAGGCGCACGTTAGTCTTAACGCGTGCCCAAGTACGGAGCTATCGGATAGCGTAGGCCTTGCGATGAGGATTACGTCTCTTGTGTCTCGAATGCGCATACCACCTCCATGGTTCCACCATCCCCATCCACTCTCTCACTCTTACTATGTGTTCTCACTCCTGGTCTCCTCATTCTCCTCATCTCAGTCTCTCTAGATCTAGGCTCTGATAAGAATATGTACCCTATGGATACAACCATATTTGCTATACTTGTTGTTCCAATTACAAGAGCTCCTACACATCACTTAAATTATCAGGTGAGCTCATTTAAAAGAGGTTTTACTTTGTTTGATAAAGAACTTATGATATTACATAATGAGAATTCGTTGCGTTTGTTATGTGTTTGCTGGTATTGATTGATATGTGTTTTCATAGGCAAACTGTACATACGAAGAACCTAAGGTTGCGAGTAAAAATATGGGGGTGTATGGATATAGTTGCTGATTACTTGTGTGTGTGTGTGTGTTTTCTCTTTTTTTGAATCTTATCCTCGATCTTGACGGCTTGATTTTACTGTTGCCCTCTTCCTGTGAACTGAGATGGTTAAGTTGGTAATGTTTGGGGGGAATTTTGATGTTCTTGTTTGCTAAAGCCAGATTTGTTAGCCCCTGATCCTTCATATCAGAAATGCAGTGGCATTTACTAGTTACTCGATAGCTCTACGGGGAGCTGAAGGGGGCTGTAGCTAGAGAGGAACCTTTGCAAGTGGGGTGGAAGTGATTAGTGTAAAACAACAGACTGAATTAGCCACGCGGCCGTGCCAAAGAAAAAGGAAACGCGTAGGCCAAGACTAAGGCGCACCTAGTCGCTTCCTAATTAGATACATGCTACTTCAAAAATATTATAATTGGCATAATGCCATCTGATTTCTTAAAATTAGAGGTATGCCACACTAGTTTCTGATTGCCTTTGATATATGTCACTACACTCTATTTTCCTCTGCTTTCCATTCATTCATCCTCTTTTCCCATTTATTCTTAGGTGAAATTCCCTTCTTACCCCTGCCTTAGATCTAACCAAACCCATTTGCTCCTCACTCCTCTCGAGCAGGTCCAACCACATGAACAGCTTGATCACAAGGGCGGGCGGGCGGCTCTTCTCGGTGGCGGCGCTCCTAGTCCCAGCGGCCCATCCCTGCCCAAGCAGCAGCGGCGGTGAGGAGCTCGGGCGGCGTGACAACCTCGGCATGGAGCTCAAGGGCGGGGGTGGAGACAGTGAGGAGCTCAGGGGTGGCCACGGCGACGAGCTCGGGGGCGGGGGCGAAAGCTAGGGAGCGACGATCTCGAGGGGTGGGGTGGCGTCTCGACAGCGATGAGCTCTCGGGTGGTGAGGCTCCTTGACTTCGTTCGGTACGTGTGGTGTGGTGTGGTCTTGAATGGATTTCCGATGGCCTGATCTTAAGCAAGCAGCAGGCAAGAAACAGAAAAGAGTTTGGGGTATCTTCGGAACTTCACTTGATAATAATATGGGAAAAGAGGAGAAAGTAACGGGCAAGGGAGGAAAATAGGATATATGGTGCCGCTCAGTTGGGCTGAAATAAGCTGGTTTATAGTTAAAATTGTACTGTAGCTGGCTGAAATTACGCTAGCTGATAATGACTTATTTATCGTAAAAAAATAAAAAATAAAAAACAGATTAACCTATCACAGATAACATAAACGAACATAGAAAAAAAGAATTGGAAAAAAATTCAAAAAAAGCTAAAAAACCATAAAATGAAATTTAGAAATAATGAAAAATAAGCTAGAAATCAGAAGATCAAGCCGAAATAAACAAGACTATAGTGGCATATGTCAAATGAGCCATAAATGAGAGCGCTATATATCTAATTTTAAAAACTAGGTAACATTGTATCAGTTGCAATTTCTTAAAGTAACATATATCCAATTTTACCGTCAGAGATATTATCCTACCTCCTGCAAACTCACGCCTATGCCAAAGCAAAAGAAATTAAGCCCTTTGGTCTTACTCTTTTGAATTTTTGGCTTCTCCAAAAATAGAAATAAATGGGATGATTTTTTTAAAATAGATTCTTCAAATGCCTTCTCGAGCTTCAAACTATGTGCACCGTTCGCATCGTCATCTTTATCATCTGCTATCGTCTTAAAAAATACATATAAAAATCATTAATCCTAGCCAAATTCATCCGCCAGGCCGGAAAAAAAATCAGGGCAATTGATCGATGCTGGCCGCCCTGGCCTTTTCTCTTTTTGTGAGAGTTAGGCCTTGCCTTTTTGAAAGGGAGAGAGGAGAATAAAGAGAAGTTGGCGGCTAGGTACTAGATGCATTAGTGCATGACCAATTTGGTAATTATTCGGCTCGCCATCTCCTGGGAATCTTACCCAGGTTAGTATTTAGCTTCTACTACAAATTATCAAAAGTAGTAGTACCACTTCAAACTAGCACAGGAAAGGAAGGCCATTTGCCATTAAAAAAGAAAAGGACTAGAGTTTTGCACCGAAGGAGTTAGTGGCATTCTTTTTGGCTCAAATGGGGGAGGAGAGGAGAGATCAGGAGACCTTTCTTTGCTTCAGCTCTGTGCCCATTTGCATTTATATAGTACAATACTACTACATCTCCCTCCCTCCCTCCCTCTTGTTGTTTGTTACTGTTGTCCTCTTGCTCCCAGTATTAGGTGGCCTCCTGCTGCTGAAACGTGAGTGGGCTTCGTTTGCTTCTCCCTCTTTGTGCATCCGTTGTGATGTGCCCTGCATGCCCTTGGTTTGGTTTGTCCTAAATCCTTTGCACACATGCTCTGGTACATACATGGTGCATGAGCCTTGTTGCTGAAGAAGTTATTGTTTTTCTGTGCTCTTCTTGAATATCTTTTGCCTTCTGAACATATCTGGGCGGTCTGATCTTGCCACCCTCCCTTCTTTTCATGCTGATCTTGATGTGGGCTTCTTCGCAGTGGCAGTCCTCAAAATTGATTTCTTTTTTGTCGGTGACTTGTTTAGTTTCTATACACGCATTTCCTTTGCTGAAGGAATGAATTTTTCTTGGATTTCTGCATCGATTTCTTCTGGTCGATCGTGACTCCATTGATTTTACCCTGCCAGTCTCTTGGTCTCTTGGTGCATGCTTCTGTAGGCCGTCCACTAGTACTTCACGCTTCAATATTTCACACACTTCTGTTCCTGCCTCTTAATTCTTCCACCTGTTGTTCTTGTTCCTTTTGATTCGGTTCTTGGGGAATTTTCCCACTTATTTTGTTTTTTCCCCCTGCATTTGTTAACTCTTTGTTTTCCTCTATTTGTACATTATCACTCTCTAATTTGTTGTTTAATTATTTGGTCTTAGGTGGTTGGGTGCTTAGTATCTCCTTGAACTAAGATCCCACAGAAGCATTGGAGGGTTGCTGTCTTGTCTTGGACCAAAGAAAATCCTGAGTTTGATTTCCTTGACAAGGCAAGAATGATGAGCTTCAAGAGCCATGACGGATTTGGGCAGGTTGCTGCTGTGATCCAGGCCTCCAGTGGAGCTGGAGCCCCGGTGCCATGGTGGGCAGGATCCCAGCTGCTGTATGGGGAGCCGGCGGCCTTGTCGCAAGAGGAGACGCGCCGGGACGGCCAGTTCCAGGTTGTGCCGAGAGCTCAGGGCGTCTTGGATCCTGCACCGCCGGTGAAGGCCGGGCAGCCGGTGCCGAAGAGAGGGGCTCCTGAGGTCCTCAAGTTCTCAGCGTTTGAAGGTGAGGCGTTGCTTGTCCCTTAGCAAGTTTTTGGGCTAATTGCAAGAATTTGGCACGGCCTGGTTGGCTCTGTGCATGCTACTATGCCAGCAAGAGATCCGGAAGGTTGAATTATCCTATAGTCTAACTGCAAGACAAGCTTCTATGCTACTATGCTTAGAGAATAAGCTTCCATCATCTAAATCTTGGTAGCCCTTTCTTACTTCTTAGGCACCACTCTACAATTTGGTGGATCACCTTTGTTGTGATCACTTCTCTACTGCTAGATATGTAGATGAGTTTTAGAATGAAGTGATAGCTGAAAGTTTAGGCTCTCTCATCATGCAAAATCATAGGTTTGTTGCAAGATCAAGAACTCTTGTAATGAACTAGATCAATTTGCATATGTTTGTGAAGAAAGAGAATGCTGTATGTCAGCTGTCATGTCGGAGAGGGACAGTTAGTTGGATTGTCAGATGTTGTGGGCCCAAGATACTGTTCTATGAATACGGTCATACGGTGGCCCCTCTACTTTGGTACCACTGTTCAATTTATAGGCACATTCATTATGATTTCTTGTCTCTATTGCAAGACTTGTCAACAAGTTTGAAGAGTAATGATGGCTGCAGGCTTAGTTTGTGGTCGTTCTTTGTTGGATTTTTTATTATCCAAAAAACTTAAAAGGATATCAATTAGTAAATGAAGAAGTATTAGAATATTAAGGTTATGTAATATATTTGGAGGAGGTAGCAACTGGGTCTCTCTTATTTTTATAATTAAGATAAGCTTTTGTTTGATGAGCATGACATTGCAATAGTTCAGCAGCTGTGGGCTGGATATTCTGCCCTCTTTTTTTTTGTGAGATGTCCTGCAGAACACATAATCAGTATGAGGATATATTTTTATGGCACACAAAAGCATGTCCTAGACAAATGTATACAATATTAAACAGATGAGAATATGTGATAAGGCACATATTTGATGGTTAGTAGCCAACGACACTCCAGTTTTACTTTTGATGCATGGAATAGCTTTTTGGCTCATATAGCTTTATAATAGACCAGCCCAGTAGTTCTAGATGAAATTCAGTATAGCCTATTTACTCCTCAGGTTCCACGAGTAACATGCATGTCTATCCGACCGTATGGAGTTCATTTCTATAATAAAAAGCTTACATCTTCTTTTCTAGAATATTTTAGTACAGATAAGAAGCATCCACATTTTGACAGCGTGCCGCCTGTCATGTATTGAGTCCTTGCTAAGCCCCTTTTTGAAGGTTGAGCAATTGGGCATTGAACTTGAAAAATAAGTCAAAGAAATGATATTGATCTAACTTGTGAGGAAGTACTGAAAAAAGTAATCATGCTAAGGGTATTGGGTTAGGATTTAGCTTAAATTTAAACTAGATCGCAACCAAATCCTTCTCACCCAAACAGGCCAATATTTCCATTTTGTTGTAGTTGGATTTCTAATTATGCATGAACAAATTTTGGTGTTTAGCATCTTAAATATTCGATGGATTTCTATGTCTACCTGTTTCATTTCTACATATAAGTATTCATAGGACACTTCTGTGCTTGTGGTTTTGGTAAACTGTAATGTTCAGGGAATTTGGAGTCAGGAGGTAAAGGAGAGAAGACGTCAGAGCACTCCACCACTATTGCGCTGCAATCACCATTCCCAGAATACAACAGTCGTTTTGAGCTTGGTCTCGGTCAATCCATAGTAAGCTTTTCCTTTAACCTTGTCTATGGGCAGAAAAGAAGATAACTTGTATTATGTTCACAATGCGGTTGGAAATTATCTACTTTCACAAATCAAATTTTCCTTTTGAGTATCTTCAGTTCAGTTGCTAACTGACTGCATGTGTTTCAGGTCTCTTCCAATTATCCTTGTGCTGACCAGTGCTATGGCATTCTTACCACTCACGCAATGAAATCAATGGTAGGGTTTAATTTGCTTTGTATAATAACATTTCAAAATTTCTATTGGATTGATTCCCTAATTGTATGCAGAACTAGCAAGGAACTAAGTATTTGTTGTTCACTTGAATTGATAGTTCCTAGCAATCTCATGCATGATATATTAATATTTTAGTTTGTCAAATTCTGCAAATCTTACCTGTTCTGGTATTACTGTTGGATTATGTTTTGTGAACTGCACGCATCCTGAACATGTTAAACAAATTTAACCTGTGCTGAAAGTTTGCGCTTGTATACAGTCTTTAGGAACTGGGCCTAGCTCTGTGGAAGGTGTGGGTGTACACCCCCCCAACCCAGGTTTGAGTCCTCTTGGCTCGGATTTGGGTGCTTTTTTTCTTAATTAATATGATACGTAGTTCCTCCTAGGTATTGCCATTTTTTATGTCCCTATCTATTACTGGTAGGTATCATCATATCATGAGTTCATGGAATAGATTTGGCAACTCAAGGAACTCAAAAGTGGAACTGCACGTTGTTATATTATGTTGTACTGCCCATCCCAAAAAAGGTATCTTACAGTGTGTGCATTGAAACATAGTGGATACAGAAACAACTTCATGAGTAAAAGGAGCAAGTGGTGATTAAGAAGTGTGATACTAAAACCACCATGAAAGTTTCATGTGTGAACATTTATGTCTTACACTGCCATTGGAAAATGAGTAGGTCATGGTTTTTCCAATAATGGAGCATATTAGAATTATGTTCCATACATTTAGATGGAATCATTTATTCATTCAGGATGTCAGTTAATATTCTCTGTGGCATGAGATTCTCCAACGGCCTTTTTTTCCGGCTAATGCAGTCTGGTGGGCGAATGCTCTTGCCACTGAATACACCAGCTGATGCACCAATTTATGTGAACGCAAAGCAGTACGAAGGCATCCTTCGTCGCCGCCGTGCTCGTGCCAAGGCAGAGAGGGAGAATAAGCTGGTGAAAGGTAGAAAGGTGAGCCTCTACTCCCAGCTGAGCCCTTAAGTATCGTTGCACCCATGCCATTGCCATTCCATCCTGTCTTTTTTTTTTGTGTGAATAAGACAGTAGGAAAGGATCCTACTGAAGAAATTAATTAAAGCAAACAAAGTTTACATGCAAAATTTACAAAAGAAAACAGACAAACGTAAAAAAGGAAAAAAAATTAGTCCAGACTACATTCCATCCTGTCATGCAACACTTCTTCCCCAATCTCATGATTCTCATTGCTACCTATCATGATGCAGCCCTATCTTCATGAGTCACGCCATCGTCATGCAATGCGCCGAGCAAGAGGCTCCGGTGGGCGTTTCCTGAACACAAAGAAAGAAGGGGACGGAAAGGACACTCTCGGAGGCAGCAAGAAAATGGCAGTTTGTATCCCACCTGCGTGCCTGGCCACATCTCTAAGCTCTGACATCCTGCAGTCGGAGATGGGCAACCCACGCTCCCGGAGCAGCGTCTCAAGCCTCTCCGGCTCGGAGGTGTCAAGGATGTACGATCACGAAGACGCGGACCACTACAACAGCATTGAAGACCTCCGGACACCTTTCTTCACCCCGCTCCCGATCATCACGGACGGCGAGCCCGGCGCTACCCCCTTCAAGTGGGCCGCCGATGGCTGCTGTGAACTCAAAGCATGACTTGAGGGGATACTCAGACAGCCAAATGAAAGAGCGGCGGGCCACCGGACGTCGGCCGGTGGCCATGGCCGGCTCTGGCTCAGGGACTGTCCCTGCCATCACTTGGTTGTCTGTAGGCAAATCATTCTTGGCTTTACTGCATAGGAGTGCCTCCTACATCACCTGCCTGTTTCTGAAACTATAGTGCTGGTTTCAGGGATCTTGTGATGATGGAGCTCCCCGTATACCTGATCGAAAGCACTACTACTTCTTAGCAGTACTGTATGAATAAGAAAATTCTATGGTATCTGTTAGACCATGAGGCTACCTCTAGAATATTTGTGATGATAAATAATTGACAATGTTGTTTATTGGTGTTATTTAAGGTGTGTGGCATGTGTAAGTTTATGTCGGTCAAGTTGGAAAGTATTTGTGCTGGAAAAAGATTTTTCTTTGATCTTTGTATGTTTGGGACAACTTGGAGGCGATCGTAATCTATGGCGAGAACCGAAAGATGGTTTGGTGCAAAGTTATAGTCCAAAGAGTAAGTATGCTGAAGGAGACGGTCATGCTCGAGTTAGAGCATGTGGAGCTCAAAGATAGATGATGCGTGTTGAAGTTACGGAGGTGCAGTCCGGAGGCTACGACACGTGATAATTTTAGAGTGTCCAAAATTGGGTACATGACAAAAGTTGGAAACCCGTATTACGTAACAATTTCGGGTCCCTTATTTGTTTGAATTGGATAAGAACTTGTTTTAGTCCTAAACTATAAATAGAGATAGCATATCGAGACCCGAACAAGCAAATTTGAACTATCATGTGTATTCTACATCAATTCAGGATCACGTGAGTGCACACAATATAAACAAAGATGAAATATCAACCATATCACGATTCACTAAGAAAAGACTCAAATGTTAGTAATAATTATCAGAGTTGCGACCTTATGGCCAACCTTATAAATAATAGTCTGAAAGGCTTAAGAAACTTGCAGCGGAAAAACAGAAATAAGTATAGTAGCCACTCGATATGCCCACAAGCAATCGACTGGGGAGCGAAGTCCTAATCCACGAAGTCGTCAAAGTATCCTCCTTCTAGTACCTTCTGCTGATCTGGTCCTTCTGCCTCAACTAAGCAAATATGGATATAGCCGTGAGTATATAGAGTACTCAGCAAGTCATTTGTAACAAAGAATGCAATATAAAATGCAAGACATACCAAAAGATGGCTGAAAGGTTAATTTTGCGAAAAGCAACAATTTAAAGTAAATACAATAAATAGATTGAAAATGAACTTTGAAAATGATTAATAAACAAATAATCAAAGGAATTGAGAAAACTACTAGTGAACTTACTATTCACCCAATGAAACCACACGTGAACTAATCATTCACGTAATGAACTACTAGTGAACTAACCATTCATTTTCCCAAACTTAACCCAACCAGGCTTATGAAATATCTACCCTTCGTGTGAAATCACCGAGCGTTGTCCATAACCGAGGACATGGTTATTCAAATAGTTTTACACTCTGCAAAGGTTGCACAACTTTTACCCATAAGAGATAAGTCATCTTAATAGCCAATATACTTCCTTAGGCATAAGACCCAGATAAATTATCACAAAGCCTTTACCTCCAATCTAGTTAGACATCACCCACTAAGGTTTCACCGCTGAAGGGTTAACCACCACAGTCAGAAGTCCCCTCTTGCGTCGTATGAGTACAGTAACCCTGTTCCTCACTGTGAGTAAACCAGTACCCCTAGTACCCACTTACCATTGGTGATATCTAAACTAAAACTTTGCAAGTTAATCAGTTAGGTTTATCTCATACTAGACATGTGATTTGTACAATAAGGCTCAGATCAATGGCAAACAAAGATAAATCTTTAGACATTACCCAGGCGAAACTTGCACATCCCTGAAGTGCTAACCACACTTCTCCTCTTTACTGCACGATCATTCGCCCAAGTGAAAACCATTTTGTATAACCAACACCAATGACACTACCCATGCCAAGACTTACAAATTTTATAACCGTGGCTAACCACCACGTTCCAATATCTCATTAAGTCAAAATTAATTAATTGATCATATGTGATGATACATTTAACATAACTATAAGCATGGCTAAGCAATGTAAACGTACAACCCATGCGACAAATAATATTATATCACTATATAATTACCCATCCTATGGTGACAATAGAATTATGGCATTCAAATTATCAAGGAGAAATTAATCAAATAGGTCGTTAACTACCAATACAAAGGTTTTATAATAAAGTAGCGATACATGATAATTTTAAATAAAATAATACATAATAGATTTGAAAAATAGGTTCAATATGATCAAAGGACATGACTTGCCTTAGCCTTGCTCAGTTAATAGCACTTGATCTTCAAATCTTGTTTTAGCTCCTTCGAAGGTGTGATCTAATGAGAGAGAAAACGAAACAAAACATAAAAAATTTAAACAAAATTTAAATAAACTCCAAAAACTACAAAACTAGAACCAAAATATACAGCTCAATTTTAGATGAATTTAGGAAAAAGAATCGGATCAATTGGAGCTAGGACAAAGGAGAATGAGCTCTTCAAAAATCTAATCTAAAGGAAAAGACTGAAAATTGAAAAAGGTTACTATGTTGTGAATCTGGTGCACGGAAAGGCTTGTCTACGATGAACTCAACTTACGGAATAGTGCATGGGATGACTGGGCTTGCTGACGTGGCGGCTAACTGGGCTTTAGGGCTGACGCGGCTGTTGATGTGGCTGCTGACTTAGCTAGATCGGCTCACAGGTTCATGGAACAATGTAGATGGCAAGTGGGACCCATGCGTCAGACGCACGGCTCATGGTGGACGGGGTGCACAGAGAAGGCGAATGGTCACACGAGCGTGGTGCGGGCTGAGCTAGCGGGTGTGCGGTGTGAGGCCTCGGGCACATGAACCCAGGGGCGGCACAGCGGGTGAGCGAGCGCAGCGAGGCGAGCGGCAATTGTGGTCGAGCAACGAAGCAGCGCGGAGACGGGGACTGCGGTGGAGCTCACCGGTGGCGAAGGTCAGACAACAGAGCTGAATGGAGGAGGTGCTCACCGGCGAACGGCAACGGGGCACGGTCGGAGAGGAGGGAGACGAGAGCGACGAACTCGATAGCGGTGCGCACGGTGGGAGAGGCGGCTCGGTGAGATGTGAAAAACGAGGGGCAACCCCGCCTTATATAGCGCAGACGTCGAGGAGGCAGGGTCAGACACGGCCGAAAGGCCGAGTCGGAGATGGCACAGACGCCGAGAACTCTGACTCAAAGATGGCGGCGGGAGACCGAAACAAAGATGGCGACGCACGCGGTGACATGCGGACGGACGAGATACAGGGGTGCAGGCAAGGAGAGAAGGCCGATGGCCGACACATGGTAGTCATCCCCAAGTGAAGCGGGCGCGGATGAGTGACGCATGGTGCTGGTCAGGTCAGCTGGTGGGATTCAGCCCACCTGGCCTTTAGGGATTTTTAGGATTTTATATTTTCAGAAATTCAAATGAAATCTCTTGAGCTCTAGAAAATCGCAAATAACTCAAGAAAAATCCAAAAAAAATCCTTGAGACACAAGGTACCCAAATAAAATACTTCTAGAAATTTTAAAGTTTAATTTAGTCATGTTAGATCCTTTTAATTAATAAAAATTCAATTTAAGCTTTTATTAATTCAAGAAAAAAATCCAAATGGTGAGTTTTGTTTTTAAAAACTTCAAAAAGGCTCTGAAAATCAGTATGTTACATAGCGTTAGGTATTAACCCTAGGAAAAAAGGCTGGACAGATGAATTTTTTGTGTTAGGGTTTGAGAGGTGCCAACATGTCACTTTTGTAGCCACAAGCAGGATGATCCAACAATAAAAATAGATCTACTAAAAATCCGTTGGGTCACATAGTTGTCATCAAATTTTATTGATGGTTGGCATCTGATTTCGCATAGGAGTTATAAACCTTGGCTCCCAGCCTTCCAGGCAAACCAACCCAGCCCATAGCCCATTAGCCATTTAGCCCCAAGCCCCCAAATCCAATGCGGCAATGCCCCATTACCCATACGGCTAACCCTAGCTAGCACTCGCCACGGTCACTACTCACTCCTCCCCAGTCCCCACCCTGATTCAACAACCGCCGTAGAGGCGGCGCATCTGGCGCTCCGCGCTCGGTCTCCGGCAGTCTCCACGCTAGCCCTCCCGTCCCGCAGCTCCCGCTCCTGCTCCCGCCACTCTCGCCGCATGCTCGTCCTCCCGCACGCCCACGCCGCAGCCAACGCGCATCACAGCAGTAGGCCCTTGGCCATGGCGCTGCCCTCCGGCTCCAACGAAGATGGCCGGTGAACTTCTTCCTCATCTCCATTAACCATTGTTGCAGCTTGCAGTACTGACCCGACGGGCGACCCATGGGTACCCGTTAACCCAGTGGGTATGGGTCTGGGCAAAAATTTGCACCCGTCACGGGCATGAGTTTTTTAGCGGGCACGTCCAACTTTCATGGGCACGGGTTTAGGATAGCAAAACCCAGCGGGTTTATGCCCGTTGCCATCTTACTATTTGCTATAGTAACCTAAAAACATATTTTTCTTGCTTTCTTTACTGTTTTTTGCTTCTGTTTTGTTATGTCGATAGGTTGGACAATCAGAAGATACTAAATTTGAGGAAAAAAATTTCGTTGTGGATTACAATTATTCATTCTTCTCTGATTGCTATCGATGATTCTACGATATCAAGTTGATGATCTGTGTCATAATAAAGTCCCAAATTTCAGTGTTCTTGGAGATGTATTAGTCCCTATTTGAAGCTTGCAAGTCTGAAACTTTGTGCCTGTTGGAGATGTACTGCTGTAAGTTGGAGTTTGTTTGGTTTGTAAGTATAAGACCTATAATCTATTATAATCGCCGTTGCCATAGTTGATAATTGATATACGACTCGCAAGCTTGTCTAAGCTGTGGTAATTAATATGAGCTATAGCATGTCTATGTTTTGGTGACAATGTGCTCGTTATGAAAATTTTAGTAGGTGAAGAGCTCCAACTATATAATGTTGAGCTCTCTAGTTCTTTTTAGCAGAATCAAGAAGCAACTCCAAATAAAATATTGAATTGCATGTAATCCTTGCACAGTTGCACCTCCCGTATTTACCAATCTAGCTGGTACTTTAGAGTCGATCAGGAATTACAGGGACATGAAACTTGAATGTCAAGCAAAGGAAGTTCTATGATATCAATAGTCGCATGCCCCTGAACTCATTTTCTTGGCAAATCATACTTAAGTTAGATAATTCCTATTATCCAACTGTTACTTTTCTCACATTTCGACCCATTGTTCTGTTTTTTTGAAACACAATAATATTTCTGTTTGCAATGCGGTTTAGAAAATACAGCTAGCCAAATACCAAAATATCATTTGGAGTGAATTCTTTTGGGCTTATAACTTAACTTTCCATAATAATTAGCTTTCAAACATAGTGTTAAGGTCTACAAATTGATTATAGTAGATATTATTCTAACCTTTTCTCTTTATACTTTCTTACAACAACAATAAAACCTTTTGTCCTAAATAAGTTGAGGTAGACTAGGAATGAAACGTTCTCAAGATCAAAGAGATATGAACCTTGAAATAAAATCTACAATACTAAAACACTAAGTTATATAATCTGCTATCTGAGCCAAGAGAGAGGGCATAAAATTCAAAATTTTAAATCAAAAACCATAAACGATATGGGAGGCGGCGGCGGGAGAAAGGATCGCGGCGAGGGCCTCGGCCGCGCGGCGCGTATTCTCTGACTTAGCTCCTGCTAAGTCACGGTGACTTAGCCGAATCATCAGCCGTCCGATCTGCATCAAACGGTCCAGATTATTTTACTTCTATTTCAAGCATTTTTTTAGCTTTTGATTTTTTTTACTTCTATTTTTTAGTTTTTTTACTTTCATCTAGAAAAAGATGAAAGTAAAAAAACTAAAAAATAGAAGTAAAAAAATCAAAAGCTAAAACAAAGCTTGAAATAGAAGTAAAATAATCTGGACCGTTTGATGCAGATCGGACGGCTGATGATTCGGCTAAGTCACCGTGACTTAGTAGGAGCTAAGTCAGAGAATCTCGTTCGTCGGCCGCGCGCTGGTCAGGCAGCGCAACAAGGACGGAAAAAAATTCCCTGCAGCGACGGACCAAAGCGCATCCGCTGCATACGCACCGCGAGCCTGCGACGCGTGGCCTCCCAATGCATCGGACGCTCGAGGCTATTCCCGCACTCGTACGCTCGCAAGTCGCAGAGATATCGACTCCTCCCGTACCTGGCTCGCTCGTCGCTCGGCTTCACCTGCACTTCGGCTTTCCGGTTGGCTCAGTCTTATCTGCCCCCGCTGCAGAGTCGCGTCGTCGCTGCCGACGCAGAGCCCTCGTCGTCGCCGCCGCCGCATCCCTTATCCGCTCCTGCTGCTGCGACCATCTCATCCGCCTAGCTTGTTGGTCCTCCCCTCCGCCTAGCTCCTTTGCTGCCCCTCTGCTTCCCACCTCCCATGGCTGCCTCTCTCGTCTGTTACTGGCAGGTAGAGTTTTCCATCCATGGTTCCATTTGGTTAGATTCCATATAATAGCTGATCGATTTTTGAATTTTTTTCCAAACCAGCTTGTCGTGATTCAGTTTCAATGCAGCAGTTCAATCATTTAGTTCTTTGCTATTTTGCTGTTTTCACATTTCAAATGTTGATCCCCCATATGTTGCAAAGTCTACCAGAGTAACTCGTCATTTTTCTTATAGATCAGAATAATGGGACCCAAACAAGAATCGGCATTGCCCTCAACCAAAGATTGGTGATGCAGAAAATGAGCAGTACTAGCAACAGTAAGTAAGATTTATGCACTGGGATTTTTCAAAAAACGAAACTGTCAATTTGATTTAGTTGTACTTTAGTTATAACTTGTAAGACTGGAAGTATTTATTGGTCATTTTACTGCAGCGGTATCATGTCCTGAAGTGCTTTAGTTGTAATTTTGGAAATTTCTTTTCTTTTCAGGTTCGTTGGATGATGTGTTCAGTGTAGAGATGCATCATAGTGATTTTCTGTGGTACTGACAGTAGCAAGACGTATGCTGATGGAAGGGTTTAATTGGTTTGATGGCTGCATGACTGATATCTAGTCATTGCTATGGATAGAGGATTTCATTCAACAGCTTGGCTACGCAGAGCCAGAAAAGATCAAGGTTTATTGGTTGTTGCCTGGCAAATCCTTGTCTGATGGATTGAGAAGGGTGAAACGAGATGCAGACACAAACAACATGGTGTCTTTTGTTCCGAATATAAGGAACGTATCACTCTACCTGGACCATGAACTTTTTCGTGGGGTAAAATTGGATGATGTTTTCATAGTAGGAAAAACACAATTGCCTCTAGTGTTCAGTACAAGGAAGGTAACTGCTACTGAGAAGGAAGAAAAGCTCCCGAGTTTCTATGATGTCCAAGAAGATACTGAGGCAGCTTCTAATTGTAGTGAAGATGAAGAGGAAGATCCAGATTTTGTGGACAGTGACTACGAGCTAGATGAGGATGATGATGATTTATATGACAACTAGTCCTTACTAGATAGTGCAAAGTAGAGCGAGATTTGTATTGATAGGATCAGTGTTGATGAGTGTTGTGTCACATGATCTATTTGTAAATGGTTTGACATGATTAATGTACACTGTAATTTTTTGGATGTGAAATACATGTCATTTTGGATGGTTTTGAAATCTGGAATGTGATGGCTGTGTTAGAAAAGTTGATTTTTTTTCTCTGATTACATTGCTAAGATGGTGCAAATAGTCTGAAATGTTGATGATTAAGGGGACAAGCAGAGGCTACAACACATGGAATTGGATCAATGATCACTTGATCAGGGATCATGGCATGAGATCCATGGGGTCAAGCAAAGGGCAAAGAGAGCTGTGTGGTTTGGGCTCTCCATTACTGTACAGAGGAGAGGTTGAGCAGTGCCTGTATCTGCATCTGTACAGAGGAGAAAGATCTGTGAACTGTGTATATAATCTTTTTTAATTAGCCACCTTTTTTGTCAATTTGCTGTTGTTTATGGGAGAAGGCTGAAAAAAAAGAAAACAGAAGAGAAATTTGACTTAAGTTTGGTCATTTCTCTCACAAAAGATTCCCCTTTTTCCTGTGTGCTCATATAATAAAAACTGTGGCAAGCAATATTTTGTCAGATCAGTAGTTTTTCTCTCTGCTGGTTCCAAAACTCAAAAGACATCTGAAGGCCATAGATCTGAGTAAAGTCCAAAAATAGAATTTCTCAAAAGAAATTAGCTATCCGACTATCTTCCTCATCTATTTGAATGGCATAAAAAAGGTAGGCTCTTCAATCTGCTTATTCTTCAAGTATTCTAGCAGTGTTTGTGCATCATTCGATTCTAAATATTTCTTGCGCTCACGACCAATCTCATTATTGCAGTCCATCCTTGAGAATGGAACCTTATCAGATCCTCCATAAAACTCCTTCATAAACTCATACACCTGGGCTGGCTTCATCCCAGCTTGACGTATCTGGCCAATTAGCTTCCTGTTTGCTTCTACAACACATCGTTGGGACCTCAACTTGTGTGACTTATTTGGACTAGCAAGATAGTGATTGTGATCAAGTACAACCTTTTGCACTCTCCAAGTCCCCTCTTTGCTAACACTAAGCTGAATACGTGCATCGCAACCAGTCCTTGTACTGTCCTTTGATGATCCGGTTTCTCCGTGTCCTTGGCTACTACAAACAATATATTTTTGACATATACTACCATCTACTCGACGCCTTGTCTGGCTCTTCCTTATACTGAACCCAACATTACCAGCATAGGCATTGTACATTTCATAAGCTTTGTCCTCTGATTCGAAAGTCATACCGACTTCAGGAACAATCCTAACTTTATCAACCACCTATTACAATATGAAAGAAGAATTAAAGTTATATTGCCAGAATTAAAGTTATATGAAAGTCCTCTGATTCGAGTTGTCATCGAGCATATTACACATACATGCACCATTCTGTATTATCAAACCAAATTTCAGGAACTCACTTCACAGGACAATAACAGCTAAATTTCAGGTCCGTACCAACTGGTTAGTTGCGCGATGCTATAGCAAACCTGGACTATTTGATTAGGCAGAACACCTCATATTTGTAATCACAGGATAGAGGATAGTACAGTCGAGTAACACCAACGACGAGCATACCTTCTGCTCTGCCGACTCCATGTATTGGGAGGCCCGCCTCACCGCCTAGCTTCTTCCCCGTCCGCGTCACCACGGCGCTCCCACGGCCACTCTGCTCTGGTTGGTGCGCAGCGAGCGCAAGCAACGAGCGGAAGCGAGCGTCGGCGCAAGATCAACGGCGTGGTGTGCGGCGCAAGATCAAGCATGTGTCGGAGGAGTAGCCCAGCGGGTGGTGTGCGGCGTAAGCCAACGGCCAATTCCCGCGCGCGTCAGTACGGGTGAAGCCGAGCGACGAGCGAGCCAGGTCCGACTTGCGAGCGTACGAGTGCGGGAATAGCCTCGAGCGTCCGATGCATTGGGAGGCCACGCGTCGCAGGCTCACGGTGCGTATGCAGCGGATGCGCTTTGGTCCGTCGCTGCAGGGAATTTTTTTCCACAAGGACTCCGCGGCTGCCAAGGAGAGGGGGCACGCGCTCCTCCTCTCCCGCCGCGCGCAGCAGCCGCAGCCTCTCGAGTCCGTCATCGACGTCAGCGACATCGATGCGGTCCTCCAGCGAGCGGCCGAACACGAGATCCTCCTCGGTGACGACGCCCACGACGCTTCCCTGTCCACCGCGTCCGGTTCCGGCCTAATCGATCTGTAAGGGTAAAAAGTTTCTTGCTTTGAGTCTGTTTTGTGTTCGACGAATTGCCTCTGAGGCGGCGGCGTGTATTTGCGTTGCAGAGATGGGACGGGGGAGACGGAGGATGAGAGGTGGCCGCTGCGGGAGGAGCAGGAGGCCTGCACACCGGTAGCCTCAGGGTGCCCCGGTGGTGAGTGCTCGGCACCGTTTTCTTTTCTTTCGAACTTGTGGAGTAGGATGAGTGATGTATGGGTGAATGGGACTCGAATTATTTTAGGCCGCCGTGGACTTCTCAGATGACGGTGGAGGAGCTCGACGCCAACGAGAGGCGGGCCTTCCTGGAGTGGCGGAGGAACCTCGCGAGGTTGGTGTAGTTGGTTTCCTTTGTTTCTATGCAAATTGAATGTTTGCCTAGTAGAGTTGTTCATATTTTACCGTGTTTGTGTGCAAAAAACGTAGTAAGTTATTAAAAAAACTGTAGTTGGACAGCAACTTATGCTTGGTTGGTTGTAAACATTGGAATAAATATCTAACCTGGTTCGTGATTTTTGGGCCTTGCAAAGTGCAACAAGTGAAGTATTCAAGTATTGAGCAATTTCTGGGCTTAAAAAAGAGAGAGCAAAACCTATGTCAAGAAACTGAAGAATGTAAATGCTCGCCCGAGTGAACTACAGAATTGAGGTCTTTTGATTGTTTTAGCATGTAGTCCACCTAAACCAAACTAAGTTAACTGAGGTGTTGTCTATTTTATATACAAGTCGATTCTAAAAAGAAATTTGTTCTGCAGATTGGAAGAGAATGACAAACTTGTTCTTACACCTTTTGAGAAGAACATTGATATCTGGAGACAGCTCTGGAGAGTGCTTGAATGCAGTGATTTGGTTAGTACGTTAAGAGTGAACTCATTAGTCATTTATCATTTTATCTCACTTCTCAATCAGTTGTACTCACCAGTACAATGCTCCATCGTTTTCAGAGTACATGCATGTGCACACTCACTCATCATTGGCAACATCTTGTACATTCATTTTGTTAACCTTGTGCCTAATGTGGCCCATTTGAATTACGAGTTTCATACGATATGTGATCTTTATCTGTTCAACAACAACAATAATAAAGTCTTTTGTCTCAAACAAGTTAAGGTGGACTAGGAATGAAACATCCTTAAGGTCACAGAAACAAGAGCCTTCTAATAAAACCTAAAAGGGAAAAACCCTAAACCTGCATCCTGCCATCTGAGCAGAGCCTAAAACACCGCTTTTAAGCCTTCTTCTTATGTCATGCTACTTTATTGTCTTAGTAGTATTGTAGTCTTCTGTGTGACTGTGACCAATCCTGTTCCTTTTCTTTGAATGAGCTGAGTAGTTAGTAGCTGACATTTCAGGAAATAATGTGAAAGTACTGATTGTTTTCCTTCTTTATTGAAGCTGGTCATGGTCGTCGATGCTCGAGATCCCTTGTTCTACCGTTGCCCTGATATTGAGGTACTTAGTTCAAAAGAATCAAGTACTCAAAAAAAAAAAATCAACTCCTTTTAACTTACATGGTAGTCCCTTTGAATACATAATAAATTCCCATTGAGGCTAGATGACCAGTGACTAGAGTAGCCAACTTTTCTCAACTGCTGATTATTTTCTGGTTATCTCAATGCATCAAAAGCCAATTCGTCATGAAATTTTGTCGCTGCTCGAAACTTAAAACGGCAATATGATATTCACAGCAAGATCAATAGTTCCATACTTTGTTGCCTTTATTCTGTAACACCCCGCCCATCCTCTGAGCCCGGAATGTTACCACTATTGCATATTTTTACCATTTTCCTCAACTACTAATTATTTGAAGCAAACTCTACTTTATTCATAATGTAGCGATCACTTTACAATATATCATTTTAAGCAACTATTCTAGCATACTAGTGGAGTTTTAACATGCTACCCAAAAGCTGATATGCGAAGTGCGACTAGTACGTGAGGTTATTCATGTGTTACTCCCGCCCGTGTATGATGTCCTCAACGGTCGCCTAAAAAAACAACAAAGTAAGGTTGAGTCCAAAGACTCAGTAAGTACAAAGCAAAACAATAAATAACAGATTCACGAATCAGTCCATAACCATCATAGTTTCAATAACCACTTGTTTCCATTTAATCTCTTTAAGTTCCCATCAACCAATCATTATGCATATGCACGTGCACTTCTCTCTTATCTCTTTAGCATATACTAGTATAGCAGAGCTAGCACTCGTCGATGCTCACTTAGGCCCACCCTGTTTCCATGCGAGGATCACAAGCTCGTCTTTTTTCATACGAGGACATCAATCTCCATTCCCGTGGAGCATCCACACAAAGTGGACAATTGATGCCATAAAACTATCTCTTTTCATGACATGCATGCAATGCAAGTTCTCCATTTATGCATATCAACATGTCATGTATCAACAATTGTCATTCATCATTTCTCATCATGTAACCAGAAATAGTTAACTTATCATAGTATGGTAAGCAATGCCTCAACATTCAATTAACAACAAACACTACTTGAATTTATCGCTTTACCATGCACTTGGCTCGTTAGTCTCGGGGACCTCTACCTGTACAAATGTCTACCCGACTCAAGACATCATATCGAAACCAGTGCTTAAGTGAGTAGCGATGACTCTACGCGCATAACTTACTCTGGCATAAAACGCACGGGGTTAAGGACCCGTCGCGTAGGTACCAGACCCCCATTTTTTCTTTTTCTCCGCTTTTGTTTTCTTTCCATTTTTTTCTTTTTCCTCCCTCTTCTTTTCTCTCTCTCACTTTCTCTTTCTCTTTTCTTTTCTCATTACTCTCTCCCTCTCCTCATTTTTCTCGGCCGAACGGCCTAGCGTCTCCCAGGCGATACGGCGGTGCACGGCCGAGCTCGAGCATCGCCGGCCTGGAGCTTGCCGCCGACGGCTCCTTCGCCGCCCCCAACCTTTCCCCCTCACCCTCTCTTTCTATTACTCTTCCTCTCCTCTCTGCCGATTGGATCTGGGGCATGGCCATCCCCCAAGCCGCCGGCCATTGGCCGTCGGTCCCCTGCTGCATCCCCCTCGGTCTCGGCCTCCCGGTCTCTATGCTAACTGTTGGCCGCCTAGACCGGCATTGCCATCTCCCTTGGGCTCTCAGCCGCAGCATGCAGCCGGCCAAGAGCTCGCCGACCTCCGACCATTATGCCTCCAACCGCCACCACCACAAGCTCTGGGCATCACTGGTTCACTCTTCCCCCCTCTTTACTTTTGTGCTTTTGATTTAGCTACTCCCTTTGCTTTGATCTAGTCTTGCGAACGCACGGCTGGGAAGGCTCAAGGTGTCTGCCGTGTCGGGACTTGGTGGAGTGCATGTGCCAGGGAGCATGCACTGCCATCCAAGGGCGCACGACGGTGCTACGGGCTCACCGCCAATGTGTTGGGGGAAGAATGGAGGCTTACTTAGCGTCAGCTTGTTGCCGAGTTGAGGAAGGCAAGGTTTGTGGACGACGATGAGGACGGCCGCGTTGCGGTTCGGTTGGGCCTCCCCTCCTTGCTTCCTCTTCCTCTTCTCTTCCTCTCGGCTGGCTTGCTCTTGGTTGAGGAAGGAATAGTGAAATGTTGCTTGGCTTGGTTCTATTGGTAGCCGAGCAAGGCTCTGGCTTTGCTCTTTTGGGTTTGCTCTGTTGTTGGCCGAAGGGAAGTAAGAAGAGAGTAGAATGGCTTGGCTTCTTGCCTTTGCCTTGGTTTGGTTGTGGCTAGCTCTCTGTGGAGAGGTGAAGTGGGACTGAGGCTTGTGCTACATTTGCTTAAGGGCATGATTGGCTAGTTCTCTCTCCCCTGGCTTAGTGCATTACCCAGACTGCCCTTGCCTCATCCCTCCTCTTGTAGCAGATTGCCTTAAGGGCATTTTGGTCCAAGGGTGGGTTCTTCTCTGAATAAAGGCTTTTCTACTGCGGCAGGTAATTCAGTAAAAGGTAAGAATGGAATTTCCTGTCGGATGATGAGAACCCAAACGTGAGATGATGCCGACCGTCTCTGGACGGTCTGGGAACCTCAGTGAGCGCTACTTTTATTAGGCATTCTAAAAGCCGATGGGTCTGACGGCAAAACTCTACTTAATTTCCTTTATTTTCTCTTCTTACATTTTTAGTAGTATTACATTCTACCTCCCTAATAGAATTCGATCCTGAATTCTGACGTTCAACAATCCACACAGAAGGACAAAATAAAATGAACTTCACATAAAGTAACATTAACTCGTACCTGTAGAGAATAACTCTGGGTACTTCTTGCGCATGCGAGACTCCAACTCCCATGTCGCTTCTCGCTCGGACTGATGTGTCCAAAGCACTTTAATATACTTTATCGTTTTATGCTTCAACGCCTCTAATTCCTCCAGAATCCGAACTGGACAGGGCTCGAAGGTGAGGTCTTGCTTTATGGACATCGGTTCTAACACAATCTCATGATCTGAATCTCGCAAGTACTTTCTTAACATAGAAACATGGAACACATTATGCACTCCTCGCATGGACTCAGGAAGATCCGCGTGATATACCAACTTTCCATTCCGTGCCAGAATTGGAAATGGCCCAATGTACCTCGGGCTAAGTTTCCCTTTGGTACCAAATCGTACTATCCCTTTAGTGGAAGATACTCTCAGGAGTACTTGATCCCCCACATCGAACTCTAGTTCTCGCCTCTTGATATCCGCGTAGCTCTTCTGCC
Organism: Dendrocalamus latiflorus; assembly: GCA_017311315.1. Lineage (NCBI taxonomy): Eukaryota > Viridiplantae > Streptophyta > Magnoliopsida > Poales > Poaceae > Dendrocalamus > Dendrocalamus latiflorus. The sequence continues at coordinate 41,088,950 of CM029652.1, read as the reverse complement.
TACTCTGGGCAGCTAGCAGATTCTGTCTAATTTCCGTCACTCGTTCCACTGTTTGCTGGACCCAATCTGGTCCCAGTACAACCTTCTCGCCCACTGCATCCCAACACAGTGGCGATCTACACTTCCGCCCATACAGAACCTCAAATGGCGTTGCCCGAACACTGCAGTGCTAGCTATTGTTATAGGCAAACTCTGCGAGTGCCAAATGATCCTCCTAGCTATCCTCCCAAGACAGAACACATGATCTCAACATGTCCTCCAGTGTCTAAATGGTGCGCTCGGACTGTCCAACCGTCTGCGGGAGGAAAGCAGTACTAAACTGGAGTTTTGTGCCCAGAGCGCCCTGCAAGCTCTCCCAAAACCTGGAGACAAACTTGGCGTCTTTGTCCGAAACTATGGTCTTGGGTATTCCATGCAACCTTACCATTTCTCGCACATAGATGGACGCTAACTCACTTGCCAAGTTGTGCGAATGGGGATGAAGTACGTGGACTTACTGAATCGGTCCACCACCACCTAAATCGCATACTTACCTCGCTGAGTACGAGGTAAGCCGACTACGAAATCTATGGTGATATCATCCCATGGCCACTGAGGAACTTCTAAGGGCTGCAATAGCCCAGCGGGGCGCTTGTGCTCAACCTTCATTTGCTAGCAAACCCTGCAAGATGGCGCATACTTGGCGATCTCCACTTTCATCCTCTTTCACCAGAAGCTCTTCTTAAGATCACGATACATCTTGGTCTCACCAGGATGCACCGTGTATGGGGTACGATGAGCTTCTCTCAAAATATCATCCTTGACTTGAGTCTTTTGCGGCACGCAAAGGTGGCCTTTAAACTGCAATGCGCCTGATTCATCAACGATGTAATCCCCATTTTTCCTTCATCAAGTCACTTCCTCACTTGCTGAAGCAATCGATCATGCTTTTGCGCCTCCTTTACTCGCTCCGGAATTGCTGATTCCAGCAACAGGTGCATCTCAGCCTGTGCTGTACCAGCGAAGCAATAGGAAATTCTCATCCGTTCAAAGTCAGCAATGAGACAACCTAGAGTGGAGGGTGTCATCTTGCGACTAAGAGCATCAGCAACCACATTTGCCTTGTCCGAATGGTACTGAAGAGTCAGATCATAATCTTTGATAAGCTCCAAACACCGTCTTTGCCTCAAATTCAACTCCTTCTGAGTGCAAATGTATTTGAGGCTTTTGTGATCAGTGAAAATATCACAAGACTTCATACAAGTAATGCCTCCAAATCTTTAGAGCAAAAACTGCTACAACAAGCTCTAAATCATGAGTAGGGTAATTCTGTTTATACTTCTTCAACTGTCATGAGGCATACGTGATCACTTTGTTATCTTGCATGAGCACGCAACCCAGACCCACTCGAGACGCATTCGAGTAGATTGTGAAATGCTTCCTTGGCTCAGGAAGTGTGAGAACAGGAGCAGTTACCAACTTCTCTTTCAGAGTATTAAAACTGCACTCATATTCATCGGTCCACTGAAATTTCACACCCTTCTGTGTGAGTTGAGACATTGGCTTAGCAATGATGGAGAAGTTTTTCACGAAGCGCCAGTAATAACCAGTTAGGCCAAGAAAACTTGTCACTTCTTTAACATTAAATGGCTTCTTCTAATCCACGACGGTGGAAATCTTGCTTGGATCTACTGAAATGCCTTCCTAGTTAATTACATGACCCAGGAAGCCCACTTCAGAAATCCAGAACTCGCACTTCTTTAACTTGGCAAAGAATTGATTTTTCCTTAGAGTCTCAAGCACGAGCCTCAGATGCTACTCATGCTCTTCCTCCGTCTTGAAATAAATCAAGATATCATCGATAAACACCACTACAAAGTCATCCAGATACTTGCGTAGCTTATTGTTCATCGTCTCTACGAAGACAGCAGGTGCATTTGTCAGTCTAAAGGAAATAAATGTAAACTCATAGTGCCCATATCTTGTGGAGAAAGTTGTCTTTTCAATGTCTTGCTTCTGCACTCGAATTTGATTATACCCAGATTGTAGATCAATTTTAGAGAATACCTTGGCTCCCTTCAATTGATCAAACAAATTCTCGATGCAAGGCAAAGGGTATTTATTTTTTATGGTCACCTGATTGAGAGCATGGTAATCTATACACATGCGCCAACTCCTATCCTTTTTCTCAGTAAATAAGACAGGGGCTCTCCAAGGTGACACACTATGACGAATCAAACCCTTGGACAACAACTCATCTAATTGCTTCTTCAACTCCTCTTGCATGGGTCGTGCCAAACGGTAGGGGGACATAAAGATAGGTCTTGTGCTAGGAACAAGATCAATTCTGAACTCCACATCTCACTTGGGTGGCATTCTCGAAAGCTCTTCAGGAAACATATCGAGATACTTACACACCACAGGAATATCCTTAATGTGCAAATGCGCACTTGGCTTCCCGCAAGTGCTAGGAGTAACCTAGACATCATTGTTCATCGGCAGGGAATAGGCTGGGAAACACAAAGAAGGAACATATGCGTGCATTCCCTTGAAAGATTATCTCCTTCCCTGAAGGAGCTTACAAGGTGATTGTTCTCCAAAAGCAGAAAATCATGGCTTGGTAGCGATGTAACCAATCCATGCCAAGAATAACATCAAAAGGCTCTAATTGTATAACTATGAGGCTGGCAACAAATTCCTCGCCATCTATTGCAACCACATAGCCAGGGCATACTGTACAGCTAGCAATGATATCCCTTGGAATACTAACTATAACCGATTGGGAAATTTGCTGGACACTCAACTTGGCCTTTCTAATAAACTCCCAGGAGCCGGGACACAAACGAATAGGTAGCACCAGAGTCGAAAAGAATAAGGGCTTCACATAAATCCACTAACAGGGTACCTGTCACCACGTCAAGTTGACCCATGGACTCAGCAGCAGGTAGTGAGTAGACTCCGGGTGGTGTCGGGGCGGCGAGAGCTCCGACGCTCTGCTGTGGCTGCATCGAGAATGGAGGCGGTGTAGCATGCTGGAATAGAGGTGTCGATGCAGGATGCCAGTAATATCCGGCAGGTAGAGCCCAGGAAAGATGGGGCTGCAACACAGGGGCAGCCGCCATCATCTGGACTGACTCTCGAGGTGGAGTGTTTGACGAGGACGAAGATACTGGCTCCCATTTGATGATGCTAGCGGGATTCTGTCGACAAACCATCATTTTTGTGCCCCGCTTGGCTACAATGCTGACAGTTCCCCGTCCAGGAACACTCAGCAGCACGGTGTCTATCACCGCACTTGAAACAGATCATGCCCTGTCCTGGGATAGGACGATAGGCTGGGATCGCTGATGAAGAACGATGCACTGAAGAAGATGGCCTCGAAGTCTTGGACTTGGATGACTGTGGGGGACGCTGGCCCCACTTGGATTTCTTAGGAGCGGACTACTGAGACGACCCACCCCCTTCAGTGAAGCTCCTCTTCTGGTCACCACCAGAAGCGTTCGGACCACCAAAGGGTTGCAGCCCTTTAGTGAGCTGCATCTCCATCTCCATCCCTTTGGCCTGCTCTACCACAAACCTAAAGTCACGTGGCGCAGTAGTTCCCATGACATGCCGAAACTCAGTGTTGAGCTCTCAGCGGAACCTTTTGGCCTTCTCAAGGTCATTGCTTGCAACTGATGGTATGAAATGGATCAGATTGTTGAATCCCGCATCGTACTCAGCTATGGTCATCTTTCCCTGCACGAAGGTTGACAGGGCGACCTCTATGCTCTCCACAAAAGAATCTAGGTAATACTTCACCTTGAACTGCTCGGCAAAGATTTCCTAGGTAGCTGAAAGAACCCCTTCCCACCAGGGGCAGCAACGGGTACGACCGCAGCAGCAGCTGCCGATGCTTGTCAACAAAGCGCACATGCCTCCTCTATGAACTCCTGTAGCAAGGCTGAAGATCTTGCCAGATCTCTAGCTACAAACTGCTCAGCTCTAATGCACGGACACGTTCCTGAACTGCCGTATCTGTGTCCGACACTGTCCGACACGGATATTACATGGACACGGCTCGGACACGTGTCCGTGGTGTGTCGGCTGATTTCTAAATAAATTTTAATTTTCAAAATTATCAACACGTGTCGGACATAGCGATTACATGAGTCGGACACGCCCAAGACATAGGTGAGGACACAGCCCATGTAACGGCCTGCTTGCTCCCGCGCGAGGGGTGCCCTAACTCTACTTGGCGGCTTCCTCCTGTGCGCCAATCCCCCATTTCCCAGTTGGTTGATATGCACAATAAACTTGAATTTTTAATGCATTTTGATTCAGTTGGGTTGCATCTGGACCATGGTTTAATTTTGATGTTATGCAGCTCAAAACAAATAAAAACTCTTGTTTCACAAAAGTAGGAAAAGACAATAGTGCCTAGCTTGGCTTCATTGTATTTGCATTTATACGCTGGATTCTTGCACTGCTTTGATTGTGCTTATACTATTACATTTGTATATGTAATAATAATAATATATATATAATATTAAATAACAAGGGCACCTTGGGCATCCATGATTAAAACTTTCCATCTATAATTGATTTAGCATGCTAAATCAATGCACTAGCACGCATCTAAAAGCAATCCAAAGTTGGTGATATATATATATATATATATATATATATATATATATATATATATATATATATATATATATATATATATATATATATATACCAGAGTGTGTCAAATTTTATTATTAGGCCTAAGTCAAATTTTAGTTGAATAATTATGCTAAGTTGTCAAATTTCTTTATCACAGACTTAACGCCCACTCTGATACCAACTATAACGCCCCGCCTATCCTCTGGCCCAGAATGTTACCACCATTGCATATTTTTACCATTTTTTTCAATTGCTAGTTATTTGAAGCAAACTCTACGTTATTCATAATGCAGCGACCACTTTACAACATATCATTTTAAGCAACTATTCTAACATACTAGTGGAGTTTTAACATGCTACCCAAAAATTGATATGCGAAGTGTTGCTAGCTTGTGAAGTTATTCATGTGGTACTCCCACCCGTGCATGACGTCCTCAACAGTCGCCTAAAAAAATAACAAAGTAAGGGTGAGTCCAAAGACTCAGCAAGTACAAAGCAAAACAATAAATAACAGGTTTACGAATCAGTCCATAACCATCATAGTTTCAATAACTACTTGTTTCCATTTAATCTCTTTAAGTTCTCATGAACAAATCATTATGCATATGCACATGCACTTCTCTCTTATCTCTTTAGCCTATACCGGTATAGCCGAGCGAGCACTCGTCGATGCTCACTCAGGCCCGTCCTATTTCCATGCGGGGATCACAAGCCCGTCCGTTTTCATATGGGAACCACAGTAGTCCGTTATTTTCATACGGGGACCTCAACCTCCACTCCCGTGGAGCGTCCACACAAAGTGGACAATTGATACCACAAAACTATCTTTTTTCATGACATGCATGCAATGCAAGTTCTCCATTTATGCATATCAACATGTCATACCTTAACAATCATCATTGATCATTCCTCATTATGTAACCAGAAATAATTAACTTACCATATTATGGTAAGCAATTTCTCAACATTCAACAACAGCAAACACTATCCGAATTTACCGCTTTGTCATGCACTTGCCTGGTTAGTATCGGGGACGATGCGTGGATGGCTCCGACCCGGGACCTCCACCTGTACAAACGTCAACCCGACTCAAGACATCATATCGAAACCAGTGCTTAAGCGAGCAGCGACGACTCTACGCGCATAACCCAACTCTGGCATAAAATGCACGAGGTTAAGGATCCGTCGCGCAGATACCAAACCCCTATTTTTCTCTTTTCCCCCTTCTTTTCTTTCCCTTTTTCTTTTTCCTCCCTCTTCTCTCTCTCTCTCTCTTTTCTTTTCTCATTACTCTCTCCGTCTCCTCATTTTTCTCGGCCGAACGGCCTGGCATCTCCCAGGCGATGCGGCGGCGCACGGTAGAGCTCGGGCATCGCCGGCCCGGAAATCGCCGCTGACGGCTCCTCCGCCGCCCCCAACCTTTCCCCCTCGCCCCCTCACTCTTTATTACTCTTCCTCTCCTCTCTGCCGATTGGATCTGGGGCGCGGCCATCCCCCGGGCTGCCGGCCATCGGCCATAGGCCGTCTTTCCCCTGCCGCATCCCCTCGATCTCGGCCTCCCGGTCGCTATGCTAACCGCTGGCCACCCAGATCGGCATCGCCACCTCCCTTGGACCATTACACCTCCAACCGCCACCACCACAAGCTTTGGGCATCACTTGTTCACTCTTTCCCCCCCCCCCTTTGCCTTGATCTAGTCTTGAGAACGCACGGCTTTGAAGGCTCAAGGTGGCAGCCGTGTCGGGACTTGGTGGAGTGCATGCGCCGAGGAGCATGCACTACCATCCAAGGGCGCACGACGGTTCTACAAGCTTGCCACCAATGCGCTGGGGGAAGAATGGAGGCTTACTTAGCGTCAGCTTGCTGCCGAGTTGAGGAAGGCAAGGTTCGTGGACGACGAAGAGGACGGCCGCGTTGCGATTCGTTGGACCTCCTTTCCTCCTTGCTCCCTCTTCCTCTTCTTTTCCTCTCGGCTGGCTTGCTCTCGGTTGAGGAAGGAATAGTGAAATGTTGCTTGGCTTGGTTCTGTTGGTAGCCGAGCAAGGCTTTGGCTTTGCTCTCTTGGATTTGCTCTGTTGTTGGCTGAAGGGAAGTAAGAAGAGAGTAGAATGGCTTGGCTTCTTGCCTTTGCCTTGGTTTGGTTGTGGCTAGCTCTCTGTGGAGAGGTGAAGTGGGACTGAGGCTTGTGTTGCGTTTGCTTAAGGGCATGATTGGCTAGTTCTCTCTCCCCTGGCTTAGTGCATTACCCAGACTGCCCTAGCCTCATCCCTCCTCTTGTGGCTGATTGCCTTAAGGGCATTTTGGGTCCAAGGGTGGGTTCTGTTCTGAATAAAGGCTTTTCTACTACGGCAGGTAAGTCAGTAAACGGTAAGAATGGAATGTCTTGCTGGATGATGAGAACCCAAATGCAAGACAGTGCCGACCGTCCCTGGACGGTCTGGGAACCTCAGTGAGTGCTACTTTTATTTGGTATTCTAAAAGCCGATGGGTTTGACGGCAAAACTCTACTTAATTTCCTTTATTTTCCCTTTTTACTTTTTTAGTGGTATTACATATTCTCAGACACGTTATTGGCTAGATTGCTCAGACACAGGCATAAAGATATGGCATCTTATTTTAAAAGTACCGGTGACGCATTTGTATATGTTTCTTTGTCAGATTACTTTCATATTAGTAGCGTAAATGCTGACTGATTTATGATTTTTGGTGTTATTATGTACCAATGGCCTAAGGTTTAAATAGTTGTTTTGTGTGTTTCAATGCTGGAATCATGTGGTGAGTGTTGCAATGCCTTGTTGATAGTCAATTTTTTTTATCAAAATATTTCAATTTTTTTTATCATTGCTGGTATCATAGGCTGACTAGTCCCAATATGTATTTTTGTGATGTTCTGTCTCCTCTGACAATGTGAGATGTCTGCTAGTTTGTGAGATGGCACCACTTGCAACCCACATTATTGTTAGTTTGTGATGTTCCCTCGTTGAGATAAATATGATTTGTGGTTTTTGAGACTCTAGCTGTGAGCTAACTGTTGTGGTTGGTGGTTGGGTATAGGTCTGAGGACCGAGAGTAGGGCGTTCACCCTCATCTGGTTACCGGTAGGACTCTTCTTTGACATGGTAGAAAGGCTGTAAGGCTTGATTTTAGAAGAAAAGGGAGACTAGAAACTTTATTTATTACTTGATTATGAATGGTGCGGTTTCTCTTTTTATATAGATGAGGTTGACCCCTAACAATATAGAAACTAACACAATCTAATGCAACTAATCAACTAAAGATAATATCATATCCATGCTATCTAAATATTAATATATCTATTCCTAATATAAAGATATGCATCTATCTATTCCTAATATAAAGTTATGTATATAATTATTCTTAATACAAAGATATGCATCCAACCATTTCTAACCCGACTGGTACAGTGCACATGGTACTGTTCACGTGCTACAGAACGTGGGGTGCTGTTCACGTGCTACAATGCACATGATATTGTTTGTCCACCTACTACAGTGCCTCGCTGGATCATAGGCCATAACATTACACCCCTCGTGACAAGGTAGCTCGTCCTAGAGCTGTCAGGTGGCGGCTATGATTGAAGTTCTTCGTAACCCCATGTCGATGAAAGGGCACAATGACGATGCAGTGCGGTGCAAAAGATGATAAGCGAAGCCCCGATGCACTACAGTGAGGATACCAACCCTCTAGTGTTGGCTGATGTCGTAGGAATCGCCAGCGGTACGAGCAAACACCATAGGGCAGCATCATTCTTCTTGCCCTGAGATGCAACAGTTGTGGGAGATATGCGATGACGTCGCTGACCCTCATATGATAGCCGTTGTGCTCTGTATCTTCAAAGGCACGGTGTCGGCTGGCCACATGGAGAAGACCGCTGCTGGGCAACGGCAAGCTTCCTTCTTGGTGAAGGCACTAGAGGTGCAGTCAAGGACAATGCTACTCGCTGAAGTGTTGGTGGTGACAACAGGAGTGACATCAGTGGCGACGTTGGTTCTGGTGGTGATGACGACTCAGAAACCGTAGCAACATGTTGCACCTTCTACTCCATCTTGGCCATGAACTCTTTCATCACGGTCATCATGTTGCCAAGATCGGTCTTAAGGTCCGTGACTAAAACCTTCATAGCAACCGCACAATCAGCAACAAAAGCCATGGTGGCTGGTGTTGGCGTGATGGTGGCGGCGAAACGGAGGTTGACGTATTTAACAAGACCTGGCTTTGTTTGCACCCCGAGCGCACACTCCAGCTGCCGGTATCACATGGTGGCATTCCCCGTAAGGTGGTGCGATGCCAACCACTCTTTCTTCATCATCCGTTGCTCCTTCAAAAATTGCTCAAAGCGATTCAACCAAGGTTACGGATATTTCTTACTGTCGAAGGTTGGAAGTTCTAAGTAGTGGAATCGTGAAGTTCGAGCTTTCATGGGATCAAAACCCCTGTTGCTTTCCATGGATGTCGGAGCAATAGTTGGCTCTAATATCAATCTAGTCTCTTCCTCCAAGTTCTATCATCTCAGTCTATATTCAAATCTCTCATTCCACCAAACTGACGCCTTCCGGCCTTTCTCCCGGCGGTGTTTACCCCGATGAAGTAAGGTTCAACATATTTGGCATCCGAGCCAGGCATCACATTTGGTATCAGAGTAGGAAGGAATGGATAATGAAGTATTCTCAAGTCACTAATTCCTAGCTCTGGTCTCTCCCCCTAGACTGGTTACTCTAGATCTATTCCTCCCCCAATTGGTGCCTTCTTTTGTCAAGCGCCGTTCTACCTCAAATCGTCATTATCCGACCTCCAACATATGTTTATCCTGTTATGAACTAAGGTTCATGATACTTACATAAAAGGGATATTTTCCTTGCTGGTATAGAACTGTTGTGTTTGTTTTATGGTATTGTGGATTTTTGCAGTTCTCTGTTGTCTTCTGACATGTCTTTGCCTATGTTCTAAGGTATACACACAGGACATTGATGAGCACAAGAGAACACTGCTCCTTGTGAATAAGGCTGATCTTTTACCACTGAATGTCAGGTTAGTAGCTCCTTGGAGGTGCATCTTTTGATTTCCCAGATACCTTTATTGTCTGTTGTGACCCATGACATTCCTCAACTTGAAAAAAAAATGCAGGCAAAAATGGGCGGAGTACTTTAAGCAACATGATATTCTCTATCTGTTCTGGTCTGCTAAAGCTGCTACCGCTGCTTTAGAGGGTAAAAAGTTAAGCGGCTACTCCATGGAAGACTCAAATACACCAGATCTTGACACCAAGATATATGGCCGGGATGAACTCCTGGTGAGGTTGCACGGTGAAGCGGAGTATATTGTGAGTCAAAAGGGAGCATCAACTGCTGGAGAGGATCATGATTCTAGTTTTTCTGATTCTGTCTTGGGTCGACCCAAACATGTGGTTGTTGGATTTGTTGGTTATCCAAATGTTGGGAAGAGTTCAACTATCAATGCTCTGGTAGGAAGAGAACCGGTGTGACCTCTACACCTGGCAAAACCAAGCATTCCCAGACATTGATAATCTCAGAAGAGCTCATGCTCTGCGATTGTCCTGGCCTGGTGTTCCCTTCCTTTTCAAGCTCAAGGCATGAGATGGTAGCCTGTGGTGTGTTGCCCATTGATAGAATGACAAAGCACAGGGGAGCAATTCAGGCGGTGGCAAATCGTGTGCCGAGAGATGTCCTAGAACAGATTTACAAAATCACCGTGCTAAAGCCCAAGGCATATGAACAACCATCTTGACTGCCAACTGCTGCTGAGCTGTTGCGGGCATACTGTACATCTCGAGGGCATGTCAGCCATGCTAGGCTGCCTGGTGAGGCCAGGGCTGCTCGTCAGATACTGAAGGATTGCATAGATGGAAAAATCCCACACTTTGAGCTTCCTCCTGGTGAGACATGCTGAAACTGATCCAGAGGACACCACTGAGGCACTGACCTAGAAGGCTCAAGCACTGCAGCAGCTGATTCATCAGATCACTGTGCTCCTGATGAACAGGATGAGGAAATCAATCCAGCTGACCCAAACATCAATCATGTCCTAAGCCACCTTGAATCTTTCGACCAGCATGGCAAAGTGTCCAAGAATGCTACAAAGAAGAAGAAAGAACCGCCCTACAAGCAAGCACAAGAAACCCCACAGGAAGAAGGACCGTTCATGGAGGGTTGGAAACGATGGCACTGGTGGAACGGCGGTTGTAAGGGTGTTTCAGAAACCTGACATTAATTTTGCTACCATTAGCACTAGCGTTGTCGGTTAGTGCTTCAGTTTTGCTGGCCTGTGTGCCACGACGAACTCTTTTTGTAGCTTCCCTGACAGTACAAGTATTTCCAATCTGTTTGGATATCATCCCAAAAAAAAATCCCATTTTGTTTGAACTTTTGTTTGTTACTATCCGTGTGTTGCGACGCTATGCCTTGAGTTTGTCTACTCTAGTTTGCATAGCAATTTGACAGAGATATAAAAGCTATAGTTATGAAGATTGATCGTTTTCTCTGTCAACAAATCATTGTCGGCAGTCTGTGTGTCTGTTTCGAAGTGAAGCAAAAAGTGCCTGCAATTCTTGCCATCGGACACACAGTTGCATGGGTTATCAGATACTAGCATGGGAGGAATATGAACTTCCGACAACAATTTTCTCCCAATTCCATTTACTTTATCTTCAGAAATGCTGGTGTCTTCTCTGCTAAGCAACGTACATTGAACGTCGCATTCCATTTTGCAAACCTATGATGCTAAACAATCAACTAGAAGAACATGGGAAGGCAACGGCCAAAACGAAGCCAACTAGTAGGCAGCTAAACAAATCAATGAACAAAACACAGTACACTCAACCCGTTATTTCCAAATATGCATTGCAGGCTCCTGTTGTCCATATGGCACATTATAAAGCAACTGCGACAAATGTCAGCTATCAGAGATACTAGGTTATGCTCGACCATTGAACTTGAATATCTTCAGCACCATTGATTTGAAAACTCAACGGCAAAGGTTACACAGCAATTAAAGACTGTTAAACACAAGGCACAGCTTGGCCTTTCAATTTACAGCTAATTCAAACAAGGTGGTCCTGCGGAAATTCGCTCGCAAATGCGCACTTAACTTTGAATAGCAGCAAATCCAATCATCATAATGCAGAGGATCATATCAGCATATAACAATCTGAGAGACCATGTGGAGGTAACCCCATGTTTGTGATAAGTAATTGACGCTTGTTTTAGAGAGTTTGAGTTTGTTTTGGGGATTCCATGCTTGAATACCTTCTTCTGATGATAATGTATGTTTATACTGTTTCAAGCGGTGTTATGTGATGTTTTCTTGTTTGTGATGGCTGCAGGACTTTGAGGCTAAGTCGTGGCGAGGCATGGGATGGCCGGACAAGGCACAGGCGGTGCTAAGGTCAAAACGGTCGGGAGATGCCGAAGACGGTGAGGACTCGAAGTGGTTGCACGGCGTGGACAGCAAGAAAAGACGAAGCTTCCAAGAAGGTGTAGGAGGGGCATTTCGGTAAAATGCGCAAGGCTGCAAAATGGAAGCGGATTCGGTTGAAGATAACGGGTAAAGGGCTGAGTTTGCTCGTGCTAACGGGTAAAGCAAATTGTGAACCCGGCAGTGGAGGCTATAAATAGAGAGGGTTAGGGTTTGAAGTGTATGTCATGATTCCCTCCTTCTTTCTGTTGTAAGGGTTTTGGCTCTTTGTTTGTTTCCTTGCCTGTGCAAGAAGCATGTAGTGGGAGTTGGCTGAGGTTTCTTGATTTTTCCTTTTGTAGTTGTGAGTCTGGCAGTGGGTGGTGATGAGTTCTTGTTTTCCTTTGCGTGTGTGTTTGCTCAGGATGTGAGACTTTGTGTGAGATGGCTGTAGAACAACACTCTATGTAATCATTCATCTCAATGTATCCATTTGAGTAATCTTGTGTTTGAGTTGTCTTGGTTTCCAGTATTTCTTTGTGTGCTTGCTCTTTGCTGCTCTTAGTTTTCTCTCTGCCTCGTTTTGTTTTGAGCCGAATCTTTGGTCAAAAAGTTGCAAAATCTTTTGCTCTGAACTGGGATAGGTTCACTAGTCCATCTTGATGAGTTATGTCTCGAGAGAAAAGATTTCAATCATAGCTCTCTTCCAAATGATCTCTGCTGCTCTTCCTCTGTTCTCAAATTTCTAGGGTTTGGAGGCAGAGGAGTTTGGTGCTTTTGGTTTCCTAGCTAAGAGTTTGTTCTCAGTTTGTGCTTTCTTGTTTTGAGGCTGTCTCATGCTGTAATCCAAAGCTTCATGGGAAAGGATTCAATAATCACAAGCCATTTGGAATTCAGTCACCTTTTCTGTTCAGATTTTCAGTTCCTGGTTCAGATCTCAGTTTCTTGCTCCTCTGTTTGTGTTCTCTTGTTTCTGAGGCCAATTCTTTGTTTAAGTTGAAGTCCTGTTGAAGAGTCCTGAGAAGCACATGAATCATGCGATCATTTCTCTGTATTAGTTTCATCTTGCAGTATTTACTGTGCTGACAAGTTCTTTGCCGCTCTCTGTTCTCATCTGGTCGTCTCTGCTTTCCTGTCCCACCATTGAGCAACTCATTTTGCCACTCCTCAGCAAGAAACAACACAAAAACGAAAATATCAGAAATTAAGCAGAGAAGGCATCGAAGAACAGATACCAACAGAGGGCTCCAGAACTCAATAAAATTCAAACAAAACCATCTTAGATTGATATTGAAGAAGAGAGATGAATGATTACATAGAGTATCAACTCAATCCATCCCTACAACCCCATACATGATTGAAGGAACAAGAACTCACTACTTGCCTCCCTCAAGAACACATACAGAGAAAACAAGAAACCAACGAAGCTCTGCACTCTCTTACCAACTCTCACCAACTAAAGATACAAAGCAAAAGCCTTAATCCTTTCCCAAAGCCATGAAGACCATGCAGGAGACAACCTCATTTTATAGCCTCCCACTAATGGGTTTGATCATCTCTTTACCCACTAAGCCTTCACCAACTCTAGTGCTTTATCCACAACCCGCTTCCTTTAGTGCAGCTTTGCGTATCCCCCAAAACGCCCTTCGTGCACCTTCCGGGAAGCTTCCTCGTGTCTTGCCGTTCAAGCATCGCAACCACCTCGAGTCCTCGCCGTCTTCGGCACACCTTGACCGTTCTGACGTCGTCACCGCCTGCGCCTAGTCCGGTCCTTCGTGCCTCACCACGACTCCACCTCGATGTCTTGCAGCCATCACAGACAAGAAACACATCACATAGCACCGTTCGATAGCATGTAATAAACAGAAGCATTAAGAGTAATGTTAAGCAAGTGAAAGCCCAAACATGTCGAATCAACAGAATATGCATCCTAATCACCTTGACCAGGTTTGACCAAGTCTAACCGAGCCCGATTGCACCACGCAACGTCATGGACCAAACCACACAAACCAAACTCGACTTTCCTAAACCTTTGTCAATTACTCATCATACACATGGGGTCACAACCACATGGTCTCTCAATCTCCCCCTTGATGAGTATATTGACAAACACAGAAAAACCACAAAGTTGAGTTTGTTTGAAAGTCAAACATGGTCCAAGAGAAAGAAAATGATGCTAATGACCATGTCGACGGAAGGAACATTAGAGCAACAACAGAAAGAGCAAAATTGTCTCCAAAGCTCTAGAAAGTTCCCAAATGGCTTTTTCTCCACTATTCTCCCCCTTTTGGCAATAAACACATTAAGGATGCAAAAGAGAGAATAAGACATGATGAAGGATGAAATGGCTGAAATTTGTTTATTTTAAGCATTTAGAGCCATGAAGATTATCCAAAATGACCTAATGAGAATTCATCAAGCCATAACACATAAGTATGCTATCAAGATCATGACAAGACATGTATAATCAAGCTAAGCCAAATAAGTCACAATATGAAATTTAGTTGAATGTCTTAGCATGTCAAGTCAACCATGATGCTAGTCTAGCTAAAGGTATTCAAAGATGATGCAGGCCATGTCAATAGTCTAAGTGGAACCAAGAAGCTAGTATTGAGTCAATTTAGAGTGCTACAAGTTCAAGAATGAGATATTTGTTTAAGTACTTGTAAGTCTTGTAATTTTAGCAAATTGAGCACAATTGACATGTTTTTCTTTAGAAATCTCATGATTGTTTCCAACCAGATTTTTTTTAGTCATGTGCTAGATCTCAAGCCTTATGCGACCACTTCAAGCAAGAAGCTTAAGGAAATGATCTTGGTCATCCAAAACTCCTCCTGAGTTCATGCCTAGTGCAATAGCAAGCAGTCTCATGAGAAAGAATTGGTGAGATCAGTTTTTTCGCACAAAAAAGATCTTTTTGCATTTTCATGAACATAAGACTTATACTAACTCATGCGTCATCAAGAAACTAGTATAGCTCAATCTAAAGCTCAACAAAGATTCAAGACTCAACTCAGCCTATTTGACATGGCATGAATCATAAGAGAATAACTAAAGACAGACTAATCTCAAGAGCTAACATGACATGAATTAGTTCAAGTTAAGCATTTTAATCAACCTAGCATGGCAAAGACTCAACTACACATATAAAGTCATGATCAATCTAGCAGATGAAGCACAAATCATGGCAAGATGTAAAGCATTGTAAGCATATCATAAAAGGATAATAATCAAGGCTCCATGTAGTTATATTACAATGCACAATGCTGAAATGCAAGAAAATCCAGCTCCCCCTCAACATGTGATGCAACTTTTAGTTCAAGTTGAGTTATGTCAATATTAAGATCTAGAAGCTCGCAAATGAACTCCCCCTGAACCAAAGCGATAAAAATCGAGAAGCTGGGAAAGAAAACTGTTGTGGCTACAGACCAAACACAGAGAGAGAGAGAGAGAGATGGTAGTGGAGAGTTGGGAGAAAGTGACTGTAATGGCTTGGGTCTTCCCCATGGCCTGTATTCCATATATACATACACAGGGGGTGCTTTTACAGTTGTACCCTTACATCCGAGTATCCCCTTTAGGGGCACTTATGTCATTACATGTGTCTCATTTTGGGCTCTATGGCCATCTAACAGGCCTGCTGGGTTTAGGTGGGGGCCACCCCTACAACAGGAGCCTCTCATGGTGATGGGCTTCACAGGGCCGAAGCCATGCTGCCGAGTCCTTTGGCCCCTTCCGTCCCTGCGGCCTGTGAACTCCGAACTGTAGATGCGCGCGTGGGCTATGTCGGGGAGGACGCGGCCAGGGTCGCGGTGCAGCACACGCTACACGGGGGAGGGGACCTCCTCCGCTGGCTCGAAGGAGTTCCCCGGCGTCCCAACAGCGGTGCGGGCCCGTCGGGACCGCGCGAAGGGTGAGCGGTTGGCTAGGGGAGCGGTGTACTACGTGCTTCTGTTTGTGGTCATGTAACCCCGATATTTTTTTGTGGAAAATCGAAGTAGCACTCGTTCTTAATATTGTATGTTGTTTTTTTTATACTTCAAGTACGCACAGGGGCAACGCCTGTGCGTGCACGGGATTCGCGTCTTGTTTAGAGTCCATAGACTGGCGCGTGCGGAGGCGGACCTCGACGCTACGACTTCGTTTAGAGTCCGTAGACTGGCGCGTGCGGAGGCGGACCTCGACGCTACGACTTCGTTTAGAGTCCGTAGACTGGCGCGTGCGGAGGCGGACCTCGACGCTACGACTTCGTTTAGAGTCCGTAGACTGGCGCGTGCGGAGGCGGACCTCGACGCTACGACTTCTTTAGAGTCCATAGACTGGCGCGTGCGGAGGCGGACCTCGACGCTACGACCTCATTTAAAGTCCGTAGACTGGCGCGTGCGGAGGCGGACCTCGACGCTACGACCTCATTTAAAGTCCGTAGACTGGCGCGTGCGGAGGCGGACCTCGACGCTACGACCTCATTTAAAGTCCGTAGACCGGCGTACCAGCGCGCGGGGGTGATGCTCTGCACATTGCTGCCAGACACTGTTATGTTGAGAAACAGCGAGCTTTATCGAACTCCCGTTTGCGCGGGCGAGCATCGTACAAGGAGGGGCTGATGCCATTATAATTTTTGTCCTGCTTCTAGGCGTAATATCGCCGCAACTTGTCCGCGTTCAATATGTGGCGGAGAGTTTGTCCCTTGAGTGTGGCGAGGCGGTATGCTCCCTTCTGTAACGCTTCCGCCACGATGTATGCACCTTCCCACTTGGACTCCAGCTTGCCGACGGTCTCCGCATGGAGCGCCGTTCTGAGGACGAGGTCCCCAGGGTTGAACCTTCGCGGATATACGGACCGGTCTCGAGTACGTACTGTCTGGCGTGCGTACTTTTCGACATGTTGGGCTGCGCTGGGTCCAAGGACACGCGACGCTCTTCGTCGGGCACTTGGACGAGAACCCTCCGCGATCCAGCCTTGATTTCTTCGGGCGTCACCGCCTCGTCACCAAAAAGAAGCTTGAAGGGCGTGAACCCCGTCGGGCGTGTTACCGTTGTGCGAAGGGACCAGAGGACGCTGTGAAGCTCGCTCGGCTACTTGCCCTTTGGTAGCCCGACTAGGCGCTTTTTGATGGCGATAGAGATGGCACCGTTCGCCCTCTCGACTGCTCCATTGGACTGGGGGTGCCCAACCGAGGCGAACCGAATCGCGATGCCCATGTCGCCACAGAACTCCTTGAATGGGGCGGCATCAAACTGCAGGCCGTTGTCGACGGTGAGCTCCCTGGGCACGCCGAAGCGACATATGATGTTTTGCCAGAGGAAGCGCTGCATGGCCGCCGAGGTTATCTTGGCTAGGGCTACCACCTCCGGCCACCTGGAAAAGTATTCCAGCGCGAATACCACGAACCGCAGGTCCCCTGGGGCTCGGGGGAGTGGTCCCACTATGTCGACGCCCCAGCGTGCCAACGGCCATACCGGGGGAATAGGGTTGAGGTTCGTCGGGGGCCTGCGGATGATGCGCCCCATCCACTAGCACCCCTGGCACCGACGCACGAGGTCCTGGGCGTCAGTGATGGCAGTCGGCCAGTAAAAGCCTTGCCTGAACGCCTTGCCGACCAATGACCTCGGCGCGAGGTGAGAATCGCATGCGCCCGCGTGGACCTCCACGAGGAGCTTCTTCCCTTCTTCGCGGGAGAGGCAGCGCAGGAGCGGTGCACAGACTCCCTGCTTGTAGAGCGTCCCTTCAAACACCTGGAAGGATCTGGCACGGTGTTGCAGACGCCGGAGCTCCGCGTGGTCCTCTGGTTCGGCGATGCCCTGCAGGAAATTGAAGATGGGCTCTCGCCAGTCGCCCTGCTGGGCGACGTGGTGAACGAGAGCCGCGTCCCGGTTGTCCTGCGCGATGGCCGCCTGCAGCAATACTTCGTAAAACGCCCCGTCAGGAGGTGGCAGCTGCTGGCTGGCCGCCTTCGCGAGAGCGTCGGCCTGCTCGTTTTCTGCGCGAGGGATGGCCTTGACTGTGACGCCCAAGAAATGCCTTTCCCTTGCTCTTACGGCGGCAAGGTATTTAGCCAGCTCAGGGTCCTTGGCTTGATATGACTTGTCTACGTGGCCGGCCACCAAACGCGAGTCCGTGCGGACGAGCACTCGCCGCGCACCGATTGCCTTGAGCTTGGTCAAGCCGAAGAGTAGCGCTTCATACTCATCTGTGTTGTTGGTGGCCGAAAACGCGAGGCGCGCCGAGTACAATAGGCGCTGCCCCTCGGGTGTGACAATTACTGCGCCTACACCCGCGCATGCGACGCCGTAAGCCCCATCTATGGTGAGGGCCCAGACCGGGTCGTCGTGCTTCTGAGCGGGCTGAGCCGGCGGAGTCCATTCTGCGAGGAAGTCGGTGAGGACTTGAGATTTGATTGCCGTCCGCGAGGCGTATGTCAGGGAGAACGGGGCGAGCTCGGCAGCCCACTTGCCGATGTGCCCCGTGGATTCCTTGTTGTGTAACATCTCCGCTAGGGGGAACGAGGAGGGCACCGTGATCGGATGGACCAAGAAATAGTGTCGGAGCTTCCTAGAGGCCATGACTAACGTGTAAGCAAGCTTTTCGAGCTCCGTATATCTCGTCTTGGCGCCTTGGAGGGCTTCGGAGATGATGTATACGGGCCACTGTATGGCGCCTTCCTCTAGGACAAGGACGGCACTGACCGCTGTAGCCGACGCGGCCAGGTAAAGCAAGAGGGGAGCCTCTGGTGCTGGGGCGACTAGAGTGGGGAGGCTCGCCAGGTGTTTCTTGAGCTCGTTGAAGGCCTCCGCACAGTCACTGTCCCACCGAAATCTGTCGCACCCGCGGAGTGTCTTAAAGAATGGTAGACCCCGTTCCGCTGCCTTAGATAGGAAGCGGCTTAGGGCTGCCTTGCGGCCCGCCAGCCTCTAGACCTCCCTCGTCGTTTTAGGCGGCTCCATGCCCAGTATGGCCTCAACCTTGTCGGGATTCGCCTGGATGCCCCGACCGGACACGAGGAATCCCAGTAATTTGCCCGCCTGGACGCCGAAGATGCATTTGTCGGGGTTGAGCTTCATGCCGTCCTTCCTGAGGTTGTTGAAGGTCTCCTGGAGGTCCCGGCCGTGCAAAGCGAGCTACCGGGTTTTGACTACTACGTCGTCGACGTAGGCTTCGACGTTCCTCCCGAGCTGGGCGGCGAGGGCAAGTGCAACTAGGCGGGTAAAGGTAGCGCCTGCGTTCTTTAGGCCGAAGGGCATTCTGACGAAGCAAAAGGTCCCAATTGGTCTGATGAAACTGGTCTTGTCCTCGTCGTCTTCGGCCATGTATACCTGATGATAACCAGAGTAAGCATCCATGAAACTCATTAGTTCGCACCCGGCGGTAGCATCGACCAATTGGTCGATGCGTGGCAGGGGGTAATTGTCTTTTGGGCACGCCTTGTTGAGTGCTGTGAAGTCGATGCACATACGTCAGGCCCCGCTGACTTTTTAGACCAACACGGGGTTGGCGAGCCACTCTGGGTGATGGACCTCGCGAATGACCCCGGCCCGGAGAAGCTTCGCCACCTCCAGCTTGGCCGCCTGCTGCCGATCCATGGACATACGACGAAGCTTCTGTTTGATCGGCTTGGCGTCAGGGCGGACCGCCAAGCGGTGCTCGATTACTGCGCGGTCTACGCCCTTGATATCCTCCGGCGACCACGCGAAAATGTCGGCGTTGTCCCGAAGCACTTGGAGTAGATCTCGCTCGACCTGCGCAGGGAGCCCTTCGCCAATGGACACGACCTGCCCCTCTGCCTGGAGCGGCACCTTCTTGACTCCACCTTCGGGCCGAGGCTTAGGCGTCCATCCCGGGGCGAAGGGCGTGTCGTCAAGCATGCCCGAGAGGGCGTGCACCGGGCGGTGTAAGTTCCGGCTGCTGACTTCGACGCGTCTTGCGAGGTCCTGGTCGCCGAAGACAGTGATCACGCCCTCCGGCCCTGGGAGCTTCATGCATAAGAAGGCGTGGTGCGGGACCGCCTCGAGGGAATTGATGGCGGGCCGTCCCAATATGACGTTGTAAGGGTGCGGGATGTCCACGACGTCGAAGATGACGTGCGCGCTTCGGGTGTTATTCCCCTGGCAGAATGTAACTGGGAGGGACACGTGCCCTATGGCCTCCAGCGGTTGGCCTCCGAAGCCTTGAAGTGGCGCTCCTGATTGCTCTAGGCGGCTTCGGGGGATTCCCATTCGTTCGAGGGCCCCTGCGAACAGAATATTCGCAGAGCTCCCCCCGTCGACGAGGATGCGCCTGACATCGTGGCCTGCGATGTGAGCCCGGATGACTAAAGGGTCTTGGTGAGGGAACTCCACACCCCTGGCGTCATCCAGGGTAAAGGTGATGTTGCGGGGCGGGACCCACGGCTGTGACTGCTCCAAGGGGGCCCCTGATAAGGAGCCTCCGGTAATGACGCTGATGGTGCGGTGCCACACGCCTTCTTTGGCGGAGGCTCGCAGGGGGTCACCTCTTGGCTGCCGCTCCTAGGCTTCTGCCCGGGGCCTGGGGGTGAGGCCCGAGCTTCGGCCACCACCCGTCGCAGGTCCGTGACCGCGGTGCATGCCTTCGTATAGTGATCGTCGTAACCATGCACCTCGCACCACTTGCCGCAATTCCGAAGCTCTTGCTCCGCTCGGGGCCGCTCGTCATGACCGGGTCCGCCTTCACATCCCCGGCCCTCTTTCCACGATATGGGGGTAGGCTCCCGAAGGGCGTTTCCAATGCCGAGGACATGGCGAGCCTTTTGTGGTCTGCGCCGGTGACGCCGGGGCTTGCGCGTGCTCCTTGACGAGCCTTCCAGCTCCCCGGGGCCATCGCTTCCGGGAGTGTCCTCCCGGGGTTGCCGACTCCGGCCCTGCTTCGAGGAACCATCGCCCCCCTCCTTGCATGGAAAATGCTTCGCGTGGGCGAGGTCGGGAGCGGGGGCGTTGCGTCTTCGCGCATCTTCCTCGGCCCGCGCATACCCTTCCATTTTGTCGAAGAGCTTGGCGACTGTCTTGGTAGGCTTGCGCGCGTTGTATTCGGCCAGGGGGCCTGGGAGGAGGCCATGTATGGCCGCGTTGATGATGGTTGTCTCGTTAACGTCCCTGACCTGGCATCGCACCTTCGCGAAGCACTTGAAATAGTCCCGGAGCTTCTCAGAAGGTTTCTGCTTCACGGCGAAGAGCTGGTCCGCGTCGACCCGCTCAACATAATTTCCTTGAAAGTTGTTGTGAAGGCGGTCGCGGATCTGCTCCCACGCGTAGATGGATTTTGGCTCGATGGTAAAAAACCAGGAAAGCGCCACTCCTTGCAATGCGAGGGGAGTCCCTTCGCCTTGGTGGTGTCATCTCCGCCCGCGGCTTCGATTGTGGTTTCGTACACGCGCACAAACTCGCGGGGGTCCGTATCACCTTTGTACGACTCGATGACACTGGGGAACTTGAAGTCTTCGGGCCACGCCGCCTGCTGCAGTCCTGCCGAAAGCGGAGACTCCGGGTCGACGCGCCGCAGCGGCACGCGGCTGAACGTGGGGGCGTCACAGCTATCCGCCCTTTCCGGCGTGGGCTCTGGCGCGACCACTGGCGTGGCCTGCTAGCTCCGAGCCTCTTGTATGTCGCGGACAGCCCCACGGAGATCCCCTAGCTCCTGCTGGAATGCTTTGAGGGCCGCCAGCAGAGCGCTTTCCTCTGCCTGCGCGGGCGGGGCCACCGGCGCGCCGAGCGGACGGGTCAGCACAGGCACGATCGCCTCACGAGCTCCCAAGCTGCCGGCCGCTCCGTTGTGACTACCTCCAACCGCCCGGTCTGCGCTACCGGTAAGCGTTGCGGCAAGGGCGGCGAGGCTGGTTGTCGCAGCGTCGGTGGCGGGGTCGGTTGTCGCAGCGCTGGTGACGGGGTTGGCCGTCGCAGCGCCGATGGCGGGGTCGGTCGTTGCAGCGCTGGTGACGGGGTTGGCCGTCGCAGCGTCGACGTCCTCGACCACCGTGCCTGCGTCGTCGCCCGCGCCCGCAACAGCCGATGCCAAAGCCCTGGTACCCATACGACGCTCTGACCCAGCCGCCTTCTTTCCCTTCGCCACCGCCGACGAAGCTTTTTTCGGTGCCATCCTTCTTCGGACTTCAGGCTTGCTCCTGTCCTCCCCACGGACGGCGCCAACTGTTGTGGCTACAGACCAAACAGAGAGAGAGAGAGAGAGAGAGATGGTAGTGGAGAGTTGGGAGAAAGTGTCCGTAATGGCTTGGGTCTTCCCCATGGCCTGTATTCCATATATACATACACAGGGAGTGCTTTTACAGTTGTACCCTTACATCCGAGTATCCCCTTTAGGGGCACTTATGTCATTACATGTGTCTCATTTTGGGCTCTATGGCCATCTAACAGGCCTGCTGGGTTTAGGTGGGGGCCACCCCTACAACAAAAACAGAAAAGGCAGTCCTTAAAGCATAATAAGATATAAAGGATACTATGGCTCAAACTGACTCTCATCTACCCCATATGACTCTAGGACTATCAGCTGATCATCTAGCACACTAAAGAGCAAACACGTACCCTGTCTACCCAAGGGTGGCCCAACCCTTGCTAGAACATATAAGCAGTGAGTGAGCTTAACCTAGTGAGAATAGAAACAACTAATAAGCAGTATCCTAGAATCACAAGATAAGAGATCTAAGCAACTAGACTAGAGAAACACTCTAACCTATGCTAGAAGGACTATCCCGAATGCACCCAAAATGCAATGCAACAGAAAGGAGTAAGAGCATAATAATCAGGATATATCAAATGAAGCACAAAACTCTCCCTCATAACAGTTCATAAGGACAAACCACCCCAAGCTCTCCCCGCAGAGCTGAAAACCTAGAGCTATCCAAAGGCTTGGTAAAGATATCAGCCAACTGGTGGTCACTCTCCACAAACTGGAGCACTATGTCACCCTTCTCCACATGGTCTCTAAGGAAGTGATATCGGATATCAATGTGCTTGGTCCGAGAATGCTACACTGGGTTCTTAGCAATGTTAATCGCAGAAGTGTTATCACAAAAGAGTGGAACACTGTCGATAACTAAACCAAAGTCCCACAGGGTCGAGACCATCCAAAGCACCTGGCTGCAACAACTGGCAGCAGCAACGTACTCGACCTCTGCGATGGACTGTGCAACACCGGACTGCTTCCTCAAAGACCAGGAAACAAGAGAAGTGTCAATGAATTGGCAAGTTCCAGAAGTGCTCTTCCTATCTATCCTACAGCCAGCAAAGTCTGCATCCGAGTAGGCTCTCAAAGAAAGACAGGACGAGGAAGAGTACCAGATACCATAGTCAATGGTAGCTCGAAGGTACCGAAGAATGTGTTTCATCGCCTGGCAGTGCGATACGCGAGGAGAAGCCTGAAACCGAGCACAAAGACACACAGCAAAGTGTATGTCCGGTCTCGAGGCAGTGCGGTACAAGAGGGAGCCAATCATGCTGCGATACTCCTTCTAATCAACTGGCTCGCCATCCTCATCTGGGTCAAGAGAAGCTGTGGATGCCATGGGAGTTGACACGAGCTTACCATCACTCATGTCAAAGCGTCTCAGGAGGTCACGAGTGTACTTGCCCTGATGCAAGAAGGTACCCTCCCGAGTCTGCTTGATCTGGAAGCCAAGGAAGAAGGTCAACTCACCCATCATACTCATCTCAAACTCGGTGCTCATGACATCCGAGAACTGTGAAACAAGAGTATGAGAAGAGCCGTCAAAAATGATAGATCTGGACGAGCAGAAGGTCTGTGCCATGCCTACGAATGAACAAGGTCTTATCCACCTTACCCATCTCAAACCCATGACTCAACAGGTAGGACTTAAGCCTCTCATACCAAGCTCTAGGGGCCTGCTTAAGTTCATACAACGCTTTGGAAATCTTGAAGACATGGTTTGGGTATTTAGGGTTCTCGAAACCTGGAGGCTGTCTCACATAGACCTCTTCCTCAATAAAGCCATTGAGGAAGGCACTCTTGACATCCATTTGGTAAAGCTTGAAACCCTTAGAAGCTGCAAAGGCAAGCAGGATTCTAATGGCCTCAAGTCTAGCTACAGGGGCAAAGGTCTCCTCAAAATCTAGACCCTCAACCTGGGAGAAGCTCTGAGCTACCAGTCTAGCCTGTTTCGAATGACTATCCCATCCTCAGTCTGCTTGTTCTTGAACACCCACTTAGTCCCAATGATATTGTGACCTCGAGGGGGTTCAACAAACGACCATACCTTGTTTCTCTCGAAATTTTCTAATTCCTCATGCATGGTATTGACCCAAGACTCATCAGATAGTGCATGACTAACATCCTTGGGCTCAAATGAGGCAACAAAAGCAGAATGGAGATAGAAGTGTGACATGCCAGACTTTGAGCGAGTGACTCGCTCAAAGAGGTCTCCAATCATCTGCTCGGAAGGATGGTCTTTTTGGATATGTCGAGGAGGTCCAGGATGAGAAGAGGAAGTGGCCCCTACCTCATGAGCTGACGAGGTAGGAACAGAGCCACTAGCTCCAGAGGAAGCAGAAGGCATGGGCTGATCGCCTGGAGGTGCGGTGGAAGAAGGCACCTCAAGTGGAGGATGAGGAACTGGATCGGGTAGACAACCCTCATCTCCATCCTCCTCATCGTCCACAAAGATGGGCTCGGACTGCTCTAAAGAACCTGAGATATCGGGCCTAGTCCTCGGACTGGCCTCGTCGAAGGTCACCTCACAGGTCTCTACCAACTTACTAGACTCGCAGTTCCAAACCCTATACGCCCACGAATAAGTCGAGTAACCTAAAAAGATAACATAACAAGAACGTGACTTGAACTTGTCTAGGTTCCCGGACTTCAGAATAAAGCACTTGCAACCAAACACGCGAAAATGCGAGACATTGGGCTTTCGCCCATATCTCAACTCATAAGAAGTGCGATGCAAGTGTGCCCGAAGAAAAACTCTGTTCGAAATATGGCACGCGGTCGCAATAGCCTTAGCCCAAAACTTCCTAGGTGTAGAATACTCATCGAGCATCGTCCTGGCCATCTCGACCAAGGTACGGTTCTTCCTCTCCACGACGCCATTTTGCTGTGGGACGTGCGAGAAGAGAATTGGTGCTCTACACCTGTCTCATCGCAAAACCTCTTAAAGTAGGAATTCTTGAACTCCGTGCCATTGTCACTACAGATCGCTCGTAAGGCACCCGGGAGCTCAACAGAAAGCCTACTAAAAAGACCTCGAAAATGTGTAAATGTCTCATCCTTCGAGGCTAAAAAAACACCCAACAAAATCTCGAGAAGTCATCGACCATGACAAGAACATACCACTTCCCCCTTGCTGACTGCACTCGAGATGGTCCAACTATGTCCATGTGGAGCAGCTGTCCTGGTGCATCGGTCATAGTCACTGTGACCGGAGGGTGAGAAGCGGCAACCATCT
Organism: Dendrocalamus latiflorus; assembly: GCA_017311315.1. Lineage (NCBI taxonomy): Eukaryota > Viridiplantae > Streptophyta > Magnoliopsida > Poales > Poaceae > Dendrocalamus > Dendrocalamus latiflorus. Next base: position 41,063,467 of record CM029652.1, on the reverse strand, counting down.
TGCCGTGCAGGCACGGAGCGCAAACAAGATCTTTGACCATCTTGAGTTTCGGCAGACCATGAATGAGATCGTGGCCGCTAACTTGGGTCAAATGGTCAAATCCAACATGACCAAGTCTCCTATGCCAGAAAGTAGGGTCACGGGACTCAGAAGCAACTAAACACCGGAGAGGATCACCAGAAGACTCAGAAAAATCAGCGCGAAAGATCCTCCCATAACGAGAAATCCCGCAAACCAGACTACCCGAAGAATCAAGAATTTTGCAAGCGTTTTTCTTAAAGCTCACCTCAAAGCCGTCATCGGTAAACTGAGAAACAGAAAGCAAATTATACTACAGCTTACTAACCAAGGTAACATCTTTTAGAATAAAAGACTCATTAACGCGCACTGTACCTTTGGCGATGACTCGCCAAGACGAAGCGTCTCCGAAAGTGATCGTCTCATCACCTGGAGCGCGGGCTAGGGAAGAGAACCAACGTGAGTCTCCAGTCATATGACGAGAACAACCGGAGTCTACGAGCCAAACCTTTCCCTTCTCAGCCCGGCGAACCTGAGTCAAACAGAGAGTAAAGGCTCAGTACTGGGATAAATCAAGAGTGATTTTGGCACCCAATACTGAGTAACACGTCGAGCAGCAGAAGTAGTCAAACACGACTGACCTCTAACTACCCTACGCTCTCTGTCGCTCAAAGAAGCAGAAGGTCTGTGAGCAGATCTGAAGCTGTTGCTGGGTCCGACTGCTACGGGAGAGCAAGTCGGAACACCGGCAACACGCTGATCTCGCCGCGAGTAGCCATCTCGACTGGGGAAACAAGAACTACCCTCAGAAGGGCGAAAGTCACGACCAAAGGGAGCGTGAGGACGAAAACTAGTAAACTCGGAAAAACCAAGTCCTCGATGCTACCCAAACCCATCAGAAACACCTGAAGCAAACCTAGACCTCGTGTTGGTCTTAGGTGCACTCAAAGTCTAGGGCTGACCCTGGATACGCCTAAGATCATGAACACGGTCTCTCTACGCGATCTTGGCGTGCCTGAAGCATCGCTCAATCGAGTGTCCATCCTTCTGACAGAAGGTGCAGTGGTACTTCACCTTCTGAGAGGTAGAAGTAACACGGTGAGGCTTCACCTTCTGAGAGGCCGAAGCAGCAGGTGGACTCACCTTGCTGTCAGAAATCCCTTGGACAAAGCCCACTGACTTGAATTGGACTCTCTCAGGATGGGCTCAACCTCGATCACACCTTGTGCTATGGGTCTGAGCACGGCAGGTGGATGCTTCCTCATGTCCTCATAGAAATCGTATCCTAGACCTTGATTAAATTTATAAATCTTGGACTAGTCTAGAATAAGATTCAGCTTCTTCTTGCCTCTTACAAATCTCTCGAGAGTGTTCATAAGATACTGACACTCCCGAAAGAGAGAGGTGCAAGAAGAGCAGGGAGAAGAAGAGACAACAGAGGGTAAGGGTGCAGAGGAAGAACCAACAGCAGAGGAACGAATGGCTTGAGCACGCTCAGCCGACTCAGAAGGGACAGTGTCGAGACCCGAATATGCAAATCCGGACTCTCCTGTGTATTCTGCACTAGTCCAGGATCACGCTAGTGCACACAGTATTAACAAAGATGAAATATCGAACATATCACAATTTACTAAGAAAAGACTCAAATATTATTAATAATTATCAGAGTACGACCTTATGGCCAAGCTTACAATTATTAGCCTGAAGGGCTTAACAAAAACTAGCAGCGGAAATCCAAAAGAAAGCGCAGCAGCCAATCGACACGCCCACCGGCTATCGAGTGGAGAACGAAGCCTAATCCGCGAAGACGTCGAAGTACTCTCCTTCTGGAACCTCCTGCTGGTGATTCTCCTCCTCCTCAACTGAGCAACAGGGCATAAAGCCGTGAGTACATAGAGTACTCAGCAAGTCGTTTGTAACAAAGATGCAATATAGTATGCAAGGCTTAGCAATGGATGGCTGAAAGGTTAATTTTGCAGAAAGCAACAATTTAAAGTAAATACAATAAGTAGATTGAAAAGCAAGCTTTGTAAATAATAATAAATAAGTAACCAAAGGAATTGAGACCAACCCCAAGTGAACTGACCATTCACCCAAGGAATCCACCATGAACCAAGATCCATGAAATGAACACCCGTGAACTAACCGTTCACTTCCCAACTTAACCCAACCAGGTTTCATAAAAACTCTACCCCTCGTGTGAAATCACCGAGCATTGTCCATGACCGAGGACACGGCTATTCGAATAGTTTTACACTCTGCAGAGGTTGCACAACTGTACCCACACGATGTGATTAGCCTCGCGCTAAGGAAATCACAACAAGGCCTTTACAATGATCCATCTCCACCTGATCCCACTCGCTAAGGATTCGCCGTCGAGTAGGGTAAATCCCTAGTCGATAATTGCCCCCTCTTGCGCCACAACAACATCGGTAGTCAAACCAAAGTGGAGACTTCACAAATTATTATGCCAGGTCTATCCCATACTAGACATGTGGTTTGCACAATAAAGCTCAGGTCAATGGCGCACAAAGTTAAGTCCTTAATAATTACTCAGGCGAAGCATCCACATCCCATGTGCCTCTCGCACCCCCTTTACTGCACGATCAATCGCCCAAGTGAAAACCAATTTTGTATAACCAACACCAATGACACTACCCATGCCATGGCAACAAGTTTTATAACCGTGGTTAACCACCACATTCAAGTATATCATTAAGTCAAGATTAATTAACCACATGTGATGATAAACCCAACGTACTAGTGATAAGCATGGCTAAGCAATTAAACGCATAACCCGTGTGACAACTAATATTGCATCACTAAGTAATTTCCCAGTCTATGGTGACAATGGAATCAGGGCATTCAAATTATCAAGGAGGAATAATCAATTAGGTCATTAACTACCAATACAAGGGTTTTATAATAAAATAGCAATGCATGATAATTTAAAGCAAAGTAATACATAATAGATTTGAAAACTGGGTTCAACATGATCCAAGGACACGACCTGCCTTGGCCTTGCTCAGTTGACGGCTCTTGATCTTCAAATCCAACTTCCGCTCCTTCGAACGCGTGATCTAACGAGAGAGAACGCAAATCGAAACACAAAATAAAATCAAATAAAATTCAAATGAACTCCAAAAATTCTCAAACTTGAACCAAAAGATAGAGCTCAGTTTTAGATGAATTTAGGAAAAAGAATCGGGTCAATCGGAGCTAGGACGAGGGAGAACGGGCTCTGGGAAGTTTTAATCCAGAGAAAAAGAGACAGACGGGTAGTCGTTACGACCACAAAGGATCCCTACGACCACGCAGAGAAATTACGACCACGAAGAACTTTACGACCACGAAGAACTTTACGACTACGACCACAAACCAATCTATATCTACAACTACACTAGGAAACCTACGACTACGCCTACAGAGCCGAATCTAAGACTACGAAGCCGATTACGACCACTTAGGCAGGCTTACGACCACGCAGTCGAGCACATGACTACGATCACCCAGTCGAGATTACGACTACGTAGTCGAACCTACTACTTCGACCACACAGAACAATCCACGACTACAACCACACGGGCGGCTACGACTGCACAGCGGCTACGACTACTCAGGCAGACTTACGACCATGAAGTCGTTTACGACCACATGATCGGACTTACCGGTGGCTTTACGACTTACGACTAAGGCTCTACAACGTAGTCGTAGAACCTTACGACCACACGGATCTACGACACACGGATCTACGACCACGGATGGCGGCGGGACTCACCGGCGACGGCAGAACGACGGCGAGGACGACACGATCTCGGGCTCCGGCACGACCACGGCAGCGGCTACGCGTATGACCACGGCTTCGGCGAGGCGCACGACCACGGCTTTGGCGAGGCGCACGACCACAGCGGCTCAACTCGGAGGCGAGGCTTGACTTGGGACGAGGGAGACACCAGGGGTTCGGCCCTTTTATACCCGGTCGTAGAGGTGTCCTGCTCGGCCACGAGTACGAGTCCGGGTGGGATACGACCTGAGAGTCCCACTCGCATACGAGTACGACTTGCTAAAAGCGGGCGGCTGCGATGCGGGGCGGGGTTCTGGATGGCTGACACGCGGCGGGGGCGGAAGCGGTTGCGGCTCGACCGACTGGTTTTTCTTTTTCTTTTTCTTTTTCCAGAAATTCAATTAAATCATTTTGAGCTCTAGAAAAAACAAATAAATCCAGAAAAATCACATAAAATGCCAGAAAAACTCTTGAGGCTCAGGGAACTCAAATAAAATACTTTTGGCACAATTTAATGTTTAACTTAATCATATTAAATCCTTTTAATTCATAAAAATTTCATTTAAGCTTTAATTAATTCCAAAAAAATTTCAAATGGTGAATTTTATTTCGAAAGCTTCAAAAAGGCTCTGAAATTCAGGATGTTACAAACCTCCCCCCTTAAACGGAATCTCGACTCCGAGATTCTGGCTCTCTAAGGAATAGGTTTGGAAACTCCGCTCTAAGATCCTTCTCGCTCTCCCAGGTTGCTTCCTCCTCGGAATGGTTGCTCCATTGAACCTTGCAAAAGCGAACTGTCCTTCTTCTGGTTACGCGCTCTGCCACTTCCAAAATTTTTATAGGATGTTCTTTATAAGACAGATCCTCCTGAAGATCCACCGCCTCTACGGGCACTGCTTCCTCTGGCACTCTCAAGCACTTCTTTAGTTGAGATACATGGAAAACATCATGGATCCCGCTCAAGGTGGTTGGTAATTCCAGCTGGTATGCAACCTCTCCTTTGCGCTTTAAAATTTTAAATGGCCCCACATACCTTGGCGCTAGCTTTCCCTTCATTTGAAATCTCTTAACACCTTTGAAGGGTGTGATCCTGAGATACACATAGTCATTTGGCTCAAAACTTAAATCTCTTCGACGAGTATCAGCATAACTCTTCTGTCTGGCTTGGGCTGCCTTTAGCCTTTCTTGAATCAAACGCACTTTCTCTTCTGCTTCCTGAAGACATTCTGGCCCGAAGATTTGACTCTCCCCCGTCTCTTTCCAATTGAGAGGGGTTCTACATTTTCTGCCATACAGGGCTTCAAACGGTGACATTTGTAGACTAGTCTAGTAACTGTTATTGTAGGAGAACTCCGCAAAAGGTAAACAACTATCCCATTTAGCTCCGTGATCCAATACACAAGCTCTTAACATATCCTCCAGGATTTGATTCACACGCTCCGTCTGACCATCAGTTTGCGGATGATATGCTGTACTGAAGTTCAAGTGAGTACCCATTGCCTCGTGAAAGCTATTCCAAAACCCATTGCCTTCACCAACTCTAGTGCTTTATCCATAACCCGCTTCCTTTAGTGCAGCTTTGCGTATTCCCTAAAACGCCCCTCGTGCACCTTTGTAATACCCCAGCCAATCAATGACCTAGAATGCTACCAAACTAATAACATAATAATGAAAACTAATATTCATCTTACAAAAATTCGGCAGAACCTCCTTTGTTTATTGTCTAAATCAGAGGTTCAACAATCATGATCAAATGGTATGAATAATAGTAGGCAATATAATCATTTATAAGCAAAACTGGATTATGTTCATCATCGCACTCATAACAATAATACTTAGATAAAGAACGGAAATCAATGTAAAAGAGTTCTAATCTTTTATTACATTTTAAACCTGATAGACATTAATCAAATACCACTTAAATTATTCAGCAAATAGTGTTTAATGTTCTTTCTTTCTTCCATGGTGAATAGACCGTGCAAGTGCAACAAAATTAATCATTCTTTATCCCCATGCATGCCGATCCCATGTAGGTACCTAAAACAAACAGCAACCACAACAACAACAACAACAACAAGAGTGAGTCCAACGACTCAGCAAATATAAATAGTAGTATCAAGAATAACAGTGAACATCATTTCTCAAGTTCATCCAACAATCATATAAATAAATCATGCTATGCAATATGATCAAAAATCTCTTTATCTCTTCTCTTTCGCATTTTACCGGTAATGCAGAGTGTGCATCCGGCAATGCACACCCATGCCTGTACCATCTGGTACAGGGACCAATTGCCCATACTCCTCAAGTATGGGGACCTTTAGCCCGTCATGTCATCAACATGACGGGGACCTCGGCGTTTGGTCATCTCGTGACCAAGACTTCAATAAATCAGCATGATGCACAAACGTGAATATCTCAACAAATAAAACTTGCATTCACAATAGCTATGCATCAGATATTCAACTGAACACTTCCATTCGCAATCAACCATAAACAATACCAACATATCATTGACATAATCAAGATCACAGATACTCATAATATAGTTCAAACATCTACAAACCAACAATCATCAACAATTCACACTATAAAGTTTAGACCATCATTATACTTGCCTTAACCACGAGAAAACGGAGGATGAGCAGAAGGTGCGGCCCCTGGGATCCGTCCTCCTCCTGAATAATAATTATAATGATTGCTAAGACAACAGTAGTGAGTCTTTAGATTAAATAAAAACACCCCCAAACTAACCCAACATGTTTAGCTTGACTCAAAACCCCAAATCCTTTCGGCCATCCTGTCCCCCTCTACAGACAGTCAACTTCACAAATTCGTATCTATTGGTACAGAAGTCTGAATAGGGCGTTCTCAGACTTTATGGAAAGCTAATTAAATTATGTTACTAAACCTAGTTGGTGAGTCTCCCTGATTCGGCCATCTTCTACCCGCACCATCCAGTTTTCTAAAAAACAGCAGTTTCCTATCGGGTTCTCGGGACAGTGCACTAAAACTATCATAACTTTCAGCACGAGTGTCCGAATTATGATTTCTTGACCTTCCTGGAAATCTCAGACAATTATCTACAACTTTAATACTATGGAGATCCTCTGATTCTCCCGTTTTCTAATCGCCCAATCCAATCTACCAAAATCTGACAGAGATTCCCCCGATCTGCAGAACAGTCCTACTAGAAAAATCATAACTTTTTCTACAGAGGTCCGAATAATGCGTTCTAGAACTTCATGAAAAGATAATGACATCCTCTACAACTCTCTAGGAAAAGTGCAGACCTGAATCCCCATTAATCTATCCCACAACAGCCGTCTAACCCAATCTGTTCTAGCAGTCCAGTATACCGACATTGATAACACAAATAGAATATACATCTACTTGGGGAAAAACAGAGATTACCCTTGATGAATCGCTGTAAAACATGAAGAACACCCCACGAACTCCACCTCTTCTCCTTTTCCTCTCTTGCCCTTCTTCTTCCCTTCCTCCGGATCAAAACGCCTGGCTGCGATTGATTTCCTTCCCCCGCTCGTCCGGCAGCGAATGGAGGTCTTGATCACCGGCAATGGAAGAGAGGGGAGGGAGAGGGGCTGCTGGAGGCGCAAGGGGCCGGGGCAGGGGCGGCGCAAGGGGGAGAGGAGGGGAGAGAGGGGGGTGGCGGCTAGGGTTGAGGGGGTGGGGCGCCCCCCCTTTTTGGCCAGCCTCCCCTGGGCCAAGGCCCAGGCCCAGGTTGCCTGAAATTTTCAGAAATTCCCCTCTAAAAAAATCTTTACTTAATTCTTTCCTATAAGGTCCCTCCCTCCATTTAATCGACTATCTCTCGAATTATTTCCGGGATATTACAACCTTCCGGGAAGCTTCCTCGTGTCTTGTCGTCCAAGCATCGCAACCACCTCGAGTCCTCGCCGTCTTCGGCACACCTTGACCGTTCTGACATCGGCACCGCCTGCGCCTAGTCCGGTCCTTCGTGCCTCACCACGACTCCACCTCGATGTCCTGCAGCCATCACAGACAAAAAACACATCACATAGCACCGTTCGATAGCATGTAATAAACAGAAGCATTAAGAGTAATCTTAAGCAAGTAAAATCCCAAACCTATCGAATCAACAAAATATGCATCCTAATCACCTTGACCTGGTTTGACCAAGTCGGACCGAGCCCGATTGCACCACGCAACGTCATGGACCAAACCACACAAACCAAACTTGACTTTCCTAAACCTTTGTCAATTACTCATCATACACATGGGGTCACAACCACATGGTCTCTCACGTTCAGACCGGCCGAGACATGGCGGTCAGACCGGCCGAGTATGTGCGGTCAGACCGGCCCTTCATCTGCGGTCAGACCGCCCTCCAGCCTACGGTTAGACCGGCTGTGACCACTTTGTGTTGATCGACTGCTTTCAGGAATGCTTCATTTTCTTTTCTGGTTCTCGTTTTCATTTCCAGTGAGCATTTTCCTTCTGTCTTCATAGCTTCTATAGCTATTGGAGAAGAAGAGTATGTGGATACTTTGGGGCGGTTTTTGAAGGCACCATTCACCCCCCCCCTCTGTTGCCATTTTCAATCCTACACAATCAGATCATGGAAATTCGCTCGCAAATGTGCGCTTAACTTTGAATAGCAGCAAATCCAATCATCATAATGCAGAGGATCATCTCAGCGTATAACAATCAAATCGAGTGATTGGCAATTAAGACTCATTCCTGGACACGAGCTATGAACTATTCATATATTTAGCACTGTAGCAACTTTTTTCTTCAATTTTAGCCTCTTAGCACTCATTTTTACAAAAATAGCTCCCTTCCCAAGCACAGAAGGCGTGGTAGGCAACATATGTCACCTGCGCGCCACCGTAGCTCATCAAAAGGCAAGCCGAGCTGGCGCGGCAGCAGGGGCTACCGAGCTGTGGCAGCTCGGCAGCAAACTACCTAGCCACCCCGACTCGGTAGGCTGCTACCGAGCTGCCCCGTCTCGGCAGCCGCCAGACCAGGCGAGTGTGCAACCATAAAAAAATAGGAAATTATTAGGAAATTAAATTAGAAAATTAGGAAGAGCTGTCATTTGATTAGGAGGATAGTTGAAGTTGGGAGCTTCAATTTTTTTCTCTCTTAATGCAGTGCTGGCTCGGTAGTTGTGTTGCCAATGAAAATAGCTCCATATTGTAAGTAGCGCATATACATTACTGAAAAGAAATGTAAGAATGGACCACGTCTAGCCTAACATAGCACCTAGGGTGAAAATGTGGAACCATACGTCATCCACATGGTGTAGCGGTCATCCAGCTAGCATGGATGTGGTTGGCTGTCGCTGTAGCGGTAAGCGCAATTGCAGCTCGGGTTAGCATAGCAACAATGTGGGTGATGGTCGCTGCCGAGGTGCACAACCTCCTCGTTGTTCCTCTCCCTGATCCTCTGCCTGTGGAGCTCATTATTTTTGGCCCTCTCGGTCTAGAGCTTGCTGCACAACTCTTTTAGACGGATGTGTAGTTTTTAAATGTAAACCTAGGCAGGTATTGGAAATGATGGATCCACCCACTTGGTGAACTTGTAATCCACTGTTTGCAAGCAAGATGAAGTTATTACAAGTGTTCCCTGCATGCAAGTATACGTAGGTAACGAATCACTTACCATGAATAGAGGGCATCGAAAGAATCGACGTCCTGGATCCACGTGGTCATCGCAAACCTGCACCATTGCATCAAGGTTGTGCTTGTATTGCAACCCAGGCTTGGGGATATGGGGGTAGTCGCGAAGGGAATTTCTAGGGGTTAGTGACTCCCTAGTTTCGAGTGGTAAATCAGGGATTGGCGGGTCAAGGTCTAGGGGACCATAAATGCTCTTTGTCTTTAAGGTAAGGGTCACAGCCTAGAAACCTAGACCATGCCTACCGTCCCCTCCCACGCCTTGAGCTTCCTAGCCTGTCCACCATGCTTCTTTTCACGTAGTACGATTTCTTGCAAGACATAAAAGGATATTTGGGTGTCTATACTCTCAGTGTTTGTGCAAACTTCGTATTAAAAGTTACAAAGAAGAACATGCCAACATTGCAGGAAATGCTAGTGTTATGAGAATGAACGAGTACACAGGTGGTATTAATTGACTAGACAATAAGGGCGGCCAATGAATTGAGACTATTCATGCAGTTCCTCATGGAGTGACCCGTTGTCTTGCATAGCCTATATGTAACAGCCCGGATTTTTTCTGAAAATAAAAATAAATAAATAAATAAATATTGACTAAAATAAAATTTCAATTAAGATAAGTATTTTTGTGCCAAAATTTTAAATTTGGATTTGCCTGAATTCCTGTTTTTAAAAAAACTGGATTTAAAAAGTATATTAAGTGAAAACCCAAAAATAATAACAAATAATATGATATTTTGATTTTTCATAAAAAATCTATGTCAAATTAATTATTTGGAGTTATTTGGATTTTATTTGGTTTCTGAGTTTTTCAGGAGTTTACAATCTATTTTTGAAATTAAAAAGTATTTTAAAATATGAAAATTAGATACCAACATTAGTTGGAAATATTTTTATTAAGTCCAAAAAGTGTCCAGGAGATTCTGTGAATTTTTCTGGAATTTTTGGAGGTAATTTCATAATTTTCTGAGGCTTAATGAAATTTCCCAGCATTTTTGAAAATATAAAAATTAAAATTAAAAATCCAAAACCCCAGCCTCCTTCCCCGGCCGCGACGTGGATGGCCGGATTGCGTCCACATCACCGCATCTCCACCGCCGCTCCACCCCGCCTACCCCTTCCCGATGGCCGCCACGTCGCTCCTCTCGACCCATCTACACCGCCCGCGCATCAACGGCCCAGATCGGCCGCACCCCCCTTGCGCTCGGCCCATCCGCTGTCCACCCTCCCCTCCTCTTCGGGCCCACCTGTCGGCGCCCCTCTTCCCTCCCTTCGCCTCTCTCTGCCCCGCGGGCCCCGCCCGTCAGCCGCTCCTCGCCTCCCCCTCTCGCTGCCCGTGGGCCCGGCCTGTCAGGCCTTCCCCTACCTCCCGCCGTCCCCCTCCTAGCGCCGTTGCCGCCCGCAACCTCCGGCGCCGCTCCTCCCGGCCTCTCCCGCTCCCACTCCCGCAAGACCCGCGCGCCTACTCCCCCGCTCTCCGCGCGCCGGCCCACCTCCCCACTCCCCCCGATTCGCCGCAACCGCTGCCGCCCACCACCCACCTCCGGCGACAAATCCGCGCCGCCCCCGTCGCCCTCCGCCCCTATAAATACCCTCACCGGGTCCGCCCCAGCTCGCCCCACCTCCCACCGCCCTCCGTTCCCCTCCCCGGCCACCGGAGCTCCGCCGCGCCAGAGGACCCGAGCGCGTCGCCGCCTCACTCGCCGCTAGCTCGCCGCTGGCCATCTCCGGTAAGCCCGCGGCCACCGTCGTGCTCCCCGTCGCCCCCTCGTTCCCCTCCGCCCCTCGCCGTCGGCCACTGCCCGTCGGAGTGCCGTCGCCGTGGCCGCCCCAGAACACCTCCCTCCGCCGGCCTGGCCACGTCAGCAGCCGGGGCTGACGTGGGCGCCACGTGCCCGGCCGTGTCGGCCCATCCTGCCTCATCGGTGCCACGCGGGCAGGCATGCCACCTCAGCTGCCCCTTTCGTCTATGAGCCCGGTCCATGGACCAGGGCTCACATGTCAGTGGGCTGCCCGAGAGTTCCTCAGGGCTGACGTCGCTACTGACGTCATAAGCCTGATTTTTCAGTAGAAAAATAATCCGGCCGAAAAGAAATTCCCTGCTGACGCAATAATTCAGTTTTTCCTATAGAAAAATAATTCCCAAAAATCCCTTTTTCCATTTTCTCTCTTTTCAAATTTCCCGGAGCCCGTTCTCCTTCGTCCTAACTCCGATTTGGCCCATTCAAATTTCTAAATTCATCAAAAATTCCCCTCTATCCATTTCTGGCCTAAATTCAAATTTTTGAAGTCAATTTGAATTTATTTTAAATTTATTTGAATTTGGTGGGTTATTTTCACGTGTAGACTTCGACGATTCGGGAAAATTCGACGACGAGGATTTGAACCAAGTTGAAGAGCAAGGCAAGTCACACTCCTTAATCATGTTGATCCCAATTTTCAAAATAAAATTATGTTGATTTAAATTATATTGCATGCATATTTTTATTCAACGTATTTCAATTCTGTTTTAAATATAATTAATGCCTACTTGTTAACTCCTCCATTGAATTTGAATTCCTCAACACTTTGTCACCCTAGATTCAAACTCTAGTTAATACATTAATGTTGGCTAGAGAATTTAATCAAATGCTTAGCCCTGCATAGTCATATAATTTTGTTTTGGGATATCTTTTCACATAAAATGATGAACTTTTCACATGAAATGATAAGCTTTTCAACTGTACTCTTGACTTTGGTGAGTCAAGGAGGTTTATGAGATATTTTGAAAACAAAATATGAAACCTGGTTTAGACTTAGGCAATTGGTTAGAATGGTGGGTGTAGGCATGCCCTGTTGGTCAGAGCCGCAGTGGTTGATTGTCGTGCACAGGGGTATGTGGTTGGGCCTAAGTCAGATTAAGGACCGGTCTGTGAGCTACTGTTGCAAAGCCCTAATCGTACGACCACATGGCTGGTGTGGGATAGCCCTGGCTGAATAATTTACGAAGTCCCAACCTGAGTCAAGTCGTAGGTTGAAAGTGAGCGTGGTTGGTGCCATGTGAAGTCTCACTTGGGCGAGCGTGGTTAAGCCATGCGAAGTCTCGCCTAGGCTCAAGAGGGGGTCCCGGTCTGGTGGATTCCTTACTAGGGTGAAACCTTAGAGTTGGCTCGACCAGGTTGAAGGCTTTGCATTGTAAAGGCCTTGTCACGACTCCCCACCGCACACCTAAGGAAGTGTGTAATCTAGTGGTACAAAGGGATGATCGTGTCTTGTGGGTAAAGCTGTACAACCTCTGCAGAATGTATACTCTATCCTGGATAGCCGTGCCCACGGTCATGGGCATGTTGAGTAAAAGTTTTTCATGGATTAGACTTCGTTTTTTTTTCAAAAATGATTTTCGAAAACCTTATGGATGGATGGAATCCATGAGAGAATGAAAACCTTGTGGATGGATAGAACCCATGAGAGAGATTGGAACCTTGTGAATGGATGGAATCCACGAGTGTTTGGAAACGTGTGGATGGATGGAATCCATACGAGAGCTTTTAGAAAAGATGGTCCGGGTGGGATGCCCGAGGATAGGTTAGTGTTTGGTCGAAGCCTGCACTGACGGTATTATTTTCTATCACAAGTATTGTTTCTACTTACTGTATTAAATTCAGCAATTTCAAATCTATTTATTGTATTTCATTAAATGTTGTTTTTTGCAAACTAACCCTATAAGCCTTCCATTGAAGCCTTTATCATTATGTTGCATTCTCCGTGTGATGTGTGGAGTACAAGTTTGTACTCACCTTGCACCCCCCCTACACAGAGGAAGATGTCGTCGACTACGGTGAAGATCTGGACGAGTAGGCCGCGTCGTACTGTCGTTTGCCTGTGGGCAGGCTTGGGCTTCGCTATGTATCAATTTGCTTCCGCAGTTCTTTTCTTTAGTTATTTTGCCAATGGGCGTTGATGTAAGACTTGGCCATAATGTCGTACCCTTTTATTTAATATAATCAGTCATTTGTGTTTGGTATTTATCTTTGTTATACTGTGTGCACTAGTTGATCCTGGACTAGTGCGATTTACACAGAGGATCCAGGAGTCGTTACTCCGGGTTCTGACACTATACTTGTGTGGACTTCACCGCTAGCCACATTGATTATCATCAATATCATTGCGGATACAGAGTGACTGATGTCTGCCGCGCTTGGGCTGCTTCAGTGTGTCATTCGTCACCCACTTCACTTCCCCGGCCAAAGGTCCCTACAATGCACATTCTCCCAATAGGAGTTGAACTCAGCGCTCCAAGTCGCGCACAAATAGTGGATGTTGTGGTACTTTGAAATATACTGCATGGAGGACTACCACCACGCAGCGCACGTAGCGTACACATTGGAGTAAGACTTGTGAAGGAGCATTGGCTTGTTGCATATGCAGGTCATGACTTTGCCGATGGTTTGTGCATGCTTATAATTGCCTCTTTCGTGGCCCATGACGTACTTCTCCCTCAATCGCCTCTTTTGTGGCCCATGACATATTTCTCTCTCAAATAGACCTTGAACTTCTTCTTGACGCCATCCATGGCCCGAGTGACATTCGAATGAGTCTTCACTATTTTCTGCTCCACGTATGCCTACATGACTTCAAAGAGTTGCCTTCCATTATCTAGATGCTTTTTCATAATCATGGCTTTATTAACGAAGTAGCCGATGGTCGGTTCCAACACTCATCCACAATTATGGTGATCGGGAAGGAGCGCACACCCTTTAGCATACCATTGTACATCTCTGACATAGTGGTCGTCATAATCCCGTACCTCGCACCATCGTATCGTGAAGCAGGGACCATTTCTCCATGTCTAGGGCATCTAAGTTGATCCATTTGGTAAACTCAACTGTTGCTACGGGAGCGGCCTGAACTACGGTTGGTTGTAAGTTCAAACTTCATTAAGTTGGTTTTGATGATAATGATAAATGTAATTGTGAGACTAAATTATGTCTTAATTATGATATTGTCTAGTCTCATTTTTTATGTGATTAATGATAAATGCAAATGTGAGACTAACTCATTTATTAAATATGATATTGCTTAGACTCATTTGGATGAAAAGGTAAAAATTATGGAGGTATGCATTCGACATCATTTTCTTACATCTTATTGCATTCCTCAAATCCAAGATATAGGTTGAAATCCACCAACAGTCTAACTTGAATATGTGCTTATGTTTTTATTACACATTCTTGTATGCACACATTTAGGGAGAGTTCACTTTATGTTTTGCAGTTTCACTAGTATTGATTCTTGTTCTTCATCCACATATATTTGCGATCTCTGATTGAAAACCATTGTGATGTCTACAATGACCACAAAAGCCTCAAGTACATTTTTACTCAAACGGATCTCAACCTAAGGTAGTCAAAAGAATTATGCCGACAATTGTCGTAGGGAGTTAAACTTTGAAGTTGGAGACCATGTTTATCTCAAAGTGTCACCTCTTCAAGGAATTTGGAGAGGTAAAGTGAAAGGCAAGCTAGCACCCAGATATATAGGCTCATTCCCAATCATCACCAAGTGTGGGAAAGTAGCCTACCAACTGGAGTTACCCGCAAGTCTAGCAAACGTCCACAATGTGTTCCATATCACGCAACTCAAGAAGTGCCTCAGAATACCTAAAGATCAAACCCCGATGGAGACCATCAAGATCTAGAAAGACCTAACATAACATGAGCATCCGGTCAAGATCCTTGACGTCATGGAGAAGTAAACAAGATGACCGATCATCCGTCTATGCAAAGTTCAACGCAGCAATCACTCAAGGATATATTACTCATTCCTGTTCTCTAAGTAGTTTGAATTTTGGGGTTGAGATTCTGTTTAAGGGGGTAGGATCTATAACATCTCATTTTGGGAGTTAGAATTTTTGCTTGATTGAAATTCAAAATTTGAGTTCAAATTCAAAAGTGCAAAGCAAAGTTTCAACCAGGATTTCAAATTTTCAAAATTCAAAACCTCTCAGGCTTGGTCCAGTCCATCTCCTTCTCCCCTCTAGCCCACCTGGCCTCTGGCCAAGCCTAGAACTACCCACGTCGCCCTGGCCACATCGTTTGCGCAATTGCGCCCCTAACCCACCCTCAGTATGCCCACACCAGCGCCGCCTCCCTCCTGTGCCTCCACAGTGCATGTCACTCACCCACATGCACCCCTATGCTAGCGCCGCCCCTGCCTTGCCTGGACCCCTCCTCATCTTCCTCTCCTCCACATCATGTCACACCCAAGCCTGCGTCGTGTTGCCCCACGTGCCTGTGATCCATGGCCGACCGTTGAACCTCCTCTCCTTGCTTTTAAGCCACCTCGCACCTGCCTGCCCCAAGCGCCGACCCTGCCTCCCACCCCTATGCCGTGCCATGTGCCAACGACGCCACCCTCAACCTCCGCGCTCACCATCAAGGCATCCAATGGCCACCTTCCTCCCACAGTTATAAAACCCATGCGTGGACCTTCGCCTCACCCCCAATTGCCTCCTTGTCGCCTCTATTACCACCGAAAGCCATCCACACCTTCTTCTCCCTCGGCTCCAGCCAAATCAACGCCATCGACGCCAATTGAGCTTTATCGTGCCTCTGTCCAATTCCCTATGACCAGAGCACCGCACGAAGACCCCAAGACAACCCGCACCACTCTAACCTCCCTCTTCCTCTCTGGCAGCTGCCCTCATTGACCCCTTCTCCGCTGCCTCAACTCCTTGTCGATAGCTCTCTCCGTGCTTCCCCAAGCTACGCCTCTACCTCTAGTCAGTTGCTCTCCACCCCATGATGCTCCCTAGTGATGAATAAGCTTCTAGAGCCTTGTAGCACTGTGGTGCCTTGCTCCCTGTTCCTCTGCCACCTAGCTTCGCCGTCGGCCACTGCAGCCTTCAAATCCGCCTATGCCACCTCACCTCTAGGTGTGGTTTGGTGCAAGGGTCTCATTTTTGGCCTCCCCTATGACCGCCATGCTTCCTCTTATCGGCAACAAGCTCGCCTCCTCTTGGCAGGAAGATGAAGGTCCTGTAGCATGAGGATTAGGTTTAAACATGTGATTAGCTTAGGGTTAATGACCATGTTTTATTGCTCTAATCCCTCGATGACATATGGACCCCTTCTCATTAAGTTAATCTCTTAATTGTATGACATGTGGGCCCCATCAGCTATTAAGCCTTTTCAAACCAGTTAGTTGAGTCTCAGCCACTAACAAGTGGGCATGTTCCACTGTGGCTACAATACATGGGTCCCACCAGTTAGCCCCTCAACTACTTTTTAGAAAATAAATCAAAATGAATTTAAAACCCCGTAGGTCCCACCCATAGGCCCCAGTAGCATTTTTTAGTAGAAAATAATTTAAAAATTAAATAAACCCTGTCGACCCCACCTGTCAGTGAGAGACTCTCTCTCCTCTGTTAATTTTTGGATTTAATCTAAATTCAAATTTTGGAGAACCTATTCCCACTCATTTTAACTCTAAATTTAATGAAATATATTTCTAAATTAGTCTAAATTCAAGATCTATCTAATGGCAGTAGAGTTGTTCCAATTGGAGTTCATTTAATAAACTGACATGTTTATTTGCTTTCCGATGCGATCATCCTAGTAGACTACAAGGACACGGAAGAGCCGCAATACGAGATAACTCAAGAGTTTCGAGACCAACTTGCTAATGAGCTAGGCGAGTTGATACTTTGATCATATGGAACCTATATTTTATGCAAATTTATGTTTATTTAAATTATCAAATTACATGCTATTATTTGTTATGCAAATATATGTTAAAATTAAGGTTAGATATATGCCCTTTTGACATCGTAATATTATTATACCATCCCTCGGATACTTGAATCGCATAATCCCTATCACCCTAGATACTTAATGAAAATTTCACTAGCTATAGGTCGTATTTAAGCATCATGCTTAGTCTTACTTACGTACTAGGACATTAATTTGCCCTATCACCATCTTTTAATTATGAAACTTATTTTGGGTAGTCATTAGAGAGAAATTATTGGTATATTTGAGATAATTTAGTGTTTTGCTTCTCAAAACCTTAAAAACGTACTATACCATATCTGGGCAGGTGGTATGATGCTTGGTGCGGATATAGCACAAGAATTTGTGGTTTGTGGTAGCACCACCCAGATAACTTAAGAACTGAATCTTATGATGACTTCTCAATATAAAATAGTACAACCAAAAGCCTATAATGGGTACGACCTGTCTAACTAATTTGCATCCACCAATACAAATTGCACCATTGGAGTGATCCACGAGTCATCTCACTGGCGTAAGCCATCGTGGACACGGGTTGTGTCACTGGTGTAAGCCACCGTATGGCACAAGAGGGGGTCTGGGTATGGTGGACATAACCTCACTCTGGTAAAACCTTGGCGGGTGTCAGGTAAAACCTTGGCGGGTGTAACTTACACTTAGAGATGCATTATAAAAGCCTTATGGTGATATTCTTGATTCACATATTCAAGAAAACGTGTAAAACATAACAAGTTGATTATCTCTTGTGGGTAAAGTATACAACCTCTACAGAGTGAAAATTGTTCAAACAACTGTGCCCACGGGTAAGGGCATGCATGGGAACATATTCAAGTTAGTTTCTTTTTCAAGAACTTTATAGGTTGGATGAAAACTCATCGGGCAGATGCAACTCTGAATTTGGTTTTCCCTAGGTGGATGTAACCTAGTGATGATATTGGGTGGATGTGACCTTAGTAGCAAAAATTAGCATATGGTGGATGGAACCATGTAACAGGTTTGGTTAAAATGCTAAGTTATAGAAGATTTTAATTATTGTAGTTTTCAAATGTTGCCTTTAGCAAATAAAAGAATTCGAGCCTGCCTTTGTTGAACCTTGCATGTATACTATTGCATTATGTGTGTTTGCTCATGAAGCATTGTTGCTTGTGCTCACTCTCGCTCACAAAATCCCTCAGATCATGTGGACCAAGGATACTATGTGTACTACGATGTCCTAGGAGCTGATGGTGAAGAAGATAGAGGAAATTAGATAGTCTCTAGTAGTCTACGCCTTACCCCAGCCATGCTGACTAAGTGGGTATTGGCGTGCACAAATATTATCCAAGTCTTTGGTTAATATCGGTCGCACATAATTTACCCTAGTCACTTGCCTGTGGCGAGATGTGCCCTCCCCTTTTGCTTTCGCTTCCATTTATGTATTTTGTAATGTATTCTTTTGGCCTAATCGGCCTATCGTAAACTTGACTCGATGCAGTCTATTTAAACTATGAAGTTGTAATATTAATGTATGGTATGGTTTACGTCATGTATGAAATAATGCAGTGACGTATTCTGTGAGCATTATCTACTGATCCAAGGAATAGTGTAGTGGTTTAACAGAGGATTCTAGATTGGCTAAATTGGGGTCCAACAACGTAGACGAAATGTACTTCTTTCAGGCAATGTTGCATACCAATGAACTCTAGCTACCTTTTTTAATAACAGTGCGGAAATAACAATAGCGTACAAATGATAACAATGCAGAAATAACAACAGTGTACAAATAATACCATCCAGAAATAATAACAATGTGAAAACATTAATAGTGTACAAATGGTAATAGTAAATAAATAATAACAATGCGCAAATAATAACGGTGCACAAATAATGGACCTATTCTTTTTGGTTTCGGCTTATGGCTTATGTCTTTTGGGCTATTCGTAAGAAAGAGTGCGGAGTAATAGAAACTCATGCGTGGTTTTGACTGATATAAATGAAGTCGCTATAGTATATACTACAATCAACTTATAGATCCCGTCTTGAAAAGACACTCTGTTTGAAAACTAGTTACTGTAGAAAAGCCAAAAATAGATTTTAGAAGCTGAAAAGAAGAGGCCTAATAACAGTACATAAATACTCAAATAATAACAGTGCACATACAATAGTAGTGTACAACTAAGAATGTTTAGGTATTAACAAATAATCATTCATACCACCACTAATCCACACTAACATAGGTAAGAGTAACATATGTGTGGACGAGGGAGCAGATGAGGGGATGATATGGTAAGAGTGACATATGTGCGGATGAGGGAGCAGGCGAGGGGGGACAGTATGGACGAGACAACATATGTTGAAAGGACGGAGGGGGAAAGGGGGATAGCAGCAAGAGGGTGACAAATGTGCAAAGAAAGGGAGGACACGCACTACAAAAGATGGCCAACGCATGGTGGCCGTGCGGCCTATGATTTGAATTGTAAATTAAATGAGCATCTCATGTCCCTACTTGTGATTAAATTAACATGAATAAATATGACAAATGTGGAGCACATAAAATTACTAGAAAATTAGATAAGTAGGATGACTATGTCGGATGGCTGCACATAAATTTTGTAATTTTTAGAGCTCATTTGCTATATGTAACAACTCGTACAAATATCATAATTGTACGAATTTTCGAGCAACATTTAGAACAGACAAAAATGAAAAAAACAATTACACAATAAATTATGTTGTGTTAGAAGGATGTACATAAAATTTTATAATTTTTAAGTTTATTTAATATATTTAAATTTTGAATAAGCAATAAATATAAAGTACTAATTTTTACCTGTCGTCCGCTAGCAGGGCTGTAGGAATAGGGCCGCATGGTGGCCGGGCGGTAGGCATCTACCGTATAGCCACGGGGCTCCGCTAGCCACATGTCAGGCCCATGGCGTTATCGCCTGATGACCGGGTAGAAAAATAGGTATTTATGCCATTATCGCGTGTATACTGATCATTCTTATAAATACGGATTCAAAACACGGTAGAAGCGCCAAAAACTCAATATATATAGCGTGGTGGGGCCACACCACTTTTCATGCGTACGTGGGACCCCGTAGTCAGTGAGATGCGGGATTTCCACCTGATACTTTGATTTGTGATTGTCATTGATTACTCCAGTCCAAGTTATATCCGGGGATGTGTTCCTAAGTGTTGAGGAACCGTCGTTGGTGACCAGTCCGAACGATTCCTCTGCTTATGCAAAACAAGATCAATCACAGAAGACAGAAATAATAAATTGAACACACAGAGAGGTAGAGAGAACTCCTGGTCTTTCTTTATTGCTTTCTTTCTAATTTCGTATAAAAAATAGCTAATAGTGCTCCCTATTTATAGTCTAATTGTGAGGTGCCCACCATGGGCCAAGGCTTCAAGCTCAGGCCTAGGTTTCCTAACACTCCCCCTTGGGCACTCATCCGACATGTTCATGTCTCATTAAAACTCCATAAAAACCAGTGGGAAAAATTTGGAGAAAGAGTACATGATACATATTATACCGCGTTGTACGAATTGCCTCATTAAAAACATTGGTCGAGAAATTTCAGGAAAACTCGTCAAGGAAAAAGGAGTACAATCCATCCAATTTCATTCAATCTTCAGAACTTATTCTTTGGGTACTCGATCTTCATGATTAAGATTTAATAACAGGCTTGAGAAAATTCTCCCCCTAACTTCTGCACTTCTCTAAGTCTCATTCCAATTCCTCGTACGCATCTTTCAAAGCTAGATGCAAGGAGTAACTTAGTGAATAAATCTGCTAGATTCTCACATGACTTAGTATGCAGTACCTTAATTTCGTCCATCTTTTGCAATTCATGAGCATAGAAGAACTTGGGGTTGATATGTTTTGCGAGATGACTCTTCACGTAGCTCGTCTGCACTTGAGCAATACAAGCTACATTATCTTCATAGATAATTGTGGGAGCTTGCATAATATTCATCCCACATGATTGCTGGATGTGGTGAATCGAAGTCGTTACAAGACTTTGCTTAGACGATTTTCATGAAATTGTAATTCCACCACACAAGAATACATAGCTTGTTTGTGACCTTATGGTAGGTGGGCCCGACAGGTACCCAGCATCTACATAGCCAATTAAGTTCAAAACTTGATTCTTTCTGTAAAACAATCTAAGGTCCTTCCTTCCTTGGAGGTATCAGAAAATGTCCTTTATTCCCTGCTAATCCTTTTGATAGGTTCTGCACTATGCCTTACTAACAGGTTTACGACAAATGCAATGTCCAGTCTAGTGCAGTTTGCTAAATACATAAGTGCTCCTACTGTACTTAAGTATGGGAATTCCGGTCTCAGGACTTCCTCCCCCCTTCCCTAAGTCAGTATGGATCTTTTTCTTGCTGTAAAGATCTCCCGATCATCGGTATTTTCAATGGGTGTGCCTTCTCAAAGCCAAACATTTCTAACACCTTCTAGGCGTAGGTTGATTGATGTACCAATATTCTTTCAGGGACATGCTCGAGCTGCAGGCCTAAGCAATATTTGGTTTTACCTAAATCTTTCATTTCAAATTTGGACTCCAGGTAAGAACTTACTTCTTTTATGCCTTCTATTGTCCCGATGATATTCGGATCATCTACACACACTGAGATTATACAAAATTCATTCTGGGATCGTCGTATAAATACAAAGGGACAATCTTCATTATTCGTGTAGCTTTTCTTGCATAGAAAGTCTCTTAAGCGATTATACCATATTCTGCCTAATTGCTTCAGTCTGTACAATGATTTCCTGAGCTTCACACTATACAGATTTCTATTTGTTCTGTCTTGGTTCGGGACGGGGATACCTTCTGGTATTTTCATATAAATCTCTGAATCCAAGTTTTCATAAAGTCATGCAGTTACCACATCCATCAATTTTATTTCTAGATTCAAGTTTACTGCCAATGAGATTAAATATCTAAAGGTAATTTCACTCATGACTAGGGAGTAAGTTTCTTCATAATCAACTCCTGGACGTTGAGTAAACCTTGTGCTACCAGCCTTGCTTTATATCTTACAACTTCATTTCTTTCATTTCTCTTTCGAACAAATATCCACTTATGCCCTACAGGGGTACACATGGGGAGGTGTGCGGCTTACGGGCCCAAATACCTCTCTTTTGTTCAAAGATAATAATTTAGTTTTTATTGCCTTCTTCCAATCTTCTCAATCTGATCTCTTCTTACATTTAGCGAGCGATGCGGGCTCTGGATCAAGATCGATGATTGTGGTAATTTTCTTTGCAAAGTAGATATCGACATTAGCAGTTGTCCATTCATGGACTCTCCCGTGTGCACATAATTTATAGCTATTTCTTCATGAGTTACTTCTTCTAGAGCTTCTTCTTGCTCATCACTTCTTCCAGTTGTAGTGGCAAGTCCCTTTAGTTTTTCGGCTCCGATGTGTGCGCACACATCCATGCCGATTTCTTCTTCCATAGGGATGTTCAGATCCGGTATGCCCTTTTCTGAAGGTGTAATACTAATGCTAGGTCTCAATTGGCTCTCCTTCTGGTTCTAGGGAACTTTAGTGATCGGTTGTGTTAAGTCCTTCTTATCCTTCTTCACCAGGCGTCCCCGATTACTTAGGATTCGAGGGGCCAGAGTTCTTGTCCTTTTATTCTAAGGCCTCTGGATGGGATTATGGGTACCTTCTACTTTCTTTGTTATTTCAACCCTCTCCGGTGCATTGCATGCAAGCACATGCAACTTGGTCACGCTCTTCAAATCACTAAAATGGTCAGACAGTTGATTTGCTAATGCTTGCAAATCAATGATCTTCTGGACTTCTCTATTTGCTTCACTAGTGCGCGGGTCATGTGCATGGATTCTCGTAGCTTGCCATGTAATTTCCCGATATTTTTCATCAAGGGGTTGATTTCTTTTCCCTAATGTTGGGAAATTATCCTCATCAAATATGCAGTCAGCGAGGCGGGCGGTATGCAAATCTACTTGATTATGGATCATGTCTCATAACCAACATATATCCCAGTCTTTTGGAGAGGACCCATTGTAGTACGCTGTGGATGGGGTATAGATGCATAAACCTTACATCCAAACCTCCTGAGATGAGAAATTTTTGGTGGTGACCCTTGTGCTAGTTGCAAGGTGAATGGATGTTATAGGCCGATGGTCTAAAGTTGATGAGATTTGCTGCATGTAGGACTGCGTGTCCCCAACATGTAGCTAGCAAATTACAATTCTGCAAAAGAGGTCGAGTAATAAATTTAATTATCTTGATTAATGCCTCTGCTAAACCATTCTGGGTATAGACATGCGGTACAGAATGCTCAACTGTAATTCCCATCGCTATGCAATAATCATCAAATGTCTTTGAAGTAAATTCTCCGGTGTTGTCCATTCTGATGGACTTTATGTGATGATCAGGAAAAATATTTTTGATGCGAATTATCTGCGAGATCAGCTTTACGAAAGCATGGTTTCTCGTGGACAGTAAACCTATGTGCGACCATTTCGAGGAAGCATCGATGAGCACTATGAAATATTTAAATGGCCCTAAAAGTGGGTGAATGGGACCGCAATGTCTTCTTGGATGCGTTCTAGGAATGTAGGGACTTCAGCCTTCACTTTCAGAGTGGAGGATCCAGTAATTAATTTCCTAGTGGCGCATGTAGGGCACACAAAATTTTCATGATTCGGGAAATTCTTTACATTAATATTATACCCTTGGGAATTGTTGAGTATGTTTCTCATCATCCTAAGACCTGGGTGGCCTAATCTGTCATGCTAGAGCCAGAAAAGTTCAGAACTTCTAAATATTGTCTTCAGGGCAGTATAGGCTGCAAGTGCCTTAATGTTGGTGTAGTATAGCCCAGTTTCTAATGAAGGAGGTTTTTTTAATACCTGTTTTCTATTTTCTTTGCGCTTCGTAATGAGCAAGTATTCTTTACCGTACTCTTCTTCAGTCTCAACGTGGAAACCATTGGCGCAAATATCCTTAAAACTTAAGAGAGTTCTAGTCGATTCTGGGTACAATAAGGCTTCTTGAATGACCAAAGTTGTGCCCATTAGGAGTATAATTGTGGCTCTTCCTGAACCTATTATACAAGCATCGCTACTAGCGCTTATTGTAAAGGCTACCAGCATTCTTACTAATCGACTGGAAATACTTCATTTCTCTTAATATGGTATTTGTTGTGCCGCTGTCGGCTAAGCACACTTCCTCCATAGGTTGTCACACGTGTTCTAATATAAGGTATTTTATTAATATGCATTAGAAGGCAATCAACACATAAACAAAATATTTCAATATCAGAACATGTCATGCCATTATAAACTGAATAAATGAATGAATTATTCAAATATCATCCAACCTTCACGAAAAAATAAAATTGCTTAAGTACCATCCATGCAAGTTCTAACTTGTCCTTTCACACAAAAATAAATGGCAATTAAAGTCTAAATGCATTATGTGCATTAGACTGAATCTGCTAAGAAATCAGAGACTTTGTCTGCTATTTTCTAGACGGTGATATGCTCTTCAAGAGAAATCATGACAGTGGTCACTGCTAGGTCAAAAGGAGATGTGCTGCCGGAATGGTTTCAACCTCCATCAGCGCAGACAGCTGCTCAGAACTCTCCCCCCTCAACAGATGCAAAATGGGTTTCATGCTGCCCTTTGTCATCCTTCTTCTTCTAGGCTTGGAATGCATCGATGACATACTGTGGCTCTTTGCAGATCCGCGACCAATGCCTCCAATTGCCATACTTGTAGCAGGATTGGTCCTGCTGACCATAGGCCTTGCCATCCCGCTTTGGTTTGCTTGCCTTATTCTCACGTGGAGCATCTAACTTGCCTTTCTAGGCTGTGGCCTTACCCTTCCTCCCCCTTTTCTTCATCAAGGGCTTTCTCACCTTGTAGCTCCCGATGTTGGCTTCACGGCCAACGGAGCTCCCAGGTGGCTGTGTGACGTAGTTCTTGCGGAGAACTTTGTCCTGAGCCTCTGCAATCTGCATCATATCAATCAATTCGGCATACTCCTTTTAGTTGTCTTGACGATAATTGCGTGCGGATTGCACTACACTGGGGTGAAAGGTGGATAAGGTTTTCTCAATTTTCTACTCATCTGTGATCTGCTTGCCACAAAGTTGAAAATTGATACAAATCCTGTGCAAGGCAGAATTGTACTCCCCGACCATTTTGAAGTCGGCAAATCTCAGTCGGATCCATTCTTGCTTTGCCTGAGAAAGAATAATGTACTTTAGCCTCTCAAACTGCTTGTTGAGTGCAGTCCAGAGTACTAGCGCACTCTTCTCTGCTATGTACTCATTCTTGAGAGTGAGACAAAGATGGTTCCTAAGGAAATGAAGTGCCTGATCATTTTCCTCAGGAGTAGGTTGGGCATCCTACGGTGCGCCAATCCTAATAGAAGCGCGGAGCTTCTTGGCTCCAAGTACTATCTCGATATCGGAAGCCCAAGTTAGATAGTTTTGGTCATGCTGGATCAGCTCCCCGAACTCCCGGTTTGTGATGCCAGTCATCTACATGTGCATGAAAGTAATAAATAAATTTACTACTGGTAAACATGCATGAAATAAAATTTACTTCGAGTAAAGAAATGGTATAAAAGATTTTCTATACATAATCTATAAATTTTACTGTTAATTACAGTGATTAAAGGCAATTTAACTAATTACAAGTAATCAAAACAGTAAATAAATACAGAAAACTTAGAAAATAATAATGACAAAAATAAACATGCTTCAAATGCTAAAAATAATTCAAAATTTGGATTCTCGAGACACTTTTATGCCAAAATATGAATTTTCAACAAATTCTGCAATTTTCAAGGGCCTATGTACAAATTTTCAGTTCAGAGAGAATTTTCGCGTAATTTTCTGATTTTTTGAGGGGCTTTCTGCAAAATTTGGGACCTGTCTGTAAAATCTAAGGGCCTTTTTGTAATTTTTAAAATTATGAGGGCCTTTTTGCAAAATTACTAGCGCCTCCTCCAGGCCGGGCCTCCGGCCCATTTTCCTTTTTCGGCCGATAGGCCCACTCGACCCAAATGGCCCGCCCGGTCGGTTTAACGGGTCGGGGGTAGGGTTCCCTAACCCCTCTTGCTTCGGTGGCGGTGGTGACTCAACTAGCTCGGGTGGCGCGTGCGGCAGGGCGGCTGTGCCGAGCGGCAGAGCCGGCGAAGCGACGGGCGACCTCAAGCCAGCAAGCGGGCCGACGGGCAGCTTTTGGGCGAAGGAGTCGGCGGCGGCACCTCGGGCAGAGGAGCCGGCGGCGGGTGGCACTTCGGACACGGAAGCCAAGCGGGCGGTCTCCTCGGGCGCGACGGCGGCTCTTCGACTTCGGGGGCGCTTGTAGGATCAAGGATACCGACTAGAGGGGGTGAATAGGAGGTTTTAAAATTTTTCTTGTCTACTCAATTAATTCTTTACAATTCTAGTGACAAGTGTGTAAATCAATTAATCCTATACAAATCTAGTCAACTAAATAACAATACTAGCTCTAACACAAGTAAATGATCACAATAATGTAAACAAGTAAGAGCTAGAAAGGAAGCAAGAGAGAAATGTACACAATCGATCTTTTTACCGTGGTGTTTGGAAACTTGCCAGTTTCCCCTAATCCACGTTGAGGTTAGCCCGAACGAATCAGACCGGCTCCACGAATTAAGTCGAAGCACCTCGATCACTAATGGTAGCTCTTCCCCGCTCTGGATAGGTGAGCTCCGACCTTCACAAGAATGTCGGGTCTTTTCACAATCTTCTTGAGAAGATCACCGATCAATCCTCCGCCCAAACGTCCAAGTTTCGGCAAGCACTAAGAGTAATAAACCAGGGCTTCGCTTGATTGCAAATGAGTGCCAAGTGAATCAACTAATGAATGCAAGCACTATTTACTCAACCACCTCAAATTGAATGCACAAAGTGAGAACAAGGGTGGAGTGAATGCTCTAGAGCTCAAAGAATGTTCAATGGGTCTCTAACATTAGTCCTTGAGCAGTGGTGAGGGTATTTATAGCCTCCACCAACCAAAACTAGCCGTTTGGCATAATTTCCTGAAAAATTCAAGATGAGCTGTACTACTGCCCTTATAGGGCCAGAACTACCGCTACCAAATCTTCGCGACAGAACGGCTATATCAGAGCTCTGCAGTGATCGTTGGATTTGGCGGCGCGGTACTACCGCCGTTGTAATTTGCGGTACTACCGCTCTCCGGTAATTCCGCAAAGTCGGCGCGGTACTACCGCTTGAGCCGAAATTCAAAAGTCCCAAGATTGGCGCTCTCTGGAAAAAAGGCTCCGCTCTTGAGTCCGGAGCTTCCGAACTCCGGAAGTACCGCTCTTGATAGCGGAACTACCGCAACCTGCGGTAGTTCCAGCGTTGAAACCACCGGTATTTTCGCTCCGCCAAATTCCAGATTTCATCCAGAGGAGCTCTCTAGAAAAAAAAAAGTTCCGCTCAACCTCCGGATCTTCTGAGCTCCGAAAGTACGGCTCTAAAATGCGGAACTACTGCTCCCTGCGGTAGTTCCGGCGTTGAAAGCGCCAGTACTTCCGTTCCCGCAAAATCTAAGAATGTATATGGGGGTGCTCTCTAGAAAAAAGGCTCCGCTCGGAATTCGAAGCTTCCGGTTGCCGGTAGTACCGATTCTGGGCGCGGAACTACCGCTCTTCGGTAGTTCCGACGTTCAAATCAGCGGTATTTCCGCTCTTCTAGACAGAGCACAGATTTGATTTTAAATCTGATTTTTTTATGAATGCAAGCTTCTAATTGGATCCAAATGGCACAAAAGATTTGCTATCAAGCTACTTGCCATGATCTCTCTTTATGGTACGATCATCTACCCTATAATCTGGTCTTCCACCTTTACTCCTTAAGACCGGTAAAAATAAAAGGGATCCTATTATAAGTATACTTTTACCTTGAGCCTTTTTGGGTCTTCATATTTATCCTTTGGCTTGCATCTTGTCACCAACAAATGGACTTAACCTTTGTATACTCATTAAACATGTTAATCCCATATTCACATTAATTCATTAATTACCAAAACCATTTTTAGGGGCCTAGATGCTTTCAGCGCTTCGGGTGCGGAAGCCAAGTGAGCAGCCTCCTCGGGCGCGACGGCGGCCGGCGGGGTCGGCGCTTCAGGCGCGATGACGGCTCCTCGACTTCAGGGGCGGACTTCGAGGTCAGCACGGGAGGCGCGGTTGCTGTGCGGGAGTGGCGGTCGACCGAGTGTGGCGCCGGGAAGGCCGACGACGGGTGGCCTTCGGGTGCGGCCGAGCACAGCTTCGGTGGCTACGTCCGCTTCTTCGTGCAACGAGCTGGCAACCGACGCTTCGGGCGATGGACAGGGCTCGGGCGGCACCAAGCGGGGATCGGCGTGTGAAAGGGTGGCCGTTTTGCGTACAGCGACCGTACGGGGCCGGCTGTGCACGGATTTTTTTTCCCCTTTTTCTCTCTTTTTTTCCAATCTACAGTGCAATCAATATATACTCTGTGATGTAATCTACCGATTGACATTGTGCCCGTGACTTCAAGTCTACTCGCGATAGATTAGAGTGGATTTGCACCGTAGAAAATAATCTAGAAAATGAAATCTGCGAATTTAGAGCGATCTAGATACTGAGAATTCAATCTACTAATGCTTCGATGATTACCTTTGATTCACCGGAGCGATTTGTGCTAATAACGTGTTGAGAAACCATCGCTGGTGACCAGTCCGATCGATTCCTCTACCTATGCAAAACAAGATAAATCACAAAAGACAGAAATAGTTGATTGAACACACACAGAGGTAGAGAGAACTCCTAATCTTTATTTATTGCTTTCTTTCTGATTCCGTATATAAAATAGCCAATAGTACTTTCTATTTATAGTCTAATTATAAGGTGTTTATCATAGACTAAGGTTTCAAATCTAGACTTAGGTTTTCTAACACTAAGCATGGTTCAATTCGGAATCAGCAGGTTTTGTTAATTAGTTTGGTTTTCCGCAGAAAAATGCCACTGCTCATGACCGACCGACCGAGATCCAGTGAAAAGTCCGATTCGGTAATGATGTCTTAATAGAAGGGCCCACCATGTGGGGTTAATGCAATTGTTTAGTAATCCTTAGTACTTTGGTCCTTGTTGCAGCCGACCACTGGAAAGTGTAATCAAGCTGCACATGAATAATTGATCCATGCGACCATATGCCTAAGCTGAAGTCGCATGCCTACCTTAAACAAGATCAATGGCTCTCTTTCTAATTTTCCGTCGTGTGTTGCGGGAAGGGCTTTTTTTAAAAAATAAGAGCAGAAAGCTCTGCCTCATAAAACCCCTATTACGACCGGGGGAAACGCCGCGCCCCCGCTCGGCCACATCACCCCGCGCCCGCGCTCCGGCCGGCGCGTGGCGCGGGGATTTCGGTACGGCCGGGGAGGGAGATTCTTTCTGTTTTTTAGAAATTACGTACAGGTCCTTTTTTCTCGCAAATAGATCTTTTTTCCTCGCAAAAAGGTCCCTGGCGGTTTTTTTGCGGCGAATGTTTCTGAAAAAACCCCTCCAATTTGTAGGATAGCGCCCCGCGGTTTTCTAAATTGCGTATGGGTCCTCATTTCATTACATACGGGTCCTCAATTTTTACGAAAAAAGCCTTTTAACTTTTTCGAAAATACGCATGTGCCCTCGATTTTTTTTAAAAAAACTCCTCATAAATTATCGCCTCTTTTACTTCGGTGCACACGGTGGCTGGCGCGGCGTGTCGCCGCGCCTATGCTGCTAGTTTCATTAAAGAGAGGAGGTGTGTGTTGCGAGTAGGGCTCACGCGTCTTACGGAAGGTTAAGGTTCTGCTTATTTAGGTTTTTTATTTCTTTAAAAATTAAAATCAATAAGATGATTTTTAGAAGCAAATTCTCTAAATGATTTTTAAGTCTAAAATTATATAAGTTATCCTGGTCAATGTATCTATCGTCTATTGCTGTCTCAATAAATATTAGATAAAAATTATCGATCATGACCTAAAGTCATTAACTATAGCTAAAAAAAATACGTCTAATTTAGATCATTGACTCGAGGCTCTAGACGCCCTTGCCATGATACGGGGAACTCTAGCTAGCATTACAACCATTGTATATGGACATCTGGCAGCAGGGTGTTCACCATCTTCCCAGCTGATGATGGGGCCAGATGATGATTAGGACATGTGTGGCCCGGCCCTACTCTATCACGCTCGATAATCGGTGTACTCTCATTTTCACCGTGCATGCAGATAGGGAAAAGAAAAATATTCTTGGACCCTAGCAATGTTCAGCTATTTACTAGAGCCACATGAATTCGTGTCTCTACACTAGCAGCGCTCTCAGATTCTATAAACCCGGCTTACACATATATAGCTTGTACTCCTTCACGCTTCATTCAGAGTTGAATGGTGTACTTGGCTAGCTAGACATGTGCCATGGTACAATAGAGACTAGACTAGGGACTACGATAAAATCAATGGCCCTGATGTTTTGAGCTAGGATTAATGGTTTTTTACCATGTTTAATGGTTTTTGTTTATGTTTTTCGAGATGGCAGCCAAAGTCGGAGTCTTCGACGTGAACGATGCATACGGTTTTGGGTTCAGAAAGCCGTTGAGATAATCTAATTCAAAAAGTCATTTCGTTTGTTTTGATTTTTAGAGAAGTCAAAAGGTTAAACACCACATGTCTAAAAGAACAGACAAACCAGATGACATCAGCTGCAGCCGAAAAAAACATCCCTAGTACTATTGAAATAAAAAAAAGTCAGCACCATGGAATTTTCTCCTCATGAGTTTGGTAGAATCTCATCTGACGATAACTAGAGGGTGCTCATATTGACTGTGGCTGATAGCTTTTGACTAAAAATAAATAATAGTGGCTGAAAGAAGTGACTTTAAGAAGGAGAGCACGAATGGTACAGAAAGTGAGAAAGAGATGCGTGCGTGATATAAGAGTAAGAGGAGTGTAGTATGTGATGCACCCGTGAGCGAGACGGGAGTGAGAGGAGTGAAAAAGCCACTTTGAGAAGCCGGATATTCATATTGGCTTTTTGGCTTCTCTAGGTAGAAGCCAATTCGAATACGGCATTTGGCTGTGGTTTTTGACTTTTTGGCTAAAATGATGTTGTATTAGTTGTTAGCTTTTTCTGATATATTTAATTAAATAAAAATAAATAAAAATAGGAAAAAAAGAAAAACATCATTGTATCTCTATGGATAATGCAAAGAAAAATGGGAAAAGAAAAAAAAGAAAAGGGGAAAAGAAAATAAATGTGTTAAGAATCCAACACGTTCCAATGGCTTCTGAAACCAAAAGCTATTTGGAAGAGGCCCTATATTAAGTGCTCAAGCTCTGATAGAGCAGTCTGCCTAAGTTATTAAGTACTCATTGCCGTCACAAATACATATCACTTTAGACATGTATGTAATTATAATTTCAAAATTTTAACTATTAATATCTTTTTAAATATTTAAATTAAATACATGAAAATCATTTGTGTAGCTTTGTGTCAAAAAATACTTTCATAATATTATAATTTTCTTGGGTTGTATAAATGTATTATAATAAAAAACTAGTGGTTAAAATTGTATTTTAGAGACCGTATCAATATTCAAAATAACATGTATTTATGACTGGAGGGAGTACTGTTATGCAAAGCCAGTAGGCTTAAGTGGTTGTCCATTCCGGCTTTTTAGCGACTTCTAGTTGTTGGCTTTTGGCTTAAATTGTACCATAGTGTCTGTTAGCTTTTTTGAGTCATTCAATTAAAGAAAAATAAAGAAAAACAAGAAAAAAAATTAAAAGATTGTCATATCTCCACGGACAATGCAAAACAAAAAACAAGCAAAAGCAAAAGAATAAGAAAAGGCTAAAAATAAAAAAAAAACAAAACAAAATTAAGATGCCAACAAGTTCATCGCGACTTCTGGCTTGAAAATCCGAAGCCAAAATGAATGGGGTCTAAGGGCCCACTTCAAAGAGCTTATGATACCGGCTTATAATTTTGGTGTTGGATTTTTAGTTGAAATTATACTTTAGCGATTGTTGGTTTTTTAGTCATTCGATTAAACGAATATTAAAAAAGAGGAAAAAAGACTATTATATCGGTACGGATAATACAAAAGAATAATGAGAGAAATGAAAAATGCAAAAAGGTCAAAAAATAAAATTAAAAACTGTCGTATTCTAAATAAATTTTGTAAATAATTGAAAAAAAAAGTTAAAATTATTTGTAGTGGAGTCTTTTGAGTGGTGTGCTGTTTGAACTCGTCAATACTGCGTTCGAAAAACGAACATTCGGGACTAACACAGGTTTTACCACGTTTCACTGTTACCTCGCGGGTCCGGCCCGGAATTCGGGTGGGACCCACCGGCGACCCCGCGCCGCTAAGTTCTCGCGTTTTACGTGTGCGTCCCTAAAGTCCCGCGTTTTACGTGTGCGTCCCTAAAGTCTCGCGTTTTTCCTATTAAACTCGTCAAAGCAGAGCTCGATTAGTTTTTTTTTGTCTTTTTTATCTCCAACCGATTTGAGCGCGTCCCTAAAGTCCCGCGTTTTACGTGTGCGTCCCTAAAGTCTCGCGTTTTTCCTATTAAACTCGTCAAAGCAGAGCTCGATTAGTTTTTTTTTGTCTTTTTTATCTCCAACCGATTTGAGCTCGAGATGCTTCACGAAAATCTAGGCAACTAACAAGGAACCACAGTATCCTATGTTTCACTGGTATTGGTGGTCCCACGTGCT
Source organism: Dendrocalamus latiflorus (assembly GCA_017311315.1). Taxonomy (NCBI): domain Eukaryota; kingdom Viridiplantae; phylum Streptophyta; class Magnoliopsida; order Poales; family Poaceae; genus Dendrocalamus; species Dendrocalamus latiflorus. Next base: position 41,030,488 of record CM029652.1, on the reverse strand, counting down.
TGTTATTTGCAAGGATGGGACGAAACCCGGTGATCGGTTCGGCTGAAAAGCTCATGGTTTATGGCTGAAAACACTGTAGCTGACTGAAAAAAACACTGTAGCTGACAGAGACTTATTTAGCATAATTAAATTTAAAAAATATAAAAATATAAAAAATATGTTAGCCCATTACGTATAATACAAACAAATATGGGAAAAAAAGAACCAGCAAAAAAGCTCAACAAAAAGCCAAAAGTTCAGAAAAAGACGAAACTTATGAATAGTGAAAAATAAGTCAGAAACCAGAAGCCGAAGCCGAGTTGATCAGGGCCACGTACTTTCACTGTTTGATCCAGAGAGGAAGGAAACGGGAATAAACTGACTTTCTCGCTATTCATTTTAGGATTGCGGGCATTTTTTGGTACTTTATTTTTGATTTTATATTATTATTAATATAATAAATAGTAATTACCGGAAGAAACTGAAATCATGGTTCAACTGAAAAACCGAATAGAGCATGTCTATTTTCTTTTCTCGTTTTTGTATTGAGCTTGAATTTGACATCTTCCTAAGCTTATGGGTGTCATCCTCCGAACCTCACCTCCAATATCGATCCTCCGAAAGATCCATGCAGCGAGTGTTACATCAGTCATCACCATTCCTGCCGACCAACACTAGTACCACTCGAAGTAGTACATTGACAAACATATCAGTGTTGTGCAATTTTTTCCGCTTCTAACTATAGTTCTTTCACTGTGCCCTTCACGTGGTACAAACTACATATATCTATCTGAACCCATTGCTTTGGGAAAGTTTTTAGGGTATAGCTTTGGATTTTAGTTGTTTATGGGAGATAATAGTTGGGTTCTTTTTAGCTTAAATCTAGTTTATGTTTGTACTGTCTACAGTAACTAGTTTTTAAATGATGTATTTTTAAAGCGGGGTTAATAGAAAGATTGTAGTAAAAAATGTATTGAATTCAGCTGTACCAACCAAAATCGCATGCGACTATTTTTGTGTACATACTACCTCTCACAAACAGCCATAATTCAAATATTTAAGCCACAAGTCATAAGCCATGAGTCCAAAAGAACCCACCCAATATTATAACAAAAAGTCGCATATGATTTTGACCGGTATAGTTAAATTCGGTACAGTGTCTACTATGATTTATCTGTAGACCCAGTCTTAAAAAGACTTATCTTTTAAAAGTTAGTTACTGCAAAATAAAAAAGTCAAAACCTGAGTGAAAACGAACCAATCTGATGGGAGTCACATATCACATACTTCCGTCAGTACAAGTTAGAAGCTAGATCTACGTGTGAGTTACCGAGGCACATACTAACCCATTATACCAGGGGAATGCCCCGCACCCCGCTCGGCCACGTCGCCCCGCCCGCGCGTCCGCCCGGCGCGTGGCGGGGGAATTTTGGTATGGTCGGGCGAGGCAGTTTCCTTCTGTTTTTCAGAAATTACGTAAATGTCCTTTTTCCTCGCGAACAGGTCCCTGCCAGTTTTTTAAGCCCCTCCACTTTGCAGGATAGCGCCCCGCGTTTTTTAAATTACGTACGGGTCCTCGTTTATTACATACAGGCCCTCGGTTTTTTTCGAAAAAGACCTTTGCCTTTATCGTTTATTACGTACAGGCCCTCGGTTTTTTACGAAAAGACCTTTGACTTTTTCGAAAATACACATACGCCCTCGATTTTTTAATTTTTTTTTACAAACTCCTCACAGATTATCGCCTCTTTTACTTCGGTACACACGGTGGCTGGCGCGGCGTGGCGCGCCTATAAGGCTAGTAGGCTCGACAAGAGGAAGAACGATTGGAGGCAATCTTTTTTTATGGGCTGTGTTTCTGCATCTTTATGAATATCTTACATGACCACGAAAAAAGTATGTTTTGCTGAGGAGGTACTTCTTGCACTATACTCTCGTGGTAATCTCTTAGCTTCATTTATCTATGTTAGTGTTTGAATTTCAATTTTGCAGTTTACCAAATGATCGTATTTTAGGTGTTTTTTAGCTGATGATTTATAGTTTAAATATTTAAATTCTAACTGTTCGTGAGAGACAGTACGTAGAAAAAAATAATCACATATAATTTTGACTGATACAGCTGAACTTAGTATACTTTTTACTGTAATTTTTTTATTGATCTTGCTTTAGCTCGGGTTCCATTTATAACTCTCATTGCACGTCAACTATTTAGAGCAACTCCTACAGCCTGGCTAAATACATCTGTGAAACCCATTATAGCTATTATGCCTAAAAAAAGCAGTCCAACAATCTCGTTATATCATTTTCTATTTTTCCTGGCTGGGTATCCCGTTCTTCTCGCTGCCCATCTTTCCCGACCGAGGACTGCGTGCTATCCGCGGCACCAATCCCCTCCCGCGCGCGGGCTTTGCCTCTCCCGCGCTCGATTTTCTTCTCGCCGCCTCCGCTCTCCCCTCTCGCCGCCTCCGCTCTCCCCTCTCCCCTCTCGCCGCCTCCGCTATCCCCTCTCGCCGCCTCCGCTCTCCCCTCTCCCCTCTCGCCGCCTCCGCTCCACCTGCCGCCGTCCTCGACTTCGCCGACCCAGCCGCCCCTCGCCTCCTTCACCTCCGCTCCACCCGCCGCCTCGCCCTCGCGGCCTCGTCCCTCTCGCCGCCTCCGCTCCACCTGCCGCCGCCCTCGACTTCGCCGACCCAGCCGCCCCTCGCCTCCTTCACCTCCGCTCCACCCGCCGCCTCCCCCTCGCGGCCTCGCCCCTCTCGCCGCCTCCGCTCCACCCGTCGCCGCCCTCGACTTCGCCGACCCAGCCGCCCCTCGCCTCCTTCACCTCCGCTCCACCCGCCGCCTCCCCCTCGCGGCCTCGCCCCTCTCGCCGCCTCCGCTCTACCCGTCGCCGCCCTCGACTTCGCCGACCCAACCGCCGCCGAGGAGACCGACCCACCGGAGCCGAACCAGCAGGAAGAGGAAGGGCCAGCCACCAGCCTGGGCGTAGCCGACAGCGGCAGCAGGAAGAGGAAGGGACCATGTCGCAGGCGCCATCAGAAGGGGATCCGCTGTCCTCGAGCCACGGCGACGGGGACCCCAATTCTTCTGCGCTGTACTCGTTGCCCATCTTCCCGGCAGCCGGCGGGTGGGAGCAACAGCAGTTGGCGTCGTTGCCTTGGTTAGAAAATGTGGGGGTACCTGGGCTGCGGCGTCGAGTCCTTCCTCCCAATGCTGCAGCCGCTGCATCGGCCCCCTTGTCTGGCATGTACTCCGGTGAGTTCCAAATACCCGGATGCAATTTTTATATTTAATAGTCAGGCCAATTCCAAATGTACATGTGAGCTGATCCAAGAAGAGCAAAAATTACATGTGAGCTGATTCCATGCATCCGACTGATCCAAGAAGAGCAAAAATTTGTGAAGTATTACTGTATTAGCATCTGTCTGCACATATATGTACCTATTGTAAGTCAATAGTTTGTTGTTGTCAAAACAAGATGATATGATATGCCAGTGGATAGTAGGTTGATGCTATCATTTTTCTTTAATTATGCATTCTGAATATTGGTACACTTTAACTATCTTTTACTGTTTTTTATATCTAAACTGATTCTAGAGTTTTTGCATATCCTGATATATCTAGAGTTTCAGCATATGTCATAATGCAACTGTCATCATATAATTCCCTTTTGTTGGTTGCCTTAGTGCAGTGAAGGACATTTTCAGCCTATGGCATAATGCAAATGCCATTATATAATTAATAATTCTAATCTGTTGGTATTGGTAGACCTATTGGATCTATAGTACATTTTATCATCTTGTTGATGGTTTGTATTGCATAATTTGTCAATTTGTATCCACATTTCATTGAGCAAAAGGCTATGCATATGATGTTAGATTAGAAAGTAATTCCTGCAGCATCTAAGACAAACTGAGCAGCACACCTCCTGATCCTCTTTTTTGTAAGGCATGCCAACTAACCACAGCCTAAGTATTAAGTAGATATGGAACATTTTCAGTTACGGAATATTTCCTATCTCCTAAACTGCTACCAGGAAATCAGTATTCCCATTTATCTACTCTCATACGAGCTGATCATTTGGTTTGTTTTTCAGTGTGAAACTGTTTCTGTTTCAAGAACAATAGGAACATTATCTGGAGCCAGACTGTTGCTTATTCTCAATGTAGTCGCACATTAGATTTGTATATTGATAGCGGAAGTTTTCCCACAAAACTAACGGTGAAAATTGTTCTGCGCAGCTGAATAATGATGTTGTAAATGTGCTCAATGTATGTTACATCTGTACAGTTTTTAGTGAACTTTGCGAGAATATTAGTGCGCAGGATCCAAGTAGGAGTGCTGGAAACTTGCCTTTCTTAAGCGAGTTTGCTCAGATTTGTAAATACTGTAATTTTAACATCCAAAGCTGAGATGTAGTTATATTACACAATTAAGCAACATGATTAAGCCAACCAAATTATCTTGAAGTAGAACGAGCGACCGCACGAGTATATTTCTGTAAAAGGTACTGGAGGGTAGTTTGAGACTTTTGAGGCCAATCTGATATATGATTGCTCTCGTTGGATCTATTCGATGGGCATAGATATAAACTGATTCTATAGTTTTTGCATATCCTGATATATGATTGCTCTCTTTGGATCTTTTCGATGCTCTCTTTCCGATGCTCTACAGCCTTGTTGGCACTTGAGGCCTTGCTCTATAAACTTGTTTACTATTCTTTGTGTTTGTACTTAAGCAGTATTTATGTGCATAAATTTTACAAAATACTTTGTAACAAGTAGACCTTCTATCAATGCAAAATTGAAGATGCTTTCATTTTGACAGGCGCCATGGATTCAGAAAGATCTTTTATTGACATGATTACAAGGGGTTGTAATCCTGCTGCTTTGTCTGATAATGTCCCACCTCCTAATGAAAAACCAGCAAGTGATGATGCTCCAGCAAGTGTGAAAGGAAATCAGAAAAGGACCAAGAATTTCAGCGTCGAGGAGGATGAAATGTTGGTCTCAGCATGGCTAAATGTGAGTCTTGATCCGGTGCACGGAGTTGATCAATCACGTTCGACATATTGGAAAAGAATATATGATTATTTTCATGGCAACAAGACATTTGATTCGGATCGAACACAAAGCTCCCTAATGAGCCGGTGGTCCGGTATTCAACATGATGTGAACATATTTGCTGGTTGTGTTTCAAAGATAGAGGCTAGAAATCAAAGTGGCTTATCTATCGACGATAAGGTTAGATAACATACCTTGCCCTTCCAATTGTATATGATGTTTGTCTATCTCATTCAGTCTCTATGTTTTTCTAATTTGTAGCAAGCAAATGCATTAAGAATGTTCAAGGCTGAGGACAAGATGCACCGGAATTTCCCGTACATGCATTGCTGGAAAATATTGAAAGACCAGCCCAAGTGGATGACTAGGAGCAATCAGAGTGGAACTCAGAAACTAGCAAGCAAAAAGCAAAAGACCACTGCGAATTCAAGTCCTGCAACGGCTGCACAATTAGTTGTCACTGCTAATGGTGATGATAGTCAGGTTGCAATGCCTACACTGGATAGACCTACAGGGAAGAAGAAGGAGAAAGACAAATTACGACAACGTTCCAGCATCGAAGCATTGGATTATCTGTTGGCAAAGAAGAAAGAGGCCGACGCAGAGAAGGATTTGAAGAAAGAGGAGAGGTGCAAAAAAGCCTTCGCATTGCAGGAAGAAAGGATCAAAATTGAGAAAGAGAAATTTGAGTTCAAGAGGAACCTCGAAGAAGAGAGAATTATGAATGTCGATACGAGTACCATGTCCACCAAACAGCAGCTGTTCTATGACCAGCTCCAGAATGACATACTTGCAAGGCGGCTCAAAAATTAGATACAACATCGATTTTATTTATTTTCATGGGAACATTTGGATTTTAGGTACAACATTTGGATGCATCTGAAAGTAATGGTAGGCTAGTTTGTTTGCTTTGATTCAACTCTCCTGAAAATGTTAGTTTTCATTCATGAATTGAAATTTGTGTTTTCATCAATCCTGTATTGTATTTGGCATTTTTATTTCCAACCATTATTCAATGTCGTACAGTAACTGGATATTTATACATTCATACTTGGACATATAGCTAGCATTCAATTTCAAGTGGCAGGTCATTCAATGCATGGCGTCCTCTATTTCTCTTCGGATTTCTGTCAACGAAGCACTCGTCACCATCATGAATACCAGACACAGTGAAGCAGAGAACCAGGAGGGTCTTTGTTGATATGGCAAAGCCTGATGTTTTCCTTGAGGTTAGTTAAGCATATATATGAACTATTCAATAGAGAGATGATTCTGAATTGTTCTGGACAGATGTGATATATCTTATCCAGTGCTGTGCTGACAATTGCGTAACATGTAGGAGCTGCTGGGGCTGAAGAATGGACTCAATTCTGAAGTGGAGCAGCTGAAATCCGTGTGTCCTCTCTCTGTTAACATTTCAGTCTTTCAGTTCTCTTCTAGAGTCCTCAATCGTGTCCTGGTATTTGCTTCAAGGAAATCAAGGAGATCAGGTCTGCAATCCAGGAAGAAAAGGGAAGTTTACCGACTCAACTCGCAAACTCAGAGAAGGTTAGCATTCCATTTGTTTCATAGATGAAATATTTGTGTGACGATGCTCTACTTGGTTCAGCAAACAAATGTTCTAATCTGTGTTCGCCAATTGCATAATTCTCATTGGGGAATGATGTGTCCTGCTGAAACACCTGAAGGACAAGTAAGTTTTACTTCTATTGTCATCATGTACAGGGTTTTTACTTTTATCATCATAATATATTAGCGAATGAATAGTATACTTGTTTTATTCATAAATCATGATCGGTATCAAGCTAATCATGATCTTAATGCCAACGACAAATGAAATCAATCATTAATAACATTATTGTATAAATCTGGATAATTTTGCCACAGGTGCTCAATAAGGTCGGCTTGAAGTTGTGTGTGCGTTTCCTTGTCCTTGATGTTCTTGTAATGTTCTATACGTACGGCGGTACGGGAATAGGAATCGGAATCGGAGACCAAACTACTGAACGTAATCGGAAACAGGAAAATCAACAAAAAATCCCAAACGCTTTCTCCGTGTACAATTCTATGCTGAAAACGGCAACATTAAATATACGTACGGGAATAGGAATCGGAATCGGAGACCAAACTACTGAACGTAATCGGAAAAAGGAAAATCAACAAAAAATCCCAAACGCTTTCTCCGTGTACAATTCTATGCTGAAAACGGCAACATGAAAAAACTGTCTACTCTTTCGGAAATAAAATGAACCACTCTGTTCCCGTTTTGATGATGTGGCCCATTTAAATATAGACAAGAAAATTTTTTTAGCTAGGCTGTTGTAGCACTCTTCTTTTTTGGGAAGTTTTCTATTTTACATGATGACTAAATTAAGAGATTTAGCATTTATTTTTAGCTAACCTCTTGGAGTTGCTCTTATAGGTTGAGTTAATTTTTACGCGCTCGGTGCGGCCTCACAAGTCTCTTCCCATAAATTGTCAAATCTGTAGCCATCGGGATGCTTGATTTCCATTAAACACCCGCTTCTCTTGCACTCCTTCCCATAGGCTATAGTGAGGTTCGGGCACTAATGAATTCAATGTGTATGTATCCTCTTTATCTTTTAATGTTGAGGATTTGCGAGCTCCTCTATCCAAATCCAACCCTCCATACACAGTTTATCAATTCGGAGCAAAGTAACGGTCGTATATTCCTTGATTTCTTCCAAATACTATGTCTGATTAGGGACGTTTCAGTTATATGGCTAGATCCGGTGGTGAAGCCAGGATGAAAAATAAATGCTGAACTCAAAAGACTAAGCTAAATTAATACACAGTTATATACTTTTGTGCAATTCAAATTCATATATGAATGGAAGAGAAATAAAACAGAAAAATACAATAAATGTACTTTACTAATGAAAAAGTGTATCCCTAAAATATATAAATATGCTTTCAGTAAATAGCGATATGTCATATGCATATCAAAATTAGCAAAACTAGTGATACAATAGTAAATTATAAATGATCATGAACATTAAAAAAAGAAACATATCACTTAGACATAATCTTCGCTTGGTATGCAATGCACCAGATCATCAATAAATTTCATTAGGACTAAATTCTAGTTGATGCCTCTTTAGTTGAGTTGTGCCCTCATTGGTTAAGGAGTACTGCTTGAATTTTTTATGAAATGGTTATACAAAGTTCATTTCTCCATTATTACGATCTTACAACTTGATGACACTTCGTAAAAAATTATCATGACTAAGTTAGCAAATAATCAAGACAAAATATTAAATACCAAATGGCTTGGCAACTGCTTGCTGCCGACTGGTGTTGCATTACTTGGATGCTTGCTATGCTACCTGCCTATCCCAAAGCCAAAGGTCCCAAATCGCCAATCGGCAAATTTGTAGCTCACCACCTCGCCCTCTCTGGCTTCCTTGCCTCCTCCTCCCAAGCTTCCCTAATTCCCCCACACGGTTTGCCGCCTTGGCTGCTTGTCGCACCGTCGACGGTCGACTCGGTTTCTTCATACAGTCGCGCCTCATCACGCATGCCGCCGACGGACCTAGGGTTTTTTTTGCTCCTTAGGTGTGCTTCTCTCCCATCCTCCTGTTGATTGTAGCGATTAGTATCAGGGGTGAGGGACTGAGGTAGATCAAATGTGAGGCCTTGCGCGTTGGACGTTGTTGTTGTTGTGGGACAGACATCTTCTCCTTCTCTTTCTTAGTTCATCTGTTCCTCCCTAGGGCGTAGCTTCCAAGCCATGATTGATTGTCCATTAGCTAGGGCGGAGGCTTCGATGTCGGAGGTTAGGCTAGAGTCTAACGAAGCCCATGGTGGATTTGCCCTTGGCTAGATCATATGGCATGATTAACTTGTTGCTGGTACAAATACATGATTGAGTTTATTACAACTCAAACATCATGGTAGTAAAACTAACGTAGTGTTTAAATTGGCTTCTGCTTATAAAAGCCGGAGCCGATTTAAATATCTCGGTTTTTGAAGCTACGGATTTGTCTGTATCATTTCCTCCGCATCTTTCAAAAACCGTTTTCAAATTCAACTGTTACTAAAATTATTAGCTTCAGCGGATTAAAACACTATCCAAAACTATCATTTTCTCCAACATTCATCCACGACAAGCACGTTGATCCATTCCGACAGCACGCAACAGCGGAGGAAGAGGAGAGGGCGTCATTTCGAGACAAGCTAGTGAGCCACGACGCCAAAACGGGTAGGCCGTCCCAAATAGAACAAAAAAAACGTTGGTAATTTTTACCCTTTCTCGCTCTTCTCTCTCTCTCCTCCACTCCTACATCCCCCGTTCGTCTTCTCCACTCCAACCAAACCAAAACCATCCAAAAAAAAACTAACTTAGTCATGTACAAGATCAATGTGGATGCATCTTTCAGGGTTAGTACACAAGAAGGAGGATGGGGCTTTGTCGCTCGTAATAATGATGGGGAGTTCCTGGAGGGGGGTTGTGGGAAATTGGAAAGAGTGTCGAGTCCTCTGCAGGCCGAAGCTCAGGCTGCGTTGTTGAGCCTACGTCGAGTTGCGGAGTTGGGAATGAGTCGTATTATTCTTGAAACAGATGCAACAATTCTGCAGAAAGACCTGATCTCAACAGAGATGGATAGGAGTGTCGATGGGTGGCTGTTCCGTCAGATCAGAAAACTTATCACGGAGTCGTTTGTGCAGTGCGTGGTCCGGGCTTGTCCGAGATCATGCAACAAAGTGGCTGATTGCCTAGCTCGGCATGGGGCGAGAGCTGTCTGCTCGGGTTCAGCGGTGTTTATGAACCAAGTCCCCGAATTTGTTACTGCCCTGGTCTCTGGCTATTTGCCTAGAGCCAATGGTTAATGGAAGACAAGTGCTTCCTTATCAAAAAAGAAAAAAAAACCAAAACCATCCCCGCATTTGCACGTTGCCCCCAGGGATCCCCGGAATTCCCCATTTCTCCCCCGCGCCGCGCGGCCGGCCTCCCGAATCCCCACAATTCCCAAATCTCCCGGGGGTGCCCGTGCCTTGGGCGCGTCACGCTCTGTCGACCCCCGCCCTCCCCGCGATCGCATCGCGCCGCGCCGAAGAAGCGGAAAGCGACAAATCGCGCGGTGCGGCGGCGGCCCGAATCTCGCCGAGCGGCGGTGGGTAATCTAGGGTTCCAGCTGAGAGTTCACGTCTCCGGCGATGGCGGCCGCGCCGGCCGCGGTGGCGTGCGCCTCGTAGGGGGGTGGCTTCCTGCATCACCGGCGCGTGTGGAGATCTCGAGGCCCCGAACCCTAGGTGGTGGGGGCAGAGGAGGAGGGGGGCTATGGACGTCGACTCGCTTATGACAACGGAGTCGGACTCCGACTGCGATGCCGCGGCCGCAGCCTCGCACGGAGGGAGCGGCGGGGGCTCGCCGAGCGAGACCTCGTCGTCGACACCGTCGACGCCGGGGACGCCCACGGCGGCCCCGGCCCCGGCGGCTGCGGCGACGGGCCCGAGGCCGGCACCGGGGTACACGGTGGTGAACGCGGTGATGGATAAGGAGGAGGACGGGCCTGGGTGCCGGTGCGGCCATACGCTCACGGCGGTGCCGGCCGTCGGGGAGGAGGGCTCGCCGGGCTACATCGGCCCGCGGCTGATCCTGTTCGGCGGCGCCACGGCGCTCGAGGGCAACACCGCCACGCCGCCCTCTTCGGCCGGCAGCGCTGGGATCCGTATGCCTTTTATCCAATGTCTTTTGTAATTTCTGATGGTCTCGAGTGTCGACTGGTGTTGTCTCGTGGCTAGGGTTGTTCTCGACCAGTTTATTAGGGGATGCTTGGGTAATGTCTGCACACGATGGCAACCTTGAGCAATTTTTTGTTTTATAAAGTGAATTTCCGGGCTTCAGGTGATCTACTGTGAATTTCATGCTATTTTGTGGGTAAAGTCGGTCTGAGAGCTAATTTTGAGTGGTACTAGGAAGCTGAAAGATGGTGAATTTTAAATACCAATTCTACTTAGGAAATAAATTTGAGCTATTTTGAGGAATCGAATTTTGTCAGCCGAAACGGTGTGTAAATGCTGTTGGCTGGTTCCTGCTACCAAATTAGTTCCGTGAGCTGGAATGGTCAGTGTTGTTTCAGGTAGCAGTTAAATTGAGTAGCTACATATTCTATTCTTTGAACGAATCGTCTTTTCCCTGGAAAACTTTGCTTTCAAAACTGCCATCTAAAGTCTCCACATGTCTATAGGATTATGATTGGTTGGTTCAAAGGAATGTTTTACTGTCTGAAATTGGGGTGAGCCTGAATTTTGTGTTACCATTTTACGCCTATCCTATTGCTATAGGAGAAACTTTTTTTTCTCAAGTTAGGAGGTGAATGGAACTTCTTCAAGACTTCACATTGACATGAAATTAGAGGCTTTCTTCTTTGGGGTGTCATTTTCTTCTATGGATAGAAACCTTTTGCAACATAATTACATACAAGACAAATTTAGTTGCTCCAATGTCCAAACCATATATGGAAATGAAAAACTAGATGATCTTATCTAGTGTGGAACACTAATTTTATTTCTCAGTCAAACATAAAGGTATATTTCTCACCGATCTCCTTGGTTGCAGGTCTTGCTGGCGCCACAGCAGATGTCCATTGTTATGATGTGTTATCAAATAAGTGGAGCAGGTAGGGTATTTGTTGTGGTCGGTGTTGGTTGGGTTTGGGTCCAAAGACCGAGGGTAGGGCATTAGCCCTTGAATGGCCGGCCATGCTGCCATCAGGCTCTGAGACTTAATTGAAGAAGAGGGGGAGAGACTAGGAACTTTGTTTATTCATTGCTTAAGGATAATAGGTATAATGCTGTTCTTTTTATAGGGATGGCTAAACTTGGCCCCCTAAGAGCAACTCCAAGAGATTAGCCAAAAGAAGTATCTAAATTTAGTGATTTAGCTATTCTCTAAAATGAATCTCACCCAAAAAAATAAGACTACTCCAACAGGCTATCTAAACTAGAGGGCGCGCGGTGGGTCGCGTACGCGCGGGAATGGGGCGCAACGTGCGGGAAGGAAACGCCGACCGCGTCAAGAGGCTGGATGGTGAGCGAGGTAGGCTATCCAAAAATAGAGAGCGAAGGGGGAGGGATGGAGAGCTACTAAATTTGGAGAGTCATTTACAGAGTCTATTGGAGACGTTTTTTCTCCAATAATAGCCAAATTTACCTTTAGAAAATGATTTAGCTCTTCTCTTGGAGTTGCTCTAAGAAACCTATTCCTATATTAAGGAAACTAATCCTTAATAATAGGAAACTTATCTCTAATACATGAAAATAATCTAAGAGGAAACAAACCCAAATAATAAGGAAAATACCGAAATAGATAACATTGATATGACACCCACGTGATACTGCTCACACAACAGTATTGTTCACGTGTTCAAGCGATGGTACTGTTCACGTCACTATAGTACCACGCGTGGTACTATTCATATGCTGTGCGCCTGCTAATCTTGGTCCATAACATTACATCCCTCGCGGCAAGACTGCTCATCCTCAAGCTGTTAGGTGGCTGCCATGGACTAAGACCTTTGCGTCCCCATGTCAACGAAAGGGCATAATGGCGACATTGCGCGGAGCGGAAGATGATGAGCGAATCCCCGATACACAATAGCGAGGACAACACTCTAGCGTTGGCTGACGTAACAGGAGTTGACGACGGCAAAGGCAATCGGCGCAGGGCAGCAGCGGCATCCTTCTTGCCCTAAGATGCAACGATTGTGGGAGAGATACGACGACGTCGCTGACCCCCACATGGCAACAGTTGTGCTCCACACTTGCGGAGGCATGGTGTCAGTTGGCCACGTGGAGAAGACCGCTACTAGACAGTGACAACCTTTCTTCTTAGTAAAGGCACTCGAGATGAAGCCTAAATAGGAATTGTCGTTGGTGAAAGCGGCAACGTGACTAGTGCTAGCGTTGGTGCTAGGGAATGTGGTGGCAGCGCAGCCATTGCAATGGCATGTGACGCCTCTTCCTGCTCCTTTAGTTTGTCCACCAATTCCACAACCTTCTCCAAGGTGGCCATCATGTTGTCGAGTAAGGCCTTCTACTCCTCATTGCTAGCATTAAATCTGTTTTGGATAGATAGTGTGGCGTATGAAGTCATAGTGAGTGGCTCTTATACTGAATGTTGTGGTCGGTGTTGGTTGGGTATGGGTCTGAGGATCGAGGGTAGGACATTTGCCTTTGAATGGCCGGCCATGCCGCCGCCAATGCTCCGAGGCTTAATTGAAGAAGAGGGGGAGAGACTAGAAACTTTGTTTATTCATTGTTTAATGATAATAGGTACAATGCTGTCTCTTTTTAGGGATGGCTAGACTTAGCCTTTAAGAAATCTACCCCTATATTAAGGAAATTAATCGATAATAATATGAAACTTATCTCTAATACATGAAAATGATCTAAAAAGAAACAAACTCAAATAATAAGGAAACTACCTAAATAGATAACACCGATCTGGCACCATGTGGTACTGTTCACATTACTGTACTGTTCACGTGTTCAAGCGATGGTACTGTTTACGTCGCTACAGTACCACGTGTGGGACCGTACTGTTCACATGCTGTGTGGCTGCTAGTCTTGGTCCGCAATAGTATTCCATAAATGTAAATGGTTTCCAACATTTTTTTCAGCATTTAATACTCATGCTGCTACTTCAGTTACGTTTACCAACTTTTGTCTTTTAGGGTAGCATGATAATTGTTTTGTTAGTATGAAGCAAATCAGAAAACCTATTTAACTATAAAACTACTTTGTCAGGCTTACTCCACTTGGCGAGCCTCCTTCACCAAGAGCTGCACATGTAGCAACTGCGGTTGGAACCATGGTTGTCATTCAGGTATTTCTGTTTTTTGCCAGTGGTTGCACCGATTTAGTGATCAGGCTAGTTTCTTATTATTGTTAGGGACAACTTGTCTTCTAGTACCCTTTTTTGTACTATACATCTCTCTCTCTTAAAATCATCTGCTCATCCGCACCTTATTACCACACCTCCCCTATTCCCAAGCTAATCTAATGAAGGTGACTAGTATAACATACTTTGTTAAAAGACCAGGTACTACATTTTTTGGAAATTTCTTTAATTGTTTACATAAGTTTTGTGGAGGGAAACACTAAACATCTCATCTTTGTTTCATCATTTCTTGCAATCCAGGGTGGAATTGGTCCTGCTGGTTTATCCGCAGAGGACCTTCATGTTCTAGACCTTACACAACAGCGACCACGATGGCACAGGTGATTATTATTATGCACCAACTTTAGAATTGATTTTCTTCATTATCTCTTCTGAGGGTGCTACACATTCTATGTAGAGTGGTGGTTCAGGGACCTGGTCCAGGTCCACGATATGGACATGTGATGGCCTTGGTTGGACAGAGGTTTTTGTTGACAATTGGTGGAAATGATGGTAGGCAATTTCTTCCTTAAATATATGTCAAGTTTTAAACAATAATACATTGCACTTGGATCCACTCTGAATGGTATTGGTACTGGGAGCATTTTCATTTGTTTAGGGAAGCGGCCTCTGGCAGATGTATGGGCTCTTGATACTGCAGCTAAGCCATATGAATGGAGGAAACTTGAACCGGAAGGTGAAGGACCACCGCCATGCATGTAAGTGTGCTAACAGAAACGAGAAGTGTTTCATGTTGCAAAGTACATTAAGTTAATGAGCTATTATATTGATAGCAGTGTCTTGAGCTATTATATTTCCCTGACGAGATACCTGTTATATTACATTGCTAGACTACCATCTTGTGCATCAGTGCATGTTTACTTCATTAATTTAATATTAAACTATATACAATTCGATCTGCTATTTATTTTGAATGGTGCAGAGTAGCATGATGTGGCACAGTAAACCCACCATATTGCCCAATTAGTTCTTTGTTGTGATCCGACTTCTGCATTTAGGTCATATTCTTTTATTGTTTTATTGGAAGTAGAGTTAGTTTTGATGTCCTTTCACTAACTGTACTTTGTGGTATTTTTGTTCAGGTATGCCACCGCGAGTGCACGCTCTGATGGTCTTCTTTTACTTTGTGGTGGGAGGGATGCTAACAGTGTGGTAAGTGAAATAATGTCAACATTATTAAATAGCATTTAGTGAATCTTTTGCTGGAGCAAAATTTATGAACGACTAAATTAAATGTAGTTAAATAATTGCCATGCAACACTCGAGAGCTTCTAATAATAGGTTAATTTTTTGTTATAAAATGCACGATAAAAATAGATGATTAAAAGAACAGGAGACACAGATTTTACGTGGAAAACCTTTGTGGGAAAAATCACAAACGCACGAAGGTGGAAATCACTATATAAGGAGAGATTACAAGCACGAGGAACTTCGTCGTATTTAAACCGTGCGACTATAGGGGTACATATATAGGCTAGGAAACAGGAGTCCCTAACGGAGAAGGGAACCAAATTAGACTGATGCACTAGCCGTTGCCATGTCTGACATGGTTTCGTGCATGCACTGTTCAGCGCTACGTCTGGCGCAGTGCCTTTGTGCGTTCGGCAAGGACACGATGACGAATTCGGTTCACACTTTAACAATCTCCACCTTGAGATGAATTCGTTCCTGTAGGCGAAATATGAAAATTTCCTCTAAATAAGTCTTCATCAACAAACCTCGTGCCTCGAAAGTGCATTGGACTAATCTCAACAAGAAAGATTGGACCAATCTTATCCAAACGCTTCCCGCGAAGCAAAATTAAGCAAATCACCAGTAGGTTCAAACACAGCTATCAACAAAGTAGATGAACAAATCTGGGTCTTCGACAATTTATAACCCTAGCAAAGTCTGAGTTTGTGTAACTGACTTCCTGAAATAAATGCTCAATCATCGAATGGCATAAGCCAAAACATCACATATGGCGCTGGATAGATAGCGAAGAACATACCATGGAATCCGACATGCTCCACATGGAATATAAAACTTGACAAACAACGTTCATTGAAAGGGCAATTTGCATGTGTGGCCATCACATACTTCAAACAATCGATTGAAAAGGTAATTAAATTTCATGACATAGTTGTAATTACTCCTATAAAACTGTCAGGATGAAAGGAACTCTTATACCATTAATGACGTATAAACTACACTAGACCCATCGTATTGAGCTGTGATAACTGGCCAAACGTTGTGGTATTCATGTAGAAAACAAACTACTTGCACTTAAATCTTTTGTCTCAAACTGAAAATTGGAGCAAAACCTTTATTTTCAAACAACAAAACTCTAGAGGGCATCATCATGCTAGCTGCTATCAGAGTGTCATCAAACTTTTGAAATTGAATGCTGCCAAAGTCTCTGTAACAGTCACACAAGCGATCTAAATTGCAACATGTCCATAACGGTGAACAGGGTTTTAAAACTCGGTAATAGGTACTCGCTAGGTCGCCTTACCTTGTAGCGAGTATACAGTAATCGGCCTTGTAACCGTTTTCTATTTAAATTGTGGATTTGTATAATACATTCATAAAGCATCAAAACAAAATTCTAATGCATATCATTTGATGTAGTAGCAGCAGGATGCCATCAAATAGACATTAACATGTTTCAATATAACATGATCTGAAAGCTACAGGTAGGCTAATTTGCAATCTTAAGAGTTAAGATGATGACCATGAAGAACCAGCCATTTGGATTTGGTGTGCTAATTGAAGAATTAAACCATGGCATATAAGATTAGAAATAAGGAGAAAACTCAATGAATTAAATTAGCACATTTGCACAGCTATCTGCTCCTCTCACTCAATAATGAAATGAATAGAAATGCAATGGGAGTGCTAGAAGCAAAATAGCACAAATAAACAACACATAGAGGGTCACAGAGCAGAGAGCTGCCGCTTCCTGGCTCCCTCATGTGCAAAGCCACATCTCCACTCATCTACCACCTTGTAAGTGACCTTGTAACCAGCCTATTACCTAAGTATCCCAAGTAATCGGGCGGTTAGACATGTTAAACCTGTTAATTGTTATGAATATTGTGTGTATGTTCATGAGGCCCAAAGGGCAATATATATAGGGAGTACAAAGGAATAAACAGAGAAATATGCCATATACAGATAAGGAAACCAAGGCATATAAGGAAACGAATAACAATTCTATTATATCCTTAACATCTCTTCTCAAAACTCATGGTGGATCACACATACTGAGTTTGGAGAGAAAATGCAAATGTTGCGCTTTAGTTTGTGGCTTCGTGAAGAAGTCAGCAAGCTGTAACTCTGATGGCATAAACTGTAGAGCAAGTACCCCCTTCTGCACCTGTGAGCGAGTGTATGACGCTTTTACACCAATGTGCTTGGTGAGCTCATGCTTCACTGGATCACGAGCAATACCGATAGCACCTGTACTGTCAGACATAAATATCGTAGGTCCCCTCACAGGTACTCTAAAGTCTGCAAGTAGCCACCTACTTGGAGACAATATCCCAAGTCTCCATATGTCTAAGAGCATCAAGCATTGCCATAGCGAGCTGCCACTCAGAATGAGAAGCAGTCTCACGATAAGTGCTAGGCTTAATGATAGAGAGAGCATGAGCGGTTGAAGCAAAACCAAGACGATCAGAAGGTCGAAGGGATGTTCAATCATGAAGGGCGTAACGAGGAGCATCATCAGAGGAACCAGACGTCAGTGCTGGCAAGATGTCAGAAGATGAGTCTGGTGAAGAACGAGGACGCCTGGATTAGTGCACCCTAGAGAAACGAGACGGTGGTGCTGTAAGAGCAAGAGGCGGTGCTGCAGAAGGCAACACAGGAGGTGAAGGTACAGAAGGAGCCACTAGAGACAGGCTAGAGGAAGGCTATGAAGGGAGAAATGGGTAAAGAGTCAGAGAGAACCAGGAGATCATCTCAATGGTGGAAGTTGGACGAGGAGCTAAATCTCGACAGAACAAAAGGTCGAGATTCATCAAAAACGTCTCGTGAGATCCTAATTTGTTGAGCAGAAGGATCATAGTAGCGATAACCCTTATGCTCAGAACTGTACACAAGAAAAACACAACTAATTGGGCTGATAGTTTGGTGCGCTCACGAGGCTGTAGCAGGATAAAATAGGTGCAACCAAAAACACGAAGGTGACTGTACTGGGGGCTCTAGAGACGCTCTATAGGACTGACATCCTTAAGAGCAGTGGAAGGTTGCATATTGATGAGATATGCAGTCGTAGAAACAGCCTTCGCCCATGACTGTGGAACATGAGAAGAAAGAAGAAGAGTGTGAGCAGTCTCAAGCAGATGACGATGCTTGTGTTCAGCAACCCATTCTGAGCATGGGCACTATGACAAGATTGGTAAAGAATGCCCTGTTCAGAAAGAAATTGTCTGAAAGCATTAGAACAGTACTCTCTAGCAGAATCACAACGTAAAGTACAGATAGAGGACTCAAATTGAGTACGAAACACCGTGGCAAAGCTACGATAGATCGCAAGAAACTGACCACGATTAGACATAGGGAAAACCAAGTGAAATGGGAATAATCATCAATGAAAATTACATAGAATTTATGCCCGCCTTTTGAGATAATAGGCATAGGTCCCCATACATCTGAATGAACTAAATCGAAAGGACGAGAAGACATGAACTCACTAGAATTGTAAAGAAGTTGTAGTTGCTTGCCCAGCTTACAATCTTGACAACATTGATGTGTCAACAGTAACACGTCCAAGAACACCCTGATGAACTAGTGAAGAAAGGCGGGACCCACACAGGTGTCCTAAACGGTGATGCCACTGCGCAAAAGGTCCAGAGGTGGTGGCAGCAGTGGCGGTAGAGGCAGGCGTAGTAGGAGCAACTGAAATGGACGGATGGTGGAGGCAGTCGAGAATGTAGAGACCCTGACGATCCCTACGACGTCGGCCAGTCCCAAGTACCGTCCCTTCTGTCAATCCTGGACGAAACAGGTGAAAGTCAAAAACAACCCTACAATCAAGATCAGTGAGCTGTCTCGCCGAAAGAAGCTGTATGGTAAGCTGGGGAACATGAGAAACTGGGGAACATGAGAAACAGCTGGAACAGAAAAGTCAGTGGACAAAAAAATGCCCTAACAGCTGACAGGCAAGGAAGTACCGTCAGCTGTCTGAACAGAGATAGGAAAATCAGGAGGTCCTACTGAAGTGAGAGATGTAGAGTCCGGTGTCATGTTTAAAGAGGCACCAGAATCTAGAACCCAAGAGGTACCTGGAGGAGACGCTAAGCTAAACTGGTAGAACCCGCTGAGCTATGAGAGAGCTGCTGAAGTAGAGCCTGTCAGAGCTGCTGAACAGAGTCACCTTTCTGAGTAGAACCTGATTAGTTGGTCTGTCCTCTTGTGAAGGAAGGGCCTCCTTGCCCCCCTTTGGTCGCCCACCTCCATGTGTCTTGTTCCGCTTTTTCCGCACCACACAACTCTAGTTGTTGTGCTCGAAGTTCTTGCAGTAGTTGCACTGAACTCCAGTTGGTGCGAAAACAGGAGCGGAGACAGGCACCTGGGGAGAGGCTGTAGTCGAAGCAGATATCATTGTTGTAGTCAAAGGGGCAACAAGCGCAGTCGAAATAGACTGTACTACTAACCCGATACGAATCTCTTCAGCTCGAAGCGTTGAAAGGGCCTCTGTAACTGTTGGCCTTGGAGAGTGGCTCAGCAGCTGAGCTCTGACAGGGCTCAAACTCTGGGCGAAGGCGGCAGACGAAGTCATAAAGGCGAAGGCGATCATGATCCGCCTTCTGCACTGTGACACTCCTGACAGAGTGAATAGGCCAGCTCATCTAACTGGCATCAGAGACTTGCTAGGGTCATGAAGAAGTCAACGGAAGAATCTCCCTGGCGGCGGCTGCTGCTCAAGCGACGGTGGCCTAGGCGGTGGCGGTGGCTCAGGCAGAGGTGGCTCAAGCGGAGACGACCCAGGCGGTGGCGGTGGCTCGGGCGAAGATAGCCCGAGCGGTGGCTGCTCGGGCGGCGACGGCCCGGGCGGCGGCGGCGACAACCTGAGTAGCGGTGGCGGCAGCCTTGGCGGCGTCGGAGGTAGCGAAAGAACAAGGTCAGAGTCCTAGCTCTGATACCATGTTATGAATATTGTGTGTATGTTCATAAGGCCCAAAGGGCAATATATATAGGGACTACAAAGGAATAAATAGTGGAATATGACATATATAGATAAGGAAACCAAGGCATATAAGGAAACCAACAATCCTATTTTATCCTTAATATTAATTACTTGGTTTTGCATACTCGTAACAGGGGAGGCGACCTGTTACGAGTATTCGGCCTATTACTCTGCCTAGTAAACCTGTTTTTAGAACATTGACGGTGAATGAAACACCAAATTCAGTTGTCGCTACAACTAACATTGATTTTTTCTCAAAGTCTCCTTGATCTTGTGTAGTCGAAATGAATTCATTGTGTTGAAATCCTGCAACTCCGCCTTAGACTCATCTGTGGATCATACCATAGTAACCCGTAGGAGATGACGGATCGTTGAAGAAATTGTCAATGATTAATCCCACATAGATGCCGCCAATAATAGGCACAAATGGCCCAGATTGCAATGAACACCTCCAACAAGAAAACATGCAGAGTTGATGGAAGATGACGATTGACAGATCCGTCGACAGAGATGGCGCAGTGCGACACCAAGGCATGGCACCAGGTGTCATAGGCAATGGTGCTGGCAAACCTAGCGTTGGAATAGTCGCCAAGGTAGAGCATCGGTTGACGCTCGGTATGGCATGGGTTGGCGCGAAGTCAGAGTCGAGATGCAGAACGAAGTCATAGTGAGTCAAATCGCTGAGTTGAGGATGCTGAAATCTCCTAGTACAATTCCTTGTGTACCAAGTAAGGGCTTGCGAAATCCTTGGTACACTTCTGTGTATGCGTAGAAAAAAACTTTAGAAGCTTCTTGGTAGTTTTCTTCAGGGTCACGTAGCAGAGATCGCCAATCTCCTTGTAGCTTTCTGTGTACACAAAGCAAAAATCACCGAAAATCACCTACAATCACGAATCCTGCTATGCATGACCGCTTTACCTTGGATCTGTCGTTGCCTCTTAGGTTATTTTTCTAGTCGACTTTTGGGATAGTAGCTTAAGATGGCAAGTGCGCAGGTCAAAATTGTTCTCGGTATAGGCTCCATAATTGATGAGAGAGTTGGCTTCGGACTTGTGTGAAGGAACACACACATGTGATTAGGTGTAGCCTCCAAGCAATGCTCGAAAAGGCAGCTTGGGCACCCGCTGAGGCGGCGCGTAGGCGGTGGGCAGCAGCCGGTTGCTGGACAGCTGGGCGGTCAAAGGTGGGGAAGAAGGCGGAAGAGGCGGGCTTAGTGCCGCAGCCAGGCACAAGCTAGATCTTTGTGAACGTGCCCGTCGGCTTCATCCCCACCGCCCTCATGCAGCTCTCCGTTGCCCTCTTCTTCGTCGGAGTCGCCGAAGGGTTTGGTGGAGGCCGAGCAAGGGCTGGCCAGGACCGGCAGAGAGCAGCTGCATGGAGAGGAGTGTGAAGCCAGGTGCGCCGGCAGCAAGGCGTTGCCAAGAAGCCAAGTTGGGAGCTTGCCGAATGAAGCAAGGAGAAGAGGGAGAAGGGGATGGGGATGAGGGAAGCAGGAGGCAAGGAAATGAAGAGCTGAACCACTCGGTTGATTGGAGAAAAAGAGAGAAGAGTGAGGGAGATGGGAAGATGAGGTAGGGGATGAACTGGATAGAGACGAGGAGGAAGAGATAAGGCAAAGGAAGAAGCAGTGAGTGGTCCTCGACAGTCTAATGAAAACAAGAGAGGAGAAGTAGTGAGTGGCTCTCGACACAGCTGAATGAAAAAAGAGAGGAGAGAGAAAAAAGGAGTGGCCTGGGTGCCTCAGCCGAACAAAAGAAAGGATAGGGAGAGAAAAAGAAAAGGAGCGAGAGCGCACGTGCAATAAATTTTTTCTTAATAAATATTTAACAATGAGTATTCTATTGCATATTAAATTACTCAGTAAATTTTTTTATTTGTAAGTATTTTAATCCTGAGATGCTGACTAGGAGTTGCGCGATGGCTGCTCCCGGGAGGACGAGTTCTCCCCTTTGGGGCAGTGGATTGGATTCAAACTTGATGCTCTGATACTACTTGTTATAAAACACACGGTAAAAATAGATGATCGAGAGAATAGGAGAAAATTTTATGTGGAAAACTCTTGCAAGAAAAATCACAGATGCACGAAGGCAGAAATCACTATATGAGAGATTACAAGCACGGGGAACTTCGGCGTATCTAAACTGTGCGGCTATAGGGGTACATATATAGGCTAGGAAACAGGAGTCCCTAACGGAGAAGGAAACCAAATCAGACTTGGATGTGCTAGTCGTTGCCACATCTGATATGGCTTGGCACATGCACTGCTCAGCGCGACGCAATGTCCTTGTGCGTCCGGCAAGGACACGATGACGAATTCGGATCACACAACAATTGTCTTACTGATTAGATGTCAAAACTATTTTAAGAAGGTTCCTTATAATCTGTTTTGCAAGGAATGGAGTGATTCTCTCAAGAATTGTATCTTCAGATACAACTTATCTAAAATCTTAAAGTAGGAACTATTTGATGAGGGGACAGCTGGTGTAGCTCCTATGACGTGGAATATGAAGAAAGTTATTACTTTGTTATCAATTCCATCTCACATGGATCAAGAGAAAATGAACATTATTATGCATTGCACCTAGACCACTCATACATGATACATCCATTTGCCATGTAGCAGCTATTGAGTCATTTGTGCATTGTTTTCTGTTATAGAGATGTCTATCTGTCCTTATTTTGGAGGAAAGGAGAGATTGTATTTCTCAAATCATGCTAGTGATACAACTACCATGAAATACATGGCTCTAATTTCATTTCATATGTCTAGCTGTTGTTGAATTAATAAAAATAGTACAAATTTCTGTTGCATTTGTGTCTTGGTGTTCATTGTTCAATATCAATAATATGAGTGATCATTGATTTCAGATCTAAATATCTAACCTCTGTCCTTATATATGTATCTTTGTAAAACCATCAGCCCATATCAAGTGCATATGGTCTCGCAAAACATAGAGATGGTCGCTGGGAGTGGGCAATTGCCCCTGGTGTCTCCCCTTCACCCAGATACCAACATGCAGCTGTAAGCTATCATTCAATCTCCTCTCTCTAAAAACCCTGTCCCCACTTTGGTGTTTGTGTAATGCTTGTTTCCTCTGTTGTTTAGGTTTTTGTGAATGCACGTGTTCATGTGTCAGGAGGTGCTCTTGGAGGTGGTCGGATGGTAGAGGACTCGTCGAGTGTTGCAGGTTCCGTTTTAAGACCCTGAATTAACTGACTTATTTTTTTTGGTGAAATACCTTCAGAAAAACAACTTGCAGTGCTGTCAATTCAAAGAAACAACCTTGGGATGGAAGCATGCATTCAGACCTCATAGTTTCTGTTGGTGATTGGAAGAAATGTCTTTTCAGAAGAAAACTGTCTCTTTTAGAAGATTAACATCTTAAAAGTTCAGTCCTGTTGGTGTATTTCTGATACCCATTTTCTCAAAAAGATCTGAATTGTGGAAAGCACATGAAAACTTTAATTACTTTCAACATTGTTAGCCATAACTTATCGTCTTGTTAGTGATGTCAATCTATATATTACAAAAAATATTTCCTATAGTTTACTCTTGTTACCTATGACTGTGTGCTGATACCATCCAGTTTTTCCTTGTTTGCTAGTGTTGAAATTAATTTTTCCTCGTTTGCTAGTGTTGAAATTATCTTTGGTTGTTTCTATCTGCACCAACATCATAGTTAGGGGCTTATGGCATTGTTGACTACTTATTACGGCTATTTATCAATGACAAAATTCCGATGTGGACTCCTACAATTTTCTTATAAGTTACAATATTCTACCTGGTTCAGTGCTGGATACGGCTGCTGGAGTTTGGTGCGACATGAAGTCAGTTGTCACAACTCCCAGGACAGGACAATATAGCGCGGATGCAGCAGGTGGTGATGCTTCTGTTGAACTTACACGGCGGTGTAGGCATGCAGCTGCTGCTATTGGTGATCTAATATTCATTTATGGAGGTTTACGTGGAGGTAAGATAATAATCATCCATGTTTGATGTCTGACATTTAGTGTTACAAATTCAGTTCATTTCACACTGTTTTATGAATCCGATATCCCACTTTTTTGCTAGATGACCAGTGTTACTATCTTTTATCACTTAAATAGTTTATTAAATCAGATGGCTGCAAATTGACCAAGACCTGTCCATCTAGTATTGCTCTGTGTAGATCT
The DNA here is from genome assembly GCA_017311315.1 of Dendrocalamus latiflorus. Lineage (NCBI taxonomy): Eukaryota > Viridiplantae > Streptophyta > Magnoliopsida > Poales > Poaceae > Dendrocalamus > Dendrocalamus latiflorus. Next base: position 41,006,172 of record CM029652.1, on the reverse strand, counting down.
CGTGCCTCTGTGAAGCTTTGACTTTACTGGGCCATCGTGTGATTATTTTACACATTCACGCCACTAAATTCTGACTAGCACACAGAATTTTCATATGGCGTGAGTATGATGCACGGACAGTATGATGCACGGACACGGATACGTCGACACGACATGACACAGGAATTCACCGTATTCCCAAAAATACCGATACGGCGACACGGCTATATATATTTAAATAATAAATAAATTACATATATGTATTATTTTCTATGTTTCCTTGTAATTTGTAAAGTGTATCCTTGGAATAGGTACTATCACCTTAGGACATATCTTGCATCCACCATTAGTAATTTTCAGCAAGTGCGCTTTGACTCTAGAGTAGCTATTAGTGCCAACATATTGCAATACTTGCATCTCCATTTCACATTTCCTCCCCCTTGACCACCCCTGTCTAGAACATCAACATGATTCCACAATGGAAGCTTCAACCTATTGTTGTTGGTGTTTTCCTCCTCTCTAGCACTATAATTAGCGGCTTCCATTATTCTAGAATGATGAAAAAAGTAATCAAGCACAAGTTACAATTACAAATTTATAAACATATCATCACTGTTCAATGCATGCGAATAACAGTATAACACAGAGACGTATCATCACACTGTTCAATTGTTCATTGTTCAATGATATGCGTGTGAATAACACTGACACAGAAGTAATTGCATTTAATGTAAATTTGTAAAAGTGGTGTTCATGGGCATAGCAAAGGAACAAACCATGCAAGCAAGTAAACAAGCATCTGGTACAGTTTCATCCAATAGAGAGATCTACATATTATGCATGTGAATGGAAACAGACTTCAATCTGCAAAAAATCTACACAATGGGCAAGCAAAAGGGATTGAGGAGCAAAACTCGGATACCTCGGCACGGCAGCAGCGGGAGGAAGGCGGTGGTGCACTGGAGGAAGCCGACGGCACACGGGAGGAGATGCGAGAGGAGGCCGTTGTACAGGTCGGCTTGCGCATAGGAGCCGACGGCTGGAGGGAGGAGATGCGGGAGCTGGTGGTGCATGGGCGGAAGCCAGCAGCTGGAGGGAGGAGATGCGGGCGGCGGCATGCGGCGGCGCGACGGCGAGGAGCGTGAGGCTGGGGAATGGCGCACAGGAGGAAGCCGTTGAGACACGGGAGTAGGGTTAGGGCACCGTGCGAGCGGTCCTTTCCTGGGCCGTGTCCTCGCCCATGTAATTGCCATGTCCGACATGTGTCGATAATTTCAAAAATTAAAATTTATTTGGAAATTAGCCGACACGCCACCGACACATGTTGGAGCCGTGTCTGTGTCGTATCTGTGTCCGACACGGTGTCGAACATGGATACAGCAATTTATGTACATGTCCGTGCATCAGAGATAATCATATGTCCGAAGCACCAAGGTTGTCATGGCGCTCTAGTGAGTCGCGACAAGATCGGGGCGCCTGGACACCTAGTTGACTAGGCGTCCGCCATGACGAGAGTTAGACGATAGTAATAATACAAGTAATACTTTATATGACCGAAAATTAAATAACCATGCAACATAATAATATAAATTAATGGGTTGGTATAGCATACTATTGCATACTATCTGTAAGAATACGAGGCCCAAGCTATATATGTCAAATCTGATTGCCCTCTTTCAGTTAGCATCCGGAGCTGAGCAGTAGGCAACCATAGCTGTAATATACTTTCTCCTCACCCTCTCCATGGAAAAATCGAGCACAATAGCTGCAACTGGTAATTTGCTGAGGAGCAAGCCCTCCTAGCTTGACAGCTAACTGCAAGTAGCAGCAGCGCAAGGCAGAGAGCACACAGCAACGCAAGGGAGAGAGCACGCAGCAGCGGAAGAAGAAGAAAGTAGACGAAGAAGAAGAAATCAGAGGAGCAAGAAGCAAAGAAAGATGAAGAAAGGAGGGAGGAGCTCACCGCAGGGGAGAGGGCCGGGACGACAGTCTCAATGGAGAGGGGCATCAGCGGTGGGAGCAGGCTAGAGAGGGATGCCGGCGGCGGGAGCATGCTGCAGATTGGCGCTGGTGACGCGAGATCTCCCGTGCAAGGTGAAACCCTACCCATCTGGCGGCTGAACTGAGGAGTGACTGAGTGAGGACTGTGTCGGGCTCGGGCTGTAACCGCAGTGCCCTTTTCAAGCCCCCCGCCCCCCCTTCTCAGGTGGCCACCAGAAACTGCGGGCGACGCCCAGCAATCCTAGGCAGCCGCCTAACTCAGCCCTAAGCGACGAGTCTCGGTGTCCCCCTCCGGCCACCAAGACGAGGCGACGCCGTGACAACCCTGTTAATCACTTAAAAGCATCACTAATTCTCATCATAGTTGCTATGCTTTTCAGTTGGATAAAAATATTTAGTTAGTTTTGCCTGTGAGAAGAAACGGTCATGTTTAGAATTATGTTTTAAGCATTCGATCGTACAGTTTTATGCACTTTCGCTTATTGCTTGCTAACATCATAGGATTGCCATTGTAGGTGTACTGCTAGACGATCTTCTTGTGGCTGAAGATCTCGCTGCTGCTGAAATGACAACTGCTGCTATTCATGCAGCAGCAAGTGCAGCAGCCACTAATATACAAGCTGAAAGGGCACCTGGAAGATCTGTCTATAATGATGAACGAACAAGGCAGACAGCTCCAGAATCAGCTCTGGATGGATCTGTAGTTCTTGGAACTCCAGTTGCCCCTCCTGTTAATGGGGACATGTATACTGATATTAGCCCTGAGAACGCTGTGCTGCAGGGACAGAGGTACACTTCATTTCTTTTATGAATGTGTTCCGGCGACGTTTCACTAGCAAGTTAATATTGGTTTTATAATTGTTGTTTCACAGTGTTTTTGTGTTTGAAATTAATTTCTTAGCAGGAGATTAAGCAAAGGTGTCGATTACTTAGTTGAAGCATCAGCAGCAGAGGCGGAGGCAATTAGTGCTACTTTAGCTGCTGTAAAGGCTAGGCAGGTTAATGGTGAGATGGAGCATTTGCCTGACAAGCAGCAGTCTCCAGATTCCACATCAAGCAGCAAACATTCAAGCCTCATCAAACCAGACACTGCTCTTTCTAACAACATGACACCTCCACCTGGGGTTCGGTTGCACCATAGAGCTGTGAGTAGACCGTATGCTGCAGTTTGTTACATTCTATGTATTTCATTGTTTCATTTGGCAATTATACTTTTATAGCAGGTCAGTGTACATGTTCTTATAGTATATATCGAAATGCTTGTCTTCTTAGCAGCCTAGATAAAGCTATTCTGCATTACATTAGGTGTCATCCTTTGTTTTTCTTTTTTCTTACAGGTTGTGGTGGCTGCAGAAACTGGAGGTGCCTTAGGTGGTATGGTCAGACAGCTTTCAATCGACCAGTTTGAAAATGAAGGAAGAAGGGTCAGCTATGGCACCCCAGAGAATGCAACTGCTGCAAGGAAGTTACTAGACAGACAGATGTCCATTAATAGTGTTCCTAAAAAGGTATGTTTTGTCACATGGAAATTGTGGTCACAATCAAAATAAAAGTATAAATGTTCTTTGATGTAAAATTAGACATCCATGATGTATCTACATGATAAAAGATTATAAACCCAGTGGTTCAACTGCTCTGGTACGGGCTTTTGTGATGTAGAAGTTTCATTTTATGATATAGGCATTGACTGAGATAAGAGCTACTATGCTTCTTCTCAACTACTTAACTACTTTGTTCTGTCTGCCGCAATGCATATCCAGGTCATTGCATCTCTGTTGAAACCTCGCAGTTGGAAGCCCCCCGTGCGAAGGCAGTTCTTCTTGGACTGCAATGAGATTGCAGATCTTTGTGATAGCGCTGAGAGAATATTTTCAAATGAACCAAGTGTTCTGCAACTTAAATCTCCTGTTAAGATATTTGGTGATTTACACGGTCAATTTGGTGACCTTATGCGATTATTTGATGAGTACGGTGCTCCTTCAACGGCAGGAGACATTGCGTAAGTTCTTGCTTATGAGAAAATGATGATGACATATTTCTTAATTTTTGGTAACAATTATGGTGGGTTTTTGATATGCCGAAACTGCACGATAAATTGTGATCATTATTAACTTGTGATTGATTTAATTATTTTATTAATACGTTCCCTTGTGTATTAAACTCTAGGTACATTTTATTTTGTCTGTGAGTTTTTGTTTTCTCTTTTCTGGTGTTCAGTTTTTGTTATTAAACCTGCAGGTACATTGATTATCTCTTCTTGGGTGATTACGTGGATCGTGGCCAGCATAGTTTAGAAACTATCACTCTTCTTCTTGCGTTGAAGGTATTAAACTGTCAACTTACTCATGCCATGTAGATTTGTTTTGATGCAGTAATTTATTTAAATGGTAATAGCTAAACTATTGTACATTTCAGGTTGAATATGCTCAAAGCGTACATTTAATTCGTGGAAATCATGAGGCTGCAGATATTAATGCTTTGTTTGGCTTCCGAATAGAGTGTATAGAGCGAATGGTAATTTTTTTGTGTGTACTGCATTTCATTACAAGATCACCTTTCATCTTTTCTTACGTGGATGTTCTTTGGTCAAAAAATAGGGTGAGAGAGATGGCATCTGGACATGGCACCGTATGAATAAGTTATTTAACTGGCTTCCTTTGGCTGCGCTCATAGAAAAGAAAATTATCTGTATGCATGGTGGCATTGGTCGGTCAATTAATCATGTAGAGCAAATCGAGAATCTTCAAAGACCAATTGCCATGGAATCAGGCTCGGTTGTCCTCATGGATCTCCTATGGTCAGCATTTCAATAACCCGCACTGATATTTACCCTTATACGTCTGTTTATTTATGTTGATGTCATGATCTCGTTATGATGCTTACAGGTCTGATCCAACAGAGAATGACAGTGTTGAAGGACTCAGGCCAAATGCTCGGGGCCCTGGTCTTGTTACATTTGGGGTTTGTGCTCCCTAATCTGTTTGTTGATGAGCTCCTTTCCTTTTTTTGGGTCCCTTTGATTTTCTGAAGCTAACGTGTGTTATTGACACAGCCTGATCGCGTTATGGAGTTTTGCAACAACAATGACCTTCAATTAATTGTACGAGCGCACGAGTGTGTGATGGATGGCTTTGAGCGCTTTGCTCAAGGTCACCTGATTACTCTATTCTCTGCAACAAATTATTGCGGTGAGAATATGTTTTAGCATGATCCATTTTTCAACCTTTTGGCTCGATCTATGATTGCTTAACATGGTATGCACATAGGTACTGCAAATAATGCTGGTGCAATCTTGGTTTTGGGTAGAGATCTTGTTGTCGTTCCAAAACTAATTCATCCTTTGCCCCCTGCAATCACATCACCTGAGACCTCGCCAGAGCATCACATCGAAGACACATGGATGCAGGTAAGACTATATACCGTTGCAAATATATTTCTTTATTTGAACTAGCTGCTACTGCTTCTGTCCATCTCTTAACACCATGACGTGTGAAATGAATTTCAGGAGCTGAATGCGAACAGACCACCAACTCCAACCAGGGCCCGTCCCCAAGTAGCAGTTAACGATCGAGGCCCTCTTGCCTGGATACAGTAGATTCGCCAGACATTGGTTGATATGATTCATCTTAAGTCACTCAGTGGGATCTTGCTGTTTTTATTCTATTTGCATGCAAGAAAATGATTCATGATCGAGAGGCGGGGCTAGCCCACAGCCATGCCAAAAGGGAATTATCTACAGGGAGCAAAGTGGAAGTGGACTATAATGATGGACGAACGGAGCTTCGTCCAGGACAGTGCTCTCCATTCCGTCTCCCTGAAAACAAGTAAAACAAAATCGACTCACAGAGATTGTCTGTAGATCCATGGAGGCTTCACTTGTATATACTCAGCTGCCGGTGGATAGACGGGTGTGTTTTTTGCATCCACTTGGAATGGCAAAAGGAATAGTGTTATTGTACTAGGTATTATTCCCCTTCTTTCTTTCTTTCTTTCTTTTTTTGGGGGCCTAGAGTTGTTCTGATTTTGCATGATGTTTTTGAGTTGCCACAGGGACCTCATGCCTGACCGACCGGGTCGGGGTCGCGGTCTAGTCGTGTATACCCCTCTGTGATTTTGCATGGTGTACTTTTGTCGCAGCATACCCCTCTGTAATTTCAGTCCGATGCTGATGTGTACAATTTTGTGTTCAAGTTTTGGGTGGCGAATGCAGTTCGTGATTTGATTTATTGGAGGAAAAGAGGTGGTACTTATGGTTGTTGAACTACCTTTACTGAATTTATTCTGTGCTGGTTTGCAATGTGGATCCGCTACTCTTACGAATAACTCTGGTTACTGGGACGGCCATCTAACTTCTCTACTCTCGTCAATTCGTCATGCAATGCGGGTACTTCACGTTTGTGCAAGCTCGTACGGAAAGATTATCTGCTCTAAACGGTTTCAGTTTCTTATATTTTTTGATTTATTTAAATTAGAAGTCATTTGGAACACACTTGTTTCTAATTGCTTTTTTTGATTTTTTTGTCTTATTCTTTTGTATTGTCTATGATGATATAACTTTTTTTAATATTTTTTTAATTTTTATAAAAAAAATTAACAGCGTTATAGAGTAATTTTAGTTAAAAAATGTATAGCTATAAGCTAGGTAATTTCGTTACCAGAGTTTGTAAAGCATACGCTCCAACCGTCCGGATGCAGGTGGCTGTGAGTGCAGTACGTTATTACCCACTTAGAAGTGAAAGACATACGGGTAGAAAGACATTCAGCTAAACCGTGCTCATTTTAATCTTTTCCGGCAGTCAGTGATTGACACTTCCGAAAAGAAAAACAAAAAACTAATTAAAAAAATGGGAGACTCAGCGCAAAACACAGGTGCAGCCAGTAGCCACCACCACCTACACCCAGCAGACAAACATAACAGAAACCTATTCAACAATTCTTTGTTAACAGATCAAACATGGAACACTACTAATCTTTACTATTATAAAAGGACTTGGCGGTGGTGAGTCTGAGATGTATCTCTAGTTCTTTTGAGTTAGTGAGATCTTTGGTGGATAAATATATGCACATATGTTATATGTATATGCTACCTAAAGGATCTTTTGTGGATAATTAGATTATATATGCATGTGGCTTATGATAAAATTATATATGGTTTGTTGATTGGATGCACATTATGTATGAAACTAAATTTAAAACTTATATTATATTTATTTAAAATCCGTTGTAACACTCGAACACTAGTAATATACATGTACCAGTGGCTCCTGCAACTGTCAACACACAAGACACAAGTATTATTCGAATTGGATCTCCATGTCCATGACATCCCAAAACTTGAATAGAAAATCCAGTTTTAAAAAATAGGACATCCAGAACGTTCAGTCAAGTCGATGCTCTCCGAGAATGCCTAGTTGATGCTCGTGTCCATCAGAATCAAAGTTCAAATCAGAACAATTGTTGCACCCGTACTCCAGAAGTTGTTCCGCAACAGGATTGGGCAGATATATTCAAAACGATTACATGGCTGCTCCAGTCAAGCACCCCAATACGATACTCAAGCTCAGTGTTTCTTCTGATCCTACCCAGTCTTCATGTCATGGGTAAGCATCCTAGGAGCAATGGCCATCGCCATGAGCTCCTGGAAGAGGAGCTTGCATGCGTATGCGCCTGTCAATGCGACAACAGTGACGATATAATTTCCATTCTTTGGCAAAACATGCTAGGGACAGCAGGTAGATCAGCATTCAGAGACGCAGAAAGTTTTACTTACTTGGACAATGTCGGTCTTGTTCTTGCAGCCTCTGCACTCGAAGGAATTCTTCTTGAGATTAGCAATAGCAATGAGCCCGAAAAATGCAGCGCTCTGCACTCGAAGGAATTCTTCTTGAGATTAGCACTCGAAACTATCACATACGTGCACTCTGTAAGCATCGCTCTGGTCGAATAACCTTTCCTTCAAGAAAAATGCAGCGCCGTGAGCAATCATGCAATCCCTCTCCATTTTCTCCAATACGGAGACCATCACGCGAGCGCCACTCTGCTGGCCGCCTGGTAAGTATCTGAACAGGACCATGAAACACCCCGAAAAATTCGAAAATTTTGAATTCGAATTTCTTTCCCAATTTGGCAAATCACAGTGAAATTACGCTTTCCATTTTCGGCAAGTGCGCTTCCTCCTTCCTGGCGCTCCCGCGCGCGCAACGCCTCCCCACCGCCTCTACGCTTCGCCCGCCGCCTGCTTTGCCATGTCGCGCAAGAAATATCGGCGCTGCTCTTCCTCACATGACGTCACGCCAGTACACTCGGCCCCACCCGCCAGTGACCCTCCTCACTCCTTCCTTGCCCCGCGCGCAACCGTCTTCGCGTTCATCCCCCTTGCCGCAGCTCCCTTTCTCTCGATCCTTTTCTGCCAGAGCGCCCAATTCAAAGTATCAGTACCCCTGGCAGAGTAGCAGTGACACGTTCCCCCTACCCACTGAGCAGCAGCTGAGATCGCCCCATTCCCCTCCCCCTGCCCTAGAAGCTCAATCCCGAACCGCCCTACTGCAATAATCGATCTCCACCGCCTTTAGAGCCCAACTCTCACTTCCATAAGCTCCCTGGTACTCCCACACACCTCCCGGACTCGCTAATTTCAAGCTAAGACCGTCGCTTTGCCGCCGATCGCCTCCCCTGGGCCCGGTAAGCCGCTCGCCATAATTCCTCAATCAACCGCTAAATCTCAATTACTTGTAACCCTAGCATCTCCTTAGCATGACGAACACCGGGGTAAGCTCAATTGAACGTGAGCATTTCCGTAGAGCTCTGTCAACGAAGTCTACCGCCGGCCGTATCACCTCTCCCGTGGCCAGCCCATTTGAGCTATTCTTGAGCTGTGCCATCACTTCCTTTAGGTTCCTAGGGTTCCGTAAAAGGTGAAATCACAGTCAATCGAACCTGAACCCTACCGGAGTCCATGATCGCCGCCGTGAGAGCCGCCACCTTCCTGGCTGCCGGCGACCATTCCCGTTTGCCCTCACCTCCCCAAAAGCCCCGAAATGGAATCCCTGTGCACAGCCACACCTTTTGGTAGAAGCTATCCCCTGTGAGCGTCCCTGTCCTCGCCGCGCCACCGCTGGCGACGAACTCTGTTTTGCCGCCATGGTCGGGGGTCGGGAGGAAGAAGATGATGCTCCGCCGTTGATATTTATCGATCTGTCCATCGGAGCGTTGATTCGGGTTTGAATCTTAACCGTCGACGCTCACTCCTCACCTTCATCCGGGCGTTCACACTCACAAGATCCGACCGTCGGCGCAAGGCGCGTGTCACCCATCGGGCGGACATGCATGCGTTCGCGCTGGGCTCCGCCTGCGAGCGAGCGTGGGCCACGGCCTGCGTAGCTGAGCGTGAGGCCGGCCCATCAGCTGGTTCGGCCGCGCGGGAGGATTTCGGGCTGGGCCGCGCTGTTGCTCAGGCCGAGCCCGACAATGTGCATTACTATTTATATGATTTTTGAAAATCCCGAAAAATCCATAAAAATCCCCAAAAATTACAAAAAAAATCCACAAACCCCAAAAATACCCAAAATACCCCATTTTGACATGTTTAATATCCCAAATTCAAATTTGGCAACCGTTCTTCCAAATTTAAATTCTAAAAATTTAAGCTTCACCATTTCACAAATTTAACTCTTTAATTTCAAATTTCACCGTTCCACCCAATTCAAATCTTATAAATTCAAACAAGGTTAGTAAGGCGTCCACTAGGCGACGCCTAGGCGTCGCCTAATCGTCTGAGCGATTTTGGAATGGTGGCGTCGTGCTCGCCGCGTCCTCCTCGCATGTGGCGTCGCCTCGCGGCAAAAGTCATCGCCAAGGCGTCGGTTTGGCTGAGGCGGACGCCGCAGACCGAAAAGGCGCGGGGAAAGAGCGGCGCGATGCGATGCGCGCGTACACCTCCCGGCAAAGGCTCGCGCCAGTTGAGAGAGGGAGAGGGAGAGGGAGAGGGAAAGGAAGGAGAGAGGGAGAGAGAAGAGGGCGGCGGCGCACCTGAAATCCAGCGGCGGCGGCGGCGCTTGCCCTGCGACTCCCGCCCCGTCCGCACGACTCCCGCCCGTCCGCGACTCCCGTCCCATCCGCGACCGACTCCCGCCCCATCCGTGAGGGAGAGAGAAGAGGGCGGCGGCGGCGCCTGCCCTGCAACTCCCACCCCGTCCACGCGACTCCCGCCCATCCGCGACTCCCGCCCCGTCCGCGATCGACTCCCGCCCCATCCGTGACCGCGACTCTGCAGGTATGTCCTCCCCTCTGCCTCCTCTGTAGTCTGTTCTTCCTCCCCTCCTCTTTCCTCTGTGGCTCTGCTCTTCCTCCCCCTCCTTCCTCTGCTCTGCTCGTTCCTGTACTCGTGCTCTGCTCTGCTTTGCTCTGCTCTTTTCTACAGGCTGCAGCCGCCAGCCAGTGTGCACTCTACTCAATCTCCTCACCTTTTAATTACCCTCTTGGTTCTTTCTATGCAGCACAAGCCAACATGAAAGAATGGCAAGTCCACCTTCTGTCAACAATGACAATTACGATCCTAAGGTAGACAAAGCAAGGAAGGTCAGCTCAAATGATCCAGGCTGGAAGTATGGATATTGGGCAAACCTTCTGAAGAGAGATCAGGTGACATGTACTCTTTGTGACACTGTGGTTTGTGGAAGGATAAAAAGGTTGAAGCAGCATCTGGCAGGTGGATATGGAGATACAAAAATGTGTATGCAGACCACTACTGCTATTAGAAAGGAGATGAGAGATTACTTGAAATCCAATAAGAGGAGGAGGCCACTGTTCCTAGAAGAGGGTGATGAGCCGCCCGAGGAACCAGCAGATGTGGAGGTGGTGGAAGCAATAGCAGCCCGAGCAGCTGGAGTTGAATCTGTTCAAGTTGAAGACACTGCACCTACAGAATCCCAAGCTTCCAAGGTGCAGCCAAGTTCAGGGACTGCAGCTAAACAAAGGCGTGCAACTTATTTATTCAAGGCTACTGCAGTAAGCAATACCAAGGCAAAGCCAAAGGGTAACAAGTCAATTGTTGAGATGCTTCGGAAAACACCTGAAGAACTTGTTGATGAAAGGTGTAAAGGATGTTCTCAGCCCACAATTCCAGCCAAGACAAAGTCCAAAGAGGAGAAGCACTATGTGGATATGCAGTGGGCCTTGTGGTTCTATGAGTGTGGTGTACCATTTAATGCAGCAGCAGCAAGACAATTTGAGATTGTAGTTGAGGCAACTGCACAGTTTGGTTCAGGTTACAAGCCTCCTTCTCCCTATATGTTTCGTGAACCATTGCTTAAGGATGCTGTGAACTTGACCAGTACTATGAGGGAGGAACATAAGCAGGCCTGGAAGATGTATGGTTGCACACTTATGTCAGATGGATGGTCTGATAGGAGAGGCCGGCATTTGATCAACTTCCTTGTGAACAGCCCTGCGGGGACTTACTTCTTGGAGTCCGTTGATGCATCAAGTGAGGTACATGATGCATTTATGCTTGCTGATTTATTGGAGGCAAAGATTGAGGAGATTGGGAAAGACAAGGTGGTTCAGGTTGTCACTGATAATGGGGCTAACTACAAGGCAGCGGGTAGGATTCTAATGGAAAGGATTCCTACGCTGTTTTGGAGCCCATGTGCTGCACAATGCTTGGACCTTATGCTGGAAGATATAGGGAACTTGAAGGCATTTAAGAAGCCCATTGCAAGAGCAAGACATGTCACAACTTTCATCTATAGGCATGGGAGAATTCTTAGTTTAATGAGAGAGAAGACAGGTGGGGCTGATCTTGTGAGGCCCGCAGCCACTCGATTTGCCACTTCTTTCCTCACTTTAAAAAGTTTGCACAAGCATAGAGATGCTTTGAAGGCTTTATTTATTAGTGAAGAATGGTTGGGGAACAAATTGGCAAAAACTGCAGCTGGTCAGGAAGTGCATGACACTGTGCTCTCTGTGGAATTTTGGAATTCAGTTGAAGATTGCCTTAGAGCTTCAACCCCTCTCCTTATTGTTCTTAGAGTGGTTGATGGTGATGAGAAGCCTGCAATGTCGGAGGTCGCAGCACTAATGAATCATGCAAAAGAGAAGATCAAGCTCAGCTTTGCTATTGATTCCAAGAAAACCTTGCTCAAGAATATCATTGGCATCATCGAGAAACGTTGGGTGAAACAAATGGACCATCCTTTGTATGGGGCTGCACTGTATTTGAATCCAGGAAAACTACATTCTCTCATACGGGGTAATGATGATGCAACTGTTGGGCAGCTAAGAGGTTGTTTTCTTGATGTGCTTGGAAGAATGGTGGAGGATGAAGAAGTTAGAGGCAAGATTGACGCTCAATCCTTGGACTATGAAGCCCTTAGAGGAGATGCATTCTCAAACAAAATGGCCAAGCAAAACCTTGAGAAAATGAGCCCCCGTAAGTGTTGTTTTTCTTCTAATTGCAGCAGGTTTCCATATCCACAGTTTAATTCCAGCAAGTCTATTTCAACCCAAAATGCTAATACATGTTTGTATTTACCAATATAGTTGATTGGTGGCGTTCATATGGTGGTCGTGCTATTGAGCTTCAAAGGTTTGCTAGACGCATTGTTAGTCTTTGTGCTTCATCATCTGGCTGTGAGAGAATCTGGAGTACATTTGAGTTTGTGAGTATTACCAACTTCACTAGTTACTAGTTTTCTTCTAATCAATTTGTGTTCGGCCAGCCAATCAATTACTCCTTTGTTTGCTGTTTTCCCATTCTTCTTTTGTAGATGCATACAAAGAAAAGAAATAGATTGCTGCATAAGAGATTGAATGACATTGTCTTTGTTTCCTACAACCGGAAGATGAAGACTAGGTTTAAGTTATAGCGTGAGAAAAAAGGGAAAAGTTTTGACCCTTTGGTCATTGAAGAGTTTGATTAGGACAATGAGTGGGCTGATTCCTCCTATGTTCATCCTCAAGGTGCTCGTGGGTGTGAAACAAATGGTCAGAATGATAATGGCCTTACATGGGAACTTGTTGATGAAGCTCTTGGTGCATCAAGCACGCTGCGAGGCCGCAATCTTCCAAGGAAAGCCAGCAGCAAGCGTGCAAGAAATGGACACCCAAGGTTGGTTGAACTTGAAGAAGACTCAAGTTCGGCCAATGAAGAAGAGGAAGATGAAGATCCACATGATGATGCTGATGTGAGTGATTGTGAGCATGCTCCCAATGGCTCCAATGACGGCGGAGAAAACATGGAGGCTACAAACATCCCTGACGAGTTTGATGATGGATATTGACTATTGAGAGTTGGCTGCTAGCAGATTTCAGATCTGCACTAAAGCTACTTTTGTGTTGTGCTTGCGCACTACTTAGCAATTAGCATGCCATTAGACTCTTAAGCTTTTGGTGGTTGGGCTATGTTGTTATGCAATTATGTTGCTGTTGACTACTAATTATGCCACTAAGACTCTATCTTACGTAGTTATATTTGTGGAATGTTTGTAATGTGGCTAACAAGTGTGGACTGCTATTATTTATTGCCACTATTATCTAAATCTAAGTTTATGGACTGATCACTGATGTAATGATGATATATTGATATTTGCTTGCCGCTGTTGCTAAATTCCTTTTTGTATATGCAACTTGCTGTTTGGGAGAAGAAAAGAGAGTTCAGATCATCAAAAGGTATTTCACTTGAATGCTTTATCCATATTTCATCTCATTACAAAGTATTTCTGTTACATAATTATATTAATGAGTCACACATGTTGAAACTTGTCAAGGGCTGTATGGTACATGGAACAAGGCAACTGGAAACAGGAGGATCACTACTACATGGCCTCCAGAATTGGCAGCAAAAAGGTATGTATCGGTGTATGTTTGTGCTATTGCATGGTAGGTTAGGGTATGTGTATGGCGTCGCCTCGCCGCACGCCTTATTCGCCTAGGCGTCTGGAAGGGGGTGGGTCGCCGCACCTCGCCTTACCGCCTTAATAACATTGAATTCAAATCCCTCCGTTTCACCAAATTGAATCTCGATGAAACCCAAATCCATCCAATTCAAAGATCAACCATCCATTTTTAAATATCTATCTTTTATTTCCAAAAATTGACCTAACACATATGATGCTTATTTGATCGTCTCAAACTATCTACTCCAATTTAGCCGTATCAACCCACCTAGCATTGTTGAACTCCGACTACCCAACCTATTTCTTTTTATGCTCTTTCTTATTTTTTTAATTGCATTTTATTCCCAGCTTGCATCTTGCAAAGCAGGGACCTATTGGACTTCGTTATCTACGCTAGTGTACGGACCAAGCGGATTGGTCAACTGAAGGACAGCGAAGACAGATGAAGTAAGTTTGAAGCTAATCAAGAAGATTAAGAACAACAAAAACAAGGCAAGTCACATGTTTTTGATCATATTGAATCCCATGAAATTTACATTATTTACTTAATGTATTTTCATTATTGATAGTTGTGAAATTGTAGTTGCTTAAAATAAATGTTTAGAATGATATTTTAATTAGATAAATCCTACCACTGATAAAAGCCCTGTTTACTTTGATGGCCACATTCACCTTGACAGCCATAGTAATTATTAACATACTGTATAAATATTCATAAATTATCTCATTCAACATTTTGTACTACTAAGTGACTTTGGCCGTGGGCCGGTAGGTTTGGAAAACCCGGGCTATGGTAGGGTGGTATGGGACGCCGTACCCTAGACTGGTGATGCCAGTATGTAACTTAGGGTAAAAAGGGTGTGGAGGTCTGTGTGGCGGACTTTGTCCACCGCTTTACCCTAAGGTGGAGGTTGTGGACCTTGTGAACATATAGGGACAAGACCCTTGTGCCAAGTAAAAGACACAGTGATCGCCCAACCACAAGTGTTAATACGTCAACCCTGGTCTAGTAGCTGCTCAAGTTCGATTGAACCTCTACAAAAGCAGTTTGGAGGCAAAGTGCGAGTCCATACAGAAGGGGTTAAGCAGGGTCGTATGGAAGTTGGTTATTTTAGTTGAACAATCTGACCGATCGATCTTAACTTCGATCATGTGTTATGTGTGCCGCACAATAGTGGGCTAAGATAAGTTAGGGGCAGCCTGAGCTTATTGGGAGGCCCACTAGGTGGAGGCTATATAAAGAATTGAGCAGTGAAAGGCCTTGTTTTCTTAAAACCAGACGTGGATTAAGAAATCTTGTGGGTAAAGCAGGGCAGCTCTGTAGAGTGAAATAAATGGTATTCGAATACGCCGTGCTTCCAGTTAATGAAGCTGTGTTAATTGGGTGATTCCAACAACGAGGCATAAGTAGTGTTTCTGATGTTGTTAAATTGAGTAATGATGAAACTTTATCTGATAACAGAAAACCCCCTGATCTTAAGGAGCAATTGTTTTAAATTTTATTTGTTTGCAAATAAAATTGCATCCACCTCATAATAATAAAACAACTATACTCCCTTCTCTTGAGAGTCTTGGCAAGTAGATATATAGTATTTCCACATGTGATTTGCTGAGTATAGTGGTTGGTACTCAGTCTTGCAATATTTTCCCCCACAACAGATACCAGAAGAAAAGAAGATGCTGCAAGTGTTCGTGTTAGGGTTACGACTGCACTCAAGTGTTCCTGTGGAGTTTTCTTCGGCTCTTTTGTATGTAAGTTAAGAATTGGGCTTGGACGCCTGTATTATTATTAGAGTTGGCCATTAGGTCTTATTTTACTGAAATTAACCTTTTTACATTGTTCGTGAGCAGGCATGATACACTGTTCATCCGCAACGGAAGTCCTGGCCTGTTGCGGGTGGTACGACGTCCCTGTTCCAAAAAATGTGGGCGTTACAGACCATGACCTCTAGAGTGAATCTTGTCAACCACCATGTGCTTGAGTCTCTGATAATAAGTCAAACCAAGGAAAATCATTGCAGTCAATATTCTCCCGGTGTGACTATATTACATGGTCTCAAATCCACTCATCTGATAACCACATTTATCATATTATCACTACTATAAAATAAGCTATACTAGACACCTCATCATAGACAATTCATGGAGAACCGTCTCTACTGCAATTACTACAAAAAGTTCATGGAAACCATTTGTGCTATAATTACCACAGACGGTTTTGCAATCATGACCGTGTACCGTTTGTGATATGCAACTATCATAGTATGATAGTACACAAACAGTTATTAATACAAACCGTCTATGATAATTATACACATTACAGACGGTTTTAAATTAGAACCGTATAGAATAGTTCACAGACCGTCTGTGATAGTTTCGTATCACAGACGTTTTGTGATCCGTCTGTGATAGTTTCGTATCACAGACGTTTTGTGATTGGAACCATCTGTGATATGTATTTATACGTATGAATGGCGGTCTCCTCGATGCGCACGTCTCTTCAATCGTTTCGACTCCCCGATGCATCTCTTCGTCTCACGCATCGAATTTATTTCTTGTTGTATAAAAATAATTGTCTGCCACCAAAGATTAATCCCCACATCACTAATCCTATACAAGCACCTCACCAATTGCCTATCTTCCTTGTCTCTCAAACACAAATAAATAGCTCCCTACTCTTCCTTGTTGTTGGCATTGATGACCAACCTGGCCATCTTATAGGAGCACCTCGCCGGTCGTACGCTGGCGGATGTTGCGAAAGGACACTGTGCCAACAATGTCCTCCCTTCTATGTCCAAATATTTGCCAAAATAGTTGAAGGCCATCTTTTGCCGTCTGGACATTCTCTTCTGCTGCATCTTCCGGTTGGTCTTCCACTTCCAGCGAGCTAAACTCGCCATCGATGTGGTCCTTCACAATGACGTTGCATGTCTCTAGGAGGCTTGCCGTCACTTGTAGTGCTTAGTCGAGGCAGCGAGCGATTGAGTCAACCTTCCTGAGACCCCTCAAGAAAGGGAAAAGAGTCTATGGGCTCAATTCGACTTGATTGTTTAGTCAAAGGGTGTTCGAGAGACACTCGAACGAGCACGTCAGTGGGTGGACGCTTTTCAGGCTTCATTCCCTGATGATCCTAAACCCTTTGATACTGACCATATCGCCTATGAAGTTTCGAAGATGGAGATATCACGCTACCTTCACCACTAGAAAATTTTCAAAATAACTAGGTTTCTACTTTTTTATGTTTTGTAAGAAGGGACTGACCGTGCTGTTTGGCCATATGTAAATACAAGTAGTTGAATTTATATTTACTATCTTCTATATATGTAAATGGTCTCACTATAATGACATGATTAACGACATTACTGACCAGTAAAAAACAGCTAAGTAATACATATTTACTCCTAAGGTATTATTGAATTTGTATTTATGTATATGAGAATATGTCATATATATGTGAATTTGTATTTATATATATGATAATGCATTTAGTACAATTTGTAGTGTATTTATCATAGACAGTTTTACTTTAGAATCGTCTGTGATGTATATTGATAATTTTGTATTATAGACGGTTCGTGATTAGACGTGTCTAGGATACGCTGTGTTATTAATTAATACCAAGTCGGACTGATCCCGACAGATCTGTCTTCATTGCGCTGCATTGAAGGAGGCAACCAGCTTTGGGGAGTTTGGTAAAAACATACCGCTTGCAGATCTAGCTTGTAGATTGATTTGTTCTTGGTGATTTGAGGTTAGTATTTGCTTCTAATTATATGCTTTGTAATAAAGAGAGATGATATCAAGGTTTAGATCTAGCTTGGTAGTTTGCTCCAATTTAAGAATGGACCACTACTCCTAGTTTACTTTAATATATTCTTGCTTGATATATATATATAGCTTCATTAATAGTAAATATGTAGCTATCTACTTAATTTAGATATGAACAATTTATTAAGGTGAATAACAATTATGTGTAAGTATTAGGGTAGGTAGATATAATAGTATTAATAATCCAATTTAACACTAATTTGTTACATGCGTAGTGTAGATGGACCAAAACTAGATGTATGTTGAGAACCGTATGAGTGAAGAGTACATTAATGGCATGTCTGCTTTTAGAAGAGTGGCTGAGTAGGATATGTTGAAGAAGTGGATGGAATATATGTATTGTCCATGCATTGATTGTGATAATATGAAGATATTTACCAACTCATCGTAAATCGAGACTCACTTGATTTGAAGGGGTTTCAAAAAGATGTATACATGTTGGACCAGTCATGATGAAGAGAAGATTATACAGAGATGTAGTTGTAACATCATCGATAGAGACAACGATATGTTGATTGTGGACTGTGCTTTCGATGAGGATAGGTCACACGAGGACAATCTGGATCAGATGCTACACGATGTAGAAGGGAACTATAGTGAGAGAGGGTTTGGTAAATTTGAGGGCTTGATGGATGACCTGGAGAAACCTTTGTTCCTGGGCTGCAAGTCACAATACACAAGGTTGTCATCCGTTCTTGAAATACTAAAATTGAAGGCAAGGAATGATTGGTCTGATAAGAGTTTCACGGTGTTGTTTGGTCTCCTAGCGAACATCCTTGTAGAAGAAAATGTGTTACCTAGAACCACCTACCAAACCAAGAAGATTCTTTATCTATTGGGAATGAAAGTAGAAAGAATACATGCATGCCTAAATGATTCTATCCTCTACTTAAAGAGTATGCAAACTTACATTTTTGTCCGGTGTGCAAAGCATCCTGATACAAGCATAAGAATGACTCTGATGATAGCGAGGGTATCGAGGTGAAGCAAAGACCTTTTGTTAAGATATTATGGTATCTGCCTGTAATTCTCCATTTGAAGCGTTTATTTGCGAACTGAAAGGATGCATGATTACTGTGTTGGCACTCGAATGAGCACAAGATAGATGGAATGATAAAACACACTGCTGATTCTGCTTAGTGGAGGAATATTGATAGGATATTTGTAGACTTCGGTGCAGAAATAAAGAATATAAGGTTTAAGTTGAGTACAGATGGGATGAATTCTTTCGGTAACATGAGCAACCAACATATCACCTAGCCCGTGAATGTATGCATGTAGAACCTTTCTCCTTAGCTGTGTATGAAACGGAAGTACATTTTGATGTCACTACTTATCCAAGGGCCGAAGCAACCTGATAACAATACCGATGTGTACCTAGTACCATTGGTGGACGATCTTGTGACACTATGGAATGAAGGGGTACAGGTATGGGATGCAGACAAACGATAAAACTTCATTCTACGCGCCATGTTGTTCTGCACCATCAATAATTTTCTTGCTCTTGGTAACTTGTCAGGGTTGAGTACAAAAGGAGTCAAAGGTTGTTTGCACTACTTAGATTATACCGAGAGTGTGTGGTTGAACAACTCGCACAAAACTGTTTACATGCGTCATCGTAGGTTCCTTCGAAGGTATGACCTATACTGCAAAATGAAGAGCTAATTTGACAAAAAAAAGAGGACGACTTAGCACCATGGTCTTTTAGCGGGAAAGAGGTCTATGATGTAGTCAAGGATATTGATGTTGTGCTTTGAAAGGGACATAAGTTGAGGACTCGTCAGAAGAA
Organism: Dendrocalamus latiflorus; assembly: GCA_017311315.1. Taxonomy (NCBI): domain Eukaryota; kingdom Viridiplantae; phylum Streptophyta; class Magnoliopsida; order Poales; family Poaceae; genus Dendrocalamus; species Dendrocalamus latiflorus. The sequence goes on along the minus strand of CM029652.1, from coordinate 40,986,681 downwards.
CATGTGGAATAAGAGGTCAATACTTTGGGACATGCCTTATTGGGAGCACTTAGAAGTTCACAATTGCATCGACATCATACATATAGAGAAAAATATATGTGATAGCTTGATGAGTTTTTTACTCAACATTCGTGACAAAACAATGGATGGTGTCAATCCATGGCGTGACTTGGTGTGAAAGTCCAAGACAGATAAAGGCTGGACGTATCTTCCCTCAGCTTGCTACACTCTATCTAAGTTTGAGAGAACTGAATTGTGCTAGTGCTTGCATGGTGTGAAAGTTCCGTCCGGTCACTCTGCCAATATGAAGGCACTTGTTTCCATGGAAGATTTGAAATTAATTGGTATAAAGTCTCATGGTTGTCATGTGCTAATGACACAATTGCTTTCTGTTGCAATTAGAAGTATTTTACCGAACAAGGTTTGAGTGACAATCATGAGGCTGTGTTATTTCTTTAACAAATTACTCAGAAGGTTATTAATCCCGATGGACTAGATGCTCTGCAAGCCAAAGTGTTGACGACTCTATGTCATCTTGAGATGTATTTTCCTTTGTCATTTTTTGATATCATGGTCCATCTCATTGTCCACCTTATGAAAGAGATAAAGAAATACGGCCCGGTATTTCTACGTCATATGTACCTGTTCAAGAGGTACAAGGGAATTATCAAGTCCTATGTACGGAGTCGATCTCGGTCAGAGGGCAGCTTTATCGAAGGTTATGCAATTGAAGATGTCATTGAATTCTGTGTCAATTATATGGCTCAGGTTGAACCGATAGGTGTGCATCTATCTCATCATAAGGGGAGGCTAGAGAGTACCAGGACCATCGGAAGGAAAGCAATAACTCCCAATCTAGATACATATACTCAAGACCATTTAACGGTCTTGTAACACATGACTGAAGTGTCCCCGTATATTGAAGAGCACAAAGACATACTATGCCAAGAGAATCTAGGTCGGTTGGAGGTTTGGATCACGAGACAACACAACCATCAGTTCAATGAATGGTTGAAGGTGCAATTCACTAGGAGGTCGTCAAGTGAAATGCTGCAATCAGTTCAATACAGTGCATCGCCTAAACGAAGTAGCTCAGCACATTGCATATCAAGAAGCATTGTACTCCAGAACGTTGGGAGGGTACATGGAACTGCATCATCAACTATACTTGGCCCAATATGAATTACACATTTTGTGGAGAGATCTACAACAACGACAAATGATAGAAGCTGGAGAAATGTTAGACTGAGGGGAATCAACATATGTTCCCACACTTGCCATGCAAGAACCACCACAAAAGACAGACTGCTCATCAGTATCATTGTCTATTCCACAAATCCTCCTCTCGTGGAAAGAAAAAGACTTAAGGTAAAGATGATCAAGGGAAAGGGAAGAAGCCAAGAGACAAAGATGAAGAAAACCCAGAGGAAAGTGTGTGGTATACATCCAGCAATCCTCCATTAGAGGATGAGAATTGAAGAGACCCTGAAGCTGAGATGTAGTGTGTAAATTCGCTAGAGTAGAGTAGTAAACCCTACAAAATAGCTTTTATGTGTGTAAATTGAGTTGTAATATATGCCTTGTAAATGGTGTATATACAGCTTATGTGAAATAAATAAATGTTATGTTAGCTATTCATAATTTGTTTGCTATCCCTATCTATACCACACATCCATAAAAAATTTCATGTCCCTCCTATTCATTCTAATCTTTACCTCATTCATTCTACTCTCTCCACAATCTAAAATTCTTACTCATATATCTAACATTCCTAAAACTACTACAGTAACAACTTTAGATCCCAACAACCAGAAGCCGCAATGATAGGAATAAGATCTCAAGGTCAAAGCAACAATCATTTAAGCAAAGTCAAGTCAACGAGAATTAACCTAATTTGGCAAATGTATTAACAATAATGGAATAGAGTATGTTTCAAGCAGAGCAGAATCAAGCATGAATGATGGAATAGCATGCCAGACTACTAGAGTAGATAGCATCAAGACCACCAGCAACTGCAGTGAACACAATAGGAATTACAACCAATCAAGATACAGCCACCCCAATAACTTCCAAATGGTCAGATTTCCAAAAAAAAAAAATTCAATCACCTATTTTCTCAACCCCACCTGATCCAATGGTAGCTGATGATTGGATTAGGGACATTGAGAGAAAGTTGAATACCATACAATGTAGTGATAAGAAAAAGATCTTGTTTGCTTCTCATCAATTGCAAGGCCAAGCTGCCTCGTGGATGAATTATCAAACAATGCATGTAGATAGAGAAATATTATGGAAGGAATTCAAAGAGGTATTTCGTCAAGCACATATCCCAACTAGTGTTGTTCTAGCAAATCCACGAGAGTTCTTTGCTTCTAAACAAGGGGGTGCTTGGCGATAGAATATCTACATCAATTCAATCATCTAGCCCATTATGCTCCAGATGACACCAATACAAAAGGGAAGAAAATGGAATGCTTTACAGAAGGACTGTATTGTAGAAATCCTTGAAGTTTCATATATTAGCTCTTGACTTTAAGGACTTGTCGTCCATGGTGAACAAACTTCTTGTGTCAGAGGAAGGCAGGAGTGAATTAGAAGATACTCGCAAGAGAAAGGTAGTGCAAAGGGTTTCATCATCAAGCGTATCACGAGGAAGAATGATGGTGTCACTACCAATCAGATATCAGTAGAATAAACCAGTTATGGCAACCCCAATGTAGAGACCCGAAAATGCAAATCCAAACTGTCATGTGTATTTTGCACTAGTCCAGGATCACGCTAGTGCATACAGTGTAAACATAGATGAAATATCAACCACATCAATATTTACTAAGAAAAGACTCAAATATTATTAATTATTAGAGTTGCAACTTTATGGCCAAGCTTACAAATAATAGCCTGAAAGGCTCAGCAAAACTAGCAGTGGAAAAATGAAAATAAGTGTAGTGGCCATTCGACATTCCCACAGGCAATCGACTGGAGAGTGAAATAATAAACCGTGAAGTCGTCAAAGAGACCTCCTTCAAATTCCTCTTTCTGATATGGCTCTTCTTCAGCAACTGAGCAAATATGGATATAGCTATGAGTTTATAGAGTACTCAACAAGTCATTTGTAACAAGAATGCAATATAATATGCAAAGTTTATCAAATGATGGCTGAGTGGTTATTTTGTAGAAAGCAACAATTTGAAGTGAATACAATAAATAGAATGAAAGTGCGTTTTTGGAAATGATGTAAATAAATAATTAATAAATCAAAGGATTGAATAAACCACAAGTGAACTACCCATTCACTTCTCAACCAACCAAGATTTTATGAAAAACATAACTCTCATGTGAAAATCATAGAGTATTGTCCGTAACCGGGGACACGATTATTCGAATAGTTTTACACTCTATAGAGATTATACAACTTTAACCACAAGTGATAATCAACTTATAACGTCAATGTTTGACACACTTCCAAAGATGTGTGACTATGTGATTATCACAAGGCATGTACAATGCTCAATCTCAACCCAGTTCTGCCCGCTTCCTTAATGTGGATCCATGGCTACGACCAAATCACATTTATCCCAATGACGGAACCAAAATTGAAACATCACAGATTATTCAGCTAGATCCATTCCATACTGGACATGTGGTTGTATAATAAGGCTCATATCAATGGCACATAAAGTTAAGTCCTTAGATATTACCCAAGTGAAATATCCACATCCTAATGTGTGAACTACACCCTCTTTACTACACGATCATTCGCCCAAATGAAAACCATTTTGTATAACCAACACTAATGACACACCCATGTCATGGTACACAAGTTTTATACCTGTGGTTGACCACCATGATTCAATATCTCATTAAATCAAGATTAATTCATTAACATGTGATGAACCTAGCATACTATAAGCATGGCTAAGCAATTTAGATGTACAACCCATGTGACAACTAGTATTGTATCACTAGACAAATACTCATCCTATGGTAGCAATGGAATCATGATATTCAAATTATCAAGTGATGGATTAATCAAGTTGGACAATAACTACCGGATATAAGGGTTTGTATTAAAATAGTAACGCAATATAATTTAATACAAAATAATAAATAAATAGATTTGAAAACTAGGTTCAACATGATCAAAGGACATGACTTGCCTTGGTCTTGCTCAGTTACAAATTCTCGGTCTTCTGGTCCTGCTTCTACTTCTACTTCTACTCATTCGAAGACGTTATCTAACAGGAGAGAACATGAATGGAACACAAAAAAAATTAAATAAAATCAAACTGAACTCCAAAAACTTCAAAACTAGGACCAAAAGATAGATCTCAATTTTAGATTAATTTAGAAAAAAATTGGGTCAATCGGAGCTGGGATAGAGAAGAACGGGTTCTTGAAAGATTTAAATCTAAGAAAAAAAGGAAAATATGATTGTCGTAGGGATGGCCCCCACCTAAACCCAGCAGGCCTGGCCCAGAATAGGCCATGTGTAATGACATAACTGCCCCCAGGGGGATAACCAGATGTGAGGGTATAACTGTAAAAGCACTCCTCATGTGTATATATATATGAGTACAAGCCATGGGGAGACCCCAGGCCATTTCACTTATCTTCATCACTCTCCACTACCATCTCTCTCTGTTTGGTCTGTAGCCACAACAGTTGGCGCCGTCCGTGGGGAGGACGAGGACAAGCCTGAAGACCGAAGGAAAAAGATGGCACCGAAAAAAGCTTCACCAGCAGCGGCGAAGGGAAAGAAGACGGCTGAGTCGGAGCAGCGCGCGAACACCAGGGCCTCGGCATCGGCCGCCGAAGGAGTTGGCGGCGGCGTACGCGCCGTGGTCGCGGGCATTGACGCTCGCGCTGCAATGACCGACCCCGCCAGCGCCGCTACAACGACATCCAACCCCGCCGCTGGCACTGCAACGACAGCCCCCGCCACCCTCGCCGGTAACGCGGATCAGACGGCCGGGGGTAGCCGCAACGAACCATCCGGCGGATCTGGAGATCGGGAGGCGATGGTCCCTGCACCGACCCGTCCGCTGGGCGTTCCGGCGGCCCCAACGGCACCTGCGGTGGAAAGCGCCCTACTAGCAGCCCTCAACGCGTTCCAGCGGGAACTAAGGGACCTTCGCGGAGCCGTCCGAGATATACAAGAGGCTCGGAGTCAGCAGGTCGCGCCAGTAATCGCGCCCGAGCCCACGCCAGAGAAGGCGGACAGCCATGAAGCCCCCACGCCTAGGCGCGTCCCGCTGAGGCGCGTAGATCCGGAATCCCCGCTTTCGGCGGGGTTGCAGCAAGCGGCGTGGCCCGAAGACTTCAAGTTCCCTAGCATCGCCGACCCGTACAAAGGCGACACGGATCCTCGCGAGTTCGTGCGCGTGTACGAAACCGCGATCGAGGCCGCGGGCGGAGACGACACCACGAAGGCGAAGGGACTCCCCCTCGCACTGCACGGAGTGGCGCTCTCTTGGTTTTTCACCATAGAGCCGGGCTCCATCTACGCGTGGGAGCAGCTTCGCGACCTCCTTCATAGCAATTTCCAAGGACACTATGTCGAGCGAAGCGATGCGGACCAACTCTTCGCTGTGAAGCAAAGACCCTCGGAGACGCTCCGGGGCTACTTCAAGCGCTTCGCCAAGATTCGATGCTAGGTAAACGATATTAATGAAACCACAGTCGTTAATGCAGCCATACAGGGCCTTCGCCCGGGCCCGATGGCTGAGTACAACGTGCGGAGGCCAATCAAGACAGTCGCCAAGCTCTTCGACAAAATGGACGAGTATGCGCGGGCGGAGGAGGATGCGCGAAGACGCAGCATTACCGCCCTCGGCCTCGCCCATGAGGAGCGCCCCCCGCGCGAAGTCGGGGCGGGTGGTCCCTCCTCGAAGCCGGGCCGCAGCCGAGAGCCCCGAGGAGGCCCTCCCCGAGGCAGTGAGGCCGGGGTACAGGAAGGCTCTTCAAGGAGCAGGCCTAAACCTCGGCGCCGCCAGCGCCGGTCGCAGGCGGCCCATCATGTCCTCGACACCGAGAGCGCCCGCCAAGGACCCGACCCCGCCTCACGGAGAGGAGACCGGGGATCGGAAGGCGGACTGGATTACGGCGGCCAACCCCACGCAGAGCAAGAGCTCCTGCACTATGGCAAGTGGTGCGAGGTACACGGCTACGGCGATCATTACACAAGGGCATGCACCGCGGTGATGGAGCTGCGGAGGGTGACGGCCGGATCTCGGGCTCCGCCTCCTCGGCCCCCCGCCGGAGCCCACGTGGGGCACCCAACGATAGCCCCATACGAGCCACCGCAATGGAGGGCGCGCAGCATCGCACCGTCAGCGTCATCACCGGAGGCTCCTCTTCAAAAGCCCCCGGGGAGCAGCCGCAACTGTGGATGCCGCCCCGCAACATCACCTTCGACTTGAACGACGCCAGGGGCGTGGAGTACCCTCACCAAGACCCTCTAGTCATCCAGGCCCACATAGCACGCTGTGACATCAGGCGCGTCCTTGTCGACGGGGGAAGCTCCGCGAATATCTTGTTCGCAGAGGCCCTCGACCGCATGGCGATCCCCCGAAGCCGGCTAGAGCAGCCAGGAGCTCCACTTCAAGGCTTCGGGGGTCAACCGCTGCAGGCCTTGGGGCACGTGTCCCTTCCTGTCACTTTCTGTCAGGAGGGCAACAAAGGTAACATCCGGACCGAGCAGGTCACCTTCGATGTCATAGATATCCCGCACCCCTACAACGCCATACTGGGGCGACCCGCCATCAACTCTTTCGAGGCAATCCCGCACCACGCGTTTTTGTGTGTGAAGCTCCCGGGCCCGGAGGGTGTTATCACCGTCTTCGGCGACCAGGACCTGGCCAGACGTGCCGAAGGCGGCAGCCGCGTTCCGCATCGCCCGGTGCATGCCCTCTCCGGCGCGCTCGGTGATGGGCCCTCCGCCCCCGGGTGGACGCCCAAGCCTCGGCCCGAAGGCGGAGTCAAGAAGGTGCCGCTCCAGGCGGAGGGGCAGTTTGTGTCCATTGGCGAGGGGCTCCCACCGGGGGTCGAACGGGATCAGCTCCGAGTGCTTCAGAATAATGTTGACATCTTCGCATGGTCCCCGGAGGACATCAAGGGCGTAGACCGAGCAGTAATCGAGCATCGCTTGGCGGTCCGCCCCGACGCCAAGCCGGTCAAGCAAAGGCTTCGGCGTATGTCGATGGATCGGCACCAGGCGGCCAAAGCAGAGGTGGCGAAGCTTCTTCGTGCCGGGGTCATCCGCGAGGTCCACCATCCAGAGTGGCTCGCTAACCCGGTGCTAGTCAAAAAGGCCAGCGGGGCCTGGCGCATGTGCGTCGACTTCACGGCACTCAACAAGGCGTGCCCGAAGGACAATTACCCCTTGCCGCGCATCGATCAGCTGGTCGACGCCACTGCTGGGTGCGAACTCATGAGTTTCCTGGACGCCTATTCCGGCTACCACCAGGTATACATGGCCGAAGACGACGAGGAGAAGACCAGTTTCATCACACCACTTGGGACGTTCTGCTTCGTCAGAATGCCCTTTGGCTTGAAGAACGCAGGCGCTACCTTCACCCGCCTCGTCGCCATTGCCCTGGCCGCCCAGCTCGGGAGGAACGTCGAAGCCTATGTCGATGACGTGGTGGTCAAAACTCGGCAGCTTGCTCTGCACGGCCGGGACCTCCAGGAGACCTTCGACAACCTCCGGAAGGCGGGCATCAAGCTCAACCCCGACAAATGTGTCTTCGGGGTGCAGGCGGGCAAACTCCTAGGTTTCCTCGTGTCCGGGCGGGGCATCCAGGCGAACCCCGACAAAGTAGACGCCATCCTGGGTATGGAGCCGCCCAAGACAACGAGGGAGGTCCAGAGGCTGGCGGGCCGCATGGCAGCATTAAGCCGCTTCCTATCCAGGGCGGCGGAGCGGGGCCTGCCGTTTTTCAAGACACTCCGCGGGTGCGATGGATTTCGTTGGGACGGAGACTGCGCGAAGGCCTTCAACGAGCTCAAGCAGCACCTGGCAAGCCTCCCCACTCTGGTCGCCCCAGCACCAGAGGCTCCCCTTCTGCTCTATCTGGCCGCGTCAGCCACCGAGGTCAGCACCGTCCTTGTCTTGGAAGAAGGCGCCATGCAGCGGCCCGTCTACTTTGTCTCCGAAGCCCTCCAAGGCGCCAAGACAAGATACACGGAGCTTGAGAAGCTCGCCTACGCGCTGGTCATGGCCTCCAGGAATCTTCGGCATTATTTTCTGGCCCACCCGATCATAGTGCCTTCCTCATTCCCCCTGGCAGAGATGCTACACAACAAGGAGTCCACAGGGCGCATCGGCAAATGGGCTGCCGAGCTCGCTCCCTTCTCCTTGACGTTTGCCTCCCGAACGGCAATCAAATCCCAAGTCCTGGCGGATTTTCTCGCTGAATGGACCCCGCCGGCCCAACCTGTCCAGACGCACGATGATCCCGTCTGGACGCTTACAATCGACGGAGCTTACAGCGTCGCCGACGCGGGCGTCGGGGCAGTGATCGTCACGCTCGAAGGACAGCGTTTGCTATACTCGGCGCGCCTTGCCTTCCCCGCCACCAACAACACGGCCGAATACGAGGCACTGCTCTTTGGCCTGGCGAAGCTCAAGGCAGTCGGCGCAAGACGGGTGTTGGTCCGCACCGACTCGCGCTTGGTGGCTGGCCATGTGGACAAGTCATATCAAGCCAAGGACCCTGAGTTGGCCAAGTACCTCGCGGCGGTAAGGGCGAGGGAAAGGCACTTTTTGGGTGTCACCGTCAAGGCCATCCCCCGCGAGGAGAATGAGCAGGCCGACGCCCTCGCTAAGGCGGCCAACCAGCAACTGCCCCCCCTGAGGGGGCGTTTTACGAGATCTTAGCACAGGCGGCCATCGCGCAGGACAACCAGGACGCGGCACTCGTCCACCGCATTGATCGGCCAGGAGATTGGCGAGAGCCCATCTTCAATTTCTTGCAAGGCATCACCGAGCCGGAGGACCCTGCCGAGCTTCGGCGCTTGCAGCATCGCGCACGGTCCTTCCAGGTGTTCGAAGGGATACTCTACAAGAGAGGGGTTTGCGCACCGCTCCTGCGCTGCCTCTCGACTGAGGGGGGACAGGAGCTCCTGGCGGAGATCCACGCGGGCGTGTGCGGATCCCACCTGGCACCAAGGTCGTTAGTCGGCAAGGCGTTCAGGCAAGGCTTCTACTGGCCAACTGCCATCACCGACGCCCAGGACCTCGTCCGTCGGTGCCAAGGGTGCCAGTGGATGGCGCGCATCATCCGCAGGCCCCCGACGAGCCTCAACCCCATTCCCCCGGTGTGGCCACTGGCACGCTGGGGCCTTGATATAGTAGGACCACTTGCCCGAGCTCCAGGGGACCTCCGGTTCGTGGAAGTCGCGCTGGAATATTTCTCCAGATGGCCGGGAGCTCACGGTTGACAATGGCCTGCAGTTCGACGCCACCCTCTTCAAAGACTATTGCGACAGCATGGGCATCACACTCCGATTCGCCTCGGTAGGGCATCCCCAGTCCAACGGGGCGGTCGAACGGGCGAATGGCGCCATCTCCGCCGCCATCAAAAAGCGCCTGGTCGGGTTGCCGAAGGGCACGTGGCCAAGCGAGCTTCACAGCATTCTATGGTCGCTTCGCACAACGGTAACGCGCCCAACGGGATTCACGCCGTTCAAGCTCCTTTTCGGTGACGAGGCGGTGACGCCCGAGGAAATCAAGGCCGGCTCGCGGAGGGTCCTCGTCCAAGCACCCGAAGAGGAGCGCCGCGTGTCCTTGGACCTCCTCGACGGGATACGGGCAGATGCAGCCCACCATGTCGAGAAGTATGCGCGGCAGACAATGCGTACTCGGGACCGCTCCATATGCCCGCGAGGGTTCAAGCCTGGGGATCTCGTTCTCAGAGTGGTACTCCAGGCGGAGACCGTTGGCAAGCTGGAGTCCAAGTGGGAAGGCCCGTACATCGTGACGGAGGCCTTGCCGAAGGGGGCGTACTGCCTCGCCACGCTCGAAGGACAAGCCCTCCGGCACACATGGAACGCGGACAGGTTGCGGCGGTACTACGCCTAGAAGCAGGACAGCAAGCGTAGAGCCACCAGCCCTTTGTTATGCGATGCTCGCCCGCGCAAATGGGAGTTCGATAAAGGTTGCTGTTCCCAAAGCATCCCCTGTCCGCGCAGAGCTTAACAGAGTCCACGGACTATAAATAAGACGTAGCGTCGAGCCTAGCTCCGCACGCGACAGTCTACGGACTTTAAATAAGACGTAGCGTCGAGCCTAGCTCCGCACGCGACAGTCCACGGACTATAAAAAAGACGTAGCGTCGAGCCTAGCTCCGCACGCGACAGTCCACGGACTATAAATAAGACGTAGCGTCGAGCCTAGCTCCGCACGCGACAGTCTACAGACTATAAATAAGACGTAGCGTCAAGCCCAGCTCCGCACGCACTAGTCTACGGACTTTAAATAAGACGTAGCGTCGAGCCTAGCTCCGCACGCGACAGTCTACGGACTATAAATAAGACGTAGCATCGAGCCCAGCTCCGCACGCACTAGTCCACGGACTTTAAATAAGACGTAGCGTCGAGCCCAGCTCCGCACGCACTAGTTTACGGACTTTAAATAAAACGTAGCGTCGAGCCTAGCTCCGCACGCACTAGTCCACGGACTTTAAATAAGACGTAGCGTCGAGGTCCGCCTCCGCACACACTCTACGGAGTATAAATAAGACGCAGCGGGGGGACGCCTTCGCGCGCACTCTACGGAGTATAAATAAGATGTAGCGTTGAGCTTAGCTTCCGCACGCACCAGTCTACGGACTTTAAATAAGACGTAGCGTCGAGGTCCGCCTCCGCACGCGCGAGTCTCCGAACTATAAAGGAAGTCATAGCGTTGAGGTCCGCCTCCGCACGCACCAGTCTACGGACTTTAAATAAGACGTAGCGTCGAGGTCCGCCTCCGCACGCGCGAGTCTCCGGACTATAAAGGAAGTCGTAGCGTTGAGGTCCGCCTCCGCACGCACCAGTCCACGGACTTTAAATAAGACGTAGCGACGAGGACCGCCTCCGCACGCGCGAGTCTCCGGACTATAGAGGAAGTCGTAGCGTCGAGGTTCGCCTCCGCACGCGCCACTCCACGGAGTATAAACGAGATGCGCAGACCTGCCCTCCGCGTTCGGCGACAGGTAACACCAAGCATAAGGTATTACTTGGTTCCATTATAAAAGCAAAGGGGTTACATGGTTACAAGTGTAAGAACCAGTACATCATCCCCCTGCCCTGCCCGACCAACCGCTCAGCCTTTGCGCGGCGCGGACGAACCCGTGCCGTCGTCGCCGCGGCGCTGAAGGACCCCTTCAAGCCACTGGAGGAGGTCCCCCTCCCCATGCAGCGTCTGCTGCACGGCGACCCTCGCTGCATCTTCCCCAAAGCGGCCCCAGATCCGTTGATGGAAGTTCTGCAGGCTAGGCCCGATGGAGCGGATGGCGTCCGACATAACCTATGCTCGGCCAGGAGGATCCAGTTGAGGATTCGCTAGCTCATGGGTATGCCTACACCCACGAGTGTGAAGCAGGGCGAGGGCGAAGCACGCACCAACATAGCTGCAGTGCTCGCCAAAGGTTCTGGCGCCACGAAGAGCAACGCCGGCCCCCTCCTCGATCAGCCCGAGCGTCTCCGACAGGGCCTCCGGCCTGTGCGTAGTGTCCGGCACTCGGACGCACAGATCTCGGAGGGCCTGGTTCAGAGACTCCATGGCCCGCCATGCCGACATGGACGCATTTTCCAAGACGAGGCGGTTCTCGGCGGCAGACTCCGCCAGCTGGGCGTTCCCCCCTTCTAGGACGGCGATCTGCTGCACGAAGGTGGCGCGCTCCTCAGCCGCGGCGCGCCGAGCTTCTGTGGCCTCGAGTTGTGCGGCCGCCATGGCACCCTCCAGCGCGCGACATTCCTCATCCTTCGCGGCAAGAGCAGTGTTTGCTTCACGAAGGCTGGCTTCCAGAGCCCTCCGCTCCCGAACGCGGGCCTCGTCAAAGGACTGGCTGAGGGCAAGCGTCTGGCAAACACAACAAATTAGCAGGCGTCCAGCAGTACCTTACAAAGCTAAAGCACACATGTTTACCCTCATCTCGGAGGCCTGTAGCGCGAGCGCTAGGAGTTCCCCCTCGCATGACGACAACATCTCCCGGTTGAGGCCGTTGTCGGCACGCTCTGCGGCTGCGGTAAGGTCGCAAAATATCTCCGGGCGAGGGAGGAAGTCCGAGCGAGCGAGCCCCGACCCCAACGCGCCAGGATTTACCGAGGCCACGACCACGTCAGCAACGGCGGACACCTGCGGGGCACCCTGCACAAGGCTTCCGACTTCGCGCATACCTCGCTGCTCGATCCTTCGCCACGTCCAGGAGACTTCGTCTCGTCTGATGTTGGCAGAATGAGCGAGTAGATCGGAGAAAGTCTCGCGAAGTCAAGTGAAGAAAGGGACTCACGCCTACCTCCTGCGCCCCTCGTCGCGGTAGGAAGTGGCGCCGGTTCGACTACCCAGGGGGAGGCGGGCGCCTCGACGGTCGGGGAGAAGGTCTTCTCGGCCGCGCCAGACGCCGTGATCCCGCGGCAAGGCCCCGCAACGGCGTATCGACCCCTCGCTGGCGGCGGGGAGTGAGTCCGAGGGCGTTTCGCCTGTGGTGGCACAGGCGATTCTTCCACGACAGCACCAGCTCCGGTTACCGTCGCCCCCACGGTTTCCTCTGTAGGGGGCGCACCCTCGTCGGCCGCTACGGTTGATAACGCACCTTCAACCGTGGTTTCCTCGCCAGGAACGACGCCACCCCCCGGGTTGACGAGTTCCAACTCAACGGTGGCCGCGAGCCCGAGCACGGGCTCGTGGGCGTCGGCAGAAGGTGCCGGGGGATCCGAGGCGGCGCACCCCTCTGAAGCAGTATGGCCAGGCCCACCGCCGGTTGCACGCCCTGTCTCAGCTGCGCTACCCGCCGGGGGGGGGGGGGGGGGCGCCGGGTCGCATACGGCAGCCGGGGAACGGGCCCGGCGTCGCGAGGATAACGCCCCCGTAGGGCTATCACCGTCCCGAGCGCCGGGAGTCTCGGCGGGAAGCTCTTCCGGCACCGCGCGCTCCGGCACGGTAATGCCCACAGCCTCGCAGGTGCGGTTTACCCGCCCTTGCTTAGCCGCCTTGACTGCGGCCTCGCGAGCCTGGTGCTCCTTAAGCGTGTACGGGCCGAGGAGCGCCGCAACCGCGCGCTCCGCATCTTCTAGCCGAGCCACTGTGCAGGAGATCACGTCAGTCAGGCGGAAGCCAAACAGATACAATGGCGCGCGTAAAGCATGCTGGGCGACTTACAAGGAGCGGAGGGCGGAAGCAGGCGAGATACGGATGGATCGAACCCGTCCTCGCGGGGGCCGTTCTGTCCAACATACTTCCCCCGGGAGGAGAGTGGCACCGCCCCATACATCGTGAACTCCTCGGCTAAGTCGCGCACGCTCATTCGACGGGCGACACTGACAAGACTCTGTAGCTTTCGCGTGTCCTCAATCTCCGCCTTCAGACTCGGCGTACTGTTAAACGAGATCGGCCCACCTCAGCACTGCATTCTGCTCTTGTCGGTCACGGTGTAGTAGAACCACCACCGAGTCCAGCCGGACGCCCATTGCCCCGACGAGGCCGGCACAGGGAACAACGTCGCGCATGACGCCCGGAGCACGAAGTCCACACCGCCGAAGTTGGACACTGCCCCGTCAACCTTTCTGGGTCGACAGTGTGCGTCGTGCAGTGTGCGTCGTGCAGTGTGGCGAATAAGCTCGCGCTGGGACGCCACCCTTCTGTCCGCATCGCCCACGTGAAGACAGCTAGGCGGAGTATCGCGTGGGGCGTCAACTGGGCTAGCTCCAAATTGTAGGCCCGCAGGACTTCGCCCACGAACAACGTGGAGGGCATCCGAAGGCCGGCATCGAAGAACGCGACAAAAACAATCGCCTCCATGGCCCCGGGCTCGGCTCCGTCTCGTCCCGGCGGGGTAGGCGAGCCCCATTGCGATCCACGATCTTCCCCTCGCCCACGAGCCGCCGCAGCGTCCCTTCAGTCACGCGGCTCTTCCCCAGCACACGGGAGCAGCAGCCTCCCGAGTGCTCCGTGGCGTTCCACCACTTGTTGGCGTGCGAGCTCCCCCGCGGCACCAGTCTGTACTCCTTGGAAGGATGGGACACCTCGCCCTGGCTAGGCAAGGAACCGCTGCGGGGATGGTAGGTGGCGTCGTCATGGCTAGCCATCGCTCTTCGTGACAAGGGAAGAAGAAGCAGGGAAAGGAGCAACTGGCGTGACAGTTAGCACAGGCGGAAGCAAAGCGGCAGATCAAGAAGCCAAGCAAAGAAAGGGTGCCTCCACCTCAACACTAGCACCTTATAAAGGCCGCTCACCTGTCATATGGCTCAACGCACAGACAGATCAAATTCGCAGCGATTCGGCTGCCCAAGATTTGGAAAGAAGAACCGCCGGGGCCTAGAGGGCCGTGCCGGGTAGGTGGTCAAGCAGCGCACAACGCCTCCACGCCTTCAACACGTGGCCAACTTCTCGGGGGACGAGGCGAACGGCCGCGGTCACGCAACCACTCACATCCCACGACGCACCAGTCGTGAGTCGCCACGTGTCCCACCTGCAGAATGGCAGACTGCACGACGCGCCAGCCTGACTTCTGCCAGGTCAGGCGTCGGCGTGATTCCAGCCGCCATTAAAAGCGCACTACCAGACTGCAAGGTCGCAACAGCCCCGGAGCGCAACCATACCGGAGCCAAGCTCCAATCTCAGCGCGGGGACGGAGCGCGCGCGCGTCTACTTCGAGCAAGACGCCAGCCTCCGCTGCCACCCGTTCGAAGGGTAGGGGACGGAGCGCGCGCGTCTACTTCGAGCAAGGCGCTAGCCTCCGCTGCCACCCGTTCGAAGGGTAGGGGATGAAGCGCGCGCGTCTACTTCGAGTTAGGCGCCAGCCTCCGCTGCCACCCGTTCGAAGGGTAGGGGACGGAGCGCGCGCGTCTACTTCGAGCTAGGTGCCAGCCTCCGCCGCCACCCGTTCGAAGGGTAGGGGACGGAGCGCGCGCGTCTCGGCTTCGACTTAGGCGCCAGGCTCCGCTGCCACCCGTTCGAAGGGTAGGGGATGGAGCGCGCGCGTCTACCTCGAGCAAGGCGCCAGCCTCCGCTGCCACCCGTTCGAAGGGTAGGGGACGGAGCGCGCACGTCTACTTCGAGTTAGGCGCCAGCCTCCGCTGCCACCCGTTCGAAGGGTAGGGGACGGAGCGCGCGCGTCTACTTCGAGCTAGGCGCCAGCCTCCGCTGCCACCCGTTCCAAGGGTAGGGGACGGAGCACGCGCGTCTACTTTGAGCAAGGCGCCAGCCTCCGCTGCCACCCGTTCAAAGGGTACGGGACGGAGCGCGCGCGTCTACTTCGAGTTAGGCGCCAGCCTCCGCTGCCACCCGTTCGAAGGGTAGGGGACGGAGCGCGCGCGTCTACTTCGAGCTAGGTGCCAGCCTCCGCTGCCACCCGTTCGAAGGGTAGGGGACGGAGCGCGTGCGTCTCGGCTTCGACTTAGGCGCCAGGCTCCGCTGCCACCCGTTCGAAGGGTAGGGGACGGAGCGCGCGCGTCTACCTCGAGCAAGGCGCCAGCCTCCGCTGCCACCCGTTCGAAGGGTAGGGGACGGAGCGCGCGCGTCTACTTCGAGTTAGGCGCCAGCCTCCGCTGCCACCCGTTCGAAGGGTAGGGGACGGAGCGCGCGCGTCTACTTCGAGCTAGGCGCCAGCCTCCGCTGCCACCCGTTCGAAGGGTAGGGGACGGAGCGCGCGCGTCTCGGCTTCGACTTAGGCGCCAGGCTCCGCTGCCACCCGTTCGAAGGGTAGGGGATGGAGCGCGCGCGTCTACCTCGAGCAAGGCGCCAGCCTCCGCTGCCACTCGTTCGAAGGGTAGGTGATGGAGCGCGCGCGTCTACTTCGAGTTAGGCGCCAGCCTCCGCTGCCACCCGTTCGAAGGGTAGGGGACAGAGCGCGCGCGTCTCGGCTTCGACTTAGGCGCCAGCCTCCGCTGCCACCCGTTCGAAGGGTAGGGGACGGAGCGCGCGCGTCTACTTCGAGAAAGGCGCCAGCCTCCGCTGCCACCCGTTCAAAGGGTAGGGGACGGAGCGCGCGCGTCTACTTCGAGTTAGGCGCCAGCCTCCGCTGCCACCCGTTCGAAGGGTAGGAGACGGAGCGCGCGCGCGTCTACTTCGACTTAGGCGCCAGCCTCCGCTCCCACCCGTTCGAAGAGTAGAGGACGGAGCGCGCGTGTCTGCTGCAACAAGGCACTTTCCATCCCAGACCTCAGGCTCCCCAGCCACAAGCTTGGAGAAATTCACAGGCCGCAGGGGACGGAGGGGGCCAAAGGACTCGGCAACATGGCTTCGGCCTTGTGAAGCCCTTTACCATGAGAGGCTCTTGTCGTACGGATGGCCCCCACCTAAACCCAGCAGGCCTGGTAGGAGATTGTAAGGCCCAGAATAGGCCATGTGTAATGACATAACTGCCCCCAGGGGGGATAACCAGATGTGAGGGTATAACTGTAAAAGCACTCCTCATGTGTATATATATATGAGTACAAGCCATGGGGAGACCCCAGGCCATTTCACTTATCTTCATCACTCTCCACTACCATCTCTCTCTCTGTTTGGTCTGTAGCCACAACAATGATCTACAAGAATTATTTTTCTAAAGGAAATCCTAATTATGACGTTGGCATTTGATTTCTTTTTTAGTCAAAATATTTTTCTAAAGGAAAATAGGGTTTATGACATCATCTAATGATGTGGCGGCTGACTGGACACCAAGGGCTGACGTGGAAGAACACGTGGACTGACACATGGCGCTTAAGGCTGAGTTGGTGGGGTGACGTGGCTAACACGTCGCATGCTGATGTGGCATGCAGGATGGCTTGGGTGCTGATGTGGCATCGACGTGTCACGACATGTGGCAGACATGTGAGCTAGGGCTGAGGTGGCATGCTAGTGTGGCTGCTGATGGCTCGGCTCATGGGTGTATGGAATAGGGGACCTAACATACGGGACCCACCTGGTCAGCAAGATGGTGCACTGTAAACTTGATCCACAAGAAGACGAGGAGGCACGGTTGGCGTGGGTGTGGGGTGACGTCAGCCGATGTGATTACCGAGTAGGGCTGTAAACGAGCCGAGCTCGAGCGAGCTTGGTCTTTCAGGCTCGAGCTCAGGTTGGGGTCCGAGCCTAGACATGGGCTCGAGCTCGGCTCGGCCTAAGCTCGAGTAGGCTCAAGCTCAGCTCGTTAAAGCTCGACAGCAATTAAAATAATTTATTATGCACTATTTTTCAATAATAAGAAAATTTTGAGTTCGAGCTCGGCTCTAGTAAGCTCGATAATAATCAAAATAATTCAAACATACACCAATTTTCAATAATAAGAAAAGCTCGAGCTTGAGTTCGACTCGAGTAAGCTCGGTAAGAGTTAATATGTGTCACTATTTAAACTAGAATTGAGGCTTGCGAACTATTCGAGCTCGGTTCGGTAAAGCTCGCGAGCTCAAGATCAAGCTCGAGTTTGGCTTGTTTAAAGTTCGAGCCGAGCTCGAATCAAGCCTAAAATAAACCGAACTTGAATAGTTCGTGAGCTTCGAGGTTTTTTACCGCCTTAGTACCGAGGTGACGCTGCGACGCAAGTGGCGAGTGAGGGCAACAGTGGCTACTCTGGTGAGGCAGCACAATCAGCCTAGGCAACGACAAGGACAACCAATGACACAAGATGACCCACCCACGACGAGGAAATTGACGGTGAGATCGAGACATGGTACACGGTGATTGACGTCAGAAATACACGGCTTAGAGCAGGTACAATAAGGCTTAGTCAGCAGGCTATAGCAAATATAATATCAACAAAATCTTACATGGCAGAGAGAGAAAGGAAGAGAGAGAAGGAAGCTGGCTACTAAATTACAGCTAGCTATAGCACGTAAAAATATGCATTTCACTCTCTTACACGTGGGACCAAATAGTTATTGTAATAGCTACCTTATTGTATGAACTATTTTTTTGAAGGCTATAGATGAAATGGACAAGTGTTATAGCCACTAGTTGGCTATACTATTGTACTTGCTCTTAGAACATGCGAACGCTGAGGGGAGACTGGGTTATTTATACCCAGACATTGAGGCAACCGTAGTGGCCATGACTCGAACATCGAGTTTGATACAGAGATGAGACGGTAGTGCTATGCTGTGAGGATGTGGACATGCAGGCGACGACACGCGAGAGCCTAGATCAGGGATGATGAACAGTGAATGCATGCCTAGATGCATGACACGTGGCACTGGATGATTGGATGGTGACACGGGTGATGGCCCAGATGAGTGACACCTGGCAACCATCGACGGGGCAAGCCGGCTGGGCTAGAGGGGTTGGGTTGGCATGAAGAATTGGGCTGAGCTTTGGCGCAAGGGACTTTTAAAAGTTTTAAGGATTTTCTAGTTTCCAGAAATTTTGATTAATTCTCTTGAGCTCTAGAAAATAGCAAATAAATCCAAAAAAATTTCAGAAAATTCCTTGAAGCACAAAATCTAGGAAAATCCAAATGGTTATTTTTATTTTAAAATTGTCAAAAAGGCTATGAAAATTAGGATGTTACACCCAAGACCACAATTCAATACTTCCCAACCTACTATGGTGAAATGCCATATGTGTGGAGGGAATTATTATCAATGAAATTACCCACTTGGAGCAATAACATGCTTCCAATGTGGATAGGCTAGTCATTATAGAAGTCAATGCTCGAAGAAAGAATTGCCCTATAAAGTGGCAAAATTTCAAACTAAAGTTCGACCGTCACTCATCAGAACAACTACTACTGCACCAGTAAACCAATGAGGAGTAATGCAGGCAAGGTATCCAATAGGAAGACTGACAGAACCACTAGCAGGAAGAGGAAGAGGCATGTCAAGACCAATTAGGGAAGAGTCAACCGTATTTCAGCAAAAGAAGTAGCAAGAGCCACCGAAGTCATAGTTGGTACATTCTTAAACCATTCAAAGTCTTCATTAGTTTTATTTGACCCTATACCTACACATTCGTTCCTTTCTTTAGATTTTGTTGTGAAAAATCAATTGCCATTTTCTTATTTGCAAAAGCCTTATGCATTTCAAACACCTAGAAGTAGGATGGAATCCCGCTTTGGGTGTAGTAATTTGAATATAGAAATCTAAGGGTTTAAATTTAGAACCAACCTATTGCTACTAGAGATGAGTGGACTAGTGTTATACTGGGGATGAACTGGTTAACTAAACATAAAGCCAAGATAGACTGTGAAAGCAAGTCGATGACATTAACAGATTTAGAAGGTCAGGAAGTGACAGTGAAAATAGGTCATACCTTGTCGGTGACATTAACAAATTTAGAAGGCCAGGAAGTGACAATGAAAAATAGATGGGGAAATTCAAGTACCAATATTTCAAGAATATCTAGATCTTTTTCCAGAAGAGCTGCCTGAAAGACCACTTGACAGACATATTTAGCTTGCCACGATATCAATTCCAGGAACCAATCTAGTTACAAAGCTCCAGTACAGAATATTAGCAAATGAATTGAAAGAACTTAAGAAGCAGTTTGTTGAGTTGATAGAAAAAGAATTTGTTTGTCCTAGTGTTTCTCTGTAGTTAGCGCCAGTGTTATTTGATACAAAGGAAGATGGAAATCAGAGGATGTGTATAGATTATATAGGACAGAATGTAGTGAACATTTTTCAATATATATCCATTACTAAGAATTAATGATATATTTGATCTACTCAAGGGAGCCAAAATATTTCCAAGATAGATCTGCAATTTGGGTATCATCAGCTCAAGATTCGAGAGTAAGATCAGGAGAAGACTGCTTGCTTTCACTACAAGATATGGATTGTTTGAATTCATAGTAGTTCCTTTTGGACTGACCAATGCACTGACATATTTTATGAATCTGAAGAATCAAGTGTACATAGATCAGTTGGATCATTTTGTTGTAGTCTTTGTAGATGATATATTGAGATATTCCAAGAACGAAGAGGAACATCAATAGCACCTGCACATCACCTTAACAAAATTAAGAGAACATCTGTTATATGCCAGATTCACCAAGTGTGATTTTGAATAAAAGAAATAGCTTTCTTGGGACACATTATCACTGAAGGAGTGAAAGTTGATCCAAAAAAAAGTAAAAGCTATAATAGAGTGGAAACAACCAATAATAGTGACAAAAGTTCAAAGTTTTCTAGGATTGGTGGGTTATTATTGCCAATTCATAGAAGGATTCATGAAGACGGCATGTTCTGTTACTCATCTCCTTAAGAAGGACAAGCCATTTGAGTGGGCAGACAAATGCGAAGAGAGTTTTTAAGAATTGAAAACTAAATTTACTACAGCTCCAATTTTAATACTGTCCAATTCTAAAAAGGTGTACCAAATCTATTGTGATACTTCAAAACAAGGACTGGGATGCGTATTAATGCAAGATGGAAGAGTTGTAGATTATGCTTCAAGGAAACTATGACCACACGAAGAGAATTATACAACACATGATCTAGAGTTAGCATTAGTGGTGCATTCTTTGAAGATATGGAGACATTATTTACTGGGAAATCACTCTGAAATATTCTCTTATCATAAGAGTTTGAAATATATATTTACCTAGCTAGAACTAAATCTGAAACAATGAACATGGTTAGAACTGATCAAAGATTATGACATAGATCTTCAATATCATTCTAGAAAGGCAAATGTTGTGGCAGATGTATTGATCCAAAAGATATATCATGGTGTAGCCACTATATTAGAATATCTACCTCAACTACAAGAAGAAATACAACGATTAAATCTAGAGATAAAGAAGAAATACAATGACTAAATATAGAGATTACTAGATAGGGATTGATAGCAGCATTAGAAATCCAAGTGACTCTGATAGAACAAATCAAGGCTGCTAAAGAGGAATATGAAGAAACTCAATATCTCAAGATGAATAGATAGAAAGAAGACTCCTCGGAATTCACTGAAGAAGAACAAGGAGTCCTAAAATTTTGTGGTTGCATTTGTATACCAAAGAAGAAAGAATCGAAGAAGAAGCTCATTCCTCGCCATTATCCATACATCCTGGAGGGGCAAAAAAGTATCAAGACCCGACAAAGAGATTTTGGTGGAGCAATATGACGAGAGGGATAGCTGAATATATACCACATTGTGATGTATGCCAGAAGATCAAGATAGATTATCAGAGACCATCAGAACTGTTACTGTCATTACCAATTCCATAATGTAAATGGGAAGACATTGATATGGATTTCATTACCAGACTTCACAAAACACAAGAAGGGTATGATGCGATATGGGTAATCATAAATCGATTAACCAAAATGGCACATTTCCTACAAATCAAGCAGACTTATGGGAAGCATAAATTAACATAATTGTATCGAACCAAGTTTGTGGTATTGCATGGAGTTCCAAAAAGAATAGTTTCAGACAGAGGAGCACATTTTACATCTAAATTTTGGAAAAAGCTGCATGATGCAATGAGAATCAGTTTAGCGTTCAATACACATATCATCCGCAGACTGGAGAATAGACTGAAAGAGTAAATCAAATTCTAGAAGATATGTTGAGAGCATGTGTAATCATTTAGGGAACAGCCTAGAACACATGTTTGTCGTTTACAAAGTTTTCATACAACAACAGTTACCAAGCTAGTATAGAGATGACACCATTTGAAGTTTTACATGAGAGAGAATGCAGAACACCGTTAAATTGGATAGAGACCAGAAAGCGATAGTTTCTTAGTCTACAAATTGTTCATGATGTAGAAGCCCATGTGAACATTATCCTAGAAAAAATAAAGATTGCCTAGAACTAGTACAAAAGCTTATGTAGACACCCACAAGAAAGACCTAAGCTTTAAAGTTGGAGACTATATCTATCTTAAAGTCACTCCTCCCAAAGCCATACAAAGATTTCAAATGAAGGGGAAATTAGCTCCAAGATATATTGGTCCTTACAAGATTTTAAGCAGAGTAGAATTGGAATATAAATTACAGTTGACATCAAATCTGGCTAGGATATATGATGTATTTCATGTGTCACAACTTCAAAAATGCCTTCGGCAGCCAACTAAACAAGTACCTTTTGAGGATATAAATTTGTATGATGATTTGACATATCAAGAAGAGCTAGAGTAGATTCTTGAAAAAACAGCTTGGCGGAAACAACTTGGAGAAGGAGTCAGGTTTGCAGTAAGAATTTCCCAACATGTTCCCCGGGTCAAGTTAATCTTGAGGTCGAGATTCTTTTTAAGGGGGTTGGTTGAAATGCCCAAAATTTCAAAATTTTGAATTTATTTTTGAATTTCAGCTGAAATTGAATTCTTCCCCAATTTGAAAAGTTGCCAAGCCAATCTGCTTTCCTTTTTGGTTTTTTCGCCTTCTCCTTACTTTTGTGCCTTTTGGAAAACCACCTCCTCCTCTGTGCCTTACTACCACCAGGCAGCTCGCCCTTCACCGTCGCCAGCGCTTCGTGCCACCTCACCACTGCCATGGACGTTAATGATAGCACAACACTACTGCCTTCCCAACCATGCCTTCAATGCTGGTCAACTCACCTCCCAACCACGCATCGTGCTCCACCGCTGCAACAAGTGCTCTACCATCCCGACTGTCACTCAGTCGACAAGCGCTCGAGCCATTAAGTGCACACCCTGCCAGCATGCTCCATTGTGCTAGTGAGATGTGGCATGCCCAAGATGGCAGCACCGCTGCCAGCAACACAGCCGAAGCTCCCCGTCAACCAGCACTTCAACACATGCACCGCCTCCACCATGGCTGCTCCACTACTCCCACCGCCTTTCATGGCATATAGAGCCAATCTAAGCCTTCAGCTAGCACACCTTAGCAACTAATCATACTTCTGAGCCATCTCTCTCCCAACTCTGGCAAGTAATCATCGCCACCGCTATACCCTACGCGAGTGAGCTCGAAACCCAATGTCCCGCTAGCCTTGGCCAGAATCAAATTCCCTGCAACCATAGCACAACTAGACCACCATGAATCCAAACCCAACCTTGTTGAACCCTCCCATGTCCTCTAGATCGTCAGCTCTGTGTGCCACTGCCATCTAAGCTAGGTCGCCGTGGATAGCCATGCACCGCCTGAGCCCGCTCAAACTGTAGTACCGTTAGCTATCTAGTTTGCCATAGATGCTTAAACCATCATGACCTTCACTGGAACATCATCGAAGTGCCACTGTGCCATAGCTTTGCTCTGGTGAGCTCCTACGGCTGCTAGCCCTCACCGGCGAACCTCAGACCTTGCGCATACAAAAATGGAACCCCTAGGCTTCCCTGACCTTGTTCACACCACCTCTCGCCGCCATTTACTATCGTTGGTGCTCAATCACTCTCATCGCCATGCGCCCATGCTTAGGTGACCATGGTGCCAGGCCAAGCCGAAGTAGGCTTTAAGCCTGGTAGGCTGTGCGCCTATAACATCCCAAAATTCGCTTTCTTTAAAAATTTATTTCCAAATTAGTAACCAAAATCATCTGGATTTTAGTTGGATTTTATTGGTAATCCTAGAAGGTAATCTCAATTTCCAATCCAAAGTCCAAAATTCCAAATTCCATAATCCAACACTTGAATTCAAATCACCAAAAAATATCAGTTATATTTTTCTAGGTCAAACCTATTTTTCTTGGCCCATATTTTATTTTCTTTTTCTTCCTTCTTTTTTTTCCCTTTTTCCTTTTCTTTCTCTCTCTTCCTGGCTACTGTTCATCTTCTTGTCTGGTTCGGCTGAACAGACCAGGCCGAATAGCCATGGCCGTGCGCCACCTCCTCGGGCCCAAGGTAGCCTGAATCTCATCTTCACCTCATGCCAAAATGAAAAATGTTTCAAATTATGCGAGGAATCCATTCCTATCGGTTTCTTCGTGATTCGTTCATCTGTTTTCCTTTTATCTTGTCCATTCTTAACTGATCAAACCCAAAGCCAGTGAATTTGATTCTATTTCTATCTCTTCCAAGCCCTTATATACCACCCCATGACCTCCCTTAACCCCTTCCAACTCCTACCAAACCCCCTCAAACCCCAGAACACTGCCGTCACCAAGAGCCCATCATTCCCGAAATTGTTCGTCACCTCGACTTGCGCTCTGAGCACTTCAGTGAATTTCTTCGAATTTCTTTCATGTCACATCATGTTCCTAAGTATCTTACACCCTCAAGTGAAGTTAATTATATTTTCATGTAGCTTTTTGATGCAAATAAAGTTTTTCTAAAAACTGATCTACATCGTCCTCCATCGTCGATTCATCGCCTTCGGTAAACCAAATTCTAATTCTTTGCTACTGAACAATCACCATCACCTACTCTATGTGTTCCATACCTTGGTTCCACAATTGCATCACCAAGGAGATGCACTACTGGAGCACCCCCATGTTTCCAATACCCATCACCCAGGCGCGGAACTAGATTGCAAATGACCGAGGTTTACTGCTTCACCGTACATATCGCAACATATAATTTTTAAATAGTGTTATGCTAAATAGTAATTTATCCAGTAAATTTTAGCATCAATACTTCAACATAACTGATGGTAGTATAATCATGATAAAGAAGTAGTGATCCAAATGCTTGCCAAAATGAAGAAGCTTAATAATAATATTGGTTAGTTGCAGCAAACTTAAGGAACTAAGAGCAAAATCATAAATAAAAGTTGGCCAGCATTGCTAAAATACATCATTCTGTCTCAATGGCCTATTAAATGAGAACCAACTTACTTAAAGTTTTTAAGTAAAAAAATAGAATGATCAAATGTAAGTCAATGCATTAACTTTTAGTATTTATGTTATTTTAAGTTCATAAAGTGACAAACCACAACATCATTAGTAATTTTCATCAATTCTTGTTTCTCCACATAGCAAATAAGCATGTCATTCATGAAATCATCACCAATTAATTGAAAAAATCAATTAGATATTTGTATATTCAATAGTTCAAGAATAATATAATAGAAAAATATGTTCAGTGGCTTAGTTACTTCACATTGTGGTCAAACACTACAATTTTATCTTCGATTTGCAATGAGCTAGGTCAATATTCCAAAAATTAAAATTGAAATCCTATGTCTTAACCCTACAATTCAACAAAAATCAATCAACAATCATCACATTGAAACCCTAACTTACAAATTTAGCTCCTGTTCTTCAAATAAATTAGAAGAATTGAGAGAAATTTAGAGCAATATACAAACTGATCGGGTGAACCTAAGCTTCCTTCAGCCAGTGAGGGTGTGAAGCAACAGGGACCAGGCAGCGCCACGACGAGATGGTAGGTCAGGGCTATTGGTGGCACCAATTTCTCTCATGCTCCGATGACCGATCACTGCTGTAATACCCTGATCGTCGATACGGCGTAAGATTTTAAAACAATCGCGGAATCGCCGGTTTTTCGGCAAAACGCGGGAAGGGAAAAGTAAAAATTGTAGAACAGTATAAAATAAATAAAGTAAATTAAAAATTAAATAAAAACCTCTAAGTGGGCTGCCTGGTGAGTGGGCCGACCACCTTGGGGCCGGAGGCCCAAGGGGTGGCCGCACCCCCTCCCACTTAACCCTAGGGCTTCCCCCTCCTCCCCCTTTTCCCCACACCCAGCCTCCACCCCCCTTTCCCACCCTCTTGGGCGCAGCCCCCCTCCCTGGTTGGTGCCCCCACCCCTCCCACAAGTGCTGCTGCCATTGGAGCCAAGAAGGAAGGAGAAGAAGGAGAGGAGAAGGAAGAAGAAGAGAAGAAGAGAAGAAGAGGAGGGAAGAAGAGGGGTGATTCCTCATCTAGGTAATTTTTCCCCATCCCAAACCCTCTGATTTTTGAAATAATTAGGGTTCTTGGCACGGATTTTGAAGGTAGTTAATAGATTAATTGCCCGATTAGAGATTAGTTGCTGTCTGCCTGTAGATTGATTCGCGCAGCGCGTCTGTTCGCGAGGTTTTGACCTAGTAAACGAATTTTCCTGCGGACTCTCCAAAAAGGGAAGTTGTAGAGGACTTCCAGACGCATCTCCTATATTTGTTTCGGAATTTTCTGCCGTGGGATCTGGGAGTTACAGGGTCGGGAATACTGCTGTTCGTCAGGCGAGCAGATTGATACAGACCGACGGTAATCTGTGAATTTGAGGTAGTAAAAGATTTTTATGGTCATGTCTGTAATTGAGAAAGTTGTAGATAATTTAGATATCTAGCTGCTCTATAAAATTCAGAATTCTTAGACCCCTTTACTGTTTCTGGGACGCAATTGAATACCGCTGTCCAATCTGCCAGAACAGAGTTCTTCCTCTGTTTTGGGCATTAAATTACACCTTGCTGTGATCAAAATAAAATATGTGTTCTACATGAAAAATGTAGGTTTTTAAGTGATGAATCCAGAGAGGTATCGTTTGCTGTATTTAGATCAATATTTTTAAAGTTACAAAAATGTTAAGCAGCGCTGCTGTAGAGGGTAATTTGCTGAAGTGTTGAGCGGAGAGGAGTTAGTGCGGGTTCGGGGTTCTAGCGACGTCTTTAATTATTTATGTCGTGTTTGTATGCTGTGGCTTTGTGCTGAGAGATGCCTTTTGGACAGGTGGTCTTGTCCCTGAGCGCTCTTGATTTTACTTCGCTTCGTCGGATTGAGGCAAGTAAACGTAGCGGTGGTTGCTACCGTTTAACTTGTTATTCCTTCTACTTTCAGTTTACATTATTATTATAATTTGATACATTATGCCATGATTTCATGAAATCTTAATTGTGGAGATGGTAGCAAGTATAATGATGGTTTAAATTTTGTAGCATGGATTGTTGATGTGTAGATGTTTGATCCATGTTATGAGAATTTGTGGTCTTGATGATGTTAATGATATGTTGATATTGTTTATGGTCGATTACAAGTGAAAGAGTTCATGAGAATTTCTGATGCATAGATGTTGTGAATGCACGTTTTATTTGTTAAGACATTCACATTTGCGCATCATGCTGGTTTATTGAAGTCTTGGTCACGAGATGACCAAGCGTCGAGGTCCCCGTCATGTTGATGACGTGACGGGCTAAAGGTCCCCATACTTGTGGAGTATGGGCAATTGGTCCCTGTACCAGATGGTACAGGCATGGGTGTGCATCGACGGATGCACACTTTGCATTACCGATAAAATGCAGAAGAGAAGGAGATAAAGAGATTTTTGACCATCTTGCATAGCATGAAAGCATTCATATGCATTGCATTGTGAAAAGATTCATTTGCATGCATATGCAATATATGGTGGTGAAGTTATTTTGTGGAATATTCAACTTGATAGTTGCAATGTGGAATTGGCTCATGTGAGCTAATTGTGGTATGAGGATTGTGGTTGTGGTCGTAGAATGCGATTCCTTCCTTGTGTATGGTAAGGGTTGTGATGGTGGCATGAGATTCTTTTCTCTTGTAGTAATTGATGATATCAATTGTGGATGTGGGAAATAATAAAGTATTGAAGTAAGACATACATATGTTTTATTGCTTTTGGTAGTGGTAGTGGTCGAGGATTTAAAGTGGTCAAACAAGATTTATTTGCTAAATGCTTTACCGTCATTGATGGTGATTTGAGATTGATGATTAATATCTTGTGGATTGTAGAAGACTAAATGTTTTCTCTTGCATCTAATCGTGGATAGAATGATTGTATGCATATGCTAATTAAATCTGGAATTGAAGAGGTATGAATACGGAAGTTGTGGTGGTTTAATAATTGTAGACATGAATTGTGGTTGTAGTTGTATGGAATTATAAATGATGATGTATAATTGTTTGTAGTTTGAATAGCCTGTTAAACAGTTTGCTTGCTGAGATTTTATCTCACCCTTGTTTCCCCCTCTCTACAGGTGGACTTTGAGCATGCATGGGAAGGGTAGAGTGGCACCACACTAATGCACTTGGATCCTAGTTTAATGTTGTAATAAAGTTGAAAGGATTCTAGACCTTTGCATAGCTTTGTTTACATTATCTTAATAATGTTAAATTTTGTGAACTATGTTATAGATTGAAATGTTGGAGGATGTTCCAAATATTGAATTGTCATCACTATCCTGTTATTCCTTAGTTGTTTATGCTTCTGCTCATACTATCTGGTTTAGTAATTGTTGCCAGTTTAATTTATCTTGTAAATTCGCTAGTTGTAGAGCAGTTTTAGTAGCATCCCAGGGTAATGTGGATCTTGGGGGTGTTACAGTTGGTATCAGAGCGGGCGTTAGGTCCGTGGTAATTAAATTATTAAATTGACACACTGGTGCACAGTAGGATGGGATGGGTCAAGCATTGCACTTATGCTTTTGACATGTTGTATTGATGATTTACATTATGAGATAATCTTGTATGAATATGATTTGCTCCTATGACTGTTATGGGTGAGAATTGTCAATGATATGATGTAGAGATTGTATTTGATGTCTTGCCATTTGCCAGATTATTACCACTATTCATAGTATGTGGTTAACGATGTAGTTACCTCGGGTAACTTAGTTGCAAATGTTGTGAGTGAGTTTATTTAGAAAAGTTGATATCTTCCTTGAGTTGATTTTGGCCAATTCTTTGTCTATTGCAGTTAATGATTTTCTCTTGAGTTTGTGGTTCATTGCAGTTGAGGGTTTGCAATTGGTCTCTATCTGTTCGTTGAAGCAATTATTGTTTCTTTTCAGACTATTGAGACACTTTTGCTGCTTGTGAACATTGTTGATTTGTAAGGATAGTCCCTTCGTGGGAGTTTTGGTCTTGTTGTGAATCATGACTCATTGGTTCGCTTGGTATTTTTTTATTAATGAAAGTTTTGTGTTGCAACTCATTAATATGTTAAAACCTTGGATCTACATATTTCACTTAGATTATTTCGAGTGTTGAAGTTTAATTCCTCTCCTTTCTGAAAGAGAGTGTTAAAACCATTTGTGGTGTTTTGCTATGCTTAAGTGGAAGGTGGTAATCATATAAACTAATTAACAAGGTATGAATTATCGAGTTGAGATGTTAGCGTGGTGCATAATTAATTTCAACTAGCATCCTCGGAAGTGCAGTTGATTAATGTGATATTGCCTTGTAATAGTTTCTAGAAGAACTATGATTAAGAATATGTCTATTCATGAATGGAACTCATGGGGTTATTAAGGAGTGTGCAAAAAGAATTGGAATGATTATTATGATTGTTTAAATTTCTATCATGTTGGATAAATTGAATTATTTTTTTGTCTTTAGCAATTAATCTGACCGTTTGGAATGATTGTGTAAGGAGGTGTTGGGAATATTGTCTTGGTAATATTAACCTTTAACCTGTCCTTTATTTAGATACTTTATGAGCATGTATAATTGCTAGATTCATCTATCTTTCACCATGTTAAATTGTTGAAACATGTATAAAGAAATAGATGAAAGTTGATGTATTGACTTGTAGAATCTTGCCTTACAAAGCTGGTATTATTGAAGTTTAAAGTTATTTCGTTCTAATTTCTGAATGAAAGGTGAGATACTGAATCTATGCTCATGATTGTTTTATGATTGTAAAACGGAGTTAGGATCATGAATGTTGTTATGATAAGATAATAATCAATTATTGCTAGTAATGACTAGAGTACAATCAATTTGTGCTAAATTAGAGTTGAGCATCAATAAGAATTGAATATATGGAATCTAATAAGAGATTCATACTAGCATGTTTGTGAGATTGTCATGTTCTAGTATCATCTTGTTTAAAAGCTTTGATTTAATATGGTGGCTTATGCACTAGGATTTCCTAGATTAAGTAGTCGTAATCTTATTCAGAAAATAGAAACATGATGAAGTGATTTCTTATGTTTTTTTTGGAAAAGTTTATGAAGGGATTTGTGGATATGATGATGCTTGTTAAGAATGTATTATTCTGATGTTAGCATGATGGTCAGTATGTGGTTGTGATGATAATGTTGAACGTTTCTTAAATAAAAGAATTTGATAACTTCCATGATACTACTTAAATCAAAAGTTTTGAGATTTGTGTGTGCAATCTTTTTGATCTCATGACTTATGTGGCAGCTGAAATTGTTTGAGCAAAGTGACGCGGTGAGAGTTTTTATTAGTTCTTAAGGGATTAATGTGTTGTGGTCTTTAGATCACTTTTGTTGGAATTGTCAAGGTAATACCGTAAT
The DNA here is from genome assembly GCA_017311315.1 of Dendrocalamus latiflorus. Taxonomy (NCBI): domain Eukaryota; kingdom Viridiplantae; phylum Streptophyta; class Magnoliopsida; order Poales; family Poaceae; genus Dendrocalamus; species Dendrocalamus latiflorus. The sequence continues at coordinate 40,956,433 of CM029652.1, read as the reverse complement.
CAAAGAAAGTTGTTCTCTTTGTTAAAAGAAAAGGTGCGGTAAAAGTATCGGAGGTTGAAGTCATGTTATGAAATTTTTTTGGTGTGTTTGACTTCTTAAGTTCGCCGCATAAGAACTTCTTGAACTCAAATGGCAATATTTTTCCGCCGCCTAAGAGTTTCTTGAGCTCAAATGGCAATACTGTATTCTTATTGGTTGAGATTTGGTATTTTCTTCTTGAGGGGCATGTGCCTTCAACTATGACCTTATCTTTTGCTATCCAAGATTGTTGCTATTTCTTTTGGTCTTGCGCTTATTGCGGATGGTAACATCATCCTCTCTGCCGAAATTTACTTCTTTTTGCCTCTTCTAAGAAAGGGGTAATCAATTTGGGTTGCAAAGTCCTTTAAGAGGTGTATGGCATCTAGCTGGTGTGTTGGGCGATGATTTGGAAATCCTTGGTTCAAGGAAGTTAAATTTCCAAAGGGAATGGATTGGGAAATTATTAATAACTCGAGCAGTAATATGCTCTCTTGATTCTTGTTTAAACTTTGTGTTTATGGCAGAGGTCATCTGCAAATTGAGTTGTTATATGTTGTGGTGTATTCTTTTCCAGTTAGGAAAAGAAAATGATTGTTTTGGTCTGTCGAGTGATTTTCACTCTTGACTTGTGCAGTGTTGATTCTCCAAATGTCTTTTTGGAGAGTGTGAATGGTTTTGTTGTGAATCCTTTGTTTTGGATTGTGGTCCTTTGAAGGAAGATTGTTTGCTAGTATGTTGCTTGGGAATCCTTTATTCCTCTTTTGGTTGGGTTTCTTTTGCGAAGTTATTGTTCGTGCTTTGAGTAATGTTATGAGTGGAATCTGTGGTTAAATTCTTTAAAAGTGATACAATGTATTATCCCGATTATAATAAATAGAGGAAAATATTTTAGGAAGGAGGATGGTATTAGATAGTGGCTTGATAATTTTGCGAGAACGACAGGATCTGTTGGCCGCTCAGGGCCGACAAAAGAGTTGCGGGTGCTCGGCATTGACCGGCGCGTGTCGTGGACTCGTCGGAGTTGGACATGAGGAAGAGAGTCACCAGGTATGCGGAGGCCCTCTTGACGAATCCGTCCGAGCGGGAGGTGACGTGGGAGCTTGAAGTTCAAATGTAGAAGGAGGACCCGAGTTCTTCGAGGCGGGTGAGAACCTGTAGTTGTTGTTCTCGTGGGATGTTCTATCCTTGGAATGTTCAATTCTTTGGTTGTTCTTTTCTTGATTGTTCTTTTTGACTCGTGGGTTCAGGAGCGAGATTCGAGGACGAATCCTTTTTAGGTGGGGAGAATGTAATACCCTGATCGTCGATACGGCGTAAGATTTTAAAACAATCGCGGAATCGCCGGTTTTTCGGCAAAACGCGGGAAGGGAAAAGTAAAAATTGTAGAACAGTATAAAATAAATAAATTAAATTAAAAATTAAATAAAAACCTCTAAGTGGGCTGCCTGGTGAGTGGGCCGACCACCTTGGGGCCGGAGGCCCAAGGGGTGGCCGCACCCCCTCCCACTTAACCCTAGGGCTTCCCCCTCCTCCCCCTTTTCCCCACACCCAGCCTCCACCCCCCTTTCCCACCTCTTGGGCGCAGCCCCCCTCCCTGGTTGGTGCCCCCACCTCTCCCACAAGTGCTGCTGCCATTGGAGCCAAGAAGGAAGGAGAAGAAGGAGAGGAGAAGGAAGAAGAAGAGAAGAAGAGAAGAAGAGGAGGGAAGAAGAGGGGTGATTCCTCATCTAGGTAATTTTTCCCCATCCCAAACCCTCTGATTTTTGAAATAATTAGGGTTCTTGGCACGGATTTTGAAGGTAGTTAATAGATTAATTGCCCGATTAGAGATTAGTTGCTGTCTGCCTGTAGATTGATTCGCGCAGCGCGTCTGTTCGCGAGGTTTTGACCTAGTAAACGAATTTTCCTGCGGACTCTCCCAAAAGGGAAGTTGTAGAGGACTTTCAGACGCATCTCCTATATTTGTTTCGGAATGTTCTGCCGTGGTATCTGGGAGTTACAGGGTCGGGAATACTGCTGTTCGTCAGGCGAGCAGATTGATACAGACCGACGGTAATCTGTGAATTTGAGGTAGTAAAAGATTTTTATGGTCATGGCTGTAATTGAGAAAGTTGTAGATAATTTAGATATCTAGCTGCTGTATAAAATTCAGAATTCTTAGACCCCTTTACTGTTTCTGGGACGCAATTGAATACCGCTGTCCAATCTGCCAGAACAGAGTTCTTCCTCTGTTTTGGGCATTAAATTACACCTAGCTGTGATCAAAATAAAATATGTGTTCTACATGAAAAATGTAGGCTTTTAAGTGATGAATCCAGAGAGGTATCGTTTTCTGTATTTGGATCAATATTTTTAAAGTTACAAAAATGTTAAGCAGCGCTGCTGCAGAGGGTAATTTGCTGAAGTGTTGAGCGGAGAGGAGTTAGTGCGGGTTCGGGGTTCTAGCGACGTATTTAATTATTTATGTCGTGTTTGTATGCTGTGGCTTTGTGCTGAGAGATGCCTTTTGGACAGGTGGTCTTGTCCCTGAGCGCTCTTGATTTTACTTCGCTTCGTCGGATTGAGGCAAGTAAATGTAGCGGTGGTTGCTACCGTTTAACTTGTTATTCCTTCTACTTTCAGTTTACATTATTATTATAATTTGATACATTATGCCATGATTTCATGAAATCTTAATTGTGGAGATGGTAGCAAGTATAATGATGGTTTAAATTTTGTAGCATGGATTGTTGATGTTTGTTGGTGTGTAGATGTTTGATCCATGTTATGAGAATTTGTGGTCTTGATGATGTTAATGATATGTTGATATTGTTTATGGTCGATTGCAAGTGAAAGAGTTCATGAGAATTTCTGATGCATAGATGTTGTGAATGCACGTTTTATTTGTTAAGACATTCACATTTGCGCATCATGCTGGTTTATTGAAGTCTTGGTCACGAGATGACCAAGCGTCGAGGTCCCCGTCATGTTGATGACGTGACGGGCTAAAGGTCCCCATACTTGTGGAGTATGGGCAATTGGTCCCTGTACCAGATGGTACAGGCATGGGTGTGCATCGACGGATGCACACTTTGCATTACCGATAAAATGCAGAAGAGAAGGAGATAAAGAGATTTTTGACCATCTTGCATAGCATGAAAGCATTCATATGCATTGCATTGTGAAAAGATTCATTTGCATGCATATGCAATATATGGTGGTGAAGTTATTTTGTGGAATATTCAACTTGATAGTTGCAATGTGGAATTGGCTCATGTGAGCTAATTGTGGTATGAGGATTGTGGTTGTGGTCGTAGAATGCGATTCCTTCCTTGTGTATGGTAAGGGTTGTGATGGTGGCATGAGATTCTTTTCTCTTGTAGTAATTGATGATATCAATTGTGGATGTGGGAAATAATAAAGTATTGAAGTAAGAAATACATATGTTTTATTGCTTTTGGTAGTGGTAGTGGTAGTGGTCGAGGATTTAAAGTGGTCAAACAAGATTTATTTGCTAAATGCTTTACCGTCATTGATGGTGATTTGAGATTGATGATTAATATCTTGTGGATTGTAGAAGACTAAATGTTTTCTCTTGCATCTAATCGTGGATAGAATGATTGTATGCATATGCCAATTAAATATGGAATTGAAGAGGTATGAATACGAAAGTTGTGGTGGTTTAATAATTGTAGACATGAATTGTGGTTGTAGTTGTATGGAATTATAAATGATGATGTATAATTGTTTGTAGTTTGAATAGCCTGTTAAACAGTTTGCTTGCTGAGATTTTATCTCACCCTTGTTTCCCCCTCTCTACAGGTGGACTTTGAGCATGCATGGGAAGGGTAGAGTGGCACCACACTAATGCACTTGGATCCTAGTTTAATGTTGTAATAAAGTTGAAAGGATTCTAGACCTTTGCATAGCTTTGTTTACATTATCTTAATAATGTTAAATTTTGTGAACTATGTTATAGATTGAAATGTTGGAGGATGTTCCAAATATTGAATTGTCATCACTATCCTGTTATTCCTTAGTTGTTTATGCTTCCGCTCATACTATCTGGTTTAGTAATTGTTGCCAGTTTAATTTATCTTGTAAATTCGCTAGTTGTAGAGCAGTTTTAGTAGCATCCCAGGGTAATGTGGATCTTGGGGGTGTTACAACTGCATGGCTAGGAGCTATTATGCGACAGGTGTCGATGCACATCTCCTGGCCAATGGTGCAAGACGAACATGTGTCGAGGGCTGCTACAAGATAACACACTTCGAAATCGATCAAATGGATGTCGTGGCCTATTGTGGTTCTCCCTCTTAGGCTGGCGAAAGAGCTACCTCAGCCTGTGCAGTTGCCTCGTGGGCTGAGGGAAGCGGAGGCTCCTCGTGGACTGTTGCTAGCTACTAGGAATTTGGGTTGTTACTGCTTCCTTCGTTGGGCTTCAAGGAAGGGATCGGGTGCATTGAGTATGGACTGGGGGGTCACACATCAGTTAGAGGTGCTAACCACTGCTAAAATTTTTTTTAGACCCGGTGTCCTGTAACACACGGTAAGAAACCTTGCTTTCGCCCTGTCGTCACCATTGCTAGCCTATTCTAGCCATCCTCCAACCAAACTGATTGCACCTACATATTCTTTGGGAAAGGCCATGCCTATGCTTACCTTATTTCTTCGCGTTCCCTGCCCATGCCTTATTGCCCTCATCAACCCACGCCACCTATCGCCCATGGTGTCGTGGCTGTTCGACGCACCGCTAGCGACCGTGCCCTCCCCAAGGAGCCGACGACCCATTTTGGGGTTGGACGCGCTACCTGGGCCGCTGCTCACCAACGAGTAGCATGGCCAAAGCCACCACCCATGCACCTGCTCTGTTTCCTCCAGAGTTGCCTCTGTTAACTCTTCATTTGTTGCCTCTGAGCCAATGATAGCCTAGCCCCACATGCCATACGTGCACATAATTCCAAAATTCTAGGAACAAGAAGATTCCTTGAATATTTTCTAATTTCAACATTTTTCACTTTTACCGATCTTACAATCGCTTGTTCACCATCGTCCGAACTCCGAATCCAGTTATTCAAGTTCCTAAATTCATGTAAAATCCTAATCTACCTTACAATATATATTTTATATTTTTGTGATTTCATTTGTACATATTTACTTAGGCTTTCTTATTTTATGCATAGAACCCGACTCGTCAAAGAAGTTCCTGACCAGCAAGGAGAGACCCCTAGGCACAGAAGGCCTTCCTTGACCATGTTAAACCTAGTTTTATCAAAGTTATTTATCATTTTAAATTTACATGGATTGCTATGTTACATAACATGTTAACTTGTGTCTTAAAGATATTAGTTAATCCGACATTGTTATACCCTCATTTAGTGTTGCTATCCCAGAACCCTTGTCACCATAGGCTAACCTTGTCTCAGTATTGAGATAATGATACTATTTGATAATTTTGGAATGGTAGAATTGCTTAGACAAGCTAATCGATCATTATAACTCTATGGGTGGAAAAATTGATATCAAATGCTTCAGTCGTTTCATTCTACTAACTTTGTTGCAATAGGTATTGCTACTATTTAAAAAGTAAAATAAAATAATAAAATTTATTTTAGACTTGGACGTATGGTAAGATTTGGTTGGTGCAGATAGAGCATGTAATCTTGAATTCTAGATGTACTGACCTAGTCAATTAAGGATCAATGCTTGTGATTGTCCAAACTAAGCACCTCCGTACAACCACAAGTCTATATGGGTATGACCTGGCTAATTAATTTGTAATGGCTTAGCTTGAAATCCGCTAGTGGTATGAGTGGGTGTCAGATGTAGATGGTTGTCGCACATGGTGCCAGAGGAGGCTTCTGACTAGGTGGATGTAATCCTTTAGCAGTGAAACCTTAGCGGGCGGAGTCTAGTTAGATTGGCACATTGTAAAGGCCTTGTCATAATCTCTTCATTGCACACCCAAGGAAGCGTGCTCATCCAGTGGCAATATGAGATGATCATGTCTTGTGGGTAAAGCTGTACATCCTCTGCAGAGTGTAAAACTATTCAAATAGCCGCACCCACAGCCAAAGGTGGGCAATGCACTTTCACATGGTAGATTTTTTATTTTGGTTTCAAAGTAAAATATTTGGGAACTTGGGAATGGTTGGAACTCTTCGGTGTGTGTTCTGGCAGATCGAGCCAATGCGGGTGGATGGAGCCCATATTCGTAAAACCTTGACGGTTAGAGCCTGTTTACTTGTGTATGTGGTTGGAACCTTCACTAGAAAATTTATGCTAGTTTAAATTATTGCAAATTATTTTGTTAAATTGATGTTTTGGAAATCTATAATGGTAATTGAACTAAAAATGCTACTTTGTGTAAAAGAACCATATTATCCTTTCATTATTAAGCCTTGCATATAATTATTTTTTTTCCAAAACTTGCAGAGTACTCTATGGACTCACCATGCAATCTACAAAATCATCTTAGAGAAGTATGAAGACACTGAAGGAGACTACAAGAACTTCACTTGCGACTTCGATGAAGCCTTTCCGGAGGTTTAGGTTGCGCTTCCCCACACTACAAGAAATCTTATGATAGGTGACGTTTCATTTACGTCATTAAAACTGGAAATTATGTCATTATTCGACATCTGTGACTTTCAGATGACGAAAATTTATTCGTCACCTATCATGCGTCTCTAATCATGTTTTGTGACGAAAACATATTTTTTCGTCATTGATCTAGTGACGATCCTTCTTTCGTCATTGAGTTTATGACGCTCATTTTCGTCATTAACAAGTCCAGGAAACATCATAAATCACTTAAGCTTTGATGACTATACAATTTACACGTAGGACACAAAACGTCATAAACTTTTAGCACAGTGTGACGTGGAGCTGACATGGCAGGTTCATTGTGACAATTTGATTCATCATAAAATGTCTTTAGCCTGTCAAGGGCCTTGTAGGCTAAGCCCAATTGCAAACCTGGTTACATTTTGGCTTGGCCCATCTAATGCGTAGCAATTTGAACACTATATTCAGACATTATGCCCAGTAACAGCCCATATAGCACAAAAGTTACAGCCCATATAGCACAAAAGTTACAACCCAGTAACAGCCCATATAGCACAAAAGTTACAGCCCAGTTAACATTCAATATAGCACAAAGTTTATAGCCCAATTAACAGCCAAATCCAGCCACATGTACAAAATACATCACAGCCAAATCCAGCCACACGTCCAAAATTCATCACAGGTAAATACAGCCACATCCAAATCCAGCAAACATCACTTACATCATAGGTTCAATTACACCAGTACATTGATGATAGCCAAGTTAGCAAAATAAAAGCTCAGTACATCTCTAACCAAATGCAGCCACAATGTTCATTTCACTGTCCAAATCCAGCCACAAGTCACATCCCAAAACTAAGGTAATTGTCCAAATAGTTCACATTCATGGACCAAAACAAAGTCACCACACCAACCAAAAGACTACCGGCATCTCATCATGAATCAAAAAGGCAACATGAAGAGGACTAACAAACCTTACTAGGGCTGACTAAAAGATGGAGTATTGAAGCTAATCAAACGACGAATAAGGGCATTGGTCTCCTCTGAAGACTTCTTCAAATTTTCAATCTCTTCCAACTGTTGCTTCCTTGCTGCTTCTGATTCATCTACCTTCTTCTTCAAGGAATCCAACTCATCCTGCTGACCATCAAGTGTGTCTCTAAGATCTGCTGCACATTGCTTCTCTGCCTCAAGTTCAGCTTCAAGTTCTTCAACACGTGCAGCAACAACAGCTTTACTGCTTCTCTTTGGGGCGACTGACTCAAGACCGACATTTTGAAGAAACTTTGATTTTGGCAAGACCTGGGAAACAACTTCAGAATGAGTTTTTGGTGCTTGCCCTTCTTGTGCAGGATCAGCAATGATGGCTTCCATATCAGCCTAGCAATAACAAGATAAGAATTTAGAAGTCACTTTCCATTGGCATTAAAATATGAGTACAAAAGAAGAAAGAAGATGCAACTCACAATAAGGTTCTTTACAGGCTCACTAAAACCTGTCTTGCTACTGCAATGGCACTCCTTGAAAAGATCAATCGCAGTGGGTGGCACATCTTTATACTTAGTTTGCTTCTGAAATTACATGCAAACAATTTGTAAATACAACATACCATCACTTTGAAAGATTTTTCATATGCAGATTTAAGTGTTAAATGCAATATGCCATCAGTAAAAATTTCTCACATCCAATCACTAACTTATGAGTGCCTTATGCATACAAATGATTCTCATGCATAAAGTAGACCATGGACAGTATTCTCAATTATCAAATAAACTATATTGGAACTAGTACAATTTTTCTATATCTTACCACGACATGGCAATGCGCAATGTAGCTCCGAGAGCCTGTCCTTTGCTGGTACCGAACATTCTCACGGTTAAGTTTGTTTTTCACACACTTGTCCTGTAGAAAGGCAAACATTAGTAAGAAAAGTAGCTTAGTTCTATCACACATACAAAAGACACAGCCATACACAATATTTACAGCCATAGCCATACACAATATTTACAGCTATAGCCATACGCAATATTAGTAAGACAAGTAGCTTAGTTATACCACACTTTGCTCTCTATCTTGAACACACTAGTATATGAGAGGTAACACGGGAAGCTTAGTTCTATACCTTGTGCTTTGGGTTTGACCACATCTCCACTAGTGCTTTCCATTGCTCGTCAGTCATACTCTTTAGTGGTGATGTTGTTCTCACTTGGTTTGCTGGTACATTATTAAAGTAAGTCTTCTTCAACTGGTACCTCATTTGCCGTTGTCCACACTTGAGCAAATCAGCACATGCTTCTTTGACTGGCTTACTGTCTGTGTCTATGGTAAATTGACCCTAATCAAGAGCATGAACAGTAGAAAAGAGGCATTAAAAGCATATAATGAACTGCATGATAACTTTTACTATAATAACTCAACCAAAAAACTATATAGCAGACACCTATCGATGGCAATATACTTTACTTTTGCTTTATTGGTTACCATTAGCTATGTGAATCAAAACTGTACCTCTCTTTAGTCTTTGCCACTCCTGACCCATCTTGACTAGCTCATAAGATGGAACCATAATATTGTGTATGACTATCTTATGATCATCAGATTTGATGCAAGTTGAATGTATATGAGTGGGATTGACTCCACATTTTTGTTGTTTTATTGCAGAAGTTGACCTGTTGAATTTCTGCAGGCTGTCACTTCCTTGCTAAACAATGAAAGTGTATCTGATATTGATTGTTTATGACTAGTAATGCTCTATGCTTTGCGGTATGAAAAAGAGAGTCCAGTTCAGTTGATGCAGCTTTTCAACAAATTGGCTTCTTGTTCCGCTAAATACAAGTCAGGGGTATGCAAAGTAAACTACTTCTTGTGCAGATCATGTTCTTCTCTAAATTTTCTTCTATTGCACATGTTGTTTTGCTTTTAACCCTTGGACAACATAACAGTACTATCAGCTGAACTAGAAGTGGGAGTAACTAGATGGCAAGGCAAACAGATTTAAACACAAATTACATTATCATAGTATGTTAAAATTGGGAAATAGCACATTCACATCAGCACAAAGCAACCCATGAACATACCGTACTACAAGGAATGATTAAAAATTTAAGACAGTTACACTATTAGGATAGACTTGATCTACTTACAGCCACTTTATCCATATAGTCTTTAAGTTGAGACTTGTCCTTCTTGTACTCCTTCCAGTGCGGAAATATTGGTATGTGCTGCCTAAGTATAATGCCCCCCTCTGATGCTAGCTTTGCAGCTTGCAGTGGTGCCTCCGGCCTTCTCTTCCCTTCAGCAATGTGCACTGGAATTTTAGTGCACAAACCTCGACTTATCCTATCCAAATCTCTTCCCATAGTCCGTCCCCTATTCCATCGATCAATCATGGCATTTGGTTCTCCTGAGAATTTCAGAGTTAATGGAAATCATAAACCATTTGATGCAAATGTGTAAACCATATTGCTTTGAGAAAGGAGTACAAAACTTGCCTTCATTTCTCATTAGGATCTGGTCATCAGGGGTAGGAGAGTTAGTAGCAACCAATGCATCTTTTGTGGAACCATCTTTTGGATTTGTAGTTGTACCATCCTCAGTTGAACATAGTTCCCTTGTCCTCTGCCTAGTCATTTTAGCAGCTTGGTCATGTTCATCATTTGCCATCACTCTCTTTGACACTCTTCTTCCTCCTGAAGGCATGTTGATATTTCTTGTCATGCTCTTCCTATTTACATTTTCAGAAACCTGTGTGGTATTAAATGCAGAAGAAATCAGCAAATAAAACATGTTGCATATTGAGCACAAATGAGTAATAAACTGAAACAACGCAAATACCTTATCAACTACGCCATGTTCAATGTCCTCGTTAACTTCAGGTTCATACAACGAACCAGAGTCTTCACGAGCACTACCCTTGCTATTTACATTTGATTTGGTAAGAATCGAAGTTAATGCACTAATTCCAAGACTCTGCAACACTTGGTTGTTCCTCATCATAGTCTGTGCCCTCACTTTTTCATATCCAACAGGTGCCACCTCTTTACATGCATAAAAGAAATTAACTATAAGCAAAACACATAGCACAACATTGGGCATAGGAACAGAAAAACGATAATCTGAATAGTTGCATAGGCATAGGAAACTAATAGCAAAAAAATTGGGCATAGGAATAGAAAAAAAACGCAATCTGAATCGGAGTAGAAGCAATCAAGACATCGCTGATGAAACTACAACCAAAAAGGCTTGCAGCCACCAAACGCAAGAAAAGGAGAAACTCCAGCATCGAGGTAATGAAATCTCCTGGATAAATCGGCAAAAGAGAAACAAGCTACTGCCTAGTGCCCCGCACGCATGCGCTCGCTGCCCAGACAGGCCACAGCCGCCGTGGCACCGCACGCCGCCGCTGTGCACAGCCGCCGCGCATTTGACGTCGCCGCTCCATGCCTCGATCGAGATTAGGAATTGCCAAATTAGGGAGCAGAGAGAGCTAGGGAAGTACCTGCTGGTTGACGCTTGCCAGGAGGCATCTCGGCGTTGGGCTTCGTCGGCGATGGGTGCTGTTGTTGTGGTCTGTGACGGCTAGGGTTGGGGGAGGTGGTGTTGCTGTGGTTTGTGGCGGCTAGGGTTGGGGGAGGTGGTGTTGCTGTGGTTTGTGGCAGCTAGGGTTGTGGGATGTGGTGTGGACTAGTTTGTGGCGGGTAGGGTTGGGGGAACCAGGAGTAGAAGCAATCCCTGATGTGATTTTACCAGAATCACCATGGTGCGTGTGGCATTGTTTCAGCAGCTGTTTGGACAAAAAGGTCATTTCACCTTGAAATTTTTGTTGGCCTGAGCGCAAGGCCTCCCGCCAGGCTGAAAGTTTGGCGCCCGCGGCCTCTAATTTTCTTTTCTTTTTGGTATAGGAAAAATAAATAATGTACGGAAATAATTACTAGAGCAAATAAGCAGTATATTGTCGGTGCGAGTATCGTAGCCGACACCCACCGCGACGCGAGGCGGCGGCCAGAGCCAGATCTCGGGGAAACAGCTACCGGTGAGGCGAGAGGTTACGGGGGAAGAGAGAGAGAAGGCGCGGGATTTAGTGGGTGCCGAGTGGGTAGTCACCTGCTTGCGAAGGGCGTCCCAGGACGATGCCTCCATGGCTCCCGCCTCGTCGCTGGCGCCGTCCTAGCCGTCGGTGGGAGGGAGATCTCGCGGGGGCGTCTGGATGACGTACGCAAAGCACAGGTCTAGCTTCCAGGATCTTTTGTGTGTGCTACATCTCACAATCGAGTGGCGAATTTTTATGGCATGTTTGTGGTGCAAGTAAAAGTCTCGTGTTTAATTTTCAGCTCATTCGGAGCACATATGATCACTCAAATAGGATAATACGGCCAGATGACGTACGCAAAGCACAGGTCTAGCTTCCAGGATCTTGTGTGTGCTACATCACACAATCGAGTGGCGAATTTTTATGGCATGTTTGTGGTGCAAGTGAAAGTCTCGTGTTTAATTTTCAGCTCATTCGGAGCACATATGCTCACTCAAATAGGATAATACGGCCAGATGACGTACGCAAAGCACAGGTCTAGCTTCCAGGATCTTTTGTGTGTGCTACATCTCACAATCGAGTGGCGAATTTTTATAGCATGCTTGTGGTGCAAGTGAAAGTCTCCTGTTTAATTTTTAGCTCATTCGGAGCACATATGCTCACTCAAATAGGATAATACGGCCAGAGGACGTACGCAAAGCACAGGTCCAGCTTCTAGGATTTTGTGTGTGCGCTACATCTCACAATCGAGTGGCGAATTTTTATGGCATGTTTGTGGTGCAAGTGAAAGTCTCCTGTTTAATTTTCAGCTCATTCGGAGCACATATGCTCACTCAAATAGGATAATACGGCCAGAGGACGTACGCAAAGCACAGGTCCAGCTTCCAGGATTTTGTGTGTGCGCTACATCTCATAATCGAGTGGCGAATTTTTATGGCATGTTTGTGGTGCAAGTGAAAGTCTCCTGTTTAATTTTCAGCTCATTCTTTTTGGTATAGGAAAAATAAATAATGTACGGAAATAATTACTAGAGCAAATAAGCAGTATATTGTCGGTGCGAGTATCGCAGCCGACACCCACCGCGACGCGCAGGTGGCCGCCAGAGCCAGATCTCGGGGAAACAGCTACCGACGAGGCGAGAGATTACAGGGGAAGAGAGAGAAGGCGTGGGATTTGGTGGGTGCCGGGTGGGTAGTCACCTGCTTGCGAAGGGCGTCCCAGGACGATGCCTCCATGGCTCCCGCCTCGTCGCCGGCGCCGTCCTAGCCGTCGGTGGGAGGGAGATCCCGCGGGGGCGTCTGGATGACGTACGCAAAGCACAGGTCTAGCTTCCAGGATCTTTTGTGTGTGCTACATCTCACAATCGAGTGGCGAATTTTTATGGCATGTTTATGGGAGGAAGGTGCACGATTTGTGTTCCTAACCACTAAAAAACCCAAAAAAAGACCAATTAACATACTCCATTTTTATGTAAAATTTCAAAATTTCTAACGTACTGTAGCTTAGTCAAATGGATTTAATAGGAGGAAGGAGTAGAAAAATTCGGGAAAAACTTAATAAGATATTTGACAGCATGCTGTTGGAAAATTTGAAAGCATCTACATAGAACAGAAAAAAATTTGACAGCATACACCCATAAATTTGACAGCATACACCCATAAATTTGACAGGTAAATGAACAGCCAAGTGCAACATCACATCAAAGAAAGAAGGAGGAAATATCTTCTCAAGCTTGCACAAAATTATTGGGATTTCTGCTTTCATTCTATTCAAAACATCTAACTTCAAAGTTTTTGCACATAATTGCTGAAAGAAGTTACCTAATTCAGCAAGTGCCTCATATATGTCCTTGTGCATGATTCCTCGAACAGCAGCAGGTAAAATCCTCTGGAGTAGGATATGGCAATCATGAGTTTTTAGTCCTTGGAGGTTGCATCCATCAGCAGTAATACAAGTTGCTAAGTTAGAAGCATATCCATCTGGGAATTTTACACTTCTTAAAAAATCACAAAAAGCAAGCTTCTGGGTTTTATTCATTGTATAGGGGGCGTGTGGAACACTGTATGAATCTCCATCACTCTTCAAGTGCAAATGTTTTCTTATGCCCATATCTTCCAAATCAAGCCTAGCATTAATAGTGTCCTTTGACTTCCCAACAATGCCAAGAAATGTAGCAAGAATATTATCACATATATTTTTTTCGATGTGCATTACATCAAGATTATGGCGCAGCTTCAAACTTGTCCAATATGGCAAATCCCACAAACACGACCTTCTCTTCCAACATTGACCTTCTTCTTCCCGCTTTCTCTTTTTGCTTTGAGGATGCTTTCCTGGTCTAACATCCTTGACCCTATCCAATTGCTGCATTAGCTCATCTATACTAAATTCCTCTGGCTTGTCAAGGTTTTCGGGCTTTCCATCAAAGTCCTTCTTCATCCTCCATGGATGGTCCCTTGCAAGGAAACGCCGATGGCCAATATAACATATCTTATTCCTTATTCTTCTGGAGCAAGGATTTTTGTCACAACGCACACAAGCATAATAACCTCTTGTGACTCTACCTGACAATGTGCTCAAAGCTGGATAATCATGAATGCACCATATTACTGCAGCATGCAGATCAAACATTGTTCCATTAAATGCATCAAAAGTACGAACACCTTTCGAAAGCTCTAGCAACTCTTCAATGAGTGGCTCCAAGAAGACATCGAAATCCTTTCTAGGGCATTCTGGACCAGGGATGAGTAGGCCCATCATGAAGTTGGATTGCTCCATACATTCCCACGGAGGGAAGTTGTAGGGGATAAGAAATACTGGCCACATGCTGTACGAGGAGCTCATTTTGCCAAATGGATTGAAACCATCCGTAGCAAGGCCAAGTCTGATGTTCCTCGCATCTTTTGCAAACCACCCATATTTTCTGTCAAACTCTTTCCATGCCTCACCATCAGCCGGATGGCTGAGCTCATTCTCCACTGGTTTTCTCTTCAACTTGTGCCACTGTGCCGCCTCTGCTATTTTTTTTGAAGCAAACATCCTCTTCAGCCTTGGAATCAATGGAAAATGCCGCAATACCTTCTGAGGAATCTGCTTTCTTCCATCCGCGTCTTTCCATCTTGATGCATCACATACTGGGCATTTATCATTTTTTGCATACTCCTTCCGAAACAAAACACAATTATTCGGACACACATGGATTGAATCATATCCGAGACCCAATGCACGAATAAGTTTCTTTGCTTCATGGTAAGATGCGGGAAGAGAGCAAGCCGGGAATGCCGATGATAACAACTTCAGTAGTGCGGTAAATGCAACATTGCTGATTCGATAAAATGATTTGATATGAAGTAACTTCACCACAAAAGAAAATCTTGTATAATTTGCACCAGGGTAAAGTTCTTGCTTCATCTCTTCTAATATAGCTGCAAACATCGATTTCCCTCCACCTTGATCTTCAGCTGTGTACAACTCCTCTAACATAGCAGGAATTCTATCATCAGGGTTGTCTTCTTCATCCACATTCATGTCAACATCCTCATTGAAGACATTATGTTCATCCAGATTGTCTTCATTTTCATTAATTCTGGCATCCGATGGTTCTCCATGATGTATCCATTTAGTGTAAGTGCTAGCCATCCCATGAATATATAAGTGATCCTCCACATGTCCTTTATGTCGATGAACCCGATTCAAACACTTACGACATGGACAAAGTATCTCTACATTCTCATCAAATCTCTCGGAAATAAAATTCATGAACTCATTGATCCCGTCCAGATGCGCCTTGCTAAATAGCCTACTATTGATCCAACTTCTGTCCATTTGCTGCACATTGAAATAAGACAAGTAGCAAAATATTGAAATAAGTGGTGATATATCCGCAGTGGCGGACGCAGGATTTTTAGGATGGGTATTCGAATTTTGAACCTAGGTTACTCGGATACGTCAATACTGATATGCCGATACCATGACACACCATTTCACCAAAACATTGATACAATGATACGTGTATATAGATATAAAAAATACAAAAATATAGATATTAATTATTTCTTATGAGGAAATAGGCGACATAAGACGAGCATAATAGTATAAATTAAATAACAAATTATAGAGATAATCTATGTTGTCCGGATACCCCGATATGGATACGGATACGCAATACGACAATACCGCGATTCGTCATTTTCCCAAAAATGCCGATACGGCGATACGTATATACGAATACTCGGCAAATGTTAGTTGCTTAATATGATTATAGAAGCCTTGATAGTTGCATCAACATACAAACAATCTGGAAAGTAGTCCGACATAATGTTTAAGATTATATGTAGGTGAATCTGCGTGCATTGATATCCAATCTGATTTTGCTACGTGCTTCACAAATTTCAATGTTTTAGGAACAAACAGAAACGTGGATAAACTGAAGTATGTAGCTAAAGATGTTGCTTGCACGCCATGTGAACATACTAAGCATATATTATGCAAACCATACATGGTACTATGGTAGACTGTATGTAATGTTGTTTTGTCCATCTAAGTTAACATAGATGCATGCTGATCAATTAAGCAAGCTCACCTTGGTATGCTTCATTAATCTCCTGAAATCTGGAGGTTGAATTAATGAATTTTCTTCACCCTGCTTCTTGTCAGGATGCCATTTCTACAGGGAAAGGGGAAATCATCAGTCACTAGCATCAAGGCATCAACACAAAACTACAAAAATTATAATCCTACTAAAAGAAATACAGCAGCAGTTCCATACTCATCGACATATATCACATTCACTCCAATTCACAGTAATCCAGTAGCAGCTAAACCAGCTATTTGGTCAGTAAATGAGGAACAACAAGAGAATAAACATTGAGTTGAGGATAAACCGAAGAAATGAAGCAGTAGCAGGGGTAGCAGAGGGGAGGTTGTCGGTGAAGTGGAGATGTCGCCGATGAGTTGATGAAGTGGTGGCCGGCGGCGGCGCTGAAGGGGAAGCAGTGAAGAGGCCGCCGTCGGTGGAGAGGTGATGCGCCAGTCTCGGTGGCGATGGAGATCGGCGGCCCGGCGCTTGGTGGAGAAGCGGCGTCGGCGGTCGGCGGTGGATGAGGAGATGGAGCAACTGGGAGGAGCGGCGGGAGTAGATCAGCTGGCTCGGTTGAGGTCGGCGACTGGATGTGGAGAGGCGCGGCGGCACTGCGGAGTGGAGAAGGAGGGAGGAGAGGAGAGGCAGCAGGGCGGCCGGCGAGTGGAGGTGGCGCGGTAGGGAGAGCAAAGAAGGGATGCGGCCGGTGGATTTGGAGAAAGGGGAAGCTGTGGTTGGCCGGAGGGAGCAGGAAGGAGTTGGCGCGGAGGGATGTGGGGGATTTAGGTGGCGGCGTTGGCAGAAGAGGGCTGCGAGGTGGAGGTGAGGGGAGACGGTGCACGGGAGGAGGCGCGGCGGCGGCCGGATGAAGAAGTGGGTGCCGGCGCCGATCTGGACCGGGAAGCAAGAGGCGGCGGAGATGTGAGAAGTGGCGGCGCCGAGGTAGGAGAGGAAGGGGGAGGAAGCAAGGGGCGGCGCGGTGGAGGTGTGGCGGTCGGCGGATCTGGAGGAGGAGCGGCGGTGAAGTTGGCGGCGGCGCAGATGGAGATGGGAGTCGCGGTGGAGTGAAGAGGTGACGGAGAGACGGTGCGCACCGGCGCTCGCCGGCGGACGAATTTGGAGGAGTCGAAGAGCTGGGGCTGCTGGGCTGCGGCGACGGACTTAGCGCGGAGAGAGCGGGGCGCAGGGCGGGGGAAATGGGCCAGCCCACTAAGAGCGGGGCGGGAATAGGCCGCCAGCTTTTCGAAGATGGGTATAGATTGCATAACATATTATATGTATAGATACAAGTATAGCAAAAAGCTTACATAGCTGAGTTGTTAGCCTAGTGGTATGAGAGACGGTGGCTGTCCAACACGTCTTGAGTTCAATTCTTGAGAGTGCATGTTTTTGTCCCTTTTTCTACTGCAGCATGGGCCATTATTTTTTCTCCTGCAGGCCGCTAATGGGCCCTGCAGCCTCGGTCGTGATTTTTTTTCATGCAGGCCAGTAATGGGCTGTGGAAGATATCTGACATGTGGGATCCACAAGCACTTTTAAACATGTAAAAAAACTTATGACGAACCAACATTGTCATGAATTTGTGACGCTTGTAGGTTGGCCTCTTGTGACAAAATAGTGTTCGTCATCATATGCCATTGTATTAGTTTATGACGATTTCAAGTTGGTCTTAATGACGAACAGCTCATTTTCATCACTAAGCCGCATCGCCACATATCAAACGTCATAAAACGAAATAACGTAATGACGAATACCTCTGTTGTCACGAGGAATTTGTCATAGAAGATCATATATGTTGTAGTGCCAGTCAATTGCCTATGGTTAATTGATGGATCATTCTTTGAAGTTTATTTCTTTTGCTTTCACTTTCAGTTTTGTATTTTCAATGAGGTTTTGTAGCCTCTTTGGTACTAAGTTGCCATAAGGTGGGTACTTTGTTGTTATAATAAATCATTGTTGGTTATGCAATCATCACTTTTGACCATGTGCACTAGCTTTGATATGTGAGTAGTGCGGTAATACACAGAGGGATCAGATTTAGAAATCTGATCCTGACAGTGCCCGGGCCAATTAAGTTGGCCCAAGGCCAATAAGCCAATGGGCCAAGCCTAGTAGCCAAAGCCCAACACTATTCAAGCCCAATCCATTACTGTTCATGGCGCAAGCCTAACACTGTTCAGCCCAATTAGTGAGCCCAAACACATTATTGTTCACTCAACCCGACCCTTTATGAATAGTATCAATCTGTTACTATACACTCAAAATCGATTTAGCATATTTATACCCATTTCGGCTGTTTTGAGCCCGTTTAAACCATTTTTAGCTCCGTTTAGCCCAACCAGATGCCATTAAAAACCTAATCACCCAGACCCACCTTTTCTGAATTGTATTTCTCTTTTATTTTATTCTATTTTATTTTATTTTATTTTTCTAGCTTAGATTCTTTTTAGCACGGACTTATTTGTTAATGTTTTTGTGATAACACCCAGATTCACTGAGTCATCTATCCCAGGAGCAAGTTAGGACAGAAGAGAATTAGAACCAGTTGAGGATTTTGAACAACAAGGCAAGTCACATGTTTTTTATTATGTTGATTCTACATTGTTATTTAATTATCAGTACCTTCATTATTATTATTATTTGTGCACTATTATTTATTTAAAATAATTATTTAGAATGACATGATAATTATTTAAATCCTACCCATAAAAAATGTTTTACTTGAAGGCCATATCCACCTTGATAGCCTTAATAATAATAAATTACTATATAATTAATCAATAGTAGATAAGACAATCAAATGTTTTACACTACAAGTTATTTTGGCATCTTACTAATAGATTTTAAAATGGAACTAGGGTTAAGGATGACTCATGGAAAGCCATTAAATGGTTGGAGTCCATAACCCTACCCTAAGGTAGATGTTTTGGTATGACTTGATGATATAGTGTTGTAACACACTGGGTTTGTGATTGGCTGCCTCACTTGTGAAAAAGCAAGGACTAGAACCTTATGCTCAATAAAGAACACATAAATTGTTCAACCACAAGTTTTGACTTGTTAGGCCTAGTTTAGTAGTTGCTCGATTCAATTGAATATCTATAGGAGGGTTACCTTTTCAATTGAGGTAGAAGATCCGCGTACAACGGGGTGGTACAAAAATGGGACTGGAAAGTCAATTTCCAAATTTCACAATGGTAGGTCTACTACTACAGAAAGCCTAATATTAGACGCCAAATCATAGATAGTACCGTCTGTGTTAAATATTATCACGAACAGTTTTAGTTTAGAGCCGTCTATGTTGCTGCCAGTGACAAAAACTATCTGTGAAAGTGAATTATCATAGATGGTTCATGGTTAAAACCATCTGTAAAGTATCACAAATGGCTATTAATAAGAACCGTCTGTGATATTATGAAGTATCACAAATGGCTATTAATAAGAACCGTCTGTGATATTATGAAGTATCACAAACGATATTTAATTTGAAATGTCTAGGATAATTCACAGACAGATCATTATAAAAACCATCTATGATAATTAATTTATCGCAGACAGTTTGTTACACAAACAATATGTGATAATTTTGCTATATTAATAGCACGTAGACCCATCGACCTTCCCTGTATTAAATTCTAGATCTACATTACTACGTTGAGCTATAGGCGGGGTTTTGAGGCCATTTGATGGAAGGAGATCGACTATTTGGCAAGAGTAATTATAGATCCACTAAGTTATTGGCTAGCTATGGTTAGTAATTTATTTCTAGTTGCATTATAATTTAGATCTAGCTTTTGGTGAAAGGAGAATTGAAGATGGTTTAGATCTAGCTAGCTTGATGTAGAGAGAAGATTATTTACATCTAACTATATATAGCTACTTAATTTAGATCATACATATATAGTATAGTAATTAATTAATTGAATATGTTATACTAAATTGTTGTATGCATAACGTACGACCGAAGCTGGATGTACACTCGAAACTGTGTGAGTGAAGAGTACATTAATGGTGTTTCTGTTTTTACAAGAGCTGTCGAGGAAGATATGTTGAATAAAGGGGTGAAATATATGTATTGTTCATGCATTGACTGTGAGAATCTAAAAATGTTTAAGAACCGAGAGCAGATTGAAGTACACTTGATTTGAAGGGGTTTCAAAAAGGGTATGCTCATTGGGCCAGTCATGGTGAAGAGTAGATTACACAGGAAGGTAATAATAATGACATCGCCGATAAAGTCAATGATATGCTGCTGGATAATCATGTCAATTGTGGCTCTGATTCGGATAGTCTGAATGATGACAAACTACATCAGATGCTTCATGATGCAGAAGGGAACTGTGATGAGAGAGAGTATGTTAAATTTTGGGCTTGATGAAAGACTAGAGAAACCTTTGTTCACGTACTGCAAATCAAAGTACACGAGATTGTTAGCCATTCTTGAATTGCTGAAATTGAAGGCAAGCAACGGTTGGTCCAATAAGAGTTTCACAACACTGTTAGGTCTTTTAGTGGACATGCTTTCGGAGGGAAACGAGTTGATCAAAACCACCTACAAAGCCAAGAAAGTTCTTTGTTCATTGGAAATGAAAGTAGAAAAATACATGCATGTCTAAATGACTGTATCCTCTACCGTAAACAGTATGCAAACATGTATGTATGTCTGGTGTGCAGCGCATCCTGATACAAGTGTAAGAATTAATCAGATGATAGCGAGCGAATAGAGGTGAAGAGAGGACCTCCTGCTAGGGTGGCATGGTATATTCCTATAATTCCTCATATTAAGCGGTTTTTGCAAACCCAAGGAGGCAAAACTACTACGTTGGCACTCAGAGGAGAGTAAGAAGGATAGAATGCTAAGATACCTTGCTGATTATACCTAGTGGAGAAACATCGATAGGATTTTTGTAGACTTCGGTGCAGAATTGAGGAAATATGCAAGTGGAATGTTGAATAAAATATTTATGTGTCATATGTTCTATATTTGCATTTATATATGTAGATGAGTGTGTGATATATATATGTGAATTTGCATATATGTATATAAGAATGTGTGATATATATATACATATATATATATATATATATATATATATATATATATATATATATATATATATATATATATATATATATATATATATATATATATATATATATATATATATATATATATATATATATATATATATATATCTCTCTGTGTGTGTGTGTGGGAATTTGCATATATGCATATAAGAATTTGTGATACATATGTGAATTTGCATTTATGTATATGAGAATGTGTGATATATATGTGAATGTTAGTAGGGAACATCATAGACGGTTTAAATTAAAACCATCTGTGATGTTTATTACTACAGACGGTTTGAGGTAAGAATCGTCTGTGATGTTTTCTTATTACAGACGGTTCTAGTTATGAACCATCTGTGATGTTTTCTTATTACAGATGGTTCTAGATAAGAGCTGTCTGTGATGATAAATATCACAGACGGTTATTAAAAAGAATCATCTATGATTATTCCCCTATATATTACGTATTAGGGTTTATCCCCACTGTATTGCCCACTAATGTACATCGCCACCTCACCCCGAGCCCATCGCCCTCCTCCTCCCCCAACTCCGGTGGCACTCCTTGCCTGAGGCCGTCGCCCTCCTCCTCCCTCAACTCTGATGGCCTTCCTCCTCTGAGGCAGCCGGCGGCCTTCCTCCTGACCCCATCACTGCCTCCCCCAAGCCCGTCGCCACCTCACCCTAAGCCTGTCGCCGCCTCCCCCGAGCCCGATGACACCTCGCCCTGAGCTCTCGTCGCCTCTCCCAAGTATTTTGCTAGTATTCATTTATCATTACCTATTTCTGACTTCAGTTAAGTATAAATCACTACTGTTCTTTACTGAATATTGTTAGATCCAGTTATTACTGCTATGTTATTATCATCTCTTTGGATATATGCGCTTGATTTTCTGGATTGTTGCAATATCTTCTAGTGCTACAACTAAGCAAATTAATTGAAATTTTAGTTAGCACAACATATATGCAAAGATAAAGCAGAAATAAAACACTGTGATACGCATGCGATTTACTTGAATTAAATAGTTTTGATATCTGTCTCTAGTTCATTGTTAAGTTTACTGTTGCTTGTCTTCAAATATTCGGTAAGGTAGTCTAGAGTTCAATGTCTAACTGATTAGAAAAATTATCACATAAGTACATGATCATATTCTAAATTCAACAAGAATTGGCTCAAGAATTGTTCACTTCTATTATCTTTTGAAGATGTCATCTAGTCATTCTTCGACATCATCACCGGATGCGTGTGATGCACCGTCCTCTGGAAAATCATGAAAAGGAAGAGGACTATTGAAAAAGCCTGAGGGCCGATTTACCATCACGGGTGTTGATGCATATGGCACCCCTCTCAATCCTCGTCGAGCAGTGTCCACATTCTGGAGAATAGTCTAAATAGTTCCACGAGAATGGAAGAGCACCGTTGGTCGTCTCGAAAGAGTGCCTCTAACTCTAGGACTATCTTGCTAGAGGTTTCATATGTATTACATAGAACAGGCCAATAAACCAGAGGAACAACAACGCTCGGGTGTCAATATCAAGTTCATGCCACATCATCTATAGCACAATATTCATGATTGTGTCTTTACAGTGACCTTAGACAACTTATTCCTTCTCTTCACACTCGACGCCCTCGATGCTGTCTTATTCCTTCTCTTTTGTGTGTGTATAGATATATAGATACATGGTGACTAAAGCCAGATTATCGAAACCACCAATTGATTTTTTGACCCACGCTTGGTGTCCATAGATACCATCGAGAAGGATGCATCATTCATCAAGAATTACATGACGAAGGCATTGGAGGCTTACCGCGACAAGAAATTCATACTTATGCCCAACAACTAGGGGTAAGTGCTACACTAGAGGCTATACTTGTTGATTTGTATTTTATAAGCAACACAAACTTAGGTTTAATGACAATGGCATACCTATGTAGGTTTCACTGGATTCTAATTGTAATTATACCAAAACGGAATAGAGTAATATACCTTTATTCCCTAAAGAGGAATAAAATCGACTACATAGTTGTCCAAGAAGTAATCGATAGGTAAACACATTTCCCATAGATGATTGTATTGTAATCTTTCCTTCCTCCCAATGACTAAGGCTAACGTTTTGGAATCACATAGGTCGTTCACGACGTACGTTGCAAAGGTACGAAAATCCAAGGGAGGGATCAATGCCCTGCGACACGTTCTAGGTTTCCCAGTATTCGTTAGTACACATTAATCATATATAACACTTCGTAGTAATGCCTCTTGAACTAACAAATTCTATTTTTGCAGTGCCACCAGCAGCTGCCAGGCAATAACACTCATGGATTCTATATTTTCCACAACATGCAACTACTTGTCAATCTTACAATAATAATTTCATACTTATCAATTTCTATATACACGATATTGATCTTCCTACCAACAGGTTCTATCCATCGCTACAACTCCATCAAAATAGGTTGACCTCAAAAATATTCGAGGACAGTGTGCGTACTTCTTAATGTCTAAAGTCATTAAAGAAGATGGGGAGTTCCACAATGTAGAACGAATTTCACTGGGATAAGATTGAGCTTAACTGTTCATGTGTGTGTTTATTCATGGATGGATAATTTATTTTATTTCTGTTAATTGATTTATGAAATGGATATTCTTGTTTCTGAAATAAATGAATATGAATTGGATATATATATAATGTGTTGATCGGTTAGCTTGTTTCAGAGGGCATGGCTAGCATTTTCTAAGGCTAGCCAACTGTAGGATTGGAAATGGCAACAGAGGGGGGTGAATGGTGCCTTTTAAAAATCGCCCCCAAAGTATCCACACAACATATCTTTTCCGATAGCTACATAAGCTATGTAGAAGGCATGTTTATGCTCACTGGCAACCAGAGAAGACTTGGCAAACAAATCGACAAAGGAATGAAGCTGGCAGCAAAAATAGCTTAGAGGAAACAACTAGGCCAGTCAGACCGCATGAGCTCAGCCGGTCAGACCGCCGGTTCAAGACCGATCTGACCACCGGCTATATGTCGGTCTGACAGCTTGGGGCATGGCCGGTTGAACCGCCATTGAGGCTCCGGTCAGACCGCCATCACCAGTGCGGTCTGACCGCCATGTACTGAGCGGTCTAATCGCCATGTACCGAGCGGTTTGACCGCTAGGGTTAGCGGTCTGACCAGGGCTGCAAAAACAGAGCAGCAGACTACAGACTATTGCACAGATTTTACTAAAAATGTAGTACTCAGAGAAATTGGAGGGAAATTTGCTGCTCTTCTGAATTCAAAGGATCTGAACTACGAACTAAATAGCCAAGTAAACTTTCTAGAAAGAGAATGCAGCTAGAAGGCAAAGATTGCAGAAATTTCCAATTCAAGACTGCAGGAAGACAACACATTCAGATTACTCAAGTTTGTCAGGTTATTTGCTCATGAAACTTTGCATTCAGTTAAGCAATGGCATGAGGATAAGAAAACTCACATCAGGCCTCATCCTATTGAAAAGACAACACAAGTTATCACTAGGCCCTGCCTTCAAACCCTAGCTATTTTAGAACAGAGGAAATGAGCTGCATCACTAAGAAAGAAGCAAAACCACAGAATCTAATTTTTTTCTTTTGGGAGCTAACCGACCAAATGATCTTGAGACAGATCCCCATCATAGAGCAAAAATTAGAAGCTACTCTCTCAAGAGCTCAAAGCCATAAAAGAAGAACAGAGGGCAAAACTAAAACCAAACACAGAAAAAGACCCAAATAATCATCTCAGACAGATAGTTCTCATTGAATCACTAAGATGAAAGATTACATTGGTTCATCTTACAGCCATCTCAATACATCCCCATACGCAATTGAGAATAAAGTCACTCACACCCGGTTCTCTCCTAAGCAACCACTCACACGAGAGCACACTGCCTACAGAGCAACACACCCACCAGCTAACTCACTGCATACCACAATCCACTGCATTTCTTGCCCACCCTTTTCCTGCCTACTCCTCACCACATATGAAGGCAACAGGACACACTCAAAGAGGCAAAACAAGAAATGGCAGCTACAACACACTACACACCTCTCTCACATAAGAGGCATAAAGTCAAAACATTAGGAAAATGGAGGGAACCAGTGCTTTTCACTCCAAACCCTAAAACCCTTTCCATTTGACCTTCACAACTACTAACGGGTCTCCAACCCGTTATCTTTAACCGAACCCGCTTCCATTTTGCAGCCTTGCGCATTTTACCGAAATGCCCCTACTGCACCTTCCCGGAAGCTTCCTGTCGTCGCAGGACCGCACCCGGCATCCTGACCATCTGGACCTCAGCTCCTCCCTGAGCCTAGTCCCGGTCCACTCATCGTTGCCCATCGTGTCCATCACCGGTAGCTCCAGCTCCGGTTCCACGTCTCCCGGCTCGCAACCACCTCAGCAGCCTCGATCATCTTCGGCATCTCTGACCGTCTGGACCTCAACACCTCCTGTGCCTAGTCCCGGTCCTCCTCGCCTCACCATGACCTAGCTCCGAAGTCCTGCAGTCACACGGACAAGCAAACCGTCACATAGCACTGCATGAAATACCATAATCAATAATAGCATTAATGAAAGGTACTCAAACCTAGAATACCCAAAACAAACTCAAACTCTCTAACACAACAGTCAATTACTCATCACAAACATGGGGATACCTCCACATGGTCTCTCACCAACAAACAGAAAATAGATTGAGGAATACCAAAGAATATCATAGACGGTTATTAACTCATAACCATATGTGATTGTTTACTATCACAGACGGTTTTTATTAAAAACCTTATATGATATATTGATTATCACATACGGTTTCAACCTCAAACCATCTGTGATATATTAATATATCACAGACAGTTTGAGGTTGAAATTGTCTATGATAATCAATATATCACAAATGGTTTCTATTAAAAACTGTTTGTGATAGTCTTCATCATAGACGGTTTGAAAGCCGTCTGTGATTACCTCGTATTATGTCGGGATCGGATATCTAAATCTGAACTATCTGTGTATTACTGCACTAGTCCTGGACCAAAGCTAGTGTACACAATCAAACATTGATGATTACATAACTTAATTACCATTATAGATTTCCCATATAGACCTGTGGTTATACAATAGTGCTCAGTTTGGGCAATCACAAGCATCGGTCCTTAATTGACTCAGGCAGCACATTCACAATACAAGTTTTCATGCTAAATCCGCACTAGCCAAATCTTACCATCTGCCCAAGTCTAAAACCAATTTTCACCATTTTATTTTATTTTATAATCAATGGCAACACCTATTGCCAAACACTTGGTAAAAACAATCATTTTAAGATTTGATAACATTATTCCCACCCATAGGGTTATAGTGACCAAATAGCTTGTCTAAGCAGTTACTACCATTCTAAAGTTACCAAATAACATTAATATAATCTCAATACCGAGACAAGGGAAGCCTAGAGCGACAAAAGTTATTGGATTAGCTATTATCCTAAAAACAAAAGTTATCATTTTATGTAACATAGCAATGCAATTAAATTTGAAATAATAAAATGATTTTTGAAAATATAGGTACAAGATGATCAAAGGAGACGTTCCTTCCTGTGTGTTGTCTGGACCTCCTAGCTGCAGATCGGAAAACTCTTTGGCAACGTCGAGTTCTACACGCAAAAATAAGAAACTCAAATAAATAAATAAACAAAAACAAAGTCACAAAAATACAAAATATATATACTGGAGGGAGGTTTATGGTTTTAGATGAATTTAGAAATTTGAACGGTTTCAAATAGAGGTAGGATGGAGAAATACAGGCTTCTGGAAGTTTTTATCGCGGTTGTAGACTGTAACGGTCGGACAAAGGGTAGGAGTGGTCGAAAGCTTCATAGAGTGGTCAGTAATCAAAAACTCTGGAGTGGTTGAAGACTAGAACGTGGTCAAAGGATAGAACATGGTCAAAGACGACTGCGGCCATGAGCGATGGTCGAAAGGATCAGAGGGATCATAGTAGTCAAAGGAATGGGACGGTGCGGAGTGGTCGAAGGAATTGATCGGCTTGGGTGGTCGAACAATCATGTTCGGATGGCTGAATGTGGTCGAAACTTTAGACGTGGTCGTGGTCGAAGTGTCCGTGAGTGGTCGATGGTCGATACGTGGTCGGAAGGAGTGGTCGAAAAGTTTGAAGTGGTCAAAGAATGCAACGTGGTCAAAAGGTTCAGAGAGGTTGGAACCATTGCAAGTCGAACATTATAGGAACTGTCCAAGAAGACTGGAACTGGTCGAAGACTTCAAAGTAATCGAATCTTGGTGATCAAAACCTAGTGGTCAAAGGTTAGAGCAGTTGAAGGCTTCATGTAGTCAAAATCTATGAGAATTGTCAAA
The DNA here is from genome assembly GCA_017311315.1 of Dendrocalamus latiflorus. Lineage (NCBI taxonomy): Eukaryota > Viridiplantae > Streptophyta > Magnoliopsida > Poales > Poaceae > Dendrocalamus > Dendrocalamus latiflorus. The sequence continues at coordinate 40,928,808 of CM029652.1, read as the reverse complement.
ACGCTGAGAGTGGTCATAACCAATGAGGTTGTCGTGACCCACCATGGCGATCGCAAAGGTTGTCGTGACCCACCATGGCGATCGCAACACCGAGAGTGGCTGAGAGGACTGTAGTAGTCGAAACTATAAGGTGGTCAAAAACGAGGGTGGTCAAAAGCAGCCATGGTTGTAAGCAACTGCGGTCGTGAGCGACCATGGTCGAAAACCGCTATAGTCATGAGCGACTGCAGTCGAAAGCCACATGGTCAAAAGTGGCTACGGTTGAAAGCAACAACAGCTGTAAGCAATCGTGATCGGAAGTGGTCGTGGTCGAAAGGTCTTGATGGTTGGATGGTTTTAGTGGTAGGAACTCAGGAGCGATTGAAGTGGCTGAGATCGAAGGGGTTGCCATGGTCAAACGCGGAGCGATTGTTTTCAACAGGCAAGGGAGTTTACCTGAGAAGGCTGAAGAGTAGTCGATGATGGCGGAAGACGGTGGCGGCAGAGTGCTTCAGTGAGGGAATGGCTCTAGTGGCAGATTTGCTTGACGGCTAGATGGAAGACGGCAGTGACAAAGTGCTCCAACGGGGTCTTGGATGGTGAAGCAGTTGGCGAGGTTGTTCTCCTTGTGGCGAAGCTGGTGGTGTCATCGGCAGCCTCAGTGACTTCTCTAGAGGAGGGGAGACTTTGGCTAGATGAGAGGGAAGGCAACACAATCACAGTGCTTTGATTAATAGCTTTGGCAAAGAAAAGGAAACAAATGGGATTTCTGGCACCGTGTGAGCGTTTCGGTATTCAAGGAAGCACGAAAGGAAGGGAAAGATTGATGAATTGATTGCTAGCACAAATTGAGCAGTTTCCAGGTGAAGATGCGGAGGGAAAAAGGCTTTTGTCGGTTGGAGATTTGAGCTTGGGTCTAATGCAAGGTAGAAGAAGATGAATAGTGGTCAGGCCAAAGAAGAAAAGGAAGGAAGGTGGAAAGAACACACAACAAAGAAGAAGTTGACTGGTTGCTGGTTTTGTTGGAACATTGACGTTAAGCGTGCTTGGCTTATGACAATTCTAGGATGGGTGACCCTTTGGGAAATTTTGTTTAATGGACTTTGGATTGGAATTGAGATTTTGATATTTTCTTCCAGTATTACACAAATAATCAAAATAAAATCCAAACACTTTTAAAATAATTAATTTGAAATTAATTTTTAAATAAAGTAAATTTTTGGGATGTTACAAACCTACCTCCTTAGAAAGAATCTCGCCCCTAAGATTCAGACAGACTGGGAAAAACAAAGGAGAGGAAAACGCAGCTCTTGGATCCTTGTCATGCTCTCAAGCTGCTTCTTTCTTTTAACCAAATTGAAACTTACCAAGCATGATTACTACCTCCAGGGCACCTTTTGTGGTGATGTGGTTAACTCATCCCCTTCCTTGTGATTGCGGAGTTCTTGAAGCTTTTCCTGGAGTCTGAGATACTCCCTGTCCTTGTCTTGTAGCTGGAGTTCATGCTGGTGTAGTCCCCAAGTTGAAAGGAATTAGAGTGATAGCCTGAGGCTTCTATGGGCAATTGCTAGCATAATGCTCCATCTCATGATAGCGAAAACATTGCACCCCTACTGTCGATGTGTTGCTTTTCTGAGGTTGGACTCTGGTATAGATGTGGGGTTATTGCATCTCTAAATGGGGTACTGATCCTAGAGTTCTTGGTGCATCTGTTGCTGTTGGAGCTTTGTTGAACTGGAGTGGATTCATTCGGGGTCTTAAACTACTTGCATTATACTGCGTCTGAAAAGCCATCTTTCCCTTACGAGATTCTTGTAGTTGATATTGAGCATCTTCATGAATAAGGGCTTTATTGACCCTCTGTATATTACTACACTAGTCCCAGATCAAAACTAGTGCACACAGTCAAACAGTGATGATTACATAACCGACAATGCTTTATTATAATAAAAGAGAGTATAGGCCTTATGGCCACTTTATTATAACTGAGGCTACAAGACCTCACAAACTAACAAAACACAATGAAAGCAAAAATAAAGTTTGATAATGACCCAGCAATACGCCATAGGCAATTGACTGGGGAAGCACAACCTAATACTCTGGGAAGCCTTTGTCGAATCCACACGCAAAATAGTTGTAGGCTCCTTAATCTTCATAACCCTCTGAGAGTTGTTTTGAGTGTAGCATGTGAGTACATAAAGTACTCCGCAAGTCTTGGAAAAAATACACTAGATGCAGGGCTTAACAAAGAAGGATAATATGGTTCTTTTGCACAAAACAACATTATGTTTCAGATACCATAATTAAATTCTCAAATACATCAATTTAACAAAGTAATTGCAATAAATGAAACTAAACAAGTTTTCTAGTGAAGATTCCAAACACCAACACAAGTAAACAGGCTCTAACCACTAAGGTTCAAGACTACGGGTTCCATCCACCCGCACTGGCTCCATTCACTGGGACACACTCCTGAGAGTTCCATCCACTCCCGAGTCCCAAAACATTTACTTTGAAACCAAAACCAAAGATCTACCATGTGAAAGCGCACATCGCCCGCCCTTGACCATGGGCACGGCTATTCGAATAGTTTTGCACTCTGCAGAGATTGTACAACTTTACCCACAAGAGATAAGTCATTTTAATAGCCAACATACTTCCTTAGGCATGAGACCCAGATAATTTATCACAAAGCCTTTACCTCACTCCAAGCTAGCTAGACACCACTCGCTGAGGTTTTACAGCTGAAGAGTTAAATCTACCACAGTTAGAAGCCCCTCTTGCGCCGTATGAGTACAATAAATCCCTGTGCCTCACTGTGAGTCTAGTAAATACCTGGCACCCACTTATCACTGGTGATATCTAAACTAAACCTTTGTGAGTTATTCAACTAGGTTGTACCCATATAGACTTGTGGTTGTACGATAGTGCTTAGTTTGGACAATCATAAGCGCCGGTCCTTAATTGACTCAGTCGGCACATTCACAATACAAGTTCTCGTGCTAAATCTGTACTAGCCCAATCTTGCCATCCTCCCCAGTCTAAAACCAATTTTCACCATTTTATTTTATTTTATAACCAATGGCAACACCTATTGCCAAACACTTGGTAAAAACAATCATTTAGAGATTTAATAACATTTTTCCCACCCATAGGGTTATAGTGACTGAATAGCTTATCTAAGCAGTTACGACCATTTTAAAGTTACCAAATAATATTAATATAATCTCAATACTAAGGCAAGGGAAGCCTAGAGCGACAAAAGTACATGGTTGTCAACATCAAATGAGGACATAACAATTATTGGACTAGCTATTATCCTAAAGTCAAAAGTTACCATTTTATGTAACATAGCAACGCAATTAAATTTGAAATAATAAAATGATTTTTGAAAATATAGGTACAAGATGATCAAAGGAGACTTGCCTTCCTGCGTGTTGTCTGGACCTTCTGGCTGCAAATCGAAAAACTCTTCGGTGATGTCGAGTTCTACACGCAAAAACGAGAAACCCAAATAAATAAATAAACACAAACAAAGTCACAAAAATACAAAATATATATACTACAAGGAGGTTTATGGTTTTAGATGAATTTAGAAATTTGAACGAGTTCAAACAGAGCTAGGATGGAGAACTATGGGCTTTTGGAAGTGTTTGCCGTGATCGTAGACTGCAACTATCGGACAAAGGCTAGGAATGGTCGAAAGCTTCACAGAGTGTCAGTGATTCGAAACTCTGGAGTAGTTGAGAAACCAAGAGTGGACAAAGACTAGAACATAGTTGAAGGATTTAACATTGTCAAAGGTAACTGCGGTCATGAGCAATGGTCAGAAGGATCCGAGGGATTGGAGGGATAGAAGTAGTCGAAGGAATGGGACGGTGTGGAGTGGTCGAAGGAATCGGTCGGCTTGGAGTGATCTAAAGAATCAATCGGCTCGGGCGGTCAAATAGTCGTGTTCGAATTACTGAATGTGGTCAGAAATTTAGACGTGGTCGGTGGTTGAAGTGCCTGTGAGTGGTTGATGGTCGATACGTGGTCGGACGGAGTGGTTGAAAATTTTGATGTGGTCGAAAGGTTCGGAGAGGTTAGAACCATTGCAAGTCGAACATTACAGGAATTGGTCCAAGAAGACTGGAACTAGTCAAAGACTTCAAAGTGATCGAATCTTGGTGATCGAAACCTAGTGGTCGGAGGTTGAGAGTGGTCGAAGACTTCATGCAGTTGAAACCTATGAGAATTGCCGAAACACTGAGAGTGGTCGTAACCGATGAGGTTGTCATGATCAACCATGGTGATCGCAACACCGAGAGTGGCCGAGACCTAGAGTGGTCATAACCGATGAGGTTGTCATGATCAACCATGGTGATCGCAACACCGAGAGTGGCCGAGACCTGGAGTGGTCGAAAGCTATAGGTTGTCAAAAATGATGGTGGTCAAAAGTGGCCATGGTCATGAGCGACTGCGGTCATGAGCGACCGTGGTTGAAAATAGCTATGGTCGCGAGCGACTCCGATCAAAAGCAACTATGGTCGAAAGTGGCTGCAGTCGAAAGCGATTGTGGCCGTGAGTGACCGTGGTCAGAAGTGGTTGCGGTCAAAAGTGACCGTGGTCAAAAGGTCTTAATGGTTGGATGGTTTTAGCGGTAGAAACTCAAGACTAATCGGGAGCGGTCAAAGTGGATGAGATCGAAGGGGTTGTCGTGGTTGAACGCAGAGTGATTGTTTTCAACAGGCAAGGAAGTTTACCAGAGAAGGTTGGAGAGTAGTCGACGATGGTGGAAGTCGGTGGCGGCAGAGTGCTTCGGTGAGGGAATAGCTCCAACGGCGGATTTTCTCAACGGTGTGGCAGAAGACAGCGGCAACGGAGTGCTACGGTGGGGACTTGGATGGTGAAGCGGTCGACGAGGTCGTTCTCCTTGCGGCAAAGCCGTTGGTGTCATCGGCGGCTTCAGTGACTTCTCTGGAGGAGGGGAGACTTTGGCTAAATGAGAGGGAAGACCACACAATCATGGTGCTCCGATTTATACCTTTGGCAAAGAAAAGGAAACCGACGGGATTTATGGCACCGTGCAAGCGTTTTGGTATTCAAGGGAGCGCAAAAGGAAGGGAAGATTGATGAATTGATTGCTAGCACAAATTGATCGGTTTCCAAGTGAAGATGCAGAGGAAAAAAGGTTTTTGTCGGTTGGAGATTTGAGCTTGGGTCTAACGCGAGATAGAAGAAGATGAACAGTGATCAAGCCAAAGAATTAAAGGAAGGAAGGTGGAAAGAACTCACAACAAAGAAGCCGACTGGTGGATGGATTTGTCTGAACATTGATGTTAAGCGTGCTTGGCTTATGGCAATTCTAGGATGGGTGATCCTTTGGAAAAAAATTTTAACGGACTTTGGATGGAAATTATGATTTTGATATTTTTCTTCCAGTATTACAAAAATAATCAAAATAAAATATGAACACTTTTAAAATAATTAATTTGAAATTAATTTTTAAAGGAAAGTAAATTTTTGGGATGTTACATATTATTATTGACCGATAACTCAGATGGCTCATGAAATCGTCTGTGATGACGTTTTTGATCCGCCTATGATGGCCTTTTGTGTAGTAGTGGTCCACTCAGCATTGGGTCATGGTTTCCTCATTGTCCTGTGGATTTTCGATAATGTGTGGCTATGAGCCTACTAGGTATAAGATAGAAAGAGGAGAATAGTGAATGATCTTATTATCTCAACTCAATCGCACGCTATCTAGTTGCATGCCTATCACATGACATAGAGAGTTTGAGATATCCTGTAGGTAAAGCTGTGCAACTCTGTAGAGTCAAACTTATAGTATTCGGATACACCATGCTTCTAGTAAATGAAGCTGCAGATTTCAATAGCAAGGCATAAGTAGCTTTGGTAAGATTTTCAATTTGGTAATTAAGTTGATTAAACCCCCTTTTCTTTTAAGAGTATAACATTTTGCTTTAAAAAGTTGTTTACAAATAAACATGCATCGTCAAATATAGTAGTAAAACTATTATAACCATATCTCTTGAAATACTGGCAAGTAGTTAATTAGTATTACCCATGTGACTTGTTAAGTATGATTGTACTCATACTTGCTAAAAATATCAACAGAAGAAACTTGTGAAGATAATGAAAAGCCATTCAAGAAAGACTTCGATATTTCTTTGGAGTAGATGATTACTGATTTTAGGTCTCGTCCTCACTCAGGCACACCTATAGCTTTCTTTTGTGATGTAATTTAAACTTTAGGCTTGGACACCTTGTTGTGTAAGACTTGACAATTATGCCATATCTTTACTATTATATAAAGAGGAGTTGGTGGTAGTCGATGTGTTCTCTGGTGCGTTCTCCTCTCCCCTCTCTACAGCCATCCGATTTGATCTGAACCATTCGTCTCTCCTCTCTCTCTCTCTCTCTCTCAGGATACAACCGCCCACCCCCTCCACTTTCCCAATCTCCTCGCGCATTCTGGCTACCCTTATCTCTCTGTCGCTTGCTCTCCAATGTTTGATGTGTGAAGTTGGCCAGGTAGTAAGTTTCGTCTCACTATTTTTATGACTCTGTTGCAACGCAAGGGTCTCTAACTAGTCTGTAATAAGTGTGGTTTTTATAGAATAAGCTTGTGTTAGTTTGATGCATACTTAATTACAGTACTCTGCAGCTAAATTTTCTAGATAGTTACAGGGAAACATAACTGTCTCAGAAGTGATAGCGTTACAATTATGATTTCCAAACATGAATCGAAGGACAGAGGGTTCCTACCATGCATGTGCTCCTCATGGACACACCAACAACGCATTTAAAAATCGGTACAAATTCATTCGGCTGATTCTTGTTGGGTGATTAGTAGTAGCGATTTATGGTCGGTGACCAACGGTGTCTTTTCACAATTGGTGGAAACTAATAGCTAGTATTTGTTTGCAATCGCAAACAAATCTAGCGATATGCCCTAGATATGAGATTTCTCTAAAACCTTTCTCTATGAATGATGTGTTCTATCTCGAGTTCTCTTGTTTGGTTGATGGCATCACTGCATGCGTACGCGGCCATGCTGATGGGCTGCTTTTGCTATACTTAATTGCCCTTAAGCATTTGGTGATCGCTCACTGCCACTGCTTATCGTCAGGTACCAATGATTGCAGTTTGGTCACCAGGTCACGAAATTAGTTAAACACCGTTAGCCAATGGTTATCTCATGGCCAATCTGCAATTGCCATGTTGTGTTTATTCTCTGAAATTTGTCGTAGAAAAAATATGTGTGAAAAATCTGGAACAATTTTCTAAATTAAGTTATAAATTTTATTAGCCGGTGGTTCATTTTCTAGTTACTCCCGGTCTTTTTAGATATTTGGAAAACAAAAACATCTCTATTTGTAGCGCGGTTTTGAAAGAAGTTAAGCAGCTGGTCGAAAGCCAAAGTATTTGAACTTGATTCTACCAAACAAGATTTTTACAATCGACCTCGATACCAACCGGAGCCACGTCTGCAAGATAAGGACCGGCCTTGGAAAGCTAGGATGCGCAGTACTTGCATGCACGCCTTGCAGAGCTGCATACTAAACAGTTTCTTTATGCGTATTGCTGCCAAAGCCTACGTGTATTTACTTTAATCATTGCTGCTTTAATCCATTTTTTAATCTTCTCGTTCTGCCCTTGTTAAGAGCTTGGACCGTACGTGCAATGCCGGTCAGTGTCGAAGGATGCGAAGATTCGTGCGTTATGTCATAGTCGGCTGAGCATGCAGAGGTTCTTTGCCTTCTTTTCTTCGAAAGGTCGGTCGTCGGTAACTTATATTATGATATCCATAGATTAAACAAAGTGTGTGGTTTGGATAACGCTATTGTTCAGAATTATTGATCTGTCATCAAGTGCTGTTTGGGTTAGAAATTGGCCCATTTGAGCATAGCTATTTCCTTAATTTCAAAATATGCACAGTTTAGTACCATATTGCTAAGTCAAGGTGAGGAAGACCGATTTATAAGGTGGAGTCCTCACCACTCCTTGAATATGGATAGAGATAGTATGGCGATGGTTCTGGCTAGTCACACATGCACGCGCGTTTTTGCGTGAAAATCGCGTTGCTGAACCCTGCACCACTCTCTCTCTGTTTGAATGAGATTCAAATATTTGAATGAGGCAGTTACAAGTGAATTTACACTGCTTAATTTGTGATTTGATGAGGCAGTTACCAGTGGGTAAATGGCTGGTTGAATATGTCACTTACCAGTGGGTACGTCCAAAGTATATTGCTAAAAAACCTCACTGCCTCCATTTCCTTCTTCTCTACGATTTGTGCTCTTGTACTGTGTTGTTTGAACTTCGCCAACCTTTCTTCCCGGCGTGCACTTGGAAGGAGGGAGAGCTGCTATCTCCGAACCATTGCCGCAGAGAGTACCTACATGGGGCGGCAATAAGGTTTCTGGGCAGCCCACATCTGCGTGACCGCTCACTGCACTGCGTCATCTACGTTCTGCACTACGTCAAGCCTGCACTACTTCCTGTTTTTCATCAAGCGAAAAAGTAAGCCGTTCGCGCGTTCGTTCGACTTTGTTACTATATTTTTCTTGCGTATATTCTGAAGTATGTTGAGTAGCCTACTGTTAGTAGTAAGTATTGCATCACTGATTTATTGTATTTGTCTCCTAGTAAAATTTGAAATTAAAATATTATCCACATTTCTAACAGTTTGCAGACCAATGTACGTTGTGTGGTCTTTTAATCCATCTCATAATGTATAGCTGGATATGGGTAGCTTCATCAGCAAAGTGGCCAAATTAAAGGAAACCCCGTCATGTCTTTGTTTTAGATTTTGATACAAGTTACATGTGTCCTTTATCTTAGCCCTTAGCATGTACGCATGATATCGCATCTATTATAGATCCTAAACCATGCTACACATCGATCATCGATGTGGACCTTCCTTGGGGCAAAAGGATCGTCGCCCTTCCTTACAGTTAATGAAAGTTTTGTTAGCTAGATTGGCACCTCCTCAGTTTTGCTTCAATTAATCTTCGCAACAGCACATTGCACGTCAAACGCAAGAATGTCTTGATGGACCCTCCGATGCTGAATTGTAAGAAAAGTTTTGCAACTCTATATGGTTATGGATAAGCAGATGACGTCGTTCAAGATCCCCACGCATACATGCATATGTAATCTATATGCATATCCCAGACAAGACAACAGCTAGCACATTGTTGGACCCGAATTTTTCAACCCAGAATTCTTTGTGATTTACTGAACTATTCCTTATATCAGTAGATAGTGCTCTGTTGGATCGAATTTGGCGACAGAGGGGGTGAATGTTGACTTTTTTTTATAAAAAAAACTTGCCCCTAAAAAGTCTCCACTTAAATAATCGCCTCTCCAATAGCTATGAAAAGCTATGAAGGGGATAAATTATACTTTCTGGAAACTTGAGCACTCAGAGGAAATAGACACAGCAAACAGAGAAACCAAAGGGCTAAAAACTCATCAAAAATAGCAAGCAACACAGGCTGCCAAAGGAGGGGCCGGTCAGACTGCACCCTAGCCGCCGGTCTGACCGCCCTTGAGTGGCCGGTCTGACCGCCATGATCTCTCCGGTCAGACCGCCAAGGAAGGTCCGGTCTGACCGCTCCTCGAGATTCAGAGCAGACAGCAAACTAATTTTTCAGGTAACAAAAACAGAAGACTCACAGCAGAGAAATTGAGGATTTCCCTCAGGTTTCTTCAGCCCAGAAATGCATGACTAGAACTTAAAAAGCCAGAGGAGCCTAGGGGACCAAGAAATTTAACACAAAACAAAGGAAATTAAGATTTGGCCTAATAACTGAAAATATGCAGAGAGCAGCACCAAAAAACCAAATCCCTCTCCAATCTTCGAATCTTTGATCATGAAACTTTGAGAATAGCTACTTAATAGCCTCAGGATTCAACATGGCAAGTTTCATGCCATCTTATGAAGAGAAACAAACTCCACCTAAAACCCTAGGAAAGAAAATGAAGAATAGAGGAGGCCAAAAAGCAAAAACTTAAATTAAATGAGATTTGCTCTTGGGAAAACTGATCAAATGATCTTGAGATCTATTCCCATCACAGAGCAATCCATTTTGCACCTTCTCAACAAGAATCAACACAAGAACTGAAAATCAAGAAATCAAACAGAGAAGGCATCGAAGAGCAAAAACCAACAGAGAGCCAGATACTCAATCAAACTTAAACAAAATCATCTCAGATTGATATTGATGAAAAGAGATACAGGATTACAATGGAGAATCAACTCACACCCTCTCTACTTCCCCATACATGCTTGAATGATCAAGAACCCATCTCACTGTTCTTAAAAAACACACACATGAAGGCAAGCAATAGAGGGAAGACACACTCTGCCCTTCTCACCCACTCTCACCAACTAAAGCCCCAAAGCAAAAAAAAAACCTCTCCAAAGGCTATTTTGACTAAAGTAAAACCGTAACTCTCTTCCCAAGGCCATGCATACAACCAGGAATTCACTCCTATTTATAGCCTTTGGCTAACGGGTCTCCAACCCATTACGCCCGCCAAATCCCGAACAAAACCACCTCCACCTGTGCAGCTTTGCGCTTTTACCGAAACGCCCCTCCTGCACCTTCCGGGAAGCTTCCGCGTCTCTTGTCGTTCAAGCTACGCAGCCACCTCAAGTCTCCGCCGTCTTCGACACATCTGACCGTTCTGACCTCTACACCGCCTGTGCCTAGTCCGATCACTCCGTGCCTCGCCACGACTCCGCCTCGACGTCCTGCAGCCATCACAGACAAGAAATACATCAAATAGCACCGCTCGACACATGTAAATACCATTAGCATCAATAAATCATACTTAAGCATGAAAGAGCCAAAACCTGTCGAATCAAGAGAATAAGCATCCTAATCCCATACGACCAGATTTGACCATGTCCGACCGAAACCGATTGCACCACGCAATGGCACGGCACGAACCTCACAAACCAAACTCGACTTTCCTGAAACCGAAGTCAATTACTCATCACACACTCGGGGTCACCTCCACATGGTCCATCATGCTCACAGAAACATTGCTGCATCAATTCATACATCGCATGAAAAATATCAAACTATAATATTACATATCAGAGTTGAAATACACTACGTCGGGTGATAGTTTACAAGAAGACCGATCATGCCAAATATCTACAGTATAAAAGACAGCAGTGAAAAGCATAAACAAAAGTATGACCAACATCCACAGGCAAGCGACTGAGGGGTAAATGTGTGCAACAGGAATTATCTAGGTCTAGATAATATATATGCACACAATCTCCATCAAGTCTACTCGTCTAGGACTCGAACTCACGAAAGTCGTTCTAATTCCCTTCGTCGGCTCCTCCATCCGCAGCAGGTGCGTCATCGTAAGTGTAGTGGTCCTGGTTTCCTATTTCTGGTTTTGATAATGTAAGGGTGAACACAAATCCGCCGTGCTCCGCGAGCCAACACACAATATGCAAGTAAATAACATGCAGGAATAATCAAGGAAAGGCTTGGGTTGTTTTGTTTGCCAGAAATTGCCTTTAAATATTATGTTACATATAAATTTTTTAAGACCTAATAGTTTGAACTAAAACATGATATTTAGGTAAAAAGAATGCCGTAATAATAGTAGGACAAATTCCATCCACCGTTACATGGCTCCTGCACCACATGTTAACCTTTTGGCATTATAACCGCCTACCTTATCACTGGAGTCACACCCAGGGCAACACATCTAGGGCTTTTCACTGCCTGCCACTTTTCCAATTCCACCCACAAAGTTTTTTTGAAATAGAACTATATCTGGTTAAGCTCCCATGTCTACCCTTGACCGTGGGCACGGCTCTTCGAATAGTTTTCACTCTGTAGAGGTTGTATACTTTACCCACACGATTCCTTGGTCATGTAGAACGAGAAATCATCACAAGTCCTTTACAATACCTTGCTCTGTCACAATCTCGACCTATGGGTTTACACCATAGTTGTAAGGGAAATTCCCCGGCAGCGTAGGGGGAACCATACCTTATTTCAAGGTAGTTCACACAAACCCTAGCTCGCACTAGTCATGGAGTGATGAGGAATGTTTCCCCGGCAGCATAGGGGAAACTGCACCTCACAATAGGGTCCTATTCAAGTTGTCCACACAGACACTAGCTCGCACTAGTCCCTCCACTACTTGAGATGACTTGAGGGTCTAGTAAATTATTCAGCCTAGTCTACATTTTGCTGACTTGTGGTTATACTATTTTACATAGGAGGTCATGACAAGATTCGGTCCTTAGGGTTATCTGGGTGGGTCTACCACAATCCACACTCTCATGCATCCACTGCACCAGCCCCTCTTACCATCCGCCCAAACATTTAAGCAAGTTGGGGGTTTTGGGAGCATAATATATTCATGTCAAAATATACCAGCTATTTGCACCCATGACTCTCTAAATCAGTTTATCATGATTGAAAGTGATGCTTGAGACATTTTGATGCCCCCGAGTATCTAAGCAGTACTAAGCATGGCGTATAATTATAGACTTATTTTCGAAAGTTTACCATTATAATTTTGCTAGGGTGCTAAGGCTCGAAAGCTCAAATGTTCCAAGGAAATATAGTTGTTATCATACCCACAAGATAAATAATAGGCATGTAACTAGAATCTTAAAGCAAACATAGATTTGCATATCAAATAACAGCATGCAATTTGATATTTTAAAATGGAAATAATTTGCAAAAAATGTAGGTTCAACATGACCAAAGTATCGACTCGTCTGGGTCACAATTGGCTTGGTCCTACTGGTCGTGACTTGCTTCGGCTTCTGCCTCTTCTTCTTGTGCCTCATACGCTATTTTACGTTATGTGATAATTGGATAAAAATCAGTAAAACCAAATAAATTCTCACAAAATTCAAATGGGCTCCAACATTCATGATATCAGTTTCATTGGACAGATATTGAATTTAGATAAATTTAGAAATTTGTTTCACTCGATTGGAGTTAAGATGAATAAGTTATGCCTATTTAAAGTTTGCCCTAATTAATCATCGAATTAATACTTAGTCACTTGTGAACAGTGCACCCACCCTCCCTTCACCGGCAATAGAGAGGCTCACCACCAGCGAAGCGGTGGAGGCTAGAGGTGAGCATCCACAAAATGCATTGCTCATGCCCATGCCCCACCCCTGGACGAAACCGCGTTGGCCAATTTGGCCAGAGTGGTGGCCGGCAGCGGCCATGGGCGGCAACAAAACAGGGGAGGGGTGGCTATGGCAACACAAAGTGAATTAAAGTGATTCCTTAGTCTGGGAGCATCTTGTGGTGGGCAGGAGAGTACCCCAGCGGTCTACGCAGACTGGAAGTTGTGGTGGTGGTCTGGCGGCTTGAGACGACGAAAAATAGAGGAGGCGCACGGTGCTAGTGAGATGCAGGCGGTGATGGGTTTGGCTGAGGGTGGGCATGGCATCGTCGTACTCCAATGAGGATGTCGTTCAGAGGAATCAACTCGTGGCAGCTCCAATCAGCGGTCCTCCTGCTAGCCGGAGTTAGAGAAGATGGAGTCGCCGGTGCTCCTACAGACTGCTAAAGGGCGATTCTTCGTGGTGGGAGGGGGATTGTGATGGTGCGGTGTTGCTGGGGGCATGAGCAGGGCTTTATAGTTGGTGAGAAGGGCTGGTGATGGAGGGACGTTTGGTCGGTCATGGCGGACGGCGTGGCATCGGCATGGCTAAGAGCCTGGTGATTTAAGCACATTGTCATGATGGCGACATGATGTAGGGTACGGTGGAGTCTATCACACTTAAATCAGGGCATGGGCGGCAGTCCAGATGACATAGCAGGGAGTGGATGGTCTGAGGAGGCGCCACTGGGCGGTATGAGGCTGTTTGGACTGAATCGCTCAATCTTCCCCTCTGGCTCTATTCTTTCCTCAAGATTACATGGCTTAAATAGGCTTCGTACACACACGCACACAACCTCCACGTCTTCTGACTTCTCTCATACCCGGATGCTCCAACTGCTATAGTGTTCTTTCGAGTACCGACTATGACCACTACAATTGCTACGACTACTGCAGTTCCTATGACTTACGACCACGACTACCTTATGACCACGACTGCTTTACGACCACGGCTGCTTTACGACCACGGCTATTTTATGACCACGGCTATTTTATGACTATGACTATTTTATGACCTCAGCTATTTTACAACATCGGCTGTTTTACGACCACGGCTATTTTATGACTATGGCTGCTTTACAACCATGGCTATTTTATGACCATGGCTGCTTTACGACCACGGCTATTTTACGACCATGGCTGCTTTATGACCATGGCTATTTTCTAACCTTGTTCAAGCACAAATGGTTTCTTGAACTTCTGACTGCCTCATACTCAGAGCTACAGTACTCAAAGCCTTCAACTTCTGCAGTTTCATCTGCTGCTTTGGCTGAGGCTTCAAGTGTGACCTCGTCCACAGCTTCATCAAGACCAAATCTAATAGGGGCGGTCAGGGTGGCGCATGGTGACGCGCGCTGTAGCACGGCGGGCAAATGAGCATATGGCAGTTGACGGAAGTAGACGTGACATCGGGTCACGACTGTGTGGGCGCTCGCTGTGGCTGAATATGGCGCGACGGATCGAGCGGTGTCTCATCGTCCTTCAGCCTGGTGGAAGGTCAAAAAGGGAGGGCTAGGACATGACGGTGTCCCTGTGGTGACACGGAAGCAGAGCTACGATAGCACAGGCGCTCGATAGTGGTACGGGCCAATTCCTTATTTTTGGTGGTTTAGCTCACGACCACACTTCTGCTACTGATTCTACGTGAATTCTTCTACCCTAATTGTTGAATCATCTTTTCAGATTCACCTTTAAATTAAAAAAATTTCTATTAATTATACCATTTTTTGGTATTAGGTTCCATTATTTCTTATTTGTTGGAACCTCAACCAAGATCCAATGAAAAATCCATAAAAATCCAAATGCCAAGAAGATGCATTCCAAAATATTTCAAAAGTTAAACATTTTTTAGCATCCAAATTTTTAGGATGTCACACACATACTCTCTCCATTTCAAAATATAAGACATCTAATTTTTGTTATCTTGCTTTAAGAGAATTGCACATAGGTACAACAACTTGTGACGTGGATGTAGGTAGGTCACAAAACTTAAGAGTTGCTCAAATCGGTCACATAACTTATTTAAATGGTGCATGGTGGGCCAAAATTATACATGATGGCACATGTACGCACGGATGATGCTGATTCGACGTTCACATCATCCACCTTACCTTCTTCCCATCTATCTCCAACACAACTCCCTCTCCTCTCTATCCTCCGTCCCTAACTTCAGCAACAACGGCTACATCTCCATCACCTACAAACACACTGTCTAGATGTGCATCTTGCCTTTCTCATACACAAGGATGCGTATGAGGCAAGCATAGTTAATCTTAGTGTTGTTGTTGTTGTCGTTGAGTATGTCCACAATAAGAGACACCTTAGTTGGCTGCATGAGCACCTATTCCTCATTGGCCATTGCCGGCTGCCACCATCAGCGAGCCTCAAGCCAGCACTACTGCAGAAAAGGTCATTGCAGACGATTCAAAAATGTCATCACAGATAGTTTCATCAACCGTCTAAGTTTATGGGTTAGTAATGATACGAGGTCATTATAGACAGCTTTAGAATCATCTGCGATGCAGACTATCACAGATGGTTTCAACTATAAACCGCCTATGATATTTATCTGTGATAAACCATATATTACAGACAGTTTCTACTAAAAATCGTCTGTGATAGTCATATACCATAGATAGTTATGAGTTAATTAAATCTATTTCTGTTTGTAGGCTAGCCTCAGGAAATGCCAGCCATGCCCTCTGAAACAAGCAGATCAACAAAGTATATATACATCCAATTCACTCATTCATTTCAGAAACAAGAACATCTATTTCAGAAATCAATTAACAGAAATGAAATAAAGTATCCATACATGAACAAATACACACATGAACAATTGAGCTCAATCTTATCCCAGTGAAATTCATTCTACATTGTGGAATTCTCCATCTTGTTTTATGACTTTAGACATCAAGAAGTATGTAACTGTCCTCAAATATGTTTGAGGTCGGCCTGTTCCAACGGAGTTGTAGCGATGGATGGAGCCTGTTGGTAGGAAGATCAATGTCGTGCATACATATATAAATTGATAAGTATGAAATAATTATCGTAAGATTGATAAACCTCAGGATTATCCTTCGCGGAACCAATGAGTAGTTGCATGTTGTGGCAAACATAGAATCCGCATGTGTTGTTGCCTGGCGGCTGCTGGTGGCACTGCAAAAATAGAATTTGTTAGTTCGAGAGGCATTACTACGAAGTGTTATATAGGATTATTGCGTACTAGCAAATACTAGGAAATCTAAAACGTGTCACAGGGCGCCGATCCCTCCCTTGGAATTTTGTACCTTTGCAACATACGTGGTGAATGACCTATATGATTCTAAAAAGTTAGCCTTAGTCATTGGAAAGGAAGAAAAGACTACAATAGAGTTATCTATAGAGAAAATGTGTTTACCTGTTAATTACTTGTTGGACAACTGTGTAGTAGGTGTTGTTCTTCTTTAGAGAATCAAGGTATATTACATTGTTCTATTTTGGTATAATTACAATTAGAATTCAGTAGAACCTACACAGGTATGTCATGGTCATTAAACCTAAGTTTGTGTTGCTTATAAAGTAAAATCAACAAGTATAGCCACTAGTGTAGTACTTACCCCTGGTTGTAGAGCATAAGTATGAATTCCTTGTTGTGGTGACCCTCCAATGCATTCTAATGCAATTCTCGATGAAGGATACATCCTCCTTGATGATATCCATGGCGACCAAGCGTGGGTCGAGGAAACCAACCGGTGATTTCATTAATCTGGCTTCACTCACCATATATTTATATATACATACACACAAAAGCAATGAGTTATATATGACATTTATTGACATTACATAAACGTAGATCGTGATTGTACACACTTACAGTGTCCAACCTTGAATGAGTGAGGCATCGAGGGTGTCGAGTGTAAAGAGAAAGAATAAGTCCTCAAAGGTCACCGTGAAGATGCTGTCATGAATATTATGCTGCAGATGATGTGGCATGAACATGACATTGACACCCGAGTGCCATTGTTCCTCCGGCTTTTTGGCCTGTTCCATGTAATACATATACAATCTCTGACAATATAGTCCTAGAGTTAGGAGGAGTTCTTTCAGGACGACCAACGGCTTGCCTAGCATAAATTTTCAGGCCAATGGCAAGTAGGAGATCTCATCATCTGTCTTCTTCCGTTTGCCCTTGCTGCTTCGGCTGTTGGTCGACTTCACGGTAGTCGACCCGACATGACATGTAAATGCACCGCACTCTTGCTACATCTGTGCAGGTAGCATTGGTATGGATCGTGCCTGTGGAATTAGCACCGGTGCAGATAGCTCGAGTGGACTTGGCACTAGTGCAGATAGCTCGAGTGGACTTGGCACCAGTGTAGATGGCTCTCGTGGACTTGGCACCGGTGCGGGAGCCTCCATGTAGATGTCGCTCTTAGGCCACTAGATGAATGTTCCATGGCTTACCCTAGAGTCATGACCTCATCATTGGGAGACATCTGCAGCAGGACGACCTCAAAATTGGCATGAACACCGTCCACATTAACTTTAGACAAACCTAGTACTAGAGATACACCGTGAACCAAGGCCCTAGGCTCGGATGGATACTTTTGGCCCCCAACAGTGCACAGGGCAACATGGGTATATCTCACTTGGAGCTTGCACTTCATAGCCACCTACATAATGATACAAAATTAGCTACTACAATAGGCCTATCAATGGATCAAGCATTCCAGAGATAATAATTATTACTAGAATGTCATCAACACTAAATCAGTGGTCGCTTTTCGAGGTAGGGTTGGACGCACAGCTACTCTGATGGATGGGGAGGCTGCCTAGCACAAGAGCGGCGGGGGCTTCCTGTTGATTTTCCCTATACCTTTGCATCTCATCTATGACCAACTTTTGCATCTCATCTCTGATTTTTGCCCTAATGAACTATCGTAGCTATGCCTCACACTTGGCTTTGGCTCTCTTCCTACTTCAGTAAACTTTGAAGTCCTCTGGGAAGCCATATTTCCAAGGAATATAAAGACCAAGGCCTCTTGTACGACTTGGGTGCTCCTTGTTTCCCAGGGCCGTGGAGAGTAAATCTCTCTCCCTAACTACCTCGAATGAGCCTTGAGAAGATTATACACTCAGTGCTTCTAGGTGGTGGGACACTTCCTCATCTGCGGGGTTTCGAAAGGAGATGGCTCCCGATGACATGGTAGATGACCTCGCTCTTATCCAGTTTCGGGCCCGCTCATCAGGGATCCCGGCAAATGGCATGGAGGTCTCCTACAGGATTGCCTGCTCATTCTCCTGTCTCCATTGTGGGATTTTACCCGCATACCCAGCAGTGTTGAGTCTGTGGGGTGTGTGTCTTTTGCCTTGAGGGCCCTGTGTGTTGCACTTTCACTCTTAAAATTATCTGTCATCTTCATTGCCACAAACTCTTGTCATTGCGGTTCCACGAATGGATAGTTGTGGAAGGGCGTTAGATCCTTCTCCACGTATTGCTTGACAGTAGGCTCTTGAAGTTCTTCCACGCTTTGCAAGTCGCTACCAATGCATGTCATCACACGGAGGCCTTATGTTCTTCCAAGATCTCGAATGATCGAAAAACTTTCGTCCGCAGCTAACTTTTTCGATCTTTGGTCACCTTCTTCCACGAAATGAACATGACCTCAATCCAGTCCCGTGCAACTATTATGACTATTCTCTAAATGCGGACACTGCTCGGCAAGGATTGAGAGGGGTCCCAGATACATCAACATCGGGCTTTTTCGATAGTCCTCTTTCTTTTTGAGATTTTTCAAAGGATGGTGCATCACACGCATCTGGCTATGATGTCAAAGAATGAGCGAACAACATCACATATTTATGTGACAATTTCTCTAATCAGTCAGCAAAGCATATATACAACAACAATATTAATTACAACAATCCAAAAAACCAAGCGCATATATAGCAAAGCATATATCCAAAACATGATAATAACATAGAGATCAAACTATTATCTCTCAACATGAATAATGTAACCAAGCCAAAGGACAATATGCTAAACTGAGCACAAGCATAAGCATTTGTAATTAACATAATGCACAGATTAAGAAGTGAGTTTTGCTCTAAGTTTGAGGAGTTGCTCAAGTTAAAACCCGGCCTTCTTATTCTTGTCAATAGATCATATATCAAAGGGACTAACTCCTCAATATTCTGCTAGTTTGATACTCTAAAATTACCTCAGTAAATAATAGAATCAATTGTCAGATTGTAAGCACATGACAGAATGAAGAACAACTATTCCAATATCAACAATAGCGCTATGGCAACAACAGAAATAAAGATGTGCTACGGTAGTAATAGTAGTAAGAACTGAATCTAACAATATTCAGTCTAGAATAGTAGTGATTTATACTTAACCGAAGTAAGAAACAAGTAATGATAAATCAATACCAGCATAATACTCTCTCATTAGTCACGGAGATCTCAATCTGGCAAGTTATCCTCATCGAGCATTCACAAAGCCCACATTCTATTATGCAAAGTTCCCCAGTGCTAACACTTATGAGGAGGGCCACCGGAGTCAGGGGAGGCAGCAATGGGCTCAAGGGAGGCGACGATAGCGTTGGGGGAGGCGGCGATGGGCTCGGGAGGGGGAGGAGGGTGACTGCCTTGGGAGAGGAAGGTGATAGGCTCAGGAGGGGCAGGAGGGCGATTGCCTCGGGGTAGGAAGGCCGCTGGAGTCAGGGGGAGGAGGGCGATAGCCTCAGGTGAGGAGTGCCACTAGTGATAGGGGAGGAGGAGGGTGACATGCTTGGGGCAAGGCGGCGGCGTTAGTGACCAATACAGTGGCGACAAACCCTAGTGCGTAATATATATGTAGGGGAATAATCACAGATGGTTCTATTTAAGAAACGTCTGTGAATATATATATATCACAAACGGTTTTATTTAAAACCATCTGTGATGTTCCTTACTAACATTCACATATATATCACACATTCTCATATACATAAATGTAAATTCACATATATATCGCATATTCTTATATACACAAATGTATATTCACATATATATGACTCATTCTCATATACATAAATGCAAATTCACATATATATCACACATTCTCAAATACATAAATGCAAATTCACATATATACATATATATCACTGATTATTATATACACATATGCAAATTCACATATATATCACACATTCTCATATACATATATAAATGAAAATACAGAACATATGACACATAAACATTTCATTCATCATTCTACTTGCTTATTTCCTTTAAAAATTAGCCTTCATGATGATCGATGTGTATGTAGCTACTTTCGTCACGTTCTTCCTTTACCCTTATGTCATTTCCGAAAGGAGGTAATTCATCAAATTGATTGTATTCCTCCTTGTCTACTGCATTCTCAACTCTAACAATTCTTCTTTTTCCATGAAGAACAACGTGGTGCTTCTTAATTGCCTAGTCGGTTACATAGAAAACTTGAATAACATGGTTAGTGAAATGAATGGTTCGTCTTTGTATCTAACACATTTGAGGCCCACGGTAGTGACACCGAACTTGTCGACCTTTACCTATGGGAGATAGACCCAATGGCATCGAAATAAGAGAATCTTGCATAGCACGTAGTCGAGCTTCCAAATCTCCTCTATAAACCCATAGTAAGAGCTCCTCATCCCATCGATACTGAACGCATCTATGCGAACACCGCTATTCTGGTTAGTGCTCTTTACATCCTGAGCCTGCATATAGAATGTGTACCCATTTATGACATATCCTTGCCATGTCACAACTGTAAATGTTGGCCCTTTTGCCAACCATGTCAGCATATCACTTGACGAACTCCTAGCAAGTCGCTTCTTCAACCATTGGTCGAACTATGTAACAGCCCAAGTTTTTATGAAAATAAAAATAATTAATTCAAATAATTAATTAAAATAAAATTTAATTTAAAATAAGTATTTTTGTTGCCTAAATATTAAATTTGGATTTGCCCTGAATTTCTGTTTTTGAAAAAGCTGGATTTGAAAAGTATTTTAAGTGAAAACCTAAAAATATTATTAAATAAAATAATATTTTGATTTTCCATAAAAATCCTATGTCAAATTAAATATTTGGATTTATTTGGCTCTTATTTGGGTTTTCTGAGTTTTCTGGAGTTTTAAAATCTATTTTAAAAATAAAAAGTATTTTAAGTTTGAAAATTAAATACCAACATTAGTTGGAAGTAATTTTTATTAAGACCAAAATGTCACCAGGAGCTTCTGTGAATTTTCCTGGAATTTTTGGAAGTATTCTCATATTTTTCTGAGCTTTATTGCAATTTCTCAGTTTTCTGAAAATCAAGAAAATAAAATTAAAATCCAAAACCCAGCCCCCTCCCCGCGGGCGATGCGTAGACGGCCCAGATCCGCCCACGTTGCCGCCGCGCTCCACCCCGCCTCCTTCTCGGGCCGACACGTGGTCGGGCCCGATCCACTCCACGCCACCTCCCTCGGCCCATCTGGCCATCCGTCCCCCCTTTTGCGCCAGCCACCCGATCCGCCTCCCCTGCCACGCGGCTTCATCCGCACCACCCATGCCTCCCTCTCCCTCTCTCTCTCTCTGCGCGCGGGGCCCGCCTGTCAGGCGCGTCTTCCCCCACGCGGCCCCTTCTTTCTCCTCTCGCGCCGTCGCCCGCAACGGTCACCGCCGCCATTCCCGCCGCCTTCCCCGCTCGCCCGGATCTGGCCCCTTCTCCCTCCCTCTTCTTTCCCCGACCAACCCCGCCATTCCCGCGCCCGAATCCCCCACCCCGCGCCGCGTTTCCCCCTAATCCCTCGCCATTCCCGCCACCCGCCGGAGCGCCGGCGAGCTCCCGGGCCCGAGCCTCCCCGGCCGGTCGGCCATGCCCGCGTGCCGCGCCCACCACCCTTGCCACCTCACCGGGTCCTCGAGTCCATGGACTCAGTCCACATGGACCCGGGCCCACATGTTAGTGGGATTACCCCAGGGCTGACGCCCGCTGACGCCATAAATGGCTTTTTCTTCAGAAAAATAATCCAGCCAAAATTAAATCCCGTGCTGATGCAATAATTTAGATTTTCCTTTAGGAAAATAATTCCCAAAAATCCCTTTTTTCCATTTTCTCTAAAATTAATCTTCCCGGAGCCCGTTCTTCTTCATCCTAACTCCGATTTAGCCCATTCAAATTTCTAAATTCATCAAACATTCCCCTCTATCCATTTCTGGCCTCAATGCAAATATTTGAGTTTATTTGACTTTATTTTGAATTTATTTAAATTTGGTGGGTTATTTTCACGTGTAGACTTCGACGATTCGGGAGATTTCTTCGACGAAGATTCAAACCAAGTTGAAGAGCAAGGCAAGTCACACTCCTTGATCATGTTGATCCCAGTTTTCAAAATAAAATTATGTTGTTTTAAATTATATTGCATGCATACTTTTATTCAACGTATTTCAATTCAATTTTAAATATAGTTAATGCCTACTTGTTAACACCTCCATTGATATTGAATTCCTTATACCTTGTCTCCCTAGATCAAACCCTAGTTGGTACATTAGTATTGGCTAGACGAATATTACATCAAATGCTTAGACCTGCTTAGTTATATTATTTGTTTTGGGATACCTTTTCACATAAAATGATGAACATTTTCACATAAAATGATAAGCTTTTCGAAGCTACTCCTGACTTTGGTGAGTCAAGGAGGTTTATGAAATATTTTGAAAACAAAATATAAAAACTGGTTTAGACTTACGCAATTGGTTAGATGGTGGGTGCAGGCATGCCCTATTGGTCGGAGCCGCAGTGGTTGATTGTCGGGCACAGGGGGTATGTGGTTGAGCCTAAGTCAATTAAGGACCGGTCTGTGAGCTACTGTTGTAAAGCCCTAACGTACTACCACAAGGCTGGTATGGGCCAGTCCTGGCTGAATAATTTGCGGGTCCCAACCTGAGCCATTTCGTAGGTTGAAAGTGAGCGTGGCGTAGGCCATGAGAAGTCTCACTCGGCTCAAGAGGGGGTCCCGGTCTGGTAGATTCCTTACTGGGGTAAAATCTTAGAGTTGGCTTGGCCAGGTTGACGGCCTTGCATTGTAAAGGCCTTGTCACGACTCCTAACCGCACACCTAAGGAAGTGTGTAATCTAGTGGTAAAACGGGATGATCGTGTCTTGTGGGTAAAGTTGTACAACCTCTGCAGAGTGTATAATCTATCCTGGATAGCCGTGCCCACGGTCATGGGCATGCTGAGTAAGAGTTTTTCATGGATTAGACTTTGTTTTTCAAAAATGATTTTTGGAAACCTTGTGGATGGATGGAATCCACGAGAGATGAAAACCTTGCGGATGGATGGAACGTGAGAGAGTTGTGCAGTGGAAGCGTGTGGATGGATGGAATCCATACGAGATCTTTTGGAAAAGTTGGTCCGGGTGGGATGCCCGTGGATAGGTTGGTGTTTGGTCGGAGCCTGCACTGACGGTAATATTTTCAATTACAAGTACTGTTTTACTTATTGTATTAAATTCAGCAATTTCAATCTATCTACTGTATTTCATTAAATGTTGTTTTATGCAAACTAACCCTATAAGCCTTCCATTGAAGCCTTTATCATTATGATGCATTTTCTCCATGTGACTTACGGAGTACAAGTTTGTACTCACCTTGCTATCTCCACACAGAGGAAGACGACTTCGACTACGATGAAGACCAGAAGGAGTAGGCCACGTCTTGCAGTTGTTTGCCTGTGGGCAAGCTTGGGCTTCGCCTTTTCAGCTTCGCTTCCGCAGTTTCTTTCGCAGTTATTTTTGCCAATGTGCGATGATGTAATCGCTGGCCATAAGGCCGTACTCTTTAAATTAAATAATTGCCATTGTGGTTGATATTTATCTTTGTTGTTCACTGTGTGCACTAGCTGATCCTGGACTAGTGCGATTTACACAGAGGATCCAGGAGTCGTTGCTCCGGGTTCCGACAAACTAGCTGTTGTGTTGTCTCATGAACCAAACATCTGGCTGCTCCGGATTCTGTTGCCGAAGCACACCCTTATGTTGGTTGATATACGGAGACAATTCAGTTATGTGTTGCAAGACCATGAAATGGGCTTGAACATACACATCTATATCTGGAGTGATTGCTTTCTTTCCGATGGTCTCGATACTCTTGAGCCTCCCCTCATGGCGAGATCAAGACACACCTGTCGATTCGATCTGAGCCATGTAATCGACACAGAACTCAATGACCTCTTCAGTTACATAACCTTCAATGATGCTTCCCACTGGCCAAGATCAATTCCGTACATAGTATTTGAGAATTCTCATGAACCTTTCGAACGGGTATATGCTATGTAGGAACACAGGCCCACACATTTTTATCTCCCACACAATGTGAACAACAAGATGGACCATGATTTCAAAAACGATGGAGGGAGATATATCTCAAGATGACACAGAGTCGTCACCACCTCGTCCTGCAGAGCATCTGGTCCTTCGGGGTCGATGACCTATTGAGCAATTGTGTTAAAGAAATAACACAACCTCATGATTGTCACTCGGACCTTGATCAGCAAAATACTTCTAATTGCAATAGGGAGCATCTGTGTCATCGGCACATGACAATCATGAGACTTCATGGCAATAAACTTCAAATCTTCCATCGGAACAAGTTTCTTCATGTTGGCAGAGTAACTAGATGGAACTTTCATACCATGCAAGCACTGGCACAGTTTAGTTCTCTCAGTCTTGAACAGAGTATAACAAGCAAAAGGAAGGTATGTTCATCCTTTATCGGTCTTTGTCAGTGCTAACACATGCCTAATGTCTATATCAACCAAGTTAAGCTGTGCTTGACACCATCCTTTGTTTTGTCACAAATGTTCAGTAACAGACCAATCAATCCATCATATACATTCTTCCCTACGTGCATGATGTCGATGCAGTGGCGAACTTCTAGGTGCTGCCAATATGGTAAGTCCTTAAATATTTATCTCTTCTTCCAGACGTTCTCCTCACGGGTCATCGATTCACATCCCTTTCCGAGCACAACATATAAATCCTTAAACATATCATATATCTCTTTTTCGCTTAAATGCCTTGGAGTTGAACTATCCTCGTTCTCTCCATCGAATTGTTTCTTCATCCTACAGTATGGGTGAGCCCTCCGAAGGAACCTACGGTGACGCATGTACAAGGTTTTATACGAGTGCTTTAGCCACATACTCTCGGTATTATCTAAGTAGTGAGTACAGCCTATAGCCCCATTTTGTACTCTGGCCCGATAGGTTAGCAAGGGCAAGATAATCATTTATAGTGCAAAACAATAAGGAGCGTAAAGTGAAGTTCTCTTATTTGTATGAATCCCATACCTGTACCCTTTCAATCCACAATATTTTTAGATCTTCCAACAACGGTGTTAGGTACACATCAATATCATTCCCAAATTACTTCAGCCCTTGGATAAGTACCGACAGCAAAATATACTTTCGCTTCATACACAACCAAGGAGAAAGGTTGTAGATGCAGAGAGTCATGGGCCAAGTGCTATGTCAGCTGCTCATGTTACCGAAAGGATTCATTGCATCTGTATTCAATCTGAACAATATATTCCTCAGTTCTACACCGAAGTCTACAAATCTCCTATCGATGTTTCTCCACTGGGCGGCATTAGAAAGGTGTCTTAGCATTCCATTAATGTACTCTTCACTCACACGGTTCCCAACGTACATCCAGCTTCGGTTCTACGTTACACATACAACAATTTAGTATAACATATTCAATTAATTACTATACAATATATGTACATCTAAATTAAGTAGCTATATGTAGCAAGAATAATTAATTACATTGAATTAAGTAGAAATAGACTATGAATTAACTAAACCCTAAACCATGCTAGATGTAAATAATCTTCTCTCTACATCAAGCTAGCTAGATCTAAACCATCTTCAATTCTCCTCTCACCAAAAGATAGATCTAAATTATAATGCAAATAGGAACAAATTACTAATCATAGCGAACCAATAACTTAGTGGATCCACAATTACTCTTGTCAAATAGTCTCCTTCCACCAAATGGCCTTGTTGTGGCTACAGACCAAACAGAGAGAGATGGTAGTGGAGAGGTGGGAGTGTTCTGTCTCACCCTCCCCCTCATCTTGATATATATATATTCACATGGGGTATACTTTTACAGTTATGCCCTTACATCCATACATCCCCATTAGGGGCACTTATGTCATTACACATGTTACTCTGGTTCTTATAACCTCCTAACAGGCCTGCTGGGCTTAGGTGGGGGCCACCCCTACGACAGGAGCCTCTCATGGTGAAGGGCTTCACAGGGCCGAAGCCATGTCGCCGAGTCCTTTGGCCCCCTCCGTCCCTGCGGCCTGTGAATTTCTCCAAGCTTGTGGCTGGGGAGCCTGAGGTCCGGGATGGAAGGTGCCTTGTTGCAGCAGACGCGCGCGCTCCGTCCGCTAGCCTTCGAACGGGTGGCAGCGGAGGCTGGCACCTAAGTCGAAGCCGAGGCGCGTGCGCTCCGTCCCCTACCCTTCGAACGGGTGGCAGCGGACGCTGGCGCCTAGCTCGAAGTAGACGCGCGCGCTCCGTCCCCTACCCTTCGAACGGGTGCCAGCGGAGGCTGGCGCCTAAGTCGAAGCCGAGGCGCGCGCGCTCCGTACCCTACCCTTCGAACGGGTGGCAGCGGAGGCTGGCGCCTAGCTCGAAGTAGACGCGCGCGCTCCGTCCCCTACCCTTCGAACGGGTGGCAGCGGAGGCTGGCGCCTAGCTCGAAGTAGACGCGCGCGCTCCGTCCCCTACCCTTCGAACGGGTGGCAGCGGAGGCTGGCGCCTAAGTCGAAGCCGAGGCGCGCGCGCTCCGTCCCCTACCCTTCGAACGGGTGGCAGCGGAGGCTGGCGCCTAGCTCGAAGTAGACGCGCGCGCTCCGTCCCCTACCCTTCGAACGGGCGGCAGCGGAGGTTGGCGACTAAGTCGAAGCCGAGGCGCGCGCGCTCCGTCCCCTCCCCTTCGAACGGGTGGCAGCGGACGCTAGCGCCTAGCTCGAAGTAGACGCGCGCGCTCCGTCCCCTACCCTTCGAACGGGTGGCAGCGGAGGCTGGCGCCTAAGTCGAAGCCGAGGCGCGCGCGCTCCGTCCCCTACCCTTCGAACGGGCGGCAGCGGAGGCTGGCGCCTAAGTCGAAGCCGAGGCGCGCGCGCTCCGTCCCCTACCCTTCGAACGGGTGGCAGCGGAGGCTGGCGCCTAAGTCGAAGCCGAGGCGCGCGCGCTCCGTCCTCTACCCTTCGAACGGGTGGCAGCGGAGGCTGGCGCCTAGCTCGAAGTAGACGCGCGCGCTCCATCCCTACGCTGAGATCGGAGCTTGGCGCCGGTATGGTTGCGCTCCGGGGCTGTTGTGACCTTGCAGTCTGGTAGTGCGCTTTTAATGGCGGCTGGAATCACGCCGACGCCTGGCCTGGCAGAAGTCAGGCTGTCGCGTCGTGCAGTCTGCCATTCTGCAGGTGGGACACGTGGCGACTCACGACTGGTGCGTCGTGGGATGTGAGCGGTTGCGTGACCGCGGCCGTTCGCCTCGTCCCCCGAGAAGTTGGACACGTGTTGAAGGCGTGGAGGCGTTGTGCGCTGCTTGGCCACCTACCCGGCACGGCCCTCTAGGCCCCGGCGGTTCTTCTTTCCAAATCTTCGACAGCCGAATCGCTACGAATTTGATCTGTCTGTGCGTTGAGCCATATGATAGGCGAGCGGCCTTTATAAGGTGCTAGTGTTGAGGTGGAGGCACCCTTTCTTGCTTGGCTTTTTGATCTGCCGCTTTGCTTCCGCTCGTGCTAATTGTCACGCCAGTTGCTCCTTTCCCTGCTTCTTCTTCTTCCCTTGTCGCGAAGAGCGATGGCTAGCCCTGACGATGCCACCTACCATCCCCGCAGCGGTTCCTTGCCTAGCTAGGGCGAGGCGTCCCATCCTTCCAAGGAGTACAAACTGGTGCCGCAGGGGAGCTCGCGCGCCAACAAGTGGTGGAACGCCATGGAGCACTCGGGAGGCTGCTGCTCCCGTGTGCTGGGGAAGAGCCGCATGACTGAAGGGACGCTGCAGTGACTCGTGGATGAGGGGAAGATCGTGGATCGCAATGGGGCTCGCCTACCCCGCCGGGACGAGACGGAGCCGAAGCCCGGGGCAATGGAGGCGATTGTTTTTGTCGCGTTCTTCGACGCCGGCCTTCGAATGCCCTCCACGTTGTTCGTGGGTGAAGTTGTGCGGGCCTACAAGTTGGAGCTAGCCTAGTTGACGCCCCACGCGATACTCCGCCTAGCTGTCTTCACGTGGGCGATGCGGACCGAGGGGTGGCGTCCCAGCGCGAGCTTATTCGCCACACTGCACGACGCACACTGTCGACCCAGAAAGGTTGACGGGGCGGTGTCCAACTTCGGCGGTGTGGACTTCGTGCTCCGGGCGTCATGCGCGACGTTGTTCCCTGTGCCAGCCTCGTCGGGGCAATGGGCGTCCGGCTGGACTCGGCGGTGGTTCTATTACACCGTGACCGACAAGAGCGAGATGCAGTGCCGAGGCTGGACTCTGAAGGCGGAGATTGACGACACGCGAAAGCTACAGAGTCTTGTCGGTGTCGCCCGTCGAATGAGCGTGCGCGACTTAGCCGAGGAGTTCACAATGTATGGGGCGGCGCCACTCTCCTCCCGGGGGAAGTATGTTGGACAAAACGGCCCCTGCGAGGACGGGTTCGATCCATCCGTATCTCGCCTGCTTCCGCCCTCCGCTCCTTGTAAGTTGCCCAGCACGCTTTACGCGCGCCATTGTATCTATTTGGTTTCCGCCTGACTGACGTGATCTCCTGCGCAGTGGCTCGGCTAGAAGATGCGGAGCGTGCGGTTGCGGCGCTCCTCGGCCCGTACACGCTTAAGGAGCACCAAGCTCGCGAGGCCGCAGTCAAGGCGGCTAAGCAGGGGCGGGTAAACCGCACCTGCGAGGCTCTGGGCATTCTGTACCCGAGCGCGTGGTGCCGGAAGAGCTTCCCGTCGGGACTCCGGGCGCTCAGGACGGTGATAGCCCTACGGGGGTGTTATCTCCGCGACGCCGGGCCCGTTCCCCGGCTGTCGTATGCGACCCGGCAGCCCCGTCGGCGGCTAGCACAGGTGAGACGGGGCGTGCGACCGGCGGTGGGCCTGGCCATACTGCTTCGGAGGGGCGCGCCGCCTCGGATCCCCCGGCACCTTCTGCCGACGCCCACGAGCCTGTGCTCACGGGCATCGTTGAGTTGGAACTCGTCAACCCGGGGGGTGGCGTCGTTCCTGGCGAGAAAACCACGGTTGAAGATGTGTTATCAACCGCAGCGGCCGACGAGGGCGCGCCCCCTACAGAGGTAGCCGTGGGGGCGACGGTAACTGTAGCTGGTGTTGCCGCGGAAGAATCGCCTGTGCCACCGCAGGCGAAACACCCTCGGACTCAGTCCCCGCCGCCAGCGAGGGGTCGATACGCCGTTGCGGGGCCTTGCCGCGGGATTACGGCGTCTGGCGTGGCCGAGAAGACCTCCTCCCCGACCATCGAGGCGCCCGCCTCCCCCTGGGTGGTCGAACCGGCGCCACTTCCTACCGCGACAAGGGGCGCAGGAGGTAGGCGTGAGTCCCTTTCTTCACCTGACTTCGCGAGACTCTCTCCGATCTGCTCGCTCATTCTGCCAACATCAGGCGAGACGAATTCTCCCGGACGTGGCGAAGGATCGAGCAGCGGAGGCATGCGCGAAGTCGGAAGCCTTGTGCAGGGTGCCCTACAGGTGTCTGCTGTTGTTGACGTGGCCGTGGCCGCGGTAAATCCTGGCGCGTTGGGGCCGGGGCTCGCTCGCTCGGACTTCCTCCCTCGCCCGGAGATATTTTGCGACCTCACCGCAGCCGCAGAGCGTGCCGACAACGGCCTCGACCGAGAGATGTTGTCGTCATGCGAGGGGGAACTCCTAGCGCTCGCGCTACAGGCCTCCGAGATGAGGGTAAATATGTGCGCTTCAGCTTTGTAAGGTACTGCTGGACGCCTGCTGATTTGTTGTTTTTGCCAGACGCTTGCCCTCAGCGGGTCCTTTGACGAGGCCCGCGTTCGGGAGCGGAGGGCTCTGGAAGCCAGCCTTCGTGAAGCAAGCAATGCTCTCGCCGCGAAGGATGAAGAACTTCGCGCGCTGGAGGGCGCCATGGCGACCGCAGAACTCGAGGCCACGGAAGCCAAGTGCGTCGCGGCTGAGGAGCGCGCCGCCTTCGTGCAGCAGATCGCCGTCCTAGAAGGGGAGAACGCCCAGCTGGCGGAGTCTGCCGCCGAGAATAGCCTCGTCTTGGAAAATGCGTCCATGTCGGCATGGCGGGCCATGGAGTCTCTGAACCAGGCCCTCCGAGATCTGTGCATCAGAGTGCCAGACACTACGCACGGGCCGGAGGCCCTGTCGGAGACGCTCGGGTTGATTGAGGAGGGGGCCGGCGTTGCTCTTCGTGGCGCCAGAACGTTTGGCGAGCACTGCGGCTATCTTGGTGCGTGCTTCGCCCTCGCCCTGCTTCACACTCGTGGGTGTAGACATACCCATGAGCTATCAAATCCTCAACTGAATCTTCCCGACCGACCAGAGGTCATGTCGGACGCCATCCGCTCCATCGGGCCTAGCCTGCAAAACTTTCATCAACGAATCTGGGGCCGCTTTGGGGAAGATGCAGCGAGGGTCGCCGTGCAGCCGACGCTGCATGGGGAGGGGGACCTCCTCCAGTGGCTCGAAAGGGTCCTTCAGCGTCACGGCGACGACGGCACGGGTTCGTCCGCACCGCGCCAAGGCTGAGCGGTTGGTCGGGTAGGGCAGGGGGATAATGTACTGGTTCTTACGCTTGTAACCTTGTAACCCCTTTGCTTTTGCAATGAATCCAACTAGTACCTTATTGTTGGTGTTACCTGCCGCTGAACGCGAAGGGGAGAAGACCTCCGCACCTTGTTTATACTCCGTAGAGCGCGCAGGGAGGGCATCCGCGTCTTATTCAGAGTATGGACCGGCGCGCGCGGAGGCGAACCCCGCCGCTACGACTTTCTTTATAGTCCAGAGACTCGTGCGTGCGGAGGCGGACCTCAACGCTACGTCTTGTTTAAAGTCCGTAGACTAGCGCGTGCGGAGGCGGACCTCGACGCTACGACTTCCTTTATAGTCCAGAGACTCGCGCGTGCGGAGGCGGGCCTCAACGCTACGTCTTATTTAAAGTCTGTAGACTGGTGCGTGCGGAGGCGGACCTCGACGCTACGACTTCCTTTATAGTCCGGAGACTCGCGCGTGCGGAGGCGGACCTCAACGCTACGTCTTATTTAAAGTCCGTAGACTGGTGCGTGCGGAGGCGGACCTCGACGCTACGACTTCCTTTATAGTCCGGAGACTCTCGCGTGCGGAGGCGGACCTCGACGCTACGTCTTATTTATAGTCCGTGGACTCGCGCGTGCGGAAGCTGAGCTCAACGCTACGTCTTATTTATAGTCCGTAGACTCGCGCGTGCGGAAGCTGAGCTCAACGCTACGTCTTATTTAAAGTCCGTGGACTGGTGCGTGCGGAAGCTGAGCTCAACGCTACGTCTTATTTATACTCCGTAGAGTGCGCGCGGAGGCGTCCCCCCGCTGCGTCTTATTTATACTCCGTAGAGTGCGTGCGGAGGCGGACCTCAACGCTACGTCTTATTTAAAGTCCGTAGACTGGTGCGGGCGGAGCTAGGCTCGACGCTACGTCTTATTTATAGTCCGTAGACTGGTGCGTGCGGAGCTAGGCTCGACGCTACGTCTTATTTATAGTCCGTAGACTGTCGCGTGTGGAGCTAAGCTCGACGCTACGTCTTATTTAAAGTCCGTAGACTAGTGCGTGCGGAGGCGGACCTCGACTCTACGTCTTGCTTTATAGTCCGGAGACTCGCGCGTGCGGAGGCAAACCTCGACGCTACGTCTTATTTAAAGTCCGTAGACTCGCGCGTGCGGAGGCAAACCTCGACGCTACGTCTTATTTATAGTCCGTAGACTGGTGCGTGCGGAGCTAGGCTCGACGCTACATCTTATTTATAGTCCGTAGACTGTCGCGTGCGGAGCTAAGCTCGACGCTACGTCTTATTTAAAGTCCGTAGACTAGTGCGTGCGGAGGCGGACCTCGACGCTACGTCTTGCTTTATAGTCCGGAGACTCGCGCGTGCGGAGGCAAACCTCGACGCTACGTCTTATTTAAAGTCCGTAGACTTTGTTCTGCTCAGCGCGGACAGGGGATGCTCTGGGAACAGCAACCTTTATTGAACTCCCGTTTGCGCGGGCGAGCATCGCATAGCAAAGGGCTGGTGGCTCTACGCTTGCTGTCCTGCTTCTAGGCGTAGTACCGCCGTAACCTGTCCGCGTTCCATGTGTGCCGGAGGGCTTGTCCTTCGAGCGTGGCGAGGCGGTACGCCCCCTTCGGCAATGCCTCCATCACGATGTACGGGCCTTCCCACTTGGACTCCAGCTTGCCAACGGTCTCCGCCTGGAGCGCCACTCTGAGAACGAGATCCCCAGGCTTGAACCCCCGCGGGCATATAGAGCGGTCCCGAGTACGCATTGTCTGCCGCGCATACTTCTCGACATGGTGGGCTGCTTCTGCCCGTATCCCATCGAGGAGGTCCAAAGACACACGGCGCTCCTCTTCGGATGCTTGGACGAGGACCCTTCGCGAGCCGGCCTTGATTTCCTCGGGCGTCACCGCTTCGTCACCGAAAAGGAGCTTGAACGGCGTGAATCCCGTCGGGCGCGTTACCGTTGTGCGAAGCGACCATAGAACGCTGTGAAGCTCGCTTGGCCACTTGCCCTTTGGCAATCCGACCAGGCGCTTTTTGATGGCAGCGGAGATGGCGCCATTCGCCCGTTCGACCGCCCCGTTGGACTGGGGATGCCCTACCGAGGCGAATCGGAGGGTGATGCCCATGCTGTCACAATAGTCTTTGAAGAGGGTGGCGTCGAACTGCAGGCCGTTGTCAACCGTGAGCTCCCGGGGCACACCGAAGCGACATATGATGTTTTGCCATAGGAAGCGTTGTATGGCCGCAGAAGTTACTTTGGCTAGGGCGACCGCTTCCGGCCATCTGGAGAAATACTCCAACGCGACTACCACGAACCGGAGGTCCCCTGGAGCTCGGGCAAGTGGTCCTACTATATCAAGGCCCCAGCGTGCCAGTGGCCACACCGGGGGAATGGGGTTGAGGCTCGTCGGGGGCCTGCGGATGATGCGCGCCATCCACTGGCACCCTTGGCACCGACGGACGAGGTCCTGGGCGTCGGTGATGGCAGTTGGCCAGTAGAAGCCTTGCCTGAACGCCTTGCCGACTGATGACCTCGGTGCCAGGTGGGATCCGCACACGCCCGCGTGGATCTCCGCCAGGAGCTCCTTTCCCCCCTCAGTCGAGAGGCAGCGCAGCAGCGGTGCGCAAACCCCTCTCTTGTAGAGTATCCCTTCGAACACCTGGAAGGACCGTGCGCGGTGCTGCAAGCGCCGAAGCTCGGCAGGGTCCTCCAGCTCGGCGATGCCTTGCAAGAAATTGAAGATGGGCTCTCGCCAATCTCCTGGCCGATCAATGCGGTGGACGAGTGCCGCGTCCCGGTTGTCCTGCGCGATGGCCGCCTGCGCTAATATCTCGTAAAACGCCCCCTCAGGGGGGCAGTTGCTGGCTAGCCGCCTTAGCGAGGGCGTCGGCCTGCTCATTCTCCGCGCGGGGGATGGGCTTGACGGTGACACCCAAAAAGTGCCTTTCCCTCGCCCTTACCGCCGCGAGGTACTTGGCCAACTCAGGGTCCTTGGCTTGATATGACTTGTCCACATGGCCAACCACCAAGCGCGAGTCGGTGCGGACCAACACCCGTCTCGCGCCGACCGCCTTGAGCTTCGCCAGGCCAAAGAGCAGTGCCTCGTATTCAGCCGTGTTGTTGGTGGCGGGGAAGGCAAGGCGCGCCGAGTTTAGCAAACGCTGTCCTTCGGGCGACGCTGTAAGCTCCGTCGATTGTAAGCGTCCAG
The DNA here is from genome assembly GCA_017311315.1 of Dendrocalamus latiflorus. NCBI lineage: Eukaryota > Viridiplantae > Streptophyta > Magnoliopsida > Poales > Poaceae > Dendrocalamus > Dendrocalamus latiflorus. The sequence continues at coordinate 40,894,622 of CM029652.1, read as the reverse complement.
ACGGGATCGTCGTGCGTCTGGACGGGTTGGGCCGGCGGGGTCCATTCGGCGAGAAAATCCGCCAGGACTTGGGATTTGATTGCCGTTCGCGAAGCATACGTCAAGGAGAAGGGAGCGAGTTCGGCAACACATTTGCCGATGCGCCCTGTGGACTCCTTGTTGTGTAGCATCTCTACCAGGGGGAATGAGGAAGGCACTGTGATCGGGTGGGCCAGAAAATAATGCTGAAGCTTCCTGGAGGCCATGACCAGCGCGTAGGCGAGCTTCTCAAGCTCCGTGTATCTTGTCTTGGCGCCTTGGAGGGCTTCGGAGACAAAGTAGACGGGCCGCTGCATGGCGCCTTCCTCTAAGACGAGGACGGCGCTGACCGCAGTGGCTGACGCGGCCAGATAGAGCAGGAGGGTACCCTCTGGTGCTGGGGCGACCAGAGTGGGGAGGCTTGCCAGGTGCTGCTTGAGCTCGTTGAAGGCCTTCGCGCAATCTCCATCCCAACGAAATCCATAGCACCCGCGAAGTGTCTTGAAAAATGGCAGGCCCCGCTCCGCCGCCCTGGATAGGAAGCGGCTTAATGCTGCCATGCGGCCCGCCAGCCTCTGGACCTCCCTCGTTGTCTTGGGCGGCTCCATGCCCAGGATGGCGTCTACTTTGTCGGGGTTCGCCTGGATGCCCCGTCCGGACACGAGGAAACCTAGGAGTTTGCCCGCCTGCACCCCGAAGACACATTTGTCGGGGTTGAGCTTGATGCCCGCCTTCCGGAGATTGTCGAAGGTCTCCTGGAGGTCCCGACCATGCAGAGCAAGCTGCCGGGTTTTGACCACCACGTCATCGACGTAAGCTTCGACGTTCCTTCCGAGCTGGGCGGCCAGGGCAATGGCGACGAGACGGGTGAAGGTAGCGCCTGAATTCTTCAAACCAAAGGGCATTCTGACGAAGCAGAACGTCCCAAGTGGTGTGATGAAACTGGTCTTCTCCTCGTCGTCTTCGGCCATGTATACCTGGTGGTAGCCGGAATAGGCGTCCAGGAAACTCATGAGTTCGCACCCAGCAGTGGCGTCGACCAGTTGATCGATGCGCGGCAAGGGGTAATTATCCTTCGGGCACGCCTTGTTGAGTGCCGTGAAGTCGATGCACATACGCCAGGCCCCGCTGGCCTTTTTGACTAGCACCGGGTTAGCGAGCCACTCTGGATGGTGGACCTCGCGGATGACCCCGGCTTGAAGAAGCTTCGCCACCTGTGTTTTGGCCGCCTGCTGCCGATCCATCGACATACGCCGAAGCCTTTGCTTGACCGGCTTGGCGTCGGGGCGGACCGCCAAGCGATGCTCGATTACTGCTCGGCCTACGCCCTTGATGTCCTCCGGGGACCATGCGAAAATGTCAACGTTGTTCTGAAGCACTCGGAGCAGATCCCGTTCGACCCCCGGTGGGAGCCCCTCGCCGATGGACACAGACTGCCCCTCCGCCTGGAGCGGCACCTTCTTGACTCCGCCCTCGGGCCGAGGCTTGGGCGTCCATCCGGGGGCGGAGGGCCCGTCGCCGAGCATGCCGGAGAGGGCATGCACCGGGCGATGCGGAACGCGGCTGCCGGCCTCGGCACGTCTGGCCAGGTCCTGATCGCCGAAGACGGTGATAACACCCTCCGGGCCCGGAAGCTTCACACACAAAAAGGCGTAGTGTGGGATCACCTCAAAAGAGTTGATGGCGGGTCGACCCAGTATGGCGTTGTAGGGATGTGGGATATCGACGACGTCGAAGATGACATGCTCGGTCCGGATGTTACCCTTGTTGCCCTCCTGACGGAAAGTGACCGGAAGGGACACGTGCCCCAAGGCCTGCAGCGGTTGACCCCCGAAGCCTTGAAGTGGAGCTCCTGGCTGCTCTAGCTGGCTTCGGGGGATCCCCATACGGTCGAGGGCCTCTGCAAACAAGATATTCGCGGAGCTTCCCCCGTCGACAAGGACGCGCCTGACGTCACAGCAGGCTATGTGGGCCTGGATGACTAGAGGGCCTTGGTGAGGGTACTCCACACCCCTGGCGTCGTTGAAGTCGAAGGTGATGTTGCGGGGCGGCATCCACAGTTGCGGCTGCTCCCCGGGGGATTTTGAGGAGGAGCCTCCGGTGATGACGCCGACGGTGCGATGCTGCGCGCCCTCCGTTGCAGTGGCTCGTATGGGGCTACCCCTTGGGTGCCCCGCGTGGGCTCCAGCGAGGGGCCGAGGAGGCAGAGCCCGAGACCCGGCCATCACCCTCCGCAGCTCCATAACCGCGGTGCATGCCCTTGTGTAATGATCACCGTAGCCGTGTACCTCGCACCACTTGCCATAGTGTAGGAGCTCTTGTTCTGCGTGGGGTTGGCCGCCGCAATCAAGTCCGCCTTCCGATCCCCGGTCTCCCCTCCATGAGGCGGGGTCGGGTCGTTGGCGGGCGCTCTCGGTGTCGAGGACACTATGGGCCGCCTGCGACCTACGCTGGCGGCGCCGAGGTTTATGCCTGCTCCTTGAAGAGCCTTCCTGTACCGCGGTATCGCTGCCTCGGGGAGGTCCTCCTCGGGGCTCTCGGCTGCGGCCCTGCTTCGAGGCGGGACCACCCGCCCCACTTCGCGCGGGGGGCGCTCCTCATGGGCGAGGCCGAGGGCGGTAATGCTGCGTCTTCGCGCATCCTCCTCCGCCCGCGCATACTCGTCCATTTTGTCGAAGAGCTTGGCGACTGTCTTGATTGGCCTCCGCGCGTTGTACTCGGCCATCGGGCCCGGACGAAGGCCCTGTATGGCTGCATTAACGATGGTGGTTTCATTAATGTCTTTTACTTGGCACCGGATCTTGGCGAAGCGCTTGAAGTAGTCTCAGAGCTTCTCCGAGGGTCTTTGCTTCACGGCAAAGAGTTGGTCTGTATCGACTCGCTCGACGTAGTTTCCTTGGAAGTTGTTGTGAAGGCGGACGCGAAGCTGCTCCCACGCGTAGATGGAGCCCGGCTCTATGGTAAAGAACCAAGAGAGCGCCACTCCTTGCAGCGCGAGGGGGAGTCCCTTCGCCTTCGTGGTGTCGTCTCCGCCTGCGGCTTAGATCGCGGTTTCGTACACGCGCACGAACTCACGGGGGTCCGTGTCGCCTTTGTACGAGTCGACGGCGCTAGGGAACTTGAAGTCTTCGGGCCATGCCGCCTGCTGCAGCTCCGCTGAAAGCGGGGACTCCGGGTCTACGCGTCTCAGTAGCACGCGGCTAGACGCGGGGGCTTCGCGACTGTTCGTCCCCTCCGGCGTGGGCTCGGGCGCGATTAGTGGCGCGGCCTGCTGGCTCCAAGCCTCTTGTATATCTCGGACGGCTCCGCGAAGGTCCCCTAGTTCCTGCTGGAACGCGTTGAGGGCTGCTAGTAGGGCGCCTTCCACCGCAGGTGCTGTCGGGGCCGCCGGAACACCCAGCGGGCAGGTCGGTGCAGGGACCCTCGCCGCACGATCTCCGGATCCGCCGGATGCTTCGTTGCGGCTACCCCCGGCCGTCGGATCCGCGCTGCCGGCGAGGGTGGCGGGGGCTGTCGTTGTAGCGGCGCTGGCGGGGCCGGTCGTTGTAGCGCGAGCGTCGACGCCCGCGACCACCGCGCCTACGCCGCCCCCAGCTCCTTCGGCGGCCGATGCCGAAGCCCTGGTATTCACGCGCCGCTCCGATCCAGCCGTCTTCTTTCCCTTCGCCGTTGCCGATGAAGCTTTTTTCGGTGCCATCCTTCTTCTTTGGTCTTCAGGCTTGCTCCTGTCCTCCCCACGGACGGCGCCAACTGTTGTGGCTACAGACCAAACAGAGAGAGATGGTAGTGGAGAGGTGGGAGTGTTCTGTCTCACCCTCCCCCTCATCTTGATATATATATTCACATGGGGTATACTTTTACAGTTATGCCCTTACATCCATACATCCCCATTAGGGGCACTTATGTCATTACACATGTTACTCTGGTTCTTATAACCTCCTAACAGGCCTGCTGGGCTTAGGTGGGGGCCACCCCTACGACAGGCCTCAAAGCCCTACCTCCAACTCAAAGCAGCAACGTATAAATCTGGAATTTAAGACAAAGGGTCGATGAGTCTGTCTTAAATTAATTATCACCGACGGTTTCTATTAAAACCATCTATGATAAACTAATTACCACAGACGGTTTTTAATAGGAACTATCTGTAAATTATCACAAACGGTTCAAACTAAAAGTCGTCTGTGATACTTCATAATATCCCAGACGGTACTTGTTAATAATCATCTATGATACTTTATAGACGGTTTTAACCACGAACCATTTGTGATAGTTCACTTTCACAAATGGTTTTTCTAGCAGCAATACAGACGGTCACTAAATTAAAACCGTCTATGATTGTATTTAATATAGGCGGTTTTGGGTAACCGTCTGTGATATGATGTTTAGTATTAAGCTTTGTGTAGTAGTGTAGCTAACAACAACGCCAGACCTCACCGCATCTCCATCAATTACCATCAGATCTGAATTGATGATGACGATGGAGGCAGTGGTTGAAGTAGCAAAGGAGAGGGGAAAGAGTTGGGGGGAGGGGGAAGGTCAAGTGGTTGATGCGAATACCCAATCAGTGCTATGTGTACATAGATGTGCTACCATGTATCATTTTGACCTACCATGGACCACTTAAACAAGTCATGTGGCCCATTTGAGCAACTCACTCAAGTTCTATGATCTATCTGTACACACTTATCGCAAATTGTTGTTCTATGGTGCAATTTACTTTTGTTTTAAAATATAAGATGTATATGCAGTTTTAATATTATTTTCTCTCTTTTGGCCTTATTAATTTTCACCATCTCTTCAACTACTGAGTAAGCACACACATAACCATCATCTCTCTCATTTCTAAGACATTAACACTGTAGACATCTGAGTAAGCACACACATAACCATCATCTCACTTATTTCTAAGACATTAACACTGTAGACATTACGATCATTTTCCTATACCACTCCTTGATCCTTGTGCCCAAACAAAATACATCTGTCGCCTTGTAAAGAAAGACATGGAGGAGTACACAGTACTACTGCTAGACTTTTTAGCAGATTTGGCACTGTTGCACATGGTATTTGCAAAAGTAGCAGTATGCGCAGTGTATTTCCAGAAATGTCACTTTTACCGTCCAGTGGATGAGCGGCAGTGGCGGCGAGGCTACGTGTGGTGGGGCCACCGATGGTAGGTGCTTGCCACCCCACCAGCAGACGGCAGGCAGCCTGCCACTCGGCCAGAGGACGACAGGTGATTAAGCCGGCTTACCTGCCCTAATTTTTTCTATTTAGTGTTTGTTTGAATTTTTAAAGATACAAATGAGCTCAAAAGATTACAAAAATTTATGTACAGCCTTCTGACACAACGTACTTCACAATGCAATTTTGGGTAATTTTATCCATTGTGAATGTTGCTCAAAAATTCATAAAATTTTGATATTTATACAAGTTTTTACATATAGCAAACGAGCTCCAAAAATTACAAAATTTTATGTGAAGCCTCTTGACAAAGTCATAATTACTGTGTAATTTTTTGGAAATTTTATGTAGACCAAATTTGCCACATTTATTCAGGTTAATTTAATCATGAATTTAACAATGCTCAGGCATCTTTTCAAGTGGCTGACCTCTATGCTTCGCGCATGTGTCGGCCCGATCGTGCTATATTTTCTTTCCTACTGTGTCATTTGCACAATTATCACTCTGTGTGTGTCATGCCCCCTCGCATGCTCCCATATTAGCACTAATGTCGTTCTGTCCATGTCGTCCCCCTCACCCGCTCCCTCGTTTGCATATTTGTCAGTGTTACCATGTCGTCCCCCTCATTCGAAGTGCTGCTTATGACAATAGATTCTCAATCTATGGGGTGAGTGCATTGGGTTCACTTTTTGCTCGGTCATAAATACTAACATCTTGCAGTTCGTCATTGCTCATCTCAGTCGCGCATCGCAGAAGCTCACTCTCGCAGTCGTCACTCAAAATTAGGAGTGTGTAGCTCATTACTTTGATAAGCCAGTGCATAGCTCATTAAGGATGCGGTAGTGCTGATTGCTTCTCCCGAAAGGCAGGTAATTTTTTATCGTATGCTTTCGTTATTATTCCCGTAATCCTAGTCAATTAGTGTTATTTAGTTAGTTATGATTAATGTAGTTTGTATTACAAAGTAAGTTGCTCATAGTAATTTGGACATAGTTTTTACTATTTTTGTGCACGTATGGTAAGTAATTAAGTGGTAAGGACAACGGTAATGAATGGCTCGTAATTTTTCAGATGAGTAATCAAATTATTAGTAATTAATGAAGTATTCGTATGTAGTTATACGCATGTAATTTGTAGTATGTTGTTGTCATTATCAATCTTCACACTAATATTTCGTCTATCCCATTTGTTGCAAGGTACTCTCAAAATTAAGAGTGCATAGCTAATTATTTTGAAAAGTGCATAACTCATAAGGACGCGGCAGTGCTGATTGCTTCTACCGAAAGACAGGTAATTTTTTATAGCATGCTTTCAACGTTATGCCCGTAGTGCTAGTCATAATTACTATTATTTAGTTAGTCATAATTAATGTAGTTTGTATTCTGAAGTAAGTTTTACTATCAATATTAATCTTTGCACTAATATTTGGTCTGTCCTATGTATTGGAAGGTATAGCTTTACCGGAGCTTCTCAAACACCTGTACGATGAGAAACACCGTTGCCACTCATGGATGATGGGTGACGCAGCTGGCCCTTCGCTCTTCAAGCTGTGGGGGGAGGGGTCCGTGGGCGCTGTATGAGTGCTACATCCCAACCCTGCGTGCCACGGGCTTATTTCCCTTTACGAGGCTGGCCTCCATCGGACATGAGTTCACCATCGATGATAGCCTTCTTGCGGCACTAGTGGACAGGTGGAGGCCCGAGACACACACATTCCACTTTCGGTGGGGTGAGATGACGGTCACTCTGCAGGATATCGCGTTCTTGACCAGTCTCCCTCTTGGGTGTGACGCACTTGTTTTAGCCCTTGCACCAGCCGACTAGAAGGAGAGGCTTGCAAACCGGTTTGGCCGGCCTATCCCAAAGAGGGCACGTGGCATCCCCCGCACTTGGCTAAACAATTTCAGTGTGTGCCCGCAGAATGCACTGGCAATATTTGCAACGCTGAGTTCATCGGCCTCACCGAGTCTTTGGTTGACGCAGAATTTGGGGCAATGCCTCTGTACAGCTAGGGATCAACGGTCCTGTGCTCCACATATCAGGGGTTATGTGATTCTTGCCAGCGTGCCACTGCTCGTACCCCCAATCTGGCTATCTGCTACGTGCTCATGCAGCTGGGGAGTTGGAAGCACTTCCCTATCAGATATGCATCAATCGTCACGCTAGTGCACCCGTTCGACGAGTTCGCCGACCTGACAGACGGGCCCACTATGGGCATCCAGTGGATTGTTGTCCGCCTACGGTGGCTAAAGGGCAAACCGTCGAGGTGCTACTTGTTATGGTACAATGAGTTCGAGTCGTTGCACAATAGTAATGTTGAGAGACCATGTGGTCGTGACCCCATGTGTATGATGAGTAATTGACTTCGGTTTAGGATAGTCGAGTTTGGTTTGTGTGGTCGGACCATGTCGTTGCGTGGTGCATTCGGTTCGGTCGGACTTGGTCAAACCTAGTCAATCGTGTTTAGGATGGGTATTCCTTTGATTCGACAGGTTTGGGCTTTATCATGCTAATTTTGATTACATGTATAGAGCGGTGCTATTTGATGTGTTTCTTATCTGTGTTGGCTGCAGGACGTCGAGGCGGAGTCGTGGCGAGACATGGTGGACCGGACTAGGCGCAGGTGGCGCTGAGGTCAGAACGGTCGGGAAGTGTCGAAGACGGCGAGGGCTCGAGGTGGCTACGAGGCTTGCAAGGCAAGAAAGGAGGAAGCTTCCTGGAAGGTGCGCGAGGGGCGTTTCGGTAAAAACGCAAAGCTGCACTAAAAGAAGCGGGTTTGGATAAAGCATCGAGTAGGTGGTGACCTAATGGGTAAAGCATGTGCAAACCCATTAGTGGGATGCTATAAAAGGAGAGGGAGAGGTTGTGCTGAAATTGAGAGAGTGGGTGTAAGAGTTAGGGTTTTATTTGGTTCTCTCCATGCAATGAAATGAGCATGAAAATGAGAGTGATTTTTCGAGAGGAGGTTTGTGAGATGGATTAGGGTTTTACTTTTTGCTTGTTGAGAAAGAGAGAAAGAGAGAAGGTGAGAGGTTCTCTCTATGCTCTCCGGGCGTATGGGGACTCATGTGCGTGTGTTCTTGATATGTACTAGCTGTTGAAACCCTCAATCTAATCATTCATGTCTCTGTCTTTCTCTAAGATTTTTGTGCTTGAGAGCGATATGATTCCTTGTGCTTTACTCAAGTTAAGGCTTCAGTTTGGTTCTTCTTTTGCCCAGTGTTCTTCTTTGTCTCATGCCTTTTTGAGTTGATTATTTGTTTTGTCGTTGTTTGGTCTGCTCTCTGCTCTCATCTCTCCAGAAGAGATCTTTTCAAGAAGCTCTAGCTTTTCATTTCTCTTTGCTTTGACTATTTCTTGTGGCCAATGGTAATCTCAAGAGGTAATGGTTCTTGCGGCCAGAAGCTCACCCGTGAATAGCACATGAGTAATTCTTGCGGCCAGCTTGTCTCCATTTCTATTTATCTCGGCTATCATCTTCTTGTTTTATTTCTTTTAGTGTTGATTTGGTCTTGATGCCTTGTATGGACAGCTAGTACTTGGCTGCTACTTTATTTTTTGTCGGCAGCTATTTTTCTTTGCTCTTATTGCCTCCTGCAGCTTTCTGCCGCAAAGATCAAATAGCCACCAAACAGCAGCTCCTTGGCGTTTGCTGTTTTGTTTACCTCTTTTGCTTTCTTGGCTGCAAAGACATTCGGTTGGCTGCATGCTTTGTACTACTTCATGTTATTTTTGATTGCCAACTATTTCCAACTGCTCATGATCCCTTCTTAGCACTTGAGTGCTTTTGACAAAGTTCTTCCCGGCCAGCAGCTACCGCGACAGCAATTTGGCAGCATTTCTTGCCGTGGTAACATTTTGAGTGTGATTTCTTTGCCGTGGCAAGATTTTGAGCCGTTTTTTTTTTGCCGTGACTGCAGTCTCTTGCCGTGACAGTGTTTGAGCCAAGTTTATTTGCCGTGGCAAGTCTTTTCCGCTGTTTCTCTGCCGTGGTATTATTTTACTGCTAGATTCTTTGCCGTGCCTGTTTCTCTGTCTGATTTCTTGCTCTCGGCAATCTGATTTTTAGTTTCTTACTTCATAGCTTTTACATAGCTAACGGAGAAGAAATTTTTGCGAATACGTTGGGGGCGATTTATTAAAAGTCGATATTCACCCCCCCCCCCTCTGTCGCCATTTCGGTCCAACAAATGTCATATAGGGTCCATGGACTGTAGATTTTGTGGATCATGTATCGCCGCACAGGTTGTCCCTGCAATGCCTGGAGGACACCGAGCTATGGTTGACGACGCACCATCTGGTGTTCTCGTACATGGTGGAGGCTTACGCACACAGCACATGATGCGACAGTTCGGTTTGCACCAAGCCGTGCCCCCCCTGAACGGTAGGTTCCTACTACAAGCCGTACACTGGTGAGTCAAACTCCATCCGACTAATGTGTACACTTTATATGCCATACTATGTAACGTCGATGATTCTGGAAATGCAAACAATCAAGGGCTTGTCGTCATGGTACAGACTGACGAGCACTGCAGCAATAGTGTATGACGCCATGGACGGACAGGGCGCACCTCGATGTCGTCATGGAGCAGCGTCCGTACGACATCCAAACGTACGATGAGTACCTGAAGTGGTACGTACTCCGGTCACACAGCAGACTCACCATTCCTCCACCAGATCGCCCTGAGAAGATCACGCACGAGGAAAGTCTGCAACGCTCGATCGATCCCCATAGTGCTTCACAACAGCATTGCAGCGTAAGACAGTTCTAATTTCTTACCGTTTTATTTAAAAAATTCATACTGGTCATTACTGAGCTTGTTTTATATGTCACTTTAGCTGAAGTGGGCACAACGTATCACAAGGGCGTCCGAGGCCACCAACACCAGCCCGGAGACACCACCGGCCCTGTAGAATACTATGAAGTGCATCCTAAAGCAGACTAAAAAATAGTGCATAACCTAAGCTGTAGTCGTTCCATGGATCATATTGTGCACATAAGCCACCCAGTGGGGGCACCATGCTCACTCGCCAGGTCATCGCGACCTAGATAGTCCTCATCCTCCCTCCTCTATTGCGAGATTTTACTCATTTACCCGCGGTGTCAAGTCTGTGGGGGTGAGTATTCTGCGCCAAGATTGCCTTGTGCCCCGCACGTTCTTCTAAGTATTCGGCGGTCATCTTCATGCTCACAAAGGCATTCCATGTAAGGATATTTTGTGAATGACATCCCATCTAGATTTACGTACTTTGTGACAAGCATACTCTTGAAGTTCTTGCACGCCATGCCCATCTCTAGGAATGCCTGTCATCACACGAGGCCCTAGACTTTTTCTCCGATCTTGAAAGACCTTGAGACCTCCTCCTAAAGTTGCTATTTCTTTTCATGTGTCAGAGACTTCCAGCTTGGTGTGGTGATGGGGACCCATTGCCATGCAACTATCCCACGGTGACCCGAAATGTTGTCGCTGCTTTCTTTGGATGTAAAGAGACCCCCACCTCGACTAACCTATGTGATGGTCACTCAGCTCTCAAGCATTTTCGATATGCCTCAGCCCTCTCATTTAGTTGCTCCTTTGATCTGTTCATCAGACGCATTCGGTGAAATTAAGCCTGAAGACTGTGGATGCCATCTCATGAAAACGCTATCTATGAAGCATTATTATTTTAAATACATCAAATAATATGGGGAAAGCACTCACTCTAACAAACAAAAACAAAGTAATTTCTGTTTATTGATACCAAAATACCCCACAATAAGTCATCTTCTCACTTGCTCTAATTAGTGATGACATATAATTGTGTGGCTCACATTTAAAATTATGCAACCATAGCATGGCTAACATGAATATATCCCATACAAGAAAGTTGAACCAATATGTTAGACAAAATACTTGTAGGCTAATCCCTAAAAAGAAAATTTTGAATAATAAGAAATGAAAATAAATTTTGAATTTTTATAACAATTCCATACTAAAATTCAGAAACAATCCACCCAATGTATGATCCAAAAATATGAAAACTTGGAATAAAAATTAAGTACAATTAGAGATTTGATTTGTATGCGAATTTAACATCTAAATTCCAAAAATATTAAAATTTGTAATAAGATCTATACCTGTACTAATTATAAACTATGAGGAAATTTGTGCATTAATAGATAAATGGAAAAAGTTAGCGTCCATCTAGCATACCTATGTTATAGCGGCTTAGATTAACATAAAGTGTCCATATCAAGTAAATCCAAATTAACGAAAATTCATAATAAAAAATAAATGTAGCAATTTGAATTCCATACAAATTCCAAAGTAAAATCCATCAATAATTAAAATAAGAAATGAAAATGAGTATCTAAATTCCAACCAAAAACTAAAAAACTCCACATCAAGCACAACATAAATTAAATTTTCTAATAATAACTAAATGAAAATTAGAAACTTCTTTTTTCAGATTTAGAATCCCAATAGGCAAATTTAGAATGAAAATTAAAATAAGATTATGAGTATCATTTGTATAAATATATGTTATGAATCAAAATTTATATTAAATGAAAGATCTATGCTAATTACAACCTAAATTTATAATAAAAATCAAATAATATTAGATGACGACTTGCGAGAAATTTTTTGTTTGCGCTGCGGAAGACCGGCTCGGAGGTGAAGACGCGTTGCACGAGACTTGACGGCATTGGTGACGACGGACGATCACCTCGGGGCTGCTGCGCGGAGGCCTCGGAACAAAGCGCCGCGCGACGGGTTCAGCGAAAAGGACACCGAGTCGAAAAACGCGTTGCGCGAGACGGCGGCATACGGTTTGGATCTGATGAATTTTTTCCTTCTCGTGAATCTCTCAAACCCTAATCTCCTGTACTTTGATACCACTTGTTGCAAATAATACACAGAAAATAAAGACTAGAGATACGAATTTTACGTGGAAAACCCTTGCGGGAAAAAACAACAGGCGCTCGAAAACAAATCACTATAATGAGAAGAAATTACAATAGAGCGCTTGCTTTTCCTATAGGTTACTGGGGTACATATATAGTGTAAGAGAACAGAGTCATACACGGAGAGGAAACTGAATCAGAGTCGGTTGCTACAGATTGACACCACGTCTAATATAACATATACATGAATCTGCTATGCCACATCTAGCATAAGACGCTAAAATATCTTACATGGACTAGTAGTGTGCCTGTGCTAACGCTACGGTAAAATACAAAATAAGATAAAATTTGTAAAAAATAAAACGAACAATCAGATTCATTAAGATTCAATAAAACTTACACGGTTTTAAAAATGAAATACTTCAAATGATTATAGGTAAGCATCTATCAATGATAAGATGACACACTTCCGATAATGGTATTAGAGAGGGAATGCCAAAATTATATAACAATCGCATGAGCAACTCTTTTGGTGCAAAGTAAAAAAACAATCATTTGATCAGCAACCAATCTTAGGAAAACAACCAAATTTCATCTAGTGTGTAATCCCGATCAGGTGAGAACACAGAGATCAAAAGTTTCATGTCCTTGACAATCATATCAACCAACATCCAGGTACAGAAAAAAAAGGGGTTTAATGTCCTCGATAAGTTACCTTGATTCAAGTTGAGCAGATTGCCGTATGTACCCTTCCAGCGGGAGTTGTCTCATGCACAAGTGTACAACTGTATTCAGCGTGCATAAATCGAGTGCAATAATTCAGGGCAACAGAAAAAGGATAAAGAACCGACATCTCACGAGCAGACAATAAAGCAATATTGAATTTTAGAGAAAAGCAATGTTGAGTCTGAAATGTGATCTTATCTCTATTTTCCATGGCATCCCTTTTCTAAAAAGATCACCAAAAGGATACCTCAACAGGCAATTGAGTAGATGTATATAGGTAGCGCTGCATCTGTAAGGGTACAATGCAAAAGGAACACCTTCAATTAATCTGAGCAGATTTGATATGATAAAATGAGTTTGATCAATGAGTTTGTAAGGTGGCTTACATATTGATCGAATTCAGCACGTTCAACTGCACGTACATCACTGTGGAGAACAAGGTCAACGGGCTCAGTGGTTTCTTTGACGGGTGGCTTTATCAAGCACTGGTAGAAACAGAGATACAGAGTCAATACGTATCACTTGTTAACTGAAAACCAATTTTCCATCACAGTGATTCCAAAGGAAATTAGGTAAAAGAAATTTTGCAAATATATTGATAAAAAATTCTGACACTATGTCGATTTTGCTAATGAACTCCAAGACCTATGCAGTTGCCATGAGAACAATCAGAGCATACACAAGCAGCATTTTCCCAATCTGGTATTAGAACAAAGATATCTTCCTAACAAAGTCACATGACATACACAATATCTGAGGTAACTTTTCAACAAAATGTCAATACAGGGCTTGTGTTCAAGAAAAGTTAAGAAAGTAGGCTAGACAAACCTCAGGCTCATCTGTTGTCCATGGAAGTCCTTGTGCAATATGTATGCGCTGCTTCTCTTCCTCCACAAGCATTTCCTGTACCTTTTGAACGAATTGCTGTTCTTTGGCCCTTCCCCTTTGCTGTTATAAAGGACAATGAGATTGAATTTTAATGCGCTACTTTATATGGCAATAGAACAGCTGAAGTTTGACTCTATTTGAAAATAGAACAGCTAAAGTTTGACATCAAAGGAACCATAATCCTACATTGATAAAAGCATTATCTTCTCTCAACTCTAAGTTTCAATCCATATAATTATGGTACGATGTCAAATAATTCTTAAACAAATAAATTTCAAATTCATAACATGTGTCAGCTTGGTGCTACCAATTGAATTACCAATATAAATCAGGCACAGTTAACCATTGGTACGGCAGAGACAGATATTCAATCCTTGCCACCACACATTTCTCATGGAAAAACACCCAATCTCATTTGACCAGGCATTCAGGTTGTAGAAGAATAATAAAGATTGGAGACTGAGAAAATAGTGGGAGAACCGAAGTATGATCTATCTACCATATTGTCCACTGTGTCACAATTCCCGTTGTCACTACAGTTTCAATTTAACCTAATATATTTCGGTTTCAATTTGGAAAATACGACATCAGCGCACTTCTCCTATCATAATATATTTCAGTGACATGATATATATTTCACACGGTGATTTGCACATCATCCAATATATTAGACTTACATGCCATTTGGCTCCAGAGTCTACTACTATCTGACTTGCACTTGCCCACTAAAAAACCTAACCATAAAAAAGTTTCTTATTATTTACCTCAGTCCTCAGCTTGAACGGATGCTGTCTTGTGACCTTGAGCTTCTTGTTCCAACTACTCCTTAGAGACTCATATGACTGCCAATCACAGAGCGAATACACATTCACATTAGAGAACGCGTACAAAACATAATCGACTCCAGAGCAAAAGAAAGCCATCGTATCCTCACATTCCGCCGGCTCCTGCGCCCTCCGGCCGACGTCCGACTGTCCAGCTCAATCTAAAAAGAAGCAAAAACTTTGATCAGAACATTGCATCGGCAACAACCAAAAATTCAATTCCTTCTCCACCCGCTTGCTTGTCGATATCAACCAACCTGTCGCTGTTGCCATCTAGTGAAGAACAGAGCCTGTTAGACCCTGCATTCAGAAACTCAGCCGACGAGAAGATCGACACTGGCGGGATCCCAACGTCGCCCTCGCCCTCCTCCTTCCACGGCTGCAACCCAGGCAGCGCCCAGGACCCCTCGCCGGCCCGATCGGCGTCAGAGGTGGCGCCGGAGATGGAGAGCAGGCTCTCGAAGGCCTACACCAGGTGCTTGACGCGGCCAGCCCCGGCGTCTGGCACGCTGCTCATCGCCTTGGCCATCGCTTTGCTCCTCATTGCCCTTACCTTGCTGCTTCCCTCCAATTCCGCCCCACCCCCCTCCTCCGCATCCTCAAAGGCACCACTTTGTGCTTCCTCAAAGGCCGCCTTATCCTCCTCATCCTTTTGCAATTGGTCCTCTTCGGCGGCGGATGTGACGCGCTCCTTGCGGAAGAACTCCTCCTGGGACGCGCGCAGCGCCTCGCTGGCGGCCTCGCGGCACTTGTCGAAGTCGAACTCGCCCCCTCCGCTCACGTCGTTGCGCCTCCGCCGCGCACCCTTCTTCGCCACGAGGAACCGCCTCTCCCGCCGTGCGCCCTTCTTCGCCACGAGCGGCACGGTGGAGGACGGGGGGTGGAGGGAGTGGCGGAGGAGGAGGCAGCAGCGGCGCGGGATGGGGAGGAGGAGGCGAGGGCGGCGCGGCGGCGGACGAGGGAGGGGAGGAGGCGAGGGCGGAGCGGCGGAGGAGAAAGGGGAGGAGGCGAGGGTGGCGCGGCGGCGGAGGAGGAAGGGGAGGAGCGATGGATCCGTGCGAGGGAGGTGGAAGAAATGAGGTGGGGGAGGCAGCCGCACGGATTGCAGCGCACGGATTCAGCGGGGGGCCGCACGGATTCGGGGGGGCATATACCAATGATGTGTATGATCCGGATGATTTTGACCTTAGGATCTTCAATGAGTAAGAGAAGAAAGTTTGAGGAGAGATCCAGGCCATTCATTTGTATGAAGTTGGATTACTTTGGTACATAAATCTGGGTGGACTTAGATTAGGCATGACTGTAGGGGTAGTTGATGGGGGTGGATTTAGTAAAGAAAATTTTGGTGTATTATAAAGTAGGGTAGATAGGATATAAATTTGAATCAACTTTAACGGTGTCCATCGGCAGCAACTGATTGATTTGATGATGCTATGCATGCCGCGGAGGTTAGACTATCTCGATGGCTATCGGAAAGGACGCTAGCCAATTAGTAGCAGTGAGCAATAGATATGACAAGCGTCCTGCATATACATCTGTTTCGTGCCTGTCAATCGATCGCTTCACCGGGATATTTTGATCGATCCGGCCAACACAGTGCTCGCCACCTGTCCGTCCAAAACGCTGCCCAAGTGAAGCATACATACACGTACGCTCGATATTTTCCTCTTATCAATCACTATATATCTCACTGAATCTTAATTTGCGGTAACAATCTGCGAAAGGAGATTAACGAAGGGACGTGCACGGTAGATGTATGGACCCCGTCGTCGTCCACTGCCAAGTGCCACGGACGAAGCCAGCGTTCACCTCCTTCCCCTAGCCACTCTCGCCCATGAACTTCACCTGAAATTTAGGGAGTTTACCGAGGGTTTCTTGGCACTTCCTTTGGAGAGGTTTAGGTCCCGCTCGGTTAAGCTGAAAATCTGTGATTTATAGCTAAAATTACACTGTAGCGGCTGAAATTTCACTGTAGCTGAAGGCGGCTTATTTAGGGTAATTAAATTTAAAAAAATTTAAAAATAGAAAAAATATGCTAGCTTATCACGGACAACGTAAACGAATACAAAAAAAAAGAACCGGCAAAAAGCTCAAAAAAGTCAAAAATTCAGAAAAGACGAAATTTATGAATAGTGAAAAATAAGTCAGAAACTGAGGCTGAAATGAGCGGGACCGTCGAGGGGAAAGGAGGCGGTGGCATAAACTTGCCGGCCTTGGCAACAGGCGGTGTCGGCGAAGCAGGCGCTACATAGGTGGTGATCGGTTCGGCTGAAAAGCTCATGGCTTATGGCTGAAAACACTGTAGATGGCTGAAAAAAGTACTGTAGCTGACAGAGGCTTATTTAGCATAATTAAATTTTAAAAAATTTAAAAATATAAAAAATATGTTAGTCCATTACGTATAATACAAACAAATACGGGAAAAAAAGAACCAGCAAAAAAGCTCAACAAAAAGTCAAAAGTTCAGAAAAAGACGAAACTTATAAATAGTGAAAAATAAGTCAGAAGCCGAAACCGAGTTGATCAGAGCCTGCGATGGGGATATTGGAGACATCGAGGTAGTTGGGGTTGGATCACTTGGATGTAGAAGTGAAGGAGATGAGGCCACGGTGGTTTTGCTTCAAGCATACGTGCGACACGCGTGGTCAGCATCGAGCAAGGAAACTTCCGCTAACCAGCGAACACGCGGACGTCTCTTGTTTCAAAAGAAAACACACTAGCGCCTCAGCCAGCGGCTACGCCTGTGTTGGAGAGGTTGGTCCTATGGTTGGCACATGTCTGGATCAAGATCCAGCGTGCAATTTCTAGAGGATGCAGACCCCTTCTTTTCAGTTTTTAAAATCTGATTTTCTGTTTTTCTATAATAACTAGCTTTTAAACGAAATATCTTTTTAAAACAAAATCTACAAGTTGATTATAGTACACACTATAGCGACTTCATTTATATCGTCAAAATCACACACGATTCTTTGTAATTTCGTACTCTTTTTTACGAACAACTCAAAAATCATAAACCGTAGCTAAAAACCATAAACCGAAACTAAAAAGAACATGCTATACAAAGGCAACCCTGCCCATCCTTTCTTCATGGGGAATGAACCATTCGCATGTGCAAATGTGCACCTTGCGAGCTATCTAGCTAGAGCTGGTACTTTCAAGCTGACCTGATATATCCAGGTTGTAGACCTTTTTATTTTAGACTGTAAATTATATCGTTGGGCTATAACTTATTAGTTTAATTAATAATGACTTAGGAGAGAAACCAAAAGCAAAAAAGAAAACAGAGGCTTAAGAACTCACATTTTCCCATTCCAGTCGGGGCTTTCACTCGACACGTCCGCTCCCTCAAGTGATCATGCCTTTCCGGAAATGTAGCCACAACACCGCGGAACACGAGAACCGCACCCTGTTGGGGCGTCGATGGGCATCGCATGAACGGTGCGGCACGAGGTTGGCGGTGCGACGCGATAACGACATCGACTGACCGACAGGCCGATCGTTCCACGTCGCCGTCGCCCCGTCCCTTCGCCGCGATCGATCACACCAATTCACGCGTGCGTACGCTTGATTTCTCCCTGCGTACGTGGGGGGCGGACGGGGGATTCCCTGGCATGCGTGCCAGGCGCACGACGTCGTCGTTTCCGGGCCGGTTCCGATATGACATCGACGAGGAAAAACTTGGGGGCGCGATTCTGCCGCTTGACCGCCCGCGGAGCCGTTTTTCGGTAGAGTAGCATGTCACGCACGGCACGCACGCGAAAACCGTTTTCGCGCTGGGATACACTCCGTGTGTGGTCCTCCCTGCAGCAGCTGACAACCGCCCATTTGTCAATTCTCGGATAGCTTTGTCCCGAGTTGAAATTAAGCCTCGGTCAAAACAGGGGGAGAGAAACAAAAGTCTACCATGGCCTCCTGGGGTCAAATTCTAGCAAATCCATAATTAATCACGGCTAGAGATGACCAATGGGCCGGGTCTTGGGGGTGCCAACCCATGGCCTAGCCTAGGCACGGCGACCATACCGTGCCTAGGCCGAGGGGCCAACACGGCACGGCCCATTAGCAAACACAGGTCGTGTCGGTACAGCCCGGCCCGACCGATCTCCAACAGGCGAAATGGGTCGTGCCGTCCGTGAAAATAGCCGTTCTTGATCATTTTTTTGACTGTTGGGGTAAAAAACAGAAAAAAAAATTCAAAATAATATCGAATTCTTTCCTATAAATAGAGGGTCATCCGGCCTCCATTCTTCACACCTCAAATCTCACTCTTGTCTCTCTTTTTAGTTGTGAAAAATTCGGTCCGTGTATTTGGAAAGACCTCTGGTAGCCCCTAGCACCTTTGTAGGGATTATGCAGTGGGGCATGATTTTTTGTTCTTATTCTAAAGATTCTCGTGCAGGTATACCTCAGTTAGGAGGAGGAAGGTAGTAAAGCACCAGAGATCTATCAACTATCTCAACAGTGATAGCGTCAGCTTCGAGCAAGAGTTAAACATTCTCTCGTGGTGGCAAACCCAGAAAGTAACATATCCAGTGTTATCCATATTAGCACGGGAAGTGTTGGTTGTTCCTATCTCTACGATCTCTTCGGAGTCAGCCTTCACATTATCTAGAAGAATAATCGAGGAGCCGCGAACATGTCTCTCCAATGAGATGGTCGAAATCCTTCTGATCATCAAAGTCTAAGAAAATGCTAAATCAAGACTCCAACATACTGCAGAAAATAGAGATTTAGAAGAATTTTTTGAGAATTTAAATCTAGATAGCAATGAATATGATTTTCAATATTTTTTGTTCAAATGTAGTCACTAGTGAGCTTTATAGGCTGTAATCTTTTTTTACTAAGGTTTTCTTAAGTTGAGTTTTTACTTGGTAAAATTTTTAATGAGGCAGCCATGCCATATAATTTAACACATTAATAAAGCTCATTACATGATTAAAAATAATTATCTTGATGATTAACAATGCCTATAATTTTTTGTAATCTATAATTTTTTTTAATCTTTTATAATTTTTAGAAATTTTCTCTTTTCCCAGCTTATCGGGCCAACCGTGCCGACATGGTCCGTTAAGATCTAACTGTGTCTATGTCAGCACGATACGGTCATGGGTAATGCCTAAACTTAGATCTCGATCCGTGAACTGATACAGTATAATCTATTTTATTTGTCGTGTTCGGACCGGTCGGGCCGGCTGTAGGATCAAGGATACCGACTAGAGGGGGGGTGAATAGGAGGTTTTTAAACTTTTCTTGTTTACTTGATTAATTCTCCACAATTTAAATGACAATGATGTAAAGCAATTTAATCCTATGCAATTCTAGTCAACAATTTAGCTCTAAACAAATAAGTGATCTCAATGAAGCAAACGAACAAGAGCTAAAGAGACAAAGAACACAACCGATGTTTTTACCGTGGTATTCGGAAACTTGCCGGTTTCCCCTAGTCCACGTTGAGGTAAGCCCGGACGTATCGGACCGGCTCCACGAATTGAGCCAAGCACCTCGATCACTAGTGTAGCTCTTCCCCACTCCGGGTAGGTGAGCTCCAACCTTCACAATTTGCCGGGTCTTCTCACAATCTTCTTGAGAAGATCACCGAGGCAACTTCCACCGGATCGTCCAAGTGCCGGCAAGCACTAAGAGTAATAAATCCCGGTGTTCACTTGAATGCAATTCTAGTGCCAAATGGATTTGCAAGGGAAATCTAGCACTAAATGCTCAACCACCTCACTTTGATGTGCAAAGAAAGAATTGAGGTGAAATGAATGCACTTGGGCTTGAGAAATATGCAATGAGTCTCTAACCTTAGCCCTTGAGCAGTGGTGGGGGTATTTATAGACTCCACCAACCAAAACTAGCCGTTTGACTCAGCTTCCAGAAAATTTTCTGGTCGAGCGGAACTATCGCTCCAAAGACCGGTACTACCGCTACCAAATCTTCGCGCCAGAACGGCTATGTCAGACGTCTGCAGTGACCGTTGGATTCGGCGGCGCGGTACTACCGCCGTTGATATTTGCGGTACTACCGCTACCCGGTAGTTCCGCAAAGTCGGCGCGGTACTACCGCTTCAGCCAAACTCCAAAGGGTCCCAGACTTGGCGCTCTCTGGAAAAATACATCCGCTTTGAAGTCGGATCTTCCGGACTCCGGAAGTACCGCTCTGAGTGGCGGAACTACCGCATGCAGCGGTAGTTCCGGCGTTGAAATAGCCGGTACTTCCGCTCCAGAGAAATCCAGGCTTCATCCGGAGGGTGCTCTCTGGAAAAGTTGATCCGCTCTTCCTCCGGATCTTCCGAGGTCCGGAAGTACCGCTTTAGGATGCGGTACTACCGCTCGCAGCGGTAGTACCGACGTTCAAACGGCCGGTACTTCCGTTCTCATAAGATTTTGGAATGAGCCAAGGGTGCTCTCTGGAAATATCGGTCCGCTCCAAAACCGGATCTTCCGCTGGCCGGTACTACCGCATTTTGGTTGCGGAACTACCGCTTTCCGGTAGTTCCGACGTTCAAAACTGCGGTACTACCGCTTTTCCAGACAGAGCAAGATTTCTTTTGAAAGCTAGATTTCTTTAATGGATGCAAGTTTTAGGACAAAACCATTTGGCACAAGAGATAAGTATTCAAGCTACTTAGCCAAGATCCCCCTTGATGGTACGATCATTTATCCTATAATCCGGTCTTCCACCATTCACCTAAGACCGGTAAAATTCAAAAAGGGGTCCTATTCTAAGCATACCTTTGTCTTGAGCCAATTTAATTTTCACGCGTGTCCTTTGGCTTGCATCTTGTCGCTCATGTGTGTGGACTATCCTTTCGCATACTCATAAAAACACGTTAGTCCCATATTCCATATTCTCTTAATTTCATTAATTACCAAAATCCTTTTTAGGGGTCTAGATGCTTTCAATCTCCCCCTTTTTGGTAATTGATGACAACCCAAATTTTGAGAGATGAAAGATTTGAATATATCAAATTGTTAGACAACAAATTGTATATTCTATGTGAACTCTAAATGAGAGTGTAGTTCTTATGCAATAAGATTTATTTAGATAAAAACAACTATTTTCATTTTAGAGTCCAAGAGGGAATATGACTCCCCCTAAACATGTGCATAGATAAAGATTACGATATTTTATACAAGATGCACAAGACAAAGTTATTCAATGAGAGATAGACAACTAAGTAATATCATCAACTCATGACCATAAGGTTCATTACATCCAAGCACCAAACATAAGTTCATTACAACCATCCATAGATAATTAAAAACATAGTCCCATAGGTCCAAATATCATAAGTAAACTCCCAAAATATTCTCCCCCTTTGGCATCAAGTACCAAAAAAAAATCAATTCTGAGAGGGCTGCGGAGGATCATGAGCAGCTTTACGGCGACGACCATAGCGACGAGGCGAGGGTGAGCGCTCAAGATCTGCAACCCGACCATCTAACGAGGTCAAACTGCTGTCAATGGTGTCGAGACGCTCATCCATCCTATCCATCCTAGAGTTGAGAGTAGAGAAGCCCTCAACCATGGTAGAATAGATCTGCTGGAGAGTGGGCTGGCCAGGCTCCTGTGACTGAGCTGCTGCTCCTGCTGCTGCTGCTGATGAACCTGCTCCTGAAGCTGTCGTCCGGCTAGCGCGAAAAACAGTGGGAATGGGAGGCTCCGATCGTGGCTTGTATGGCTTATGCACACCACCGCGACCTCCACGATAGAGAAACTTAGAATCAATCAAGGCCATGATGTAGGGTGCATAGTTAATGCGCTTGTAGCGATCATTTTTGGAGGCAACTATCTCCCTTATGATGACATCCACTACATCGAACTTCTGCCCCTTCATAATATAGTCTATGATGTTCCAGACATGTCCTCGAATGGCATCATAGTTACCACCTTTTGGAAGAATGGTATGATTGATGATGCGATTGATCAAGCTGGGAATGGGTTGAAGTCCAACATTCTTGCCAAGTGTAAATTTTCCTGCAGTGTCATAGTAGGGATATATGGCATCCAGACTGAGAGCAGGTTTGTCATAAACTTTCTCATGAGCACTTAGTTCCGCTCTTAAGACAACCTCAAAGTCATGCTTGGTGGCCTCATATCGGGTACATACTGTCATCCAAGTCATGTTCTGAAGGTCGGGAGAGATATGCACTGTAGCATAAAACTGCCGGATGAAGGTCTCATTGTAGTCACGTCCTAGTGCTACGAGCTGATTTAGACCGACTGTCTGGAATAACCGGAAAGTCCCATCATACTTGTCAATATCATCAATGTGATCCCAGTTAATATATTTATGATCTGCAAACTGGCGATCTGGTCCATACATCTCATCAAATATCTTCTCCTGGAACTTAGTATGGAATTGTGGATTGATTGAGTTTGATGGAAACGCATACTGGTTGGTGTGACGCAGGCGAGCATACTCATCAGGCGAGATCTTCTTCAGATCAATCTCAAGACACTCCCTTCCAGCTATATCTTCTTCAGAAGATTCCATGGGAGAGCTTGGAGGGATAGGATGCTCAGTCTCGGTTTCAGATCCGGAGTCAGACTCATGGGCTGATGCAGGTCCTTTCCCTCTGTCCTGGGCTGCCTTTTGAGTCACCTCGGGGGATGGAAGAGCACGAGGGCTTGAGGAAGTCCCTGAGGCATAGGACTTTTTGGAAGCCGCTCTTGTTCTAGGCATCTAGGCACAAGAAGAATGGATTATGAGATAGAGGGAATATGGCCAAATTAGATTCAAAAAGAAACAAATTGAATTTGCCAAAATGTCAGTGAAAATGGTAGTACCGCCGTTCTGGGCCGGTAGTACCGCTCAGCGGTAGTACCGCAACCGTCGAGCGGTAGTTCCGCTTTCTGGCTGATTCTAGGGTTTTTGGAAATGTGAATGAATCTTTGGTGTTTTATTGGAGTGAATCCATGGAATGGGTTTGTATATACCCCTGAACACCAAATATGCTCAATTTCCCTAGAAATATTTGGCAAAAACAACTATATTTCAATTTAACCTAAGCATGACCTAGGGTTCAAGAAAATGAAGATCAAAAGAGGTTTCGATCCGAAATACCTTAGCAATCGAAGGAGTTGAACCCTGGGGAAAGGATTTGCTGCAAGGAATCGAAGAAAATGCCACTAGATATGAAGATCTGAGAGGCGATTTGGAGGATTTTTGGTGGGAGAGAGAGAACGAGGAGAGGAGTACGGGCTCACGGGCGGAAATGGAGAGGAACTACCGGAGAGAGGGTCCAAGGTGGGGGCCAACAGAGGGAACCCTGGGGTTCGGGCGGTTGCTCCCCCTTAAATGCAGGTCCGGTAGTACCGCTTCCTCGACCGGAAGTACCGCTCCCCGGAAGTACCGCAGAAGGCAGCGGTAGTTCCGCATTTTCTGAGACTTCGCAGAATTTGAACTTTAAGAACATAGATGCAAATGATCCCTAGTTTTTTGCATTCAACTAAAGTTTTTAAGAATCATTATGCATTAAACAGAACAAAATAATATAATCAAATACTTTTGCATTTTACCTTTATAAATCAAAGTCCTTTGCATAGAGACATAATTTCAAATAACCTTTCAAGCTTCTTCTAAGAGTATGCATTTAAATTTGCCATGAATTTATGCAACATTCGAGTAATCCAAGACATTTAATTCACTCCTAAGCTTACAAAAACGGTTTTCATCTAAAGGCTTGGTGAAGATATCCGCTAATTGGTCTTCGGTCCGGATGTGGCTAATGCAAATATCTCCCTTGCTAACATGGTCCCTCAAGAAGTGGTGGCGTATATCTATAT
This sequence comes from Dendrocalamus latiflorus, assembly GCA_017311315.1. NCBI lineage: Eukaryota > Viridiplantae > Streptophyta > Magnoliopsida > Poales > Poaceae > Dendrocalamus > Dendrocalamus latiflorus. The sequence goes on along the minus strand of CM029652.1, from coordinate 40,870,307 downwards.
GCTTGGTTCTTGAGTGTTGGACTGGGTTATTGGATATTTTTACGGCACTTTCATTGTCACACAATAAAGGCACTTTATCAAAGTTCATTCCATAATCCAACAATGTTTGCCTCATCCATAATAATTGAGCACAACAACTCCCGGCGGAAATATATTCGGCTTCAGCGGTTGAGAGTGCTACGGAGTTTTGTTTCTTTGAGGACCAAGACACTAAGGATCTTCCTAGAAATTGACAACTTCCCGAGGTGCTTTTTCTATCCACTTTGCAACCCGCATAATCAGAATCCGAATATCCAATTAAATCGAATTTAGCACCTTTAGAATACCAAAGTCCTATGTTTGGGGAATGTTTCAAATATCTCAAGATTCTCTTCACGGCTTTTAAATGACACTCTTTTGGTGAAGCTTGAAAGCGAGCACACATGCATACACTAAACATGATATCGGGCCTAGATGCGGTAAGATAAAACAAGCTACCAATCATGGATCTATAGAGTTTTAAATCTACCGACTTACCTCCTTCGTCGAGGTCTAGATGCCCATTGGTTGCCATTGGTGTTTTGATGGGTTTTGCATCTTCCATGCCAAACTTCTTGAAAAGATCTTTAATGTACTTTGTTTGGCTTATGAATGTCCCATCTTTGCGTTGCTTGATTTGAAGTCCAAGAAAATAGCTTAATTCTCCTATCATGGACATCTCAAACTCCCTAGACATCATATTACCAAATTCTTCGCAAAAATCTTGGTTAGTTGAGCCAAATATAATGTCATCAACATAAATTTGGCATACAAAGAAATCATCACCAATGATTTTTGTGAATAGAGTTGTATCTACCTTACCAATTTTAAATCCTTTTGAGACAAGGAAATTTCTAAGGCGTTCATACCAAGCTCTAGGAGCTTGTTTTAAGCCATACAAAGCCTTTGAAAGTTTATAGACATGATTAGGACATTTAGGATCTTCGAACCCCGGAGGTTGTTCAACAAATACAAGTTCGGAGATTGTTCCATTTAAGAAGGCACTTTTAACATCCATTTGAAATAATTTAATATCAAAGCTAGATGCAAAAGCAAGCAAGATTCTAATTGACTCAAGTCTAGCAACGGGTGCAAATGTCTCATCATAATCTAACCCTTCGACTTGAGTATAGCCTTGAGCTACTAACCTTGCTTTGTTTCTTACCACAACCCCGTTTTCATCTTGTTTGTTCCGGAAGACCCATTTGGTGCCAATCACATTATGTTCTTCGGGTCTTTCCACCAAGGTCCATACTTCATTTTGCGCAAAGTTATTCAATTCTTCGTGCATGGCATTTACCCAATCCGGATCATCTAGAGCTTCATCTACAAGCTTAGGCTCAAGAGAAGAAACAAAAGAGTAATGTTCACAAAATGAAGCTACTCTAGAGCGAGTTTGAACACCCTTACTCACGTCACCCAATATTTGATCTATTGGATGATCCTTGGCTATTGCATTGTGAATCTTGATGTTATTTTGTTGTTGATCCTTTTGTTCATCTTCGACATCTTGAATATCACTTGAAGTAGACGATGTGGGTGGCACTACTTGTCTTGATGAGCTTGGTGAAGATGGATCTTCTTTTGGCTTGATGTCTCCAATTTGCATATTTTCCATAGCTTTGCGCAAGCCTTCATCACCTACATCATCCAAGTTTTCTTGCTCTTCTTGAGAGCCGTTAGTTTCATCAAATTGTACATCATATGATTCTACAACCAACCCCAAATTTTTGTTATAAACTCTATATGCTTTGCTATTTGAAGAATAACCTAATAGGAAACCTTCATCACAACGACTTTGAAATTTAGAGAGCCGAACACCTTTTCTCAGAATATAGCATTTGCAACCAAATACTCTAAAGTAAGAGATGTTCGGTTTTCTTCCAACAAGAAGCTCATAGGAAGTCTTTTTCAAAAGTCGATGTAAATAAAGGCGATTTATGGCATGACAAGCGGTGTTGATGGCTTCCGCCCAAAATTTGTCGGAAGTATTATATTCATCAAGCATTGTCCTAGCCATTTCAATCAATGTGCGATTTTTCCTTTCTACAACTCCATTTTGCTCCGGAGTGTAGGTTGTGGAAAGTTCGTGCTTTATTCCAAGTTCATCACAAAAATCTTCAACTTTCGTGTTCTTGAACTCGGAACCATTGTCACTTCTAATTTTCTTTATTTTAAAATCAAATTCATTTTGGGCCCTTTTTGAAAAACTTTTGAAAATTCCGGAGGTTTCACTTTTGTCATTTAGGAAGAAGACCCATGTATATCTAGAGTGATCATCCACAATGACTAAACAATAGCTATTTCCTCCGATGCTCTTATAGGTTGTTGGCCCAAACAAATCCATGTGTAAGAGCTCCAATGGCCTAGAGGTTGACATGATACTTTTGGAAGGGTGAGAACTAGCGACTTGTTTTCCGGCTTGACAAGCACTACAAAGTCGATTTTTCTCAAACTTCACATCTTTCAAGCCAATCACTAGATCATGTTTGAAAAGCTTTTTAAGTTGTACCATACCCACATGACCTAACCTTCTATGCCACAACCAACCCAAAGAAGTTTTTGCAATTAAACAAGTTTTTAAACAAGATGCATTTGAAGAAAAATCTACCAAATAGAGATTCCCAAATCTAAAGCCTTTGAAGACTAGTTCATTATTGTTATCTTTTGAGATTACAACACTTTCTTTTGAGAATGAGCATTTTAGGCCTAGATCACATAGTTGAGCAATGGATAGCAAATTGAAGTTTAATGTTTCAACTAGTGATACATTTGAAATTGAAAGATCGTTTGAGATAGCGATTTTACCCAATCCCAATACCTTTCCTTTGCTATTGTCTCCAAAGGTGATCTTGTCATTGCTTCCACTCTCAAATGTGGTGAACATCTTCCGGTCTCCGGTCATGTGTTGAGTGCAACCGCTATCCAACACCCAATGCCTTCCACCGGTTTTGTAGTTCACCTACAAAAGAAGATCAAGTTCTTTTAGGTACCCAAATTTGTTTGGGTCCTTAGAGGTTAGTGACCAAGGTTTTGGGTACCCAAATGGATTTCTTCTTTGCACCCAAAATCGAGGTACCAATGAAATGAGCAATAATTTTTCCATTTTTAGATTTTTTAAGCATATAACAAGAATCATATAGGCCAATGAATTTCATGTTATTCTTAGAACAATCATATTGAGCATGTCCAACACACCGGCACTTTGTGCAATACTTGCCATTCTCTTTTACAAACCTTGGAGGCTTGTATGCCGGCTTCTTACCCTTTTGGGGAACATATCCAAGTCCCTCTTTGTTAAAGGAGCATCTTTGATCACTTAGCAACTTATCAAGGGTTTCCTTTCCCTTGTAAGCTCTTTCTAGACTTTTGTTCAATTTTAGCACTTGTTCCTTCAAATTCTTGTTTTCATTTGTAAGCATGTCATTATGAACAGGATTTAAGGCATTTCTAGAATCTACACTTGATGAGCAAGGCATGGCAAGTAGATCATCACAACAAGTAGATATGCTAGACTTTGAGATTTCTACACTAGGCATTTCATTCATAATATCACAAGTGATTCCAATGCTAGTGCTAGACTTATGATTTTCTTGGAGAAGTAAGTCATGAGCTTCCTTTAGCTCCTCATAGGATTTTTGAAGAGACATATGTTCTTTCTTCAAAGTCTTGAATTTTGACTTTTCTTTTCCAAGAAATTCATTTAATTCTACCAACATGTCCATTAAATCATCATAGGAAGGCTCATCGTCATCTAGAGTTTTTACCTTCTCCCCTTTTGCCATAAGACATGTGGGGGTGGAGAATAGCGATGGAGCTTCTTTGATGGCGATGCCAACAAGTCCCTTCTTCTTGGGAGACTCATCCTCGCTAGAATCGGAGTCGGAGTATTCCGCATCGGAATCCCACTCCCCAATGTGGGCTTCATTTTTGCCGTCTTTGTGAAGCTTCTTGAAGAGCTTCTTCTTGCCTTGATAGCCTTTCTTCTTGGATGACTTCTCCTTGTCATCCTTCTTTGTGGGACATTGAGAGGCAATATGCCCCTTCTCGTCACACTCATAGCAACGGATGTTGCTATACTTGTTTTTGTTTAAGGATGATTGCCACTTCTTTCCTTTATCATAGCCTCCTCCTCGATTTGAGCGTCTTCTCATGAACTTGTTCATCCTTCTCACAAGGAGGGCAAGTTCTTCTTCGGAATCTTCTTCTTCATCTTCGGACTCTTCACTTGCCACCGCCTTTGCCTTGAAGGCGGTGATCTTCTTCCCTTTGGAGGTGGATTGCTCCAAAAGTTTCTCCTTGTCCTTCTTGTACAACTCATTGGTAATTAGATTACCCAAGAGTTGTGTTGGCGTCATTCTTGCCAATTCCGGTGAGTTGAGGAAGAGAGTCACCAACATCTCGTACTTCTCCGGTAGAGCCCTAAGCATCTTTCTCACAACATCAAGATCCGAGAGGTTAGTGCCAAGGCCTTTGAGCTCATTCACAATGTTGTTGAGCCGTGTGTACATCTCATTGATGTCCTCATGGGGCAACATTATGAATGTCTCATATTTAATCCTAAGCCGATGCAATTTTGCCTCCTTAACCGTGGATGTTCCTTCGTGTATTTCCGAAAGGGTATTCCAAATAGCGTGAGCCGTCTCAAGATTACTCACTCTATTGAATTCATCCGCGTTTAAGGCCCCAAAAATAGCATTCATGGCTTGGGCATCTAAATGAGTGTTACGCCCATCTTGTTCCGTTGGGTTGTCGGGATCAAGTGGCATGACGTAACCATCATTTACGATTTTCCAAATATTAGGACTCATGGCCTTTAAATAAATTGACATTCTAATCTTCCAATAAGCATAATTTGAGCCATCAAATAGAGGTGCCTTTCCTACCGAAATCCCCTCACTAGCCATCCTTTTCTCTCTAGACGGTTAAGTCTAAATGTGAGAGACCAAGCTCTGATACCACTTGTAGGATCAAGGATACCGACTAGAGGGGGGGTGAATAGGAGGTTTTTAAACTTTTCTTGTTTACTTGATTAATTCTCCACAATTTAAATGACAATGATGTAAAGCAATTTAATCCTATGCAATTCTAGTCAACAATTTAGCTCTAAACAAATAAGTGATCTCAATGAAGCAAACGAACAAGAGCTAAAGAGACAAAGAACACAACCGATGTTTTTACCGTGGTATTCGGAAACTTGCCGGTTTCCCCTAGTCCACGTTGAGGTAAGCCCGGACGTATCGGACCGGCTCCACGAATTGAGCCAAGCACCTCGATCACTAGTGTAGCTCTTCCCCACTCCGGGTAGGTGAGCTCCAACCTTCACAATTTGCCGGGTCTTCTCACAATCTTCTTGAGAAGATCACCGAGGCAACTTCCACCGGATCGTCCAAGTGCCGGCAAGCACTAAGAGTAATAAATCCCGGTGTTCACTTGAATGCAATTCTAGTGCCAAATGGATTTGCAAGGGAAATCTAGCACTAAATGCTCAACCACCTCACTTTGATGTGCAAAGAAAGAATTGAGGTGAAATGAATGCACTTGGGCTTGAGAAATATGCAATGAGTCTCTAACCTTAGCCCTTGAGCAGTGGTGGGGGTATTTATAGCCTCCACCAACCAAAACTAGCCGTTTGACTCAGCTTCCAGAAAATTTTCTGGTCGAGCGGAACTACCGCTCCAAAGACCGGTACTACCGCTACCAAATCTTCGCGCCAGAACGGCTATGTCAGACGTCTGCAGTGACCGTTGGATTCGGCGGCGCGGTACTACCGCCGTTGATATTTGCGGTACTACCGCTACCCGGTAGTTCCGCAAAGTCGGCGCGGTACTACCGCTTCAGCCAAACTCCAAAGGGTCCCAGACTTGGCGCTCTCTGGAAAAATACATCCGCTTTGAAGTCGGATCTTCCGGACTCCGGAAGTACCGCTCTGAGTGGCGGAACTACCGCATGCAGCGGTAGTTCCGGCGTTGAAATAGCCGGTACTTCTGCTCCAGAGAAATCCAGGCTTCATCCGGAGGGTGCTCTCTGGAAAAGTTGATCCGCTCTTCCTCCGGATCTTCCGAGGTCCGGAAGTACCGCTTTAGGATGCGGTACTACCGCTCGCAGCGGTAGTACCGACGTTCAAACGGCCGGTACTTCCGTTCTCATAAGATTTTGGAATGAGCCAAGGGTGCTCTCTGGAAATATCGGTCCGCTCCAAAACCGGATCTTCCGCTGGCCGGTACTACCGCATTTTGGTTGCGGAACTACCGCTTTCCGGTAGTTCCGACGTTCAAAACTGCGGTACTACCGCTTTTCCAGACAGAGCAAGATTTCTTTTGAAAGCTAGATTTCTTTAATGGATGCAAGTTTTAGGACAAAACCATTTGGCACAAGAGATAAGTATTCAAGCTACTTAGCCAAGATCCCCCTTGATGGTACGATCATTTATCCTATAATCCGGTCTTCCACCATTCACCTAAGACCGGTAAAATTCAAAAAGGGGTCCTATTCTAAGCATACCTTTGTCTTGAGCCAATTTGATTTTCACGCGTGTCCTTTGGCTTGCATCTTGTCGCTCATGTGTGTGGACTATCCTTTCGCATACTCATAAAAACACGTTAGTCTCATATTCCATATTCTCTTAATTTCATTAATTACCAAAATCCTTTTTAGGGGTCTAGATGCTTTCACCGGCACTAATCATGGCTAAAGACTAGACAAGCTCAGTTTCGTGCTAGCCAGCGGCAGATCCAGCGGTGGGGCGGGGGGGCTCGAGCCCCCCCTACCGCTACCGGACCCTTAGAGCCCCCCCTAAATTTTTAGCCATGAATGTATAATGTAGAAGGGGCTGAGGTCGAGCTGAAGGTACTTCAGCCCCTCCAAAAAAATTTCCTGGATCCGCCACTGGTGCTAGCGGTGCTCAACGGGAGGTGTCGCACCTGCACTCGGCATTAATGTGGTCGGTGGGATTTCTAATGTGATGGTTAGAGCAAGTTTAATAGAAGAGGTGGCTGCTACCTCTAGGACTAGCTAAATAAGCAAAAAGAGTACACGTGGCTTATGCGGAGGTAGCTAATACAATAAATTGAGTAGATGTTACCTCTACTAAAGCACTCAAACATTTAATACTTGCATAATATATCAGGGGTCACCTCTTGCATGAGGGGCAGCTTGCCTCTCTCTCCTCGTATGATGTGCTAGAGGTTACCTCTTATATAAGGGGCAGCTTGCCTCTCTCTCCTCTTTTCTCTCTCTTCCATATAGAATTGTGTTGATGTGAATTTCGCTAGAGACGATCTAGTCAGCATTATTGTACTTGCTTTTATACGTGCCAGGAGCGAGAGAAAAGTAGCGCACGAAGGGATAATAAATCCTGAAAAGGACACAGCTTCTCGCGATAATACATTGAGAAGCGTAGCTAGTAGTGCACGTTGAACGACCAGCATGCGGCTCAGGTGCTTCGACTTTGCTTCCGGCCGATTTGTTAGTTGGATGTTTACAAAAGAGTGACACCTAGACTCTGTACTGTCAAACTCTATTAGTATTAACCAAAGATATTGTTTAAAAATATAATTTTGATATATAAAAATTGTATGCGTGAATTTGTTATGGACGATGCTTTCATAATATTATACTTTTACAATGATTTTTTGAATATATGATAAGAGAACTTATCGATCAAATAAATATCTTGTTAACTATGCAACGTCAAAAATAAAAGTGTCACTCTTTTTTTACTAGAGGGAGTATTAGTATCGTGCAATATCTGAACCAAGGGCTATTGTGCAACTAATGATGCTTAGACATGATATACATAATTTTTAGGCAGTAGTGATACATCAGTTTTTGCGCCGCTTTTTTTCTTCGAAAGCATGCCGCTATCCTTTTCAAAAGTAAAATTAAACAAAATCATCTCTTCGTGAAAGAAAACAGTTTCATTTAGGCGAGAACTTTATAGTATTAGCTAGTGTCAATTAGTTAGTGTAGCTTCCTTCAGAATTGAACGATCGATCTAAATAAAGGAATCAAATTCCAACTAATAAATCTTCAACTAATCCAACACATAGCTAATGGTTGTTGAACTCTAGCCTTAATTAAGCTCTAGAAATGGTGCCACACCACCTGGACTAGACAACATCAAGAACACTTTGTTTTTACCTTAACTGTGTGTTTATATTGTGGCGAAATCAATACTTGTGCTGAGGCTTCAACATTTCAAATTCAAAACTAGCTAGTACGATATATATATGAAACTTGTCCAACAACTGCAGCGGTGTGATTGTGAAACACGATTTTCCTCACAAGAACAGCATGTAACATGATGCGATACATGCCGAAAGCTGCGTACGTTTAAACTATCAGGACTCAAAACGTCACATTGTTCATGCCGCCAATCCATGCATGATGCATGCCCGTTAATCCTTCACCATCAATCTTCTTGTTGGAAAAACACGTCCCAAGCCAAGGACTTATACCACAAGTGTGTGAGTTTGGACCTATCTTTTGTCAGTTGTCTAAACAAAAAAGTGGTTTTTAAAATAGATTCTTTAAACAGCTTTCTAAGTTTAAAATCGCTTACGTCGTCCACGTCGCGTCTCCACAGTTCACTTCCATCTCAAAATAACATAGAGAAAAACTATCAACCGCAGTATAAAAGAACATAGTCTCCTATGCGTCTACTGACAAAAAAATGCGTCCACTGACAAAAAAAAAAGAAGGAACATATTTGGAAAAAAAAATCATATTTGGAACAAATTAAAGTGAAGTGAAAATGATCTGTTTATGCTTGACTGGCTGGCTCTTCCTAGTCCCCGGCTCCTCCGGCGTTTTGCTCTAGGCTGTCGGTGAAGACTGAACGCTCACGCATGGACGCCTTCAGTTCTGACTCCCGTCTCCGAATGCAACGAAATAGCTTGCTATAGCCAGGGGTGGCACTGCTTCCTCTGGGAAATGCAATTTGGAACAGAGAGAAAACTCCACAGAGGAAACAATTCAGCTGCACCGATCATTTTCCTCAGAATTCAGCTCGATCGGTTCAGTGCACCTCTCAGCTGCAACAAATCGGCCCCAAATCAAAGGAGGACAAATGACAAGTCCCCCTAATTCAACCCAAAATGCATAGATTTCATCTCAATTGACTCCACATGGAAATTACTTCACAGCAATAATCAATCCCGTACCATCAGAGAACAGTGGCTGGAAGAACCTCCCACAAATAGACGAGCAGACGGGGGAAGAAAGCAAAGCTTCAGTCTACTTTGGCACCAATATTGCTGTCACTGCAGCCCAACAGAAACCCACAAGAAGACAAAGAGGAAGTGAACATGTGACAAGGAAATGGAGGCAGAATCATTTTATTATACAATGAACAAATGTACACACGAGGCATAAGCCAACACCACCTCAGAAGCAGCAGCAAGCAAGCAAGCAAGCAGCTGGGTGGCAAGCAGGATCCCGAAAACTGAAAAGTGAGTGACAACAACTGGAGCATATCCCTGTCTATCCACAGGAAAAAGGGCAGGAAAAAATATATACTACTAACTAGGCACCAGCTGAGCTCTGGTGGCTCTCTAGAAGCAAGCAACAACTCAAAAGCTACAAGCTGGAGAAAACAAATTCTATGGGCGAGGCCCTCGCCAGATGCTGCCACGTAGAATTTGTTTTCCGTGTGGGAGGTCTCTTTGTCTGTTCCTCTGCCACTATTGACACCTAATTTATACTAATTACACTGGTGTTAACTGAAGCAAGTGAGCTAAATAAAAATGAACAGAAACTAACTACTACTAACTGTAACCGTAGCCTGCAAGGGAGGAAAGACTCCGGGGACCTCCTATGCCTACGGCTCCCTCTGGTGACCTCTTCCCTCCCATGTCTGTTCCTCTGCTTCTTGCATTCCTCCAAGAAACGTGGAGGTGGGCAAGGGGAGCTCGGCTCAGGTCAGGCCTGGACCTCGAGCTCCTTGGCGGTGATGTAGGTGCCGTGGAAACCGTACGGCACGCGGGACGGCAGCTGAATGGTGGCCTCCAGGCGCATGTCGGCGGCATTGACGACTAGGAGCTCCGACGTGCCGACGAGCTCGTCGTGGACGAAGGATAGGATGTACCCGTCGTCTTCGCCTCGAGGCGGGGCAGCGGCGGCATCCATGGGCACGAAGCAGGGCTCGCCGCCGAACCGGCCCTCGCCGTACTCGAACTTGGTGAGCTCGCCCGTGGTCAGGTCGACCTTGGCGAAGCCGGACACCTTGGGCCACGGCTCGGCTACGGCGAGGTAGGCGTACCGCGTCTTGCGGCCCAGGAAGTTGCGGTTCACCATTCCGACCTCGAGGTTCACCTGCCGCGGCGACGGCAGGATGGCTCGCCGCGTCGACTCGCCGGTGCGAGTGTTGAGGCGGATCTCCGTGAGCACGCTCTCGAGGCGCTCGTCGGACTCGTTGAAGATGGAGTCGGCGGGGGACATGCATGAGCCGATTACCACCACCTCGCCGGTCTCCTCCTCCCACGCGTTCCAGAGGTGGAAACAGAAGCAGTCCGGCACGTCCACCCACACCATCTCCGACGCGTTCGTGGCGTGCTTCGGCAGCACGCCGAAGCGCGACGTCTTCTCCTTGTCGAGAACGACGGGCGAGGCGCCGCGCAGCATCTCTTGGAGCTTGAACACCACCTGGTGGTCGGGCACGACGATGTAGTTATCGGTGATGGCGAAGTCGTGGATCATGGTCGGCTGCTCGAGCGGGATCTCGACGTCGGCCGATTTCGTCCCGTCGGGGGCGAAGTAGAAGTACTTCAAGTACGGCTTCTTGATCACGTCGTAGCTGAGCGCGTGGAGCTCACCGGTGACAGGGTCGAGCTTGGGGTGCGCGATCATTGCGCACCCGAGCTGCCCGTCAAAGTCGTAGCGGCCGACGGTGTTGAGGTCGCCGTCGGCGGTGAGGCGCACGTGGTACGGGAGGTCGTCCTCGGACATGGCAAGGAGCCGGCCGTTGAAGTAGACAAGCCCGGCGTTGGCCACGCCGGTGCCATGCGACGGGTCGATGAGGCCGCAGGCCGCGCGCGCGTAAAACAGAGCAAGCCGTGCTATCCCGGAGTGGCCATGTAGCTCGCCGATGGCCTTGGGGAACATCGGCCGCCCCAGCGCACGCTCCTGCCGCAAGCGTGCCGTCTCCGTGAACCGGCAGGCGTACGACTCGGCGGCGCCGTTGCGTATCCGTATGGCGTGTACCATGCCGTCGCCGTCGAACAGGTGGTGCCCCGCGACGGGGTCGAAGTTCGGGTTGGCGCCGTTGCGAGCGTACACGCCGTTGATGAACGGCGGGATGCGCCCGGACACCGGCAGCTCCCGCGTGGGAGGGGCCTCCCCCACCGGTGCGAAGTTGCCGGCGATCTGCACCACGGGGTCGACCGTCCTGGACAGCCCGTGCGGGCGCTCGAGGACGTTGGCAACAAACCCCTCCTCGAACGCGTCGAGCGCCATCGCCGCCGCGCGCTGGAAGAAGTTGAGCTTCTTCCCCTCCTTCAGCGGCGAGTCCTCCACCTTCTTCTTCGGGACGCCAATGGCAGGCTTCGCCGAAGACAGCGACGGCGCGTCGGCGCCGGGCGCGAACGGGGCCGACAGGTACGTCGGCGAGCGGGCGGCGCCGGAGGGCGCCCTCGGCACGGAGCTGATCGCGCGGGCGGAGAACCTCACCGAATTGGGGGCCTTGGGCCTGGCAGTCGGACACGTCAGGCGGCCCCGCGGCCTTCGCCGCTGTATGGAAACAGAGCTCGGCGTTGTGAGGGTTGGCATCGGCACGGCAGAATTACGCTGATTTTGGCGAGAATCGAGTGGGTCTTGGCGGATTGGAGTGGGTTTTGCGAGTGAGCGCTGATGGGAGTGAGCCTGTGGTTGCTTTGGAATGGGTTGCTGGTTGATGCAGCGAGGGGGAGCGTATATATAGAGTTGCGGGGGTTGCAGAGCTGGGGAGGAGGGAAGCGAGCGATGGGTGGGTTGGTGGGACGAGACGAGGAGCGGTAGCAGTAAGTACCCCAGCACTGGGAAATTTAGGGAGGGAGGGAGATGGCCGATGGGTGGCGTGGCGTGGTGGGTGGAGCCGAGCGTGGGCGGTCTGATGGGCGAGTCCAAGGAATTTGCGGGGTGCCCACGTGGTGCGCTCGGGGGGACGGGCTGACGGGGACGCGCCCCAGCAGGCCAGCAGCAGCTAGCGCGCGACTGCCTTTGCTGCTGCCGACGCGTTTTTTATTGGGATACTAGATACATAGGAACAGTCGGATCGAGTACCGACTCACGATCGAGTCTCTGTGTCCGTCCGCAGCCATAACTCGGAGGCTGTCTGTTTCCCTCCGCTCCCTCCAGGCCTGGCCTTGGTATTTGCACCTTGGAGTCATCCCCCGTGCTATGGCTACCGTTGTGCTGCTGCCAAGTTTTCTCATTAAGCCCGCCCTTTGTTTGCAGGACTTAAAACACATTAGGGAGTGGCACTACTATAACCAAACAGGATGCCACCGATTTGAGTACGCAGGTTCGACGCTGGCAGAGCGCAGTGTGGTTCCCGTTTCTCGTGTGCAAATGTGACCTAGCCGAAGCTTGGACAGACCGCAGCCGACCATCCGCGACAAGGACGCACACTGCGGCTTTGTACCCGTCCGGGGACAGTTAAACCAACCGCCGAGGTCCTGATTTGCTGCCCGGTCGGCGGCACAACGCTCGTCAACTGTGCTTGGTCGGCGAAAAAGGTAGGAGTAGCTGGCTCGACTGGAGCAGTAATCAACCTGTCACAGCAAAACATCCTTATCCAAGAAAATTAACCTAAGCCAAACATCCTTATCCACGCACCCTACCAATCGCACCCGGGGGGGGGGGTGATCCTGGCGCCGTCGGCCGGTCTCAGGCCGGCACCGCGAAATGGTGGGTTCAGGTGTCTTCCTCCCCCGCCAAGGCGTTGCGCATGGTCCCCGGCATGGCCGAGGGCGTCGGGTGTCTTCCTCCCCCGTCATGGCGCTGCGCGCGCGCGCTTGTGCCATTGTGTGCGCGTTCCGCTGCTGCGCTGGGTCGCCTCCACCGTTGTGTCCGTGCCCTGGGCGGTGCTGACATCCCGCGCGCGCGGCCATAACCCCCTCCCCTCTGGACACCCCACATGCGTTGCGCATACGCGCGCGCGCCCCATTTGGCACGGCCGGCGGGGCGGCTCGCTGCCTGCCTCGTCGTGATAGTACAAGTGCTGCACATTTTACATGCGCTTTAGTTCCGTGCAATCAACTAGCCAGTAAACGGTGATGTGGTCGGTGCAGCGTGAGCTTGCCCTGTCGGGCGGTGATTATGTTTTCTACTGCCGGAACGTGAACCAAACCGAGGTCTCGTTTGGAACGTGGCAATTTTCTCAATTCCTACGAAAATGAACTGTTTTCTACGAGATTCATAGGTTCCGAGCTGGACCTGAAACAGTGACTACTGACCCGTGACCAGTGAGCAAAACTACGAGCCATGCCAAACTACAGAGAGGGTAAGGTGATATTTTCTTTCTTTTCTTCTCTTTTTTGTTGAAGCATAGGTGAATGATGACTTTTGTTGGACTTTCACAAGTCACAACAGTGCGCACAAGGTGACGAGGCAGTGGGGGAGTAGGGTTTTCCTCATCGTCGGAGTCCAGTGAATCCACACTCGGCACGAATGTGTACTCACTCATGCTGGTGGCATCGGCGAAGACGAACTCCATAAGGTCCTGGTTTGCAAGTGGCGCATCCTTGAACTTTGACATCTCGATTTGTCCCTGTATAGGCAAAAGAAATTATCAGTGCACAATTCAGACTATGCACGCCTTACATGAATTCAACGCAAATAGGAGTCTATTCATAACTTACTGCAGTGGTCTATGCCCACCACAAGTGGTCTACGACGATGGAGCCCATCTCAAGGTCCACGTTGAGGCTCGTTACACGCTGCGACAAGGACTTCCAATGGGCGTAATTGTGTTTCAGGCTCTCCCACTTATTCTTCAATTACTTGCGTGTGTAGGCACGATCGGTGCGTTCAAAGAATTTGCGGCCAAGGTTCGCATGACCTAGCCTGTTCAAGCAAGAGTATGGCTTGTTCTATGCGGCAACATCTTCACCATAGATTTCTAGGAAAATGTGCATAACCTCACTGTTCCAAGTACCCTTGCCTTGCCCCTTGTCCTTGTCCATTTGAAGCCACGACGGTGCCTACACATGCAAGTCTGATGAACAAATGTGCAAAGAAGGTGCGTACACATGTGGATAAAACACATGGAAGCTCAAAAAACTGCCAGCAAACTATGCAAAACGAAATCACCCGGCAATAGACAAAAAGAGGAGGGGAGTACTCGCAAGAGAACCGGCCGTACCTTCATGCACATGGGGTGGTCGCGAGGAAGAGCTCGTCGCAAGCTTCATGGCCGACCCGCTGGTGAACTCTCATGGTCGGCGACTCCTGACGGACGGAGGAGGCACGAATGACGGTGCCAACCAGCGGGAGCTTGTGGCCATCGGAGCACAGGCCGGCAGAGCACATCGACAATTGGGACCTGGCCCGACCGTGGACGGTACCTGATCTGCGAAAAAAGAGGATGGCCAAGCCCGCGCGGATGGGGAGGGGAACAAGAGGTCGGCACGGAGCGAAGTTGGGCCGAAATGCCAGTGCGGATCTGGTTGCTATGGCCGTTCTCATGAGGTGGGGCGAGGGATTCGGTGGGAGGGAGAAGTGCTACACGAGTGGAGAAAGTGAATTGGGGCAATTCGCGTACGAAGGAAGCCGAGGCGTCAACCTTATTTGAGGGCCCCGAAGCGGCTTCCGTAATGCACAGTTGAAATCGTCTCTACTCCAATCAGCTTCTGGCTTCTCGTAGCCTGTAGTCAGAAGCCGGCAGCCGGTTGGATCGGCCTCTTAGACACGTCAAAGTTAATCTTCCAAATCAATCGGATGGATGGTTGCCCGAACCATCAATCAGAGTGGATGGATGCATGATGCTGACGTGGATGAGCGATGGAGTCACATGACAGAATACGTGTATTACAGTGATTGGCAGCTCGGTCGCTCCGTTTCCTCAAAACCGAAAGGCCCCCTCTCCCGCATGAAAGCTCTCGCAAAATTGCACGACCCTGGTCAAATTAAAACCGACAACTTCGCCATGAATCTTACAACTGCCAGATGGACGTCACTAGCGACCAAAAACGGCAAAACGTAGCGCATATTCCAGGGGCTTTCGAATGTAATCTGTCGCGACCTCGATGAGGACGTTAATTCGTAGCAATAGTACGCTTGGATTTTATTTTTGTCATTTTTAAAAGGGAAATTGAGAATTTGCCAATACTAAGTTTCTTGCTTTAGTATTTGTCACCTTTAAATTTCTTCTTTATAACTGCTACTCCTAAGCACCAAATAACTGTGATTTGTCACCATATATGCGTTCTAGTATTTTCAAAAAAAAATTGCACCGAAATGGACTGTGAAAATTCCCATACGCCCTTCCACTGTTGCTTCAATCAAGCCAGGCAAACCTACCCGCCTACCCAGTGCGATCGAACCTGACCCGACCACAAATCATATTCCCATCACGCCCCGCACACTCTAGGTCTCCTCTGCAGTAAACCCTAACCCTAGCCACCGCCTGGGTGCATTGTGGCTACGAGCTGGAGTGTGCAGAGGTGAGCGGCAAGCTGGGTGCGCAGCGGCTTCATCTTCCTAGCGCAACAGCGATGGAGATCGTCCAGTCCACAATCAAAGTTATTCTGAGTTAATTTTTTTGTTAGTGATATGTCCTAGAGGCAATCATGGAGATGGTTGTTTCGCGTCTACGTTTATAATCTTTTGAATAATATATTATTTGGTCCCTTAAATAAATATCTTTCATATTGATCAACAAGTATGTGACTTATTTATGAAAATATTTATTCATATTTTGATGTTATTCTAAATTATTCCTGATCTTATATCATTATGTATGACAATTATAATTTACAGATCAGCACATATAGTGATTGATGATCATGTTTCACGGATCATGGATATGTGATATCAAATCAATAATGTGAACACATGTTAGAGAGCATGATATTGGATTGACCCCACCATAAGACACTGCAAGAATTGCTATACTCCTAAGTGTCATCAGTTGGTCTCGTACATAGTGTATGTAGGATTCTTAAACCTGAGATCATCATTATTTTCTACATGTGTAATAGTTTACTTAGGATTTATCAAACACTACTCCGTGACTAGGTGGTCATAAAGATAGCTTTCGGGTTTACTATGAAACATGTGAAGAAATATGAGTGATCAAGATGGAATTTGCTCCTCCTATATAACAGGAGAGATATCTTTGGGCCCTTTAATGTGGTTAGATTAAGAAAGTGTATAGCTATGCCGAATGTGGTTAAGGAGTCAATCACAACTAAATAATCCACTACAGGTTCGAGTGAAGAATCGAGCTATCATAGGATGCTACGCTTCTCGTCTTGAGTTCGATCTGGTATCATGAGGCAAAGGGATTGGCACATAAGCACTATATAGATTCGTTCGATATAATCTTTATGTATGTTTGGAAGTCGTTATATCCTGCTAGGACCACTTCCGACTTATGGACCGGAAAGGAGTTTTTGGCCAATGGCCAAATATACATGAACCTACAGGGTTACACATTTAATGGGCTGAAACGATTAGGGTTCAGATGATAGCCTCCGAGTGGGATATGATCTCTACTTGTATCGGATAAAGATTTGATTGGATGCTATATAAGGAGAGGTGCGGGGGCTGAGGGACGTATCCCGAAATACACTCGTCGAAACCCTAGCTGCCACCTCTCATAACTCCTGCCGTGAGCGCTGGTGATAGCACGTCGACACATGGTGTTCTATCCTTGGACATGTGGACTTTAGTATAGGCGCTTCTGCGACTGCGGCACTGATCGGGACGATCGTGAGGAGGAGATGGTTGGCCGAAGAACGATCGACTACCACCACTACATCGACGTGTTCTTCGTTGAATTGACTGCTTCAACTCTACTTCTGTTACACTACGTGTCTAGTAATAACGATCCATAATATCTTACTCGCATACCTTTCTAGTTTACGCGGTAAAAAATTTTGATCTGCGCTAGTGCAACCTACCTGTATCACAACATTTTTTAGTTTAGTACCGATCTGAATGTTGTTTGGAATAAATTGGTTAGAAAGGTTTACCATGAGCACAAATATCTAATCTAAAACCGACCATTAGGATGTGTGCACTCGATATGAATTAATCTGTCTTCACCTTTGTTTATGGACAGCCACCCAAATTAGCATTCCCAGATGAAAAAACGCATGATGTTCCTCCTTGAATAACTCTGCAGGTTTTCTCTGAAAACCTTGGGAAGAAGTCGGAGCCCCAGATTACCAAGTGCATGCAGCGGGAGAACTGGACCAAATTCACCTTCAAGAAGACAACCCAACTGACGAAACCTTCTGAGTGAATTTGTAGATTGTAGATTCGTGCTGCTTTCTCTGAATGAGCCCGCTGAATGAATTTGTAGCACCGAACTTGTATTATGCATGAACTAATGTAACGGATTCTTGTTGTGTGAAAAAGTGAATGTCCCTGTTTTTTTTTTAAAAAAGAGAATGTATGACTACTGTTAATGTTGTTGTGTAAATAGCATGTCTTGATGCTTGATAGCTGAATGTACAGGATAGAAAGTGTTGTGGTCAATGAAAAGGATAAAAAGTACTGTGTTGAGTGATAGACCATTGGATGATGCTGCTGCTGCTGCTTACTCGATGCGAATAGCCCGGGAGCAGATCGGTGCGGGAAGCGGTCGTGCTCGACCGCTTCGTATGCACAGGTCGATTGGGCTATCCAGTGGAGGGCATAAAGGTCTTTTCATAGTCTATTTCGGTGCAAAAAAAATTGAAAATATGGAATACAGCCAGAGTGGCAAATTACAGGTGTTTGGTGCTTACGAGTGGCAAATTATAAAGGAAAAGGTGACAAATCCTTAATTTTTCGTATTTAAAAAGATTGCATGGACTCGTGTGGTGCCGTGATTGGAGATTGCATGGACTCGTGTGGTGCCGTGATTGGAGGGTGCGTGATGAGGTGGCGCCGTGGACCAACGTCACCATCGGTATGGTCCACGTGGTGCTGGATCATTCGCGCTCGAGCGCCCGCCGTGTTTTTCATGTTAAAACTGCTGCCTCCTTCCGCTTCGCGGTCGTTTTCGGCGTGGAATGATGCTACATTCCGCGTCGTGATACAGAAAAGAAATGGACAATAACCCATTTCGCTCTATTTTATCCGGGCCATGCAGGACTACTTTTTTTCGAGCACGGGATTGATTGTATTTTTCGCACGATCTTGGACACACACACACCAGTGTGGTTGTCTACGTAGCGCCCAGAAGTCCGTCCGAGACATGTGTCGGACGCACATTCCCTCATTTTTCATAGCGGTAATACAATTTTCCATCTCAAATATCTACTCGTTTCGTGTGTGTACGAACTGTATACTCGGTCCATTAAACAACTAATAGATAGTAAAAAAACCTAACAATGGCTAACGTGGAAATCAAAATTAATATATGTCTGACGGAATGAAAATCGAAACTGCCACCGAAGTTAGAGACGGGGCATGCTCTTCTAGGTTGGGTGTCTTTCTTTTCGGAGATTGTCTAGGTATCATCCGGATGTTTTCTTTCTAACTATCATCTAAATTTATGATATTTGGATTGGAGATCAAGGAGCTCCTTATTTTTGAAGGGGGGAGATTTTTTTCAAAAGGGAGGAGGTAGAATTCAAGGGAGAAGGAAGAGAATTCATGGCCATTGGATCTCTAATCCAACAGTTCTAAATCTTGATAATAGTTAAAAAAAATCTAGATATTATTTAACAAAACCTTCCTTTTTGTTTCTTTTGGTCTGCACTAGGGTGCATGAGTGGCATGAAGCGAAGCCCTTCTCTTCAAGTCAACGTCGCATATTGCAGCACACCACGGAAGTCCTTACAGGTGCCCATGCTTCATTGGCGCTCGCGGAGAACGTGCAACGGTGACACCGCCGCCCACGCTTTCTTCCACGGCGCTTTTCCAATACAGATCGAGTTCATACCATTTCAACGAGGTTCCCCCCCCCCCCCCCCCCCCCCCCTAGATTTTCTTTTACCTTTCAACAGTGCAAATCAAGCAAAAAGATTCCCCTTAGATTTTCTTTTACCATTTCAACAGTGCAAAGCAAGCAAAAAGATAATATTTTTCCATACAATTTTCTTTCTTCTTGAGGACCGAGCAATAGCTCAATCATGGGGAACGTGGATGAACGTCCTATCTACCTCGATTAGATCTTTAGATTGACCTGTGCATCTCGCCTAAATAAATTGGGTACGCACGAGTGTGAGCACCGGTCTATCATTGAGACATTGGGGCTTCAAAAATTCCATACATGTATAGGAGTAAATGTGTGAAGTGTGAGTGTGGTATATGTCCACCTTATATCCTTTCAACAAAATATTTTATTCTTTTATTTTCATTATAAAATTTTTTCCTTATATGCACTCACATTGACGGCCGACTGAGACGACCTAAGGTTGAAGTTACTTTTTTTTGTCTGTGTCCACGTGTGATCTATTTAGGCTAAGCCCTTTTTTTGTACTTTAAATTTGTTCTTGTTTTTCAATCTTAAAACACATCCATTATCTCTTATCTTTTAAGTTTAAATAGGTTGCCTAACAACATCTAATGGTTGTGATTTATAATCATAAGTTGGTCCACCAAATTGAATATTTTTTGGGTGACAATTTATAGGTTATCTATCTTTTTTCTTAGCATTATCTCTTATCTTTTGAGTTTAAAGAGGTTGCCTAATAGCATTTAATAGTTGCGATTTATAATCATAAGTTGGATTCACCAAATTAAGGGTATGGTGTTTTTAATTTTTGTGAAAATTTTTAGGCTATTTATCTTTTTTTTAGCTGTTGTAAATCACTTGTCGTCGACTTTTAGTATAACATAGATGCTACTTGGTTACTTGCTATGATTGATTCTACTTAATCCCAAATTGTTTATTGATAAAAATTTCTAAATTACCTTGCTTTAGTAAAATTTATTATTGTTCATGTAGTTGGACATCAAGGAAAAAATCACAAGACTTTTCATGCTAATTATGTTCTTGTCACCTGTGATAATTGGCATTCAAAAAACGGTGGGAACTAACCAAAGATTAAATAGTAAATCTCTGTCGATTTTACCAACAATGTATAGATAGACTGAAATTACTCTTAGTTATGATTGATTCTAATTACTCCCAGATGATTTATTGGTAAATAAATTCTAAATTGCTTTGTTTTGGTTAAATTCAGAACACTTCAAATCCACTCTTTGAATGTCTTATTCCGAATTTATATGTATAGTTTATTCTAAATTATTTTGAATTATAGTTTTTTGGGATTTGCTTTTCAAATTCATTTAAAAATCAAATTGCTAATTTTTTATATTTTATTTTGAATTTTAGCGAATTTATATTGTATTTGATATGAATTATTTTATTCTAAATTTATCTTAATTTGGACTGTATCTGATATGGACTCTTTCTTTTAATCTGAGCGGTTATATCTAATTCAGGCTAGCCCCGGTATAATTGTGTCGTCCTCTCTCCTCATGTATATATAGGCCGGGTTCTTTTGGGCTTAAAGTTAACTTATGCTTGTACTGTCTACAGTAACTAGCTTTTAAACAGTGTGTTTTTTTCAAGGCGGAGTCAATAGAAAATTTGTAGTACAAAGTGTACTGAGTTCAGCTGTATCGGCTAAAATCATATGCGACTATTTCACTCTGCGTATTGCCACTCGCGAATAGCCAGAATTTAAATATTTAAGCCATAAACCATAAACCATTAGTTCAAAAGAATCCACCTTTACTACAGAAAAATCGATTAACAATAGAAGGAAACACTATTTGAGTCGTACGGGCATCCTCGTAGGCGTCCAGTCAAGTTAGCCCGAATCTCTGCAGCATATATGATACATGTCATGCAAATCGGGATCCCATCAACACGATTAGAACTCGGTGCACGCTCATTATGCACCTTTTTTTTTTTGTACTCGATAATCCTTAACGCCTAGCATTACACATATTAGGGTATGGAAGATTTAAATTATTAACTATTTCTAATAGATCCTGAGAAGTACAATGTATTGTAGGTAATCATAACTTGTTGAATTAAGTTAACGAGGGTGAAGATAGAAGATGATATGAAAATCTTGCGGCAAGTGATCGAATCCTCCGCGTGATATTTGATGGTGAGAAGGCTGCGGATCAATTAGAGGGGACGTGAAGAAGGCATATGCAGACACGCGTAATTCTATTTTTTTTCTTTTAAGTTTGTTACTATGTTATCTTGAACTGTCGTATATGCATCGGCCTCTTTTTTTATTGTAAGTTTAAATAGCTTATCTAACAACATCTAACGATCACGGTTTAAGACTCGCAAAATTAAAAACTAGATTTTTTTTAGAATATATAGTTATTTTTTCTTTAGCAATTTAAAAACATCTGTTTTCGATTTTTAAGTATATATATAATAGATGTTTGACTTCTTCCAGAACTAACACATACGTTCATGTAATTAACTAATTTTTGCTTGCAAACATGGGGTCTGTTTTTTTTTCACTAGATGTGGAACCGCTTCAGTTATGTAGCAACTCCAAACTTGCGTACGAGGTCTAATCAACAATCACGACTCTCTAAGATCGCACCGCGTATGCATGATGAGAGTATAGTGTGTATTAAGTATACGCATATGTCCCAAAAAGAAAACGAAGATCGCAATAGATCCTGGACCCTTTTTCTCGCCGGAAGCATGTATTGTGCCTTCAGGCACTTTTAGGGCCATCGGATCAGGACACCAATGGCACAGATCGAGTTACGTGAGAAGCTTTGTTTTTCTGGCTAGATTTCTTCGGCTTCCATCTCGAGTGTCGATTTTCGACTGGATGGACCACGAAGCTTATATATATATGCATGCCTTTACTAAAGGAAGGAAGAAGTATGCTTCCCTTTTCGCCCACTTTCCATCCGACCAATAGTTAATTTGATGATGTTAATTGCTTTCTAATGTAGCCACCTTTTTGTCATTAACACAGCTGATTAACGACACTTTTCTTTTTGAAAAGAAAGCCATTTTGGTTGGCCATCCTCCCCTCCCCCCACCCCCTACCACCCCTGGTATAGCACGATAACAGGCGAGTCATTTTCCATGTCTCCGCTAATTCCAACGATAACTGACCCGGCCGATTAATAAACTAAATCTCGCAACGGGAGAAAGCGAAAGGAAGCGGCACGCCATGCACCCGATAGATAGATGTTGCACGCGCCAATATCGGGCACGAACTTGACCGTCCAGACGTCCACTACCTGCCTGGAATATCTATTCCCTATACTATAGCCTCATTACTGAATATATATACCAAAATAGAGAGAAACTACAAAACAATATACCATTTTGCATCCTCCCAATGGTATAACTGCACACCATCCGATCCAATTATCCAACGGCTGTGGCATTATCTTCAACGTCCTGCTAGTCATTCATTCTCACAGATTTGGTGTTCTCTCTTCTCTCTCGCTCATGCCATCAGGGGGTTGTTGCCATCGTCGACGGGTTCACCGTGCCCCTGGATGCAGAGGGAGGCAGTGGGTGGCGGCAAAGAGCGCTGGGTGGTGGAGGAGGGAGACACGGGTGAGACGACGCACTGAATATTAGGTTGGATGGGGTGGGACTGCGGGGAGGGGAGACGGCGGCGTAGCGAGGTGGCAAGATCGCCGTCAGCTGCCGGTGGAGGGGGCGGAGGAGTGTGAAGCTGCTGCCGATGTCGGAGAAGAGAGAGGGAGGGGAGCGACGGGGAAGGAGCGGTGGGAGAAGACTATATCATCGGGAGAGCTCCCGACGGTATAGCGTGGTATAGATACTCTCACCAAAATAATACAATAAATCGATATCTAAAACCATCAGTAGGAAATTAATTTCTCTAACATGTAATTATAGCTGGAATCTTATATAACCTTTACCTGAAGTATCACTTGTTTCTTTGGTCTACAGTGGCATAGCTAGGATATGTGTGGTGACACGTGAGAGCGCCAACTTGCATGCCAAAGACAGAATACTGAGACATTTTCGATAGATTGGGGCTGGACTACATTTACGGATGCAGATAAGGAATGTATCCTAAATATTATTGCATTTACTAAATATGAAGTTTTTTTTAATAAAAACTGGAGGTACAACTCCGCATATTATATCTCAAGACACATAAGCCATTAGTACTATAGACGGTTCTAGGGCATAGATCCAATCGGACTCAGGAGGCATATCATCTTAGGTACGTTTAGAATTTTGTTTGCGAGAGGTATTTATAATTTATTAGTTAAAATAGAAATCTGCTTGCAAATAATAAGATAACAAAATGCAAGAGCTTTGTGCCCAACGATTGTGTTTAGACTTTAGACCACCTTTAAAACATAAAAAGAAAAAAAAACTTCTGCAAATCATAAAAAACGTAGAGCCACACGTGTTAAGCCTATCTTATACTCGCCGAGTAGGTTTGGCCACAAGCCTTCTTTTATTTGTGGATTATTTTGGACTTTAGTGTGTAACTTTTAATTTATGGTTTTTAAATTCTAATTGTTCATAAGAGAGTATAAAGAGAGAGATAGCTGCATGTGACTTTAGTCGGTATAGTTAAAATCAGTACAGTATCTACTATAATCGACTTATAGATCCACCTTGAAAAGACGTACCGTTTGAAATATAGTTACTATAGTAAAAAACTAAAAGCCATAAACAGCAAATTCAAAAGAACATATCCAACTAGTTGCACTCTATTGTTTCTTAAAAAAAAGAAAGAAGAAACTAGTGGCACTCTATTCACCTGTTGATTCCATGTCAGGCATATCTGTTGCACTTCGGCACTCGCCGGATTCTTATTGGCTTAGCTGCTCTATCCTGCCCCAATTATTTCTTCAATCATTTTGTAGATTCGTCGGCAATTCCTATTAATTTAGTGGCTAGGATGTCAGGTCACCCGATTAATGATGTTCGAATTGACCTGAAATACTAGTAGCTACTCTGCAGCATGCGTGTGATTGCACTCGAGCTCTAATGGACCATAGCTAGATCGAGCTCATGAGACTACCGAATTCGTGTACAAAATTAAGCTCATTACTTGCTCTACAAATGGTTTTTTCAATTACGTACAGTATATGTTTTAGATGGTCTCTACTGATAATTGTCATGACCTTACGATATGCCTGTCTATCAACCAGTTGACTTAAAAGTTCAATCTACGTACAGAGAATACTTGCTATCTATCTCGTCTGTTGGACAACAAACATGGATAGCATCCAGCTAGCTTGCAACAATGTCGCTGATGTACCTGTCGATTCCTCGATATAATGGATCGGCTAGCTAGCTTTGCATCTCTTAGCATCTTGCAAGTTGCAAGGCAGTGGGGTGATCACCTCTACCACCCGTGCGCGCGATGCATATCACAAAGCTAGCGAGGTGGGGTGTGTGCTCACCGCAAGCCCCTGTCGTAGGGTCATGTACACTGCAATTTTTTTCTCCCTGATTGGAGGGGGGGGGGGGGGCAAAAAGAGGAGAAAACTCCTATCAGCTGGCTGCGCATCGCCATCGATCTACCATCCATTTCACCATTCAACACAGTGCGTGTCATATGTTATGTGACATACATGGGATCGATCAGTGGCGGAACCAGGATTTCGCTACGCCCCAGGCTGAACTCTAATAACCTAAAACTAACGTCAATTTGTACCCCTACCACGAGATAACAAAAGTATATCATAATTGGCTAATTGTATTACTGATATGAAACTTGAGTTCAATACTAAACAAGTAAATATAAAGCATAATAAGAAAAACATGGCATGATATCAAAATATAAAAAAAAGTAATATAATAGAGATACATTTTGAGTACCTAAATTACAAAGATTTGCTCTCTATCCTATCATGTCATTTCTTCATTGATAGTTGGACATGAACAAGAACATGTAAAGACAACATATGAGAGTAAATCAAACAAGTGTATGAATAAATACGAACAACACAAAGTTATTTACAAGAACAGACACTTGTTATTTACATATGTCAAAGTGCATAATTTCAAGTAGCTAGGCTAGAAGAGAGCAATATGATTAATAGTAGTACTAGGATCATGATTACATGGTTAATTTTGTTTTCTTATACTCGGCAACATTAGAGAGTGTTGACAAAGAAGAGGTAAAAGGTGAAACTACTAAAGTTCATCCATATATAAAGAAATGGATTATGACAGGAGTATATGAATTATAACATTAGAGAATGGCTTCTTATTCATTGATGTTATATTTATGACTGCCAGTAGCCCAGTATATGAATCAGAATAGCTAGGAATGGATAATGGATTACAATGTTGATTACATCTGATATGAGCAATTTATATGTTTGGCATCAATAAGAGAATCAATCAATCATCACATTTCAGTATTTCACATCCTTTACCAATTACCTGGACACATTCTTCACATGGTAAGATATACATACCTGGAGAAATATGCGATAACAGAACGAACCGGTTGGTATACGCTAGTGAGCTGAATAATCATCTATGTGAAACATTCTCTACGCGTTTGCCTAGGCTAACCCATTCTGACAGTTCACTTCACCAGCCAGTTGATACATACAAATCGCCATGTAGTTATCTTTTGTAAAAAAAAATTAGTTCACATCCTTCACATGGTAAGATACATACCAAATTACCAATTACCTGGACACATCCTTCAAATCGCCAGGGAGGTGGGCGGCGCAGCCGCACAGGCCAGAAGGAGGGGCGCCGGCCGCTGGGGTGGCGCTGGCCGGGAGCCGGGGCGGCGCTAGCTGGGAGGCGCCGAGACGTGGTGGCGCCGGGAGGGGGGCAGGCCGGGAGCCAAGCGGTGCTGGCCGGGAGGGGTCGGGCTGGGAGCCGGGGAGGCGAGCGCCAACCGGCCGACGCGCCGTAGACCACAGACCAGCAGGCTGCAGGCAGGAGCCGAGTGGGAGGGGGCGACGCCGGCGCTGGTCGCCTAGCCGGGAGGTGGGCGGCGCCGAGACGGGAGGCGGGGCGGCGCCGAGACGGGGCGGGCCGGGATCTGAGACGAGGCGGCGGAGATCTGGGACGAGGTCGAGGCGATGAGGCGGCGGAGGCGACGAGGTGGCGGAGATCTAAGACGAGGCGGCGCTGGCGACGAGTGGTTGCGGTGCGGGGTGGTGCGGTGCGGCGTTGGGCTAGGGTTCTGAGCGAGCGGCGCCGCAGTGTGTGAAGACGTCTGGGCTGAGCGGCGAGCGCGCGACGCGGAGTGGGCGGAGCGCGTGAGTGGGCCCGCGCGGAGAGTGGGCTGAATTCTGAAATATGTATGGGCTACCTGGGCTGAATACTAGTAATAATACCCCGAGCTGAGCTGAAAATACCTTTGCTATACACTGTATATTTTCTCACACCCTGGGCTAGAGCCCACCTTGCCAGGGGCTCAATTCTGCCCCTGGGATCGATGTACCCTGTCTCTTTGTACCACCAAAGTAGCCAGTTAGCTAATTAATTATGCGCATATGCACAATTTGCTAAAGTCTTTTTTTTTCCAGAGAACTGATCATAAGTGGTTGTCTAGTATGTAGACACGAATCGTTGGCAACACACAGCGTAACTCACGCTAACATATCTCAAAATGTATGCAAGCATGCATGCATGCATGCACAACCTAGAAAATTGAAGTGATGGCCTCCCTTTACGTGGACACAGGCTCTAACATAATCGTTGAAACGCTCCGTTTAATTGCTACCTCTCAGATTTAAACACAAAATCAACCGTGTAATTAATGAAGACCAAACCTCAGTTCTAGCCCAAATCGAGCCAACATTATCCAACAAGATATCCGCGCATCCCATTTTTTATCCTTGCCATCACCATCAAGGGACCACATGCACACATATAACCTCATATTCACATGCATCTCACCGAAGCCATAGGATCAATACAAGTAGACTGGAGTAGTGAAAGAGATGGCTAAGGAGGAGAGCAGAGTATATCAGAGGAAAAGCAAACCACGGTATTGGTGTGCTCACCGCCAGCCACTGTGCATACCTGACACCTACCCCCACACTCCCTGACATGTGAGGAAGATCTCGAGCCCCATCACAGCAAGCCAAACTGGTTCAACCATCTTCACCACCTCAACCTCAAGCACTTTCAAAAACAGCTTCAAATCAAAGAGTAAATTGCATGCAAAAGATAGGAACTAAAAGGAAATAAAATGGGGAAATTGAGGGTTAAAGGAGGGAGTGTCGGATCCTGGCGGCCAGAGTCGAATCCACGGTACTAGGGCCCGGATCTAGTTGGTGGAGAGCCGAGAAGGTGACCAGGTCCAAAGAAAGTGTTTCATCCGAGTGCATTTGAGACAAGACTTATGACCAACTCATAGGCAAGCACACCTTTGAAAATGTGATCATATCTTCAGTTAAAATAAAGTATTTACCTATTAAAGTATTATCACCAATACATCAAATGAAATTCTATTTAATCTGGATGAATGCTATGCGAAAGAAATGAAAGATGAATAGGAGCAGTTGACCTGAAGTATAAGTAATTGGTGGGCATATGGTGCCTTGGGAAGGTGATAAAGGAAAGGTTATGACCATTTGCATAGGGGTAAAAATATAAGGACTTACAAATTTTACTCGTGTAATAGACTGTATCGGTCATATCAACCATTGTTCAGTCTAGGACGGGCAGGATCAGTAATTCTATCAATGTTATTATGCACTCCACAATGGGCAAGTAGATTTATCTAAACTGGGTGAGGTCTCAATTGAATTCAGGTTCATAAAAGATAAGCCCGGAATATACATTTAGTGAAGTGGCGTGTCAGGTGAAGGTGAGTCTGGTCTGACCAACGACTAGCTCATAGTCGGGTAGGTGCTAGGTGAGGGTGAGAAACCGCTCAGGGCCAATGATTATGATTAGCCGGGTGAAGGTATAAATACTAAGATAGAGGAAAAAAATTCTATGCTCTGATTTGGGTATCGCATCTAAGGAAATGTGAAGAACCATTTGCTACAAAAATCAGATTGACTATAGGTAAAGTGGTATAAGCATGCGTAGTCCTAAATAAATCATGAATTCATACCTATCTCCTAGACTGGAACTTATGGGAACTAAATGGAGGTTCTATCTGGTAACACAAGTGTTCAATAAATTTCTAAATTAATAATCTAAAATTCTTTACCAACCTAAAAATATTTATTTTTCAGATGATATGATAAGAGAATGGATTCATTGAGATGTCGATTCATGATCATAAAAATGCATTTTTGCTATTAATGCTTGCTAAGTACTCTGTACTCACTCTTTATATTATTCTCTCTTGTTTAGAGGTTTGCCAACTCGAGATCTCACTTAGTGTGGAGGATGTCGATCCAGAGAAATTCTATAACGAGTGAGAGGGAGATGATCCTGAGTACGACCTGTGTGAGGTGGATGCCTTATACGAGACATCAGATGAGTAGATCTTTACTAACAGCTCAAGCATGACCCTTAGTACTTATATAATTTTTAGTTGGTCTAGAACTGTTTCCTTTAATGATGTAATATTCAAGCACTGTCGGTCTTATTAAAGACTTTAGTACTGTATGGCAATATTATTGTAATATTATAAACTGTCTTTAATTATTATTCTGCTGCGACACTTTGATGAACTTATTATTTCATAAAATAGTGTTTTAATAAATAATAATTAGTTAACTAGTGTTATTATCTCTTGGTAACGATGCTGCGCCCCCCAACCGTTCAGATTATTCACACACGTAAGTGCAAGTATAATCGATGTCTAAAAGAGCAATAGAGCATCATTTCAGCTAGGCAACCGGGTGGAATAGGCTCACCCCTAACTCGTGGCGCATTCGATCAGCCAAACCGTCGGCAAAAGTAAAACAGATCCGTCGGCAAAAAGGTACACGACGTGGCGAATTGGAACACGAGATTAACTATTGCGGATGCGATGCCATCTACCTCTTGTCTCCGCTTTTCATGGCTGGTTATCCCCTAGCTGCAGATACGCATATGCCTACGGCCTACCCTTGTGTGGATACGAGCTGGACGGGTAATTCATGCATACACTTAGTCCACCAGGTTTCTACTGTCCTTGGGTCCCTCAAACAAAAAAAAAAATCTCCTTGGGGTATGTTGGCTAATGTAAAAAACTGGTAATTTTCTGCCAAGTGTTATGTGGAGACGTGGACTACGACGAGTAGCGCGCTAGTGAAGGCTGGAGTTGTTTTCTGTAAAATTTCTATGAATTCTTTTCGTACATAACATGATTGTTTTGGCTTAGGTGGTGATCGTGTAACTCTAGGTGGTGATTGTTTTAGCTTCAGTTTTTGACTTCTGATTTATTTTCCACTATTTATAAATTTCGTCTTTTTCTGAACTTTTGGCTTTTTGTTGAGTTTTTTTGCCGGTTCTTTTTTCCCGTATTTGTTTGTATTATATGTAATGGGCTAACATATTTTTTATATGTTTTTAAATTTAATTATGCTAAATAAGACTCTGTCAGCTACAGTGTTTTTCCAGCCAGCTACAGTGTTTTTCAGCCATAAGCCACAAAAAAACCCAAATGATCACCACCTTAACTCGGGTAGGTTAACCCTGGAAGTTAAATCAAAATTGTTTACATTGCTAGAAGTTAATCCGGATAGGTTAGTTTAACCTAATTTTTGTGTCTGAAAACTAAACTAGCAGTTGTTTGCTATTTTAGGTGCGTTTGCTGGGTTAGTAGTAGAAACATAACAGGTGAGGATTAGTGGTAGTGGTCACCCATTTGATCCTGAGTTTGGGGTTAAATGTTTTGATGGGGTTAAGTTAACCCTTCCTAATCCTACTCACATGTGTATGGTCGGTAAACCATCTGTTAGCCTCGAGCCAAACGCGCGCATAGGAGAATATTACGTGAAGACCAATCAAATAACAAGTTACCCTAAAACACAAGTTGAATCACCACAACTAGTCAATTCCTAAACTAAACACCCACCAACTAATGTCTAATCATCTCGGGCATGACCGGTGTTTCTTTAATTAACACAGCTATCAGCACGGGGCTCGAGGCATGCTAATTAGGATAAACCAACTAGCGAGGTTAACCACTGGCGCGCGCGTAGTGGCACGCATGAGACCGCGTGCGGTCAGACGATCGTGCCGGCAATGTCGCGCGCTCGGCCGCCGCCCACCGCCGCCCCGTCCGGCTGACGCGGCTCGCCGGCCGGATCGAGGCGGGCGGTTGGTGCCCGATCCAAATCTTGGACGGCTAGTCAGCTAGGTCACATGGATGATAGAGCACAAAATCCTACCGACATGGACAACTTGTCATGATTAATTACTAGCTTAAACTAACATTAATCGGGATTTGGGGGACATGCAGGCCAGATTCAGGTATATACGAGTCTGTGAGACCGTGACCCACTTGGAGAGCAGTGTGATGAGTACATTAGGAGTTGAATATATACAATTGAAAATTGGAGAGCTTGCATTGCAAATTTGCAATTCTGGAACTAACTGTGTAGCCTTTCAGGCCACAGCTAAGGTCGGTGCTTTCTTGTAATTGTGTTATTGTGCGTTGATTTGACTTGAAAGAATATTCTATGTGCTCCTCTTGATTTGATTAATCTCTGATCTTGCTAGTTAGTACTCTGGTCCATCTTGGTCAGAATCAGAACAATCAATAACACAGACAGCCAGCCGTGTTCGATCGCGCCGCCCAGTTAGTGGCTAGGCAATTACCAATGTAATGTAAGCTCATATGAAAGTCATCCCACGTTGTGCATAAGTATTTAATTTTGTTATGTCTGATATATTGAAAAGTTGGCAAAATTTAATTTTTATTGTCTATCAAGAGCGGTCTAACCGGCCGATGACAGGCGGTTAGACCACCGCTGTGGTGTGATTAGATTCTAGTTAGCGGTTGTTTTTTTTCCAAAGGGTGTGTTTTAAAGTTGAGCACGTGTGGTCTGGCCGGCCGTTGGTTGGTGTTTAGACCAGAATTGAGTTGGACAATGTGACCAGCATTAAGATGCGGTCACACTGGTGGGCCGGTCTGACTGGTGTGGTCTGACCACCATAGGGAGAAGGTCAGGCTGGTGGCTACGGTCAGAGAATAGTGAGAGGTGTTTTTGAGTGCTTTGAGTGGTTGCACGGCATGTGTGTTGTTGGTTGTGTTGTGTTGTGTTGCGTTGCATAATGTATTATTTTGACTAACATGAGCCAAGTGTATGGAACTTATATTCGGGATGGTTACTTAGTCTTGGATGTGCAGGTGGCTTAGAGATGATTAGCAATCGACGGCAAGGGACTGGGACTAAGTGGGAGAGTTGAGGTCCATGCAGTTGAGTAAGTTTAGGTGAGACTACATGGTTCAAGGGGGAAGCACATGAAAGACAAGGATCATGAAGATACGTGTTGGTGCATGTGGTGCACCGAGTGACGAGCTCGATACACATAGAGATTGCTTAGAGGAGTCTGAATGCGTGAAGATATGATAGCTAGTCATTGGGTACTACGAGCTACGTGTCGAAGCATGTGGAGATGCTTTGATGTGAAAGTAAGTGTTCTTGGCTGATCAATTACGTCAATTGATGATTTTGTGTCGTATGGTGTTACGTGACAATTTGTTTATTGGTGTTGGTTGTAGGGCTTTGGAGCTATGTCATGGTGAGGCGGATGGGACCAGGACTAAGCTAGGAGAGCTTAGATCCAGAGTGGTCAAGGGATCAACACTAAACTAGGGAAGCTGAGGTTACCAGAGTGGTTACAAGTAGGGAAGATAAGGAACTGGAGCGGGAGCTACCGGTGGTTAACATGATAAGCAACGGCAAAGTGGATCGGGACTAAACTCAAGGAGGATCCAACACTACTACAGAAGAGGCTATACTGGACGGCTACATCACAGACGGTTAGACAAAACCGTCTGTGATTGA
Organism: Dendrocalamus latiflorus; assembly: GCA_017311315.1. Lineage (NCBI taxonomy): Eukaryota > Viridiplantae > Streptophyta > Magnoliopsida > Poales > Poaceae > Dendrocalamus > Dendrocalamus latiflorus. Next base: position 40,838,276 of record CM029652.1, on the reverse strand, counting down.
CACTAACACAGACGGTTTTAATTTGGACACCGTCTGTGTTAGTGGTCGAGTATCCCAGACGGTCCTTAAGGTTGAACCGTCTGTGATACTTTAGTATCACAGACGGTTTTTTATTAAAAACCGTCTGTGATAATATGGAATTATCACAGATGGTTTTTAATTAAAAACCGTCAGTGTTGTCTAGACTATCACAGACGTTTCTTCTTAAGAAACCGTCTGTGAATGTTCACAGACGGTTTTTGACAAGAACCGTCTGTGATGTCCTTTGTCTGTCATATTCTGATCTGTTCATGATCAGAGGTTAATATATAAGTACACATTGCTTCTAATAACTTTACTACAGAACTACTGAGACAAGAAATCGCAAATTAAAGGCAAATTTATTAGTTTCAATTAGAGGCAAATTTACTACAAAAGTCGCATAGGTAAAGAGTTTCCCAGATTGTAATCTTTTGGGCTTCGTACGCTTTTTCTTCGACTTTGGGACTTGGAGGATCAGCCACTGACTGCTCGAACGCCGTTAAGATTGTCCTTGTCCTCAGCACTTCCTCCTCCAGCCTGGGCAAATAATTAGTAGCATAGCCCATAATCTCGTAGAGGATAACATTATAAGATTCCTCAGAATCTGCCGTTTCTGCTTGATCGGCAAGGCTATCCATGAGTCTCTCCAATGCGCGTAGAGCTTCTTCCGCTTTGCGCACATTGTGGAGAAGAACCAGGGTAAGGGCTGTTTCCCTTTCTTGAGCGGCAGCGAGACGCCTCCGTCGACGGCGGATGATCAGGTCGAGCTGACGGATGCAAGAAAGTCGGGGAAGGAAAGCTGGGTGTCGTCATGGTGCATGGAGAGGTATGTGGCGCGTCAATCGATTGGGCTCATTTGCAAGCGAGAACAGTTCAGTAGGATCTAAACGCGTGAGAGACTTGGTAGCAAGTTATTGGGGTTACATAGAGTTGAAGATTAAACACAAGATTGCTTCCAAGCGAACAAAGCGCGAAGCTTCCTGGAAGGATGGTAGAGTGGCGGTATGTGAAACCGTGATGGTAATCTAAGTGGATTAGGTTAAGGAGTTTTCATGGAGGACATAGAATGGTGAATTCGAGCTATGGAACCAAGTGCAAGTCGTGTTTTGAGAAGCGTGCGTTTGTGTAAAACCTGGTATGGTGTTGAGTTAACTAGTTAGCCTATGTAAGAGATGATGAAACCTAACTGGAGGTGTTGGTTATGATTTCTTGTAAGCCTCCACTATAAAAAGGATGGAGAGGAGTTGGCTTAGGAGCTAAGCCAAGTAGAGGAGAGTTACGATTCTTGGAGATAACTCTTGAGGGAGAGTTACGATTCTTGGAGAGAACTCTTGAGAGATAAGTTGTGGCTCTTGTGCTTAAGTTTTTTTTGTCATTCTTAGGCTTTATAGTGGTTAGGGAGTTGCAATAAATATTCATCTCCAAGTATCAATAGATATCCAAAATTCGCCCAAGTCTTTCTTCTCTTTGCTCAAGTGTTGAAATCTTAATTTGGCTTATTTTTTGTGTTTCTTTATCCTCTCTTGATCTTGCAGTTAAGGCTATAAAAAGCTCGAAGCTCGTGAACTATTCAAGTTCGGTTCGTTTTAGGCTTGATTCGAGATTGACTCGAACTTTAAACAAGCCGAACTCGAGCTTGATCTCGAGCTTGCAAGCTTTACCGAGCCGAGCTCGAATAGTTCACGAGTCTCAATTCAAGTTTAAATAGTAATACATATTAACTCTTACCGAGCTTACTCGAGCCGAACTCGAGCTCGAGCTTTTCTTATTGTTCAAAATTAGTGTATGTTTGAATTTTTTTGACTGTTATTGAGCTTACTAGAGCCGAGCTCGAACTCAAAATTTTCTTATTATTGAAAAATAGTGCATAATAAATTATTTTAATTGCTGTTAAGCTTCAACGAGCCGAGCTTGAGCCTACTCGAGCTTAGGCCGAGCCAAGCTCGAGCCTAAGTCTAGACTCGGACCCCAACCCGAGCTCGGCTCGCTTACAGCCCTACTTGTAGTGATCCATGATGAGTAAGAGGTAGAAAATAAGTCTATTGATCAATCTTCACCCATCTAGATCACTCATACAACAAGATTGAAGATCAAGCCCGGTTTTACTATTCTTGACTCAAACTTTGGTTTTCGTGGTCCAGATAGTTTTAGCCCGAATCCATGCCTCTATTAGCTTGCTATGATATGTAGGAGTAGATATGGATAACTAACTTGGATTTTAGGGTTTTGGGTATTCTTAAGAACTAGATTTGATTTTCTTCAATTTAGTGAACCTGAACCTAAGAACCTTGTGATTCTTCATTGGATTAGGTTTCTAATACCTTGAACAAGTCTCATGCGAAATTTGGGAATGTTTGGATGAGATTTGAGTAAGTTCTTGAGATTTAAGTTTTGACTCAAGAGGTTTTTAAATCTGAAATTAGGAGATCGGCTCTAAACCTGCGGTCAGACCGAGGGATTGGTCTGGTTGTTAGATCAGCCTATCGATGATAGTATGACCGACCTTACGTTGAATGTTTCAAATTTTGTTGATTTAGGTCTCTAGCTTTGTTTTGTGAAGCATAGTTGGTGTAATAAGAATTTTGTGACTCTCATGCCATACTTGATTGAAGATTTTGAATATCGTTATGAAGAAAAGTTTAGAGAATCATTCATGCTCTTTGATTGTCGCCTTCTCGGTCCTACAAATAATGTGTGTTAACATGGTAGTCAATTAGCAACTTGGAACGAGCATATTGTAAACAGAGGAAGCATGTCTCCTAAGCCCTTATCTATTCTACATTTGTGAATGATGAACTACTAGGGCTGGGTATGTTTATTGTGGCCCTGAGAATCACACAATAATAGCAAACCACTAACTATGTGTACTGGCTGTGAGACTCGGCATGCAACAAGACAAAGTCTCGATTATTTTAACACTTACCCTGAATCCAGACTTGGATTGGCGATCTCCTTAACTCCAATTTTGTTGCGCATCTCTCAAAACTTCACTCATGCTAATGTTTTGGTTAGAATGTATGCGTGTAGCTCCTCAGTACACACATGCTTGATTGAGATTAGCTTCCTCTCAACACATTCACGTATAAAATGAAATTTCGTGTCAATGTGTTCGCTTCTACCATGGAATACCAAATTCTTCATCAAGGCAATAACTAATTTGTTGTCCACGTAAAGTGTGGTCGGATCACCCCCTAAACCAATCAAGTCAATCAAGAGACTCTTGATCCAAACTCCCTAACATGCTGCAATAGTACTAGCCAAGAATTTTAGCTTCACAAGAGGAGAGGGCTACATTGTTTTGCTTCTGTGTGATGCTCAAGTGACCAGGTTGGCACAAAAATAGAACACTATACCTATTGTGCTTCTTCTATCATCCACATCACCGCCAAGGTTGCTATCACTGTACCCGGTTAGCTCCTTTTTGTCGCCTCCTCTTGTATACTTTAGGCCAAATCCCATAGTTCCATTGATGTACCTAAGGATTTATTTAACCGCCTAAAAATGTGCCTTGGTTGGCTTCTCCATGTACTTACTCATAATTCTGATTGAATGTTCGAGGTTTGGATGAGTGTGAGTGAGGTACCTTAAGCTCCCAACTATACTCCTGTACAAGGTAGCATTTATAAGAGATCATCCTTCATCTTTGCCCAATTGCAGCTTTGACTCCATTGGAATTTTGCAAGGGTTGCAGTTCTTTATGCCGTTCTACTTCAAGATTTTTATAGCGTAAGAACTCCGCTTCAAGGTGATACAACCCTTCTGCCACTCCACCTCAATGCCAAGTAATATGTGAGAAGTCCTAAATCACTCATTTTAAATTCTTTCATCATTTGTACCTTGAACTCCTTTATTTCTTGCGCCTTTGTGCCAATGACTATCAAGCCATCCACATATATACTAATCAAAAGCACAGTCTCTCCACCCTTCTACATAGTCTGCTCATGTGGGAATTTGATGAACCCTATGTTTTTCAAAAACTTGTCAAGCCGTGTATTCCATGCTCTTGGCACCTAACGAAGCCCCATAGAACACTTTGTACAACCTATACACCGTGTGCTCTTGTCCCATATATACATACTCCTCGGGTTGTGACACATAGACCTCCTCAAGGAGTTCTCCATTAAGGAATGCAGACTTGACATCTAGGTGATGGACTTCCCAACTTCTTTGTGCTGCAAGTGCAAGTAATAGCCTTATAGTTTTAAGTCTTACAACAGGAACAAGTACCTCTTCGAAGTCAATACTTGCTCTCTGCACATAACCCTTTGCCACCGGCCTTGCTTTGTGCTTTACCACTCTCCCTTCCGAGTCTTTCTTCAGTTTGTAAATGCATTTGAGCCCAATTGGTTTTTATTGGCTGGTAGGTCCATGAGTGCCCACGTACCATTTTTCATGATGGCTTCAAGTTCCAGGTTCATTGCCTTTTGCCACTCTCCTTGTTGTGCAGCTTCAGTGTATTTTGTGGGTTCCTCACCAAGTAGGAGATGGAGCTGACAGCCAGCGTCCACCTCTTTGGTTGTGTCATATATCTCATGCAAGATTTTATACTCCTTGGGCCTTTCATCAGAGGAAGCAAAGCTTGATCAGTCATTGCCTGTTGACGAGCTTGACGACGACACCATGGTGGTGTGAGTGAAGTTAGTGAAGTGGCCAGCACTCGGGTCGTGGCTTTGCCTGTTGACGAACCACCAACAGAAGGTGTCATCAGTGTAGCCAGCGATGACACAATCAAACACTGCACGCTGTATGATGAGCTTACCGTGTATGTAGACTATCCAGTTGTCATGTGCGGACTGTCCACTCTCCAAGGAGTGTCAGGTTCACTTGAACCAACTTGCTGCTCATCTGCAACATTTTCAATAGAAAAGGTAACCCAAGATTGAACATCTTGGTTTACATTAGTGCTCCACTACCATCCTTCTCCTTCATCAAACACCACATCCCTGCTAACATGGAGCCACTATATAAGCCTTGTTGCCCAACTCAGTACCCAAATATATCATGATAGTGTTGTGGTCATCTAGCTTCATTAGGTGTGGCATGGCTACTTTCACATGTGCTATATATATATATATATATATATATATATATATATATATATATATATATATATATATATATATATATATATATATATATATATATATATATATATATCCAAACACATGTCAGTGCCCCAGGTTTGACTTCCTTCCACTCTAGGCCTCATATGGTGTGATGCCACCAAGTGCCTTGGTAGGCGCTCGGTTCAATATGTACACTGAACGCTTAAATATATGCTTCTCCCCACATATTTCCCGGTAGTTGTTTGGGCTTCAACAGGCACCTTGCCATTGCGCTGTGTATGGAGCTGTGAGCTATCTCCTTATGCCATGATTCTCATAGAAGTCCATGAACTCATTCGATAGGAATTCACCACCTCGATCTGTTCGCAACTCCTTGATATTGTGGTCACATTCATTTTCAACATCGGCTTTAAATTTCACAAATATGCCAAATGCCATCCCTTTTTCCCTCAACAAGTATATCAACATGACTCTAGTGTAATCATCAACAATCAACATGAAATATTTGTTACCTCCATATGTCTGTGGTGTTATTGGACCACATAGATCTACATGTAGTAATTATAAGAGATTCTCAGCTCTGAAGTTTGTGTGATATGGGAATGGACTTCTTGCTTGCTTGGCCACCATGCAACCTTCACAGAACTGTGTGGGGTGATGGATGCTGGGCAACCCCATTGCCATTTTCTTTTCTGACATTGCCTTTAATGTCTGGAAATTGATGTGGCCCAACCTCACATGCCACAACCATGCAGGGTCTTCTAATTTTGCCATCAAACATATGGACTTACAAGTTTCTAGTATCACCTTGTAGAGCATATTGGATGACATTTTACCTTCATCATGAGGTTTGTGTGCCTATCGTAAAGGAACATGTACAATCCTTGTAGTAGCACATCACAGCCCTCTTCAGCCAGCTGACGAAGACTCATAATATTATTGCATAGGCTATATTGTATAGGCTTGGGATGAAATATACCTTGGGTAGTAGCCTCTGCTCCTTATTTTTTGCATTGTAGCAGGATGGATCCTCTCCCTTTGATTTTCACAACAGAGCTATCACTGAATTTAACCTGACCATGGATACTCTCATCCAGGTCATTGAATTTTGATTAGTTCCCTGTCATGTGGTTACTTGCACTGTTATCAAGACACCACATTTCAGACTCCACTTGAATTTCTTCTCTACTGCACAACTTTGGCACCACCTTTTCTTCATTTAACAACACCATCTTTTCATCTTTCTCAACGCACATGGACAGCAGTAGGGCAGGCTCATCATCTTCTTTTGCTTGCATGAGGTTTGCCTCTTCCTCACGTTTCTTGCCATGGCACTCCCAACACATAATGCCCATACTCCTTGCAGGTAAAGTACTGAATATGGCTCTTGTCTTACCCCGAACCACGACTGTGTCCTCCTTTGCTACCTCGACTCAGTCTCTGCCACAGCTACTTCTACCACGGTCATGTCCGTGGCCATATGACCCGCTGCGGCCTCGTTCGCGTGAGCTGTGTGGCATCTCATCACCTCTGGGCACCTTGGACTCATACTTTGTGTTTGTTTTTAGTAGCAAAGCAGTCTGCTCACGTCATGCCTTGTAGCCATTTTAGCAGCTCCTCGTGCGCTTTGAGCAAGCTCATTACTTGATCCGTCGTCATCTCTGATAGGTTGCTAGAATATTATCGTGTTGTCACCACCAGGAGAAACTTCTCTAGCATGGTTCGAAGATACTTCTTCACCACAACGAACCCATCGACCATGTCTTCGTACTCCTAGGTTTGGCTAATGAGCTCATTGAGTTTTCCAGTGAACTCATCCACTGGCTCCACATCATCCATGTGAAGATTTTCAAACTCCCATCGAAGATTTGCAACTTCACCTCCTTGATGCGATTGACACCCTCATGCATTGTGCACAAGGTTTCCCACGCCTCATGCGCTGTCTTCTTTCCAACAAGTTGCCTCATCATCATGTTTGGCACCGCTTGGTAGATCATGACCAAAGCTAGCCATCGTCTCATCCACCTCGCCATCCTTGATCTTTGGGTCGGCTGCTGCTCAAACTCTCTGAGCGTGCATGTTCATCTTTATCTTCATTATCCACACCGGATAATTGTCTTTGGACTGCAAGGGGTATTAGAGAGAAACTGATCCCTCCTTCGTCGGACTTTTGGATGCGCCAGAGTTGATGATGTTGTCGGAGTCAATGCCGCTCCTAGAGTCGTTGCTTGGTGTCTTCTCACTGGCCAGCATCATCTTTGGCATGGACTAGTGTATGCAATTGCCGAGGCTCTTATACCAAGTGTTTGTTTTGGCCCTGAGAATCACACAATTGCAAACACTATAATACACAATGCTACATAAAAATTATCATAGTGGACACACGGTTTTCTAGTACGTACAGCTTGCACCTTTTCAGTGCTTTCTTTTCTTATTATTCTCTAATGAAAAACATGCAACTTAGTTTATACAAAACACTCAACAACTAGATCCTACTAACTCTCCTGGTTTCATGCCACGAAACACATGAACCGCATACATGCGCCGAAAGCACTCAACTTCATAAGAGACTCAACTGAAAAATAGCAAACCACTAATTACTTGTACTGGATACGAGACTCGGCATGCAACAAGACCAATGGTGGTGCTCAGTTGGGCTGAATTTTTGTGGTTTATGGTTGAATTTTCACTGTAGCTAGCTGAAATTACACTGCAGCTGATGGTGGCTTATTTGGTATAATTAAATTTAAAAAATTTAAAAACGGAAAAAGGGTTAGCCCAGCACGTATAGTCCAAAGGAATACGGGAAAAAAGAACAGACAAAAAAGCTAAAAAAACTGAAAAGTAAAAAAAAGACGAAATTTAGGAATAGTGAAAAATATGCCGGAAGCTAGAAGTCTAAGCCTAAATGAGCGGGAAAGTCTCATTATTCCAACAGGGTATTAATCAAGAGTCGATCTCTACCAATCCCATTAATTGGTGTGATACTGCGATGTTAATTAATTTCTCGTCTCTGCTCTCTCTCTCTCTCTCTCTCTCTCTCTCTCTTTGAAAGAGTCTGTGTGCTCTCATTGTACATGCACATTTTGGCCGGTCGGATTGATCACCAATCGAGGGATCGATCTCACATCAAAGAGGTGGATGCTTGAGAAGTTGAGAGCACGCACTGCAAGCTACTAACAATAGTACTAGCTAGACATCAACCGACACCATGTGCTAGCTGCTACGAGAAGACTGTGTAATTCATAGTCCTAGCTAGCCTATCACTCATACAATTAACACAACAATGACGAATTGACATCCGGCCGGTATGGAGGCCAACGACAGCGATCAAGCTCATATTTCATCTCTTCATGCATTAACTCATTCATCGATCGAGCGGCCGTATGCAGTAATCGACCAATCAACCTCCGGGGAGTCGTCAGCACATGGCGGCACATGACCTAGCCACCCATCATCACTTCCAATGCCATCATCACTTCCAATGCCATCACCACGTACTCGTCTCCTCTCCTGCCATCCCAAGGAAGATTTGGGCGATCTTCAAGCCAATATTCTATGACCTCACCATTGTGGCAATTCACATGACCGAATTAACAAACAAATTAATGCACTAATGAAGTAGTATCTTGCTAGAAGGCTCTGACTCTACTGCAAATTAAACAACGATTTGATATCATGAGCAGTCGACAACTCCTAGCTACCTAATCAAGATTCCTCAGCTTGCTTTTGCTTGCTTGGCCCAACCTTTTTCTCTTTTTCTTTTTTAAAAACTGTTGTACTACAACAGACTCTATATATATGGGTTCTTGTAGATGCTCGGACAGCATGGTACAAGAAGTTAATGTGTGGTTTGTAGCAAGGCTCTCTCACTCATGTGCCCTTGTTGCCAATTTGCAATGCATTGGGAGTAGCCCACAAGATAGCCCTTGGTTTGTAGCTAGGCTCTCTCACTCATGTGCCCTTGTTGCCAATTTGCAATTCATTGGGAGTGGCCCACAAGACAGCCCTTGGTTTGTTATGGGTCGGCTTCGGTCTCTTGCATGATCGATCTCTCCGGCCTCACATTAATTGACATATAATCATATATATGAATAGTATGATGCTACTCCATGAGAGCTATGCAGTGATACTGCACAGATGCATATGGCCCTACAGAAATCATACTGTTCCATGCATGCATTCTCTCTCATGCATGCCCACCAGCCCATGCAACCCTCACCGGAAATAACTACCAACGGCCAATACCTATCGGCCCCTCTATAGTCTTTCTTTTTATCTTATAGGTTATACCTTATGTCTTCCGTGAACAAATAAATATGATAGTTTATCCATTGTGTTTTTGAAATGATTTATTAAAATAATTATTTTAAAATAATTTATCGATATTCGGTTTCGCTGTTCTTAGTCTTTACTGCCCATGCATACATACAGGCCCAGTGTACCTGGCCTACGTACTCTATATATACAGCATGCTTTATGACAACTGTCGTTTCTGACGTTTGCATGCATGCATCAGCTCTGTATCGATGGTCGTCGACTACACGGCCTACGTACGCTATAATGATATGCATACATACATCCATAGAGAGAGACAATGCTACTTGCATAGATCAGCACTTAAACTACCATGCATACGTATGATCTGTTTCCGTTTCATTACCACGTCAATTCTGACATGTCCAAATCAACGGCGACATTTGAGGATCGATTCAGCCTGGATTGAGACAATAACTTGATGGAATCGACCACTGACACTGGGAATGGGCACACACGTCTGCATGTGTAATTGGCCCAGCGTCGACCTCAGTGCTCGCAAGCCTGCATGCAAGTTGCTGTACTAGCTATAGCCACTTGGAGTTCTACTACACGTACTATGGCAGTGGCAGCCTTCACACATCAAATAAATGATCAATGAAAATTTTTGCCTAATCAACCACATATTCTGAACTCAAAACAAAAACTTAATCGTGATAAAATGCAACACATATAAAAACCTACAAACAATTAAACTATAGGAGAATGTCAAATGTTTTACTATAGTAATAGCATTTTTCATTTAAAACAGGACTTTTTTTAATTTATTACTCTATGTAGACTATTTAAAATAACATGTTTCTTGTAAATTTTTTTTATCACAAACATGGTGAAAACCTGCCGGGACCCAATAATTATAAGGACCTGCCGGTATATGTAGCATTATGGCAAGTATTACTAACACAATCAAGGACTCCACATAGTGTGATTCATGCAGCTAGCTAGGGGCAGGAAACCGTGATAATTATGGGGATAATTGATTATTAGTGTCATCCTCTGGTACCAAAATTCCGCTTATATATATAGTAATAATACACCCCCCTCCAATCAGAAATAGATGTTAGAGACTAAACCTCTCTATGTTTAATTTGCTTTCTTACATACTCCCTCTAGTCATAAATAATTGCCGTTAATTTTCTTCAAAACATAACATTGATAACTATTTCCTGTTGTGATATATGTGGAAAATGTAACAAAACTATAATATTGTGGAAGTATTTCTCGAGACAAATCTAATCATATCATACATTAGTCACAAAAATATTTTCACAGGAACATATTTTATAGTTTCTAAACAACATGATTGGAATTGGTTTGGGTCTATATTTTCTCGGGGTTCGAAACAACATGTTTGTGAACAAGATGAGTGCATTACTAGTTATAGTGCCCTAATTCTACTTTGGAAAGAGCTGAGGGAGCAAAACTAAGTTTTTTTATATCAAAACTTAGTTGGGGCCATGAGCCCATACATAAAAGGGTACGGTGCATCTAAAGTCCGCTACACCTAGAGGCTAGAATACGTCGTCTGTTGGGTTAGATAGAGGTGTAAGTTAGCCGTGCAGGGCTAACCCACGCAAATTAATCAAGATAGGTTCATGGAAAAGTCTTTGCCTATGCAATTACGAAGGCAACTGGGATGAGACAGTAGCTAGCTAGCTAGTACTTGTGTCAAGCACATGAATATGTACCGCATGTTTTGTGGTTGTTATCGAAAAACAAGTGGTATGTATATTTATAAAATTTAATAAAATTATATTATTAAGAAAATACTGTTTCGAGATGAATCTATATATATGATTTTTTATATATCTAATCTAAATATTTTAAAAGAAATTGGTAGCTAAAGTTATTAAAACTTGACTATACGGATTTCTAAATGATTTATTTTTTTTGAATCGGAGGGAGTACATGACAATTAGCAAAGTTGGGTTTCCCATTTCATTTCATTTTCATTTGTACCTGACTACAAACGTTGTGGGGGCGTTGCGTTTTGGACCCGAGCAACCAAGTGGCGTACTGGCATGTACGCAACAGCCGCCCTATGCACCAGCGAAAGCAGCCCTTGTGTCACGACTCATCAATGCAAACACAAGGGGGTACGTATGTACCGAATTTTTTCTATTTAAGCCCCTTTTTTTGAAAAATATTCACATTTAGACGCCTGATGGTTTTAATTCCGTTTTTGGACCCAGGGGGTCGGCGCCGTGACCCACGGCGCCGAGGTAACACGTCTCGGCGCCGTGGAGCACGGCTCCGAGGTGCCAGGCCCACTCCAGCCTGGTCGCCTGCGTGGCGCTGACGTGGCAGCACCTCGGCGCCGTGGATCGTGGCTCTGAGCTCGGAGCCGTGGGTCGTGGCGCCGAGCTCGGAGCCATAGATCTTGGCGCTGAGCCCTGGCCACTTATGCAGCGCCGAGCGCCCGCGTGTTCATTTCGCCGCTCGACTCCTCAGCGCCCCGCCTCCCCGGCCGCCCGCCTCCCCTGCCGCCACCGCCTCCCCGGCCGCCCGCCGCCTCCCCGGGCCGCCGCAGACTCCCCGGCCCCCGCCGCCTCCCCGGGCCGCCAGCGCCGCCCCGGCCCCCGCCGCCTCCCCGGCCCCCGTGTCTCCGGCCGCCGCCCTCTGGTGCCGCCTGGCCTCCCGCCTCCCCGCGTCTCCGGCCGCCGCCCCGCGCCTCCGGCCGCCTCCCCGCGTCTCCGGCCGCCGCCCCGCGTCTCCGGCCGCCTCCCCCAGTCTCCGGCCGCCGCCCCGCGCCTCCGGCCGCCTCCCCCCGTCTCCGGCCGCCTCCCCCCATCTCCGGCCGCCGCCCCGCGCCTCCGGCCGCCTCCCCCCGTCTAAGGTCAGCATCCTTAATCTTCTGAAATTGAAATTGCGTGTTTGCGAAAAAAAGAGAGTTTGCTAAGAAGTTGTGTTTGTGCAATTGTACATTAGTTAATTGTGGGTGGATGGATGATGGGACTTCTTGTAATGATAAATTTGTAGCTATGGTGTTGTGCGTATTATTTGTTATTAGCTCTGTCTACCATCGGCATTTGTGCTGCTGCCCAGTCTATGATGGATGATGTAGCTGTCTGATGCTTGACGACAGATCTGCCGAGCGGCAAAGCTTTTACATTTAATCTTCTGAAATTGGCACTGCCAAGTAAATACTTTTTGTTGGCGAAATGGATTGAGTGTGGCACATGGTAGCCGTGGGGAATACTGCAGTCCGAAATCTTTTTGCTACGTGTCTTTATCAACCATTGTCTTTGAAGCATTTAATGGGTTATCTAGATCAGATCAGAGTAGCAAAATTCTGCCTCTGAATTGGATTGCTCCTACCAATCTTTCTTCCTTCAATAGCTTTGTAAGAATTGGACTTGCTGATCATGGTAGTTCGGGTGCATGCATCGTGCATGATATTATCAATAGTTAGTTTATGTTAAACATGTAGCTAATGTTATTTAAGATGTGCTGCCCCTTGTTATTCCTTTACCATGCTTCCCTCTTTGTCAAAAGATGCTCACCATGTTTTCTGTATGAACTAGATGGACAACCTAGTCACCATATATCATGGAGGCAGTGTGACAAGTGATGATTATGGAAATGTTCGATTTGTTGCTAGGGCTCGGGAGGAGCTACATTGTCATGGAAACGAGGAGAGCATCACAGTTGAGGGGTTACTTCACTACGGTTCGAAAGACATAATTCTCAGGCGGTTGATCTTAATTAGTTGTGAGGATGAGTGGGACAAATATGTCAGCCATATTTTATGCATGTTCAATTTTTTGTTTACTTGTATGTTGGACTGACAAATTCAATTTTTTTGTAGGATGGCGCAATTCCACCTGCTAGACCAGTACTACGAGGAGAGCCACCGAGGACGGCTCACCGCGGAGGGGGGGTATTGCCTTCATCACTTCCTGTACAATTTGAGTTTATATTGATGCATTAACTACAAAAATTGGTCTATTCTATACAGGAGCTGCCCATCCTTCATCCTCGAACCCATGACGGGTTCCTGGACATGCGGTACAAGGAGAGGTACACTCCCTTCCTGGAGAGGGCTGGCCTAGACGCCATCTCTTACCAGGTTCGCCGTGGGTTGCCCACCTTCAACCCCCCGGCCATCACTGCACTGATTGACAGGTATTCTCCTAAACCATTGCTCCACTTGCATGTTCATTGTTGGTCGACTATGTGCGCCTCAAATTCTCTGACATGTAGTCCTCTTTTTTGTATCATGTAGGTGGAGGCCGGAGACTCACAGCTTCCACCTCCCTTTCGGTGAGATGACTATTACGCTCCAGGACACTCAGAAGATACTTGGTGTCGCCATTCACGGCCGTCCAGTGATCGGACCGTGCGTGCCTGCTGGTTGGAGAGCCCGAGTAGAGGCCTTCCTCGGGACAGAGCTTCCTGCTGAGGCAGTCCATCGCAGTTCTGCAGTTATGATCACATGGCTCCGGCAGACTTTCGCAGAGTGTCCTGCACACGCGGACGAGCAGACAGTTGCCTACTACTGCAGGTAGGGGTGGATATCGAGCCAACTCGTCGTCTAATCGAGTTGTTTGATTAAATTGACATAGTTTGATTTAATATCATTTCACATATAATTGCAGGGCATGGATCCTGCACTTGTTTGGCTGCGTTCTCTTCCCCGACGGAACGGGGGACAGCGCGTCGTGGATGTACATCCACTGCCTCACCGACTGGGACACGGCGGGGCAGTACAGCTGGGCTTCCGGGGTGTTGGCGTTCCTTTACCGCCACCTCTGCGAGGCGTGTCGTCGGAGTTCGCCGAACGCGACAGTAGGTGGTTGCCTCTACCTCCTCCAGCTGTGGATGTGGTGTCGTCTACCAGTTGGTCGTCCCACAGTTTCGCCTCCTCGTCCGTGGTTCGCAGAGGTTCCTCCTCGTCGACGTCCGACACTTGCATATCTTTGGGACCAGGTCTCAGTGCCCTACGCCCGGACGAAGAGGGCCTACCTAGAGTACACGAACGAGCTAGATGCGCTCACGGCCTCCAGTGTAAGTTAATTCTATTTGGTATCGTGATTTTCATTTGTTAGTATATGACCTTTAACGTTAAATTGTTTCAATGCAGGTTAAGTGGGAGCCGTACGCCGAGCAGGAGGTGGAGGCCATTCAATTCAGCGCACTATGCAGCATAGACGAGGCCCTCTACAGGAAGAGGTGCCCTCTTATCTGTTTCTATGCTGTTGAGTATCACCTGCCACATAGAGTTGCACGCCAGTTTGGTATGAGGCAGCTGTGGCCAGTAGCGCAGTTCTCCACGTCTGTGGCCTTGCACAAGTAAGTGGCATGCAATTTCAATTATAACCTTGGAATCCAATTGCACAGAGCTTTTTCTATTTTTAACGTTTGGTTTACGTGACATGCAGATTTGTAGTGTAATCCGTTTAGAATCCAATATGTTAAAGCCTTGGATCTATGTAATCCGTTTAGATTATTTTGAGTGTTGAAGTTTATTTCCACTCCTTTATGAAAGAGAGTGTTAAAACCCTTTGTGGTGTTTTGCTATGCTTAAGTGAAGGTGGTAACCATATAAACTAATTCATAAGGTATGAATTATCAAGTTGAGATGTTAGTATGGTGCATAATTAATTTAACTAGCATCCTCGGAAATATAGTTGATTAATTTGATATCGCCTTGTAATAGTTTCTTGAAGAACTGTGATTAAGAACTTGTCTATACATGATTGGAACTCATGGAGTTATTGAGGAGTGTGCAAAAGAATTAGAATGATTATTATGATTGTTTAAATTTCTATCATGTTGGATAAATTGAATTATTTTTGTTTATAGTAATTAATCTGACCGTTTGGAATGATTAAGTAAGGAGGTGTTGGAATATTGCCTTGGTAATATTAACCTTTAATCTGTCCTTTATTTAGATACTTTATGAGCATGTACAATTGCTAGATTCATCTATCTTTCACCATGCTAAATTGTTGAAATATGTATAAAGAAATAGAGGAAGGTGGATGTATTGACTTGTAGAATCTTGTCTTACAAAGCGGGTATTATTGAAGTTTAAAGTTATTTCGTTCTAATTTCTGAACGTAAGGTGGGATACTGAATCTATGCTCATGATTGTTTTATGATTGTAAAACGGAGTTAGGATCATGAATGTTGTTATGATAAAATAATAACAATTATTGCTAGTAATGACTAGAGTACAATCAATTTGTGCTAAATTAGAGTTGAGCATCAATAAGAATTGAATATATGGAATCTAATAAGAGATTCATACTAGCATGTTTGTGAGATTGTCATGTTCTAGTATCATCTTGTTTAAAATCTTTGATTTAATATGGTGGCTTATGCACTAGGATTTCCTAGATTAAGTAGTCGCAATCTTACTCAGATAATAAAAATATGATGAAGTGATTTCTTATGTTTCTTTTGGAAAAGTTTATGAAGGGATTTGTGGATATGATGATGCTTGTTAAGAATGTATTATTCTGATGTTAGCATGATGGTTAGTTGTGGTTGTGATGATAATGTTGAATGTTCCTTAAATAAAAGAATTTGATAACTTCCATGATACTACTTAAATCAAAAGTTTTGAGATTTGCGTACGCAATCTTTTTGATCTCATGACTTATGTGGCAGCTGAAATTGTTTGAGCAAAGTGACGTGTTGAGAGCTTTTATTAGTTCTTAAGGGATTAATGTGTTGTGGTCTTTAAATCACTTTTGTTGGAATTGTCAAGGTGATACCGTAATCAAAGAAAGTTGTTCTCTTTGTTAAAAGAAAGAGTGCGGTAAAAGTATTGGAGGTTGAAGTCATGTCATGCAATTTTTTTTAGGTGTGTTTGACTTCTTAATTTCGCCGCTTAAGAGCTTCTTGAACTCAAATGGCAATATTTTTTTCCGCCGCCTAAGAGTTTCTTGAGCTCAAATGGCAATACTGTATTCTTATTGGTTGAGATTTGGTATTTTCTTCTTGAGGGGCATGTGCCTTCAACTGTGATCTTATCTTTTGCTATCCAAGATTGTTGCTATTTCTTTTGGTTTTGCATTTATTGCGGATGGTAGCATCATCCTCTGTGCTGAAATTTACTTCTTTTTGCCTCTTCTAAGAAAGGGGTAATCAATTTGGGTTGCAAAGTCCTTTAAGAGGTGTATGGCATCTAGTTGGTGTGGTCATGTGATTGATTTTGGTGAGAATGTGGGTGTGATATGAATTTCGAGTTGTTATCCTTAAAAGGATTGAGGTGTTTTAGGAATTATCTGTCAAAGTAATTCCATTGGTCGTTGGCTTGGCTAGAATGTATTTTTGTGGAGACAGTAGAGTCTCTCTGCAGGGGTGTGGATGATGTACTCAGTTTGAGCGCATTGTCGAAGTTGCCAACCTAAGATAAATGAGTTGGTGTGTTGGGTGATGATTTGAAAATCCTTGGTTCGAGGAAGTTAAATTTTCCAAAGGGAATGGATTGGAGAATTATTAATAACTCGAGCAGTAATATGCTCTCTTGATTCTTGTTTAAACTGTGTGTTTATGGCAGAGGTCATCTGCAAATTGAGTTGTTATATGTTGTGGTGTATTCTTTTCCAGTTGGGAAAAGAAAATGATTGTTTTGGTCTGTCGGGTGATTTTCACTCTTGGCTCGTGCAGTGTGGTTTTTCCAAATGTCTATTTGGAGAGTGTGAATGGTTTTGTTGTGAATCCTTTGTTTTGGATTGTGGTCCTTTGAAGGAAGGTTGTTTGCTAGTATGTTGCTTGAGAATCCTTTATTCCTCTTTTGGTTGGGTTCCTTCTGCGAAGTTATTGTTCGTGCTTTGAGTAATGTTATGAGTGGAATCTGTGGTTGAATTCTTTAAAAGGGGTACAATGTATTATCCCGATTATAATAAATAGAGGAAAATGTTTTAGGAAGGAGGATGGTATTAGATAGTGGCTTGATAGTTGTGGCGGAGAATTTTGTGAGAACAGCATGATCTGTTGGCTGCTCAGAGCCAACAAAAGAGTTGCGGGTGCTCGGCGTTCACCGGCGCGTGTCGTGGACTCATCGGAGTTGGACATGAGGAAGAGAACCACCATGTATGTGGAGGCCCCTTGGCGAATCAATCCGAGCGGGAGGTGACGTGGGAGCTTGAAGTTCAAATGTAGAAGAAGGACCCGAGTTCTTCAAGGCGGGTGAGAACCCGTAGTAGTGGTTCCCTTGGGATGATCTATCCTTGGGATGCTCTTTCTTGTGGTTGTTCTTTCCTTCATTGCTCTTTTCTTGCTATTCTCTAGATTTGTGGTTTGAGGAGTTAGATTCGAGGACGAATCCTGTTTAGGTGGGGAGAATGTAATACCCTGATCGTCGATTCGGCGTAAGTTTTAAAATAATCGCGGAGTCACCGGTTTTTCGGTAAATCGCGGGAAGGAAAAAATAAAAATTATAGAACAGTGTAAAATGAATAAAATAAATTAAAAATTATAATAATAAACTCGGATGGGCTATCGGGAGAGTGGGCCGACCACCTTGGGCCGGAGGCCCAAGGGGTGGCCGCACCTCCCCCTCTCCCTCCCCTAAAACCCTAAGCCACTCTCCCCCTTTCCCCCCACAGCCGCCACCCCCCTTTCCCACCCTCTTGGGCGCAGCCCCCTCCCTGGTTGGTGCCCCCACCCCCCACAAGTGCTGCTGCCATTGGAGCCAAGGAGAGGAAGGAGAAGGAGAAGAAGGAAGGAGAAGGAAGAAGAAGAAGAGGAGGAGGAAAAAAAGGGGTGATCCATCATCTAGGTAATTTTTCCTCATCCCAAACCCTCTGTTCTATGGAATAATTAGGGTTCTTGGCACGGATTTTGAAGGTAGTTAATAGATTAATTGCCCGATTAGAGATTAGCTGATGTCTGCCTGTAGATTGATTCGCGCAGCGTGTCTGTTCGCAAAGTTTTGACCTGGTAAACGAATTTTCCTGCAGACCTTCCCAAAAGGAAAGTTGTAGAGGACTTCCAGACTCATATCCTGTATTTGTTTCGGAATTTTATGCCTTGTTATCTGGGAGTTACAGGGTCGGGAATACTGCTGTTCGTCAGGCGAGCAGATTGGTACAGACCGACGGTAATCTGGGAATTAGAGGTCGTAAATGATTTTTATGACCATGTCCGTAATTGAGAAAGTTGTAGATAATTTAGAGATATATCTTCTGTATAAAATTCAGAATTTTTAGACCCTTTTACTGATGTTGGGACGCATTTGTTTATTGCTGCCCAATCTGCCAGAACAGAGTTCTTCCTCTGTTTTGGGCATTAAATTACACCTAGCTGTGATCAAAATAAAAATAGGTGTTCTACATGAAAAATGTAGGCTTTTAAGCGATGAATCCAGAGAGATATCGTTTGCTGTAAATGGATCAATATTTTTAAAAGTTACGAAAATGTTAAGCAGCACTGCTGCAGAGGGTAATTTGCTGAATTGTTGAGCGGAGAGAAGTTTGTGCGGGTTCGGGGTTCTAGCGACGTTTTTAATTATTAATGTCATGTTTGTATGCTGTAGCTGTGTGCTGAGAGTTGCCTTTTGGACAGGTGGTCTTGTCCCTGAGCGCTCTTGATTTTACTTCGCTTCGTCGGTTTGAGGCAAGTAAACGTAGCGATGGTTGCTACTGTTTAACTTGTTATTCTTTCTACTTGCAGTTTACATTATTATCATAATTCGATACATTATGCCATGATTGCATGATAATTTAATTGTGGAGATGGTAGCAAGTACTTATCCATTGATATGTTGATAATCTGCTAGTAGCCATGTGGAAATCTTGCTTAATGTTATAATGTGGAACATGAAAATAACATGTGGTGGATGTGGATATGTCGTGAGCATGTTGATGCTCCTTTGAGGATGGATTAATGTGATTTGTGATTATCATATCATATCATGTCATATGCATATGTGGATGTCGCCGCACATAGCCGCGACCGTACCGGTACAGCATCGTATATTGCCGTAATACGATGCACCTCTTATCCCGCGGGAAGCATCGTATATTGCCGTAATACGATGCACCTCAAATCCTGCCCTGGAAAGAGTGATGTGGAGCATAGCATTTATATGCATTGCATTGTGGAAAGATTCATTTGCATACATATGCAATATGTTGTGGTGAAGTTATTTTGTGGAATATTCAACTCATAGTTGTAATGTGGATTATACAACTTCATAGTTGTAATGTGGAATTGGCTCATGTGAGCTATTTGTGGTATGAGGATTATGGTTGTGGACGTGGAATGGGGTTCATCCCTTGTGTACGGTAAGGTTTGTGATTGTGGCATGAGATTCTTTTCTCTTATATTAATTGTTGATAACAATTGTGGATGTGAGAAATAATAAAGTGTTGAAGTAAAACATACATATGTTTTATTGCTTTTGCTAGTTGTAGTGGTTGAGAATTTAAAGTAGTCAAGCAAAATTTTATTTGTTAATGCTTTAACGTCATTGATGGTGATTTGAGGTTGAGGATAATAACATTGTAATTGTGGAAGAATGTTGATGATTAACCTATTGTGGTTTGTGGAAGATTAAATGTTTCATTTGCATTTAATTGTGGATAAAATGACTGCATTCATATGCCAATAAAATCTGAAATTGAAGAGGTATGATTCATGGAAGTTTGTGGTGGTTTAATAATTGTGGACATGAATTGTGGTTATAGTTGTATGGAATTATAAATGATGATGTATAATTGTTTGTAGCTTGAATAGCCTGTTAAACAGTTTGCTTGCTGAGATTTTTATCTCACCCTTGTTTCCCCCTCCCTACAGGTGGACTTTGAGCATGCATGGGAAGGGTAGAACGGCACCACACTGATGCACGTGAATCATATCTTTATGCTGTAATAAAGTTGAAAGGATTCTAGACCTTGCATAGCTTTGTTTACATTATCTTAATAATGTTAAATTTGTGAACTATGTTTTAGATTAAAATATTGGAGGATGTTTTAAATAGTGAATTGCTATCACTATCCTGTTATTCCTTAGTTGTTTATGCTTCCGCTTATACTATCTTGTTTAGTAATTGTTGCCAGTTTATTTTATCTTGTAAATTGGCTCGTTGTAGAGCAGTTTTAGTAGCATCCCAGGGTAATGTGGGTCCTGGGGTGTTACAATTAGAGGCGGGAGGGACAAGGTGGTATGGGCTCTTGACCATTTTGCAGAGGCATGGCAGCGACAACAGGTTGTGACGGCGGCGAACGAGATGCAACCGAGTGGCAGGCAAAAACAGGGTGACGACGATTTTTTCAGACGGTGAACAGTAGCCGATGGCTAGGATTTTGCACAAGTAACCGGTGAGGGCAATGTTCAAGAGAGGGATATGCCCTATTAGGTTAGAAAAGGTGTTGAATTGAGCAAGGATTTGAATGAAATCAAGTTTTAAAGAAATTCAGATTCATTTAAATTTTTGGATTGTTTCAAAAAATCTCTGACAATACCGGCCGGGACGTGTATAGTGTGAGGCCCAAACAACATATATAAGATGGATACGCTCTGTTGAGTGTAGACAATGGCAGCAACCGCAGCATGGAGCAGATGGCCGAAGACTTGGGAGCTAAAGTGCATGGTGGGTACTTACATAATGCATGCAACCCGGCCTAGCTCGCTAAATTAACTCATGTGCATTGCACACGTACTGATCAAGCGTGCTTACTGCACAAGTCTCATCGATCGCACTGGCTAGCTCATCAATCATCATGGCGCGCGCACACACGCAGCCAGCATGCATGCTCCCAGCCGGCCGGGTACTATGCACGTCCACATGATAGACGTACGATGCAAAGCTCTATGTGTCGTCTATCTTTATATTTAGGTACCCTTTTTTTTCATTGCTGTATCTAACTGGCAACCTGTTAGACTATGTAGGTAATAAGAGGAATGAACGATTGCGAAAGCTTTTTTTTATGTATTTACAATCTTCACTCAAATGATTATAAGAGTCATCAAGTTCATATTACACCTCCTACACAAGATTTACTAAGATCTGGGATCAAATAATGCAATAGTATGGTTTACTCTGCAAGACTGGTGCTACCATTAAGAGAAAGCCGGTATGATCGCACCCAAGAGTGGCCATACTACCGTATCTCTGTTTCCAGGCACAAACTTCTTAGGACAAAAATCCAAATTTAAGAATCTTGATCAAACCTTATCCAAATGATACCAAAATTGGTATGAATCTTTGCAAAGATGTCAGGATCCAAATCAAATCAAGAATCATAAGATTCTTGTACTTGATTCCATTCAATTGAAGAAATCACATTCAAGGTCATACGAACACACTAAACCCCAAAACTCAAGTTACTTCTTACTCGTGAGGATATAAGTTATGAGAACTTTCAAATAATCTCTCACGTGTCCTAACAAGGTAATCCAAATATAGGTTTGAGCTAGAAAGGCCACGATCTGTGGGGTCCTCTCAGAATCTATGTGTTTACTGTGCTAGTCCCATGATATATGGTTATCAAACACATATTACAATATTATATCATATCCATACATATATGAATATACATAGTAGTGTAAAAATACTAGACATACAAACATAAACTTGTACAACTAAACTTTTGACAAAAGGCTGACCGGCCAAATAATTTGCATAACAAGTAAATAGCAGCGGAAATAGCAATAAATGAGACAAAAATTCCAGCAAGCATGCATTGGCCCACCATAGGCAACTGACTGGAGTTAAACCTTAGCAAATGGTGCTGTCTTTGCCAAAACTGGTGGCACAGAAATAACTGATCGGGAGATCTCCTTCTTGCTCTAATAATGTTCAACCAACAACAGTGAGTACAAAAAATGTACTCCACAAGACTTTATAGCAAAGTTATATAGTATGCAAGCTGAGGCAAAGATAGCCGCCTATTCTAGTTTTCTTTGCAAAAACCTACTTTTATTTGAGATGACAATAATAGACTGCAAATGGAAGTTGTAATTGCAGTTGACATTTGATATAAAATGACAAGTAAGTAACATAAACATAATTCACAACTGGCTCTCATGAGCAATGGCTTTCACGTACTTGTGACCAAGTTTCAAAAGGGATACCTCCCATTCCCAGCCAAGTTTTGAAAACATAAGTCTAGCCTTAGCGATATCACTAAGCTTTGCTCATGAACGGGGTACAGCTATTCGAATATATTTTACACTCTGCAGAGGTTGTACACTTTACCCACAAGATACAAACAGTGTGGTTGGCACTTAATCATAACAAGGCCTTTACATTGCTCGATTCTAACATTACCCCGCCCGATGAATTTTAGCCCTCAGGAGTTAGAACACGTTGAACCCCGAGGAATCAACGTTGTGTCGACAGTTTTGGCCCCATACATAACTATGACAGGAACCACCTTGAGCCCTGACTATTACTCGCACTACTCTGATCTACCACAGGTGCAAGATTGTCCGTCCCGTAAAGGTGCTTATGGTTGAACGGAAGGCTTAGATTAGTAACACATAAGTTCACAGTCTTTAACTGACTCGAGTGAGAGTCTCCAACCATCAACCACCACATGCAAGTTTCCTTTTTTTTTTTACCACAAGTAATATCCACATAAATTTCCACCATCCAACCAACACATGCGACTTTTCTCTCGCACCACAAGTTATACAAATATCTTGCCCAAGTCAAAACCATAGTTTCTTTAGTTATGTTTTCAAGGCAAAATAGCAAGGGTGACCATACTAATCCAGTAATATAACCATCCCATACACTGCTACAGACAATCACAGACGGTTCGGAACCGTCATCACAGACGGTTCCTGAACCGTCAGTGTTTAGGTGTCAGTGATAGTAGGTGGTTATCACAGACGGCTCCCAAGGCGTCTGTGATAACTCACATTACAGACGGTTTTTTATAAAAAAAAACTGTCTGTGATAGTCGAGTATCACAGACGGTGTTTATAAAAAACCGTCTGTGATAGTCGAGTATCACAGACGGTTTTTTTATAAAAACCGTCTGTGATACTCGACTATCACAGACGGTTTTTTATAAACACCGTCTGTGATATACACAGTATCACAGACGGTTAGTAATAAAAAAACGTCTGTGATATTGTATATATCACAGACAGTTAGTAATAAAGGTCGTCTGTGATATCATTCATACCACAGACGGCACTCTTTGAAACCGTCTGTGATATTGTATCACAGACGGTTTTTAACAACGAACCGTCTGTGATAGCAAGTGCATCAACCATTTTATTTGCTGTTTTTTGGCTAGCCTCAGGATATGCTAGCCATGCCCTCTGAAAGCAAGCAAGCAAGCAGATTACAGATAAATGACAGATATAAGTTAATTGCAACTCAAGGTAAATTACAACAAAATTCGATACACAGATGAATGTAACAAACTGCTAGCAGATCACATACATATATAGAATGAAAATCGTTACACAAAATCTGACAAATGAATTAAATTGAAGGAATTGTTTGATTTTTACAATTGAATCCAATGTTTCAACATCTAATTATCACCATTGCCGGCGTGGAACTCCCCCCTCTTATTTATGACCTCTGCTAGCAAGAATTGGGAGATGATTGCACGAATGTCGATGAGATTGTCAAGATCATATGCACTTTCGTTGAACTCCACCCGCTGTCGCTAGGAGCAATGTTAAGTCATTAATTAGTATGTGTGTGTAAATATATATACATATATATAATCAGAAAATAATAATTATTGGAAGGACCAGACAAAGCTCTGGATCATTGATCTTAGTATCCATGATTTCCTTCATATGGCGGTAAATGTAGAATCCACATACGTTGCCCTGTAGCTACTGGTGGCACTGCAAAAATAGAATTACATACATCGGTATTGTCAATTCTAGAGGCATTATAACAAAGTATGATATAGGATTGTTGTGTTGTAGCGGGTACCGGAAATCGCGTGTTGTGTCGTAGCGTGTCACTGGATTTGTCATGTCTTCCTCCTTGGGTAACATAATCGGTAAACGCCCTACGTGATTCAAAAAAGTTAGCCTCGGCCGTGGCAAACAAAAGAAATATTACAATAGAGTTATGTATGGAGGAAATGAGTTTACTTGTTAAGTACTTCTTGCACACGACTGAAGTCGTGGTTGCTCCTAAGGAGGGAATCAAGGTATATTACCTTGCTCCACTTTGGTACAATCACAATCAAAATCCAGTGATGCCTAGTCATGTGTGTCGCCATAGTGATTAATCCTAAGTTCATGCTGCATGTAAAGTACAAATGAAACATATGTGTGGCAACTAGTGAAGCACTTACGCTTGGTTGAAGGGTACCATAACGTACTCCTTGTCGTTGTGAGCAATCAATCCCCTCGTTATGTAACCTTGCACGAAGGATGCATCTGCGTTGATAGATTGCTCGGAGACCAAGTGAGGGTCGAGGAAACCCACCGGTCGTCGCGATCGCCGGACTTCTTGGATCATATATCTATATATAAAGAAAGAGTAATGACATTTATCTGTATAACGTGAATGTAGAACTTCATTGTACAATACACTTACAGTGTCCAGCATCGTAGAAGTGAGGCGTCGAGTTCGTCGAGATTGAATAGTAAGAATAAATCTTCGAATGTCACGACGATATAGCCCGAGTCGTGGAGGAAATGCGCCTCGCTATATTTCAGAGTGAATGCACTATATCGAATTGGCTTCATGTTGGACTTCTCCATGTACCAGGCATGCAATGTATTGCAAATCAAACCAAGCTGGGATAATTGTGACTCGGGCACCAACGACACTCCTAGAATAAACTTCCATGGCACGGGACGCGGCTTAGTTTTCTTCGTATGAGCCCTGGAGCCTCGCTTATGATATGTTCTTGGTGGCGTCTCGGCGGGAGCCGATGCAACAGACTTTACTGGATTTGGAGGTGGAGGTGGAGCCACCGGAGCCGATGTGCCAGGTCCAGGGTGACGTCCCTCTTGGGCCACTGGATGTGAAGATTGTGGCACGGACATGTCGAGGACGATGTTCCTCTTGGGCCACTGAATGAATGTGTGGACGGCATCCCCTAATGTCGTAATCTCTTCGTTTGGGGGCTTCTCAAGAGGGACGGTCTTAAAAATATCATTAATCATGTCCACCTGGACCTTTATGAAACTGGTGTCTACTTGTACACCATGCACCAGCGTTCCTGGCAGCAATGGATACACAATGCCGTGCCCAGTGTCAACGGGAATAGAGCCAACAAGCCTGAATTTGAGACTGCAAGGCATGGGCTCCTACATAACGACACAAGATGAGTTAAGGCGTCCACCAGAGAGATCTATGTACCATTCTAAGAGCATCTCCAGTAGGAGCCCTCAAATCAGGGCCCCTACTTTTGATTTGAGGGCTCCCCCTATTTTTGAGGGCTCAAATTTTTTGCATCCACTCCAACAGCAGCCCTCAAATCAGGGCTCTCAAATCTATCCCAACAGACAATGACACATAGGACCCACCCGTCATCCCCTCCTCGCGGGGACAAGAAGAGTTGTGTCGGGCGGGGGAACATCGGCGAGCGGAGAGGAGCCGCCGGGACATCGCCGGAGGGGAGGAGCTGCGCCGGATCTAACCGGAGGGGGGAGCTGCGCCAGATCTCCCCGTGAGGAGAGGAAGCGTCGGGCCAGGATCTCGCGCAGGGAGGGGTCGGCCACGCCGGGAGCCGGGGAGGAGCCGCGCCGGGACGTCCCCGTGAGGAGCGCGTCGGAGTGGAGTGGACCAATCTCGAAACACCACGGATCAGCGTGAGTGGAGTGGAGCAGATTGGATTGGGCTCCCGTACCAGGGGTTCGGAGGAGAGGGAGCAGTCCTTGGGGTCGAAGCCGAGGACCTCGATGGCGGGCTGGGACGAGGCCCGTCTGTACGCCGCGAGGACGCGGGTAGCCTTCTTCTCCCGGTGCTGGATCCACGCCGCTCACGCCACCTTCCCGCAGCCCGCTGCCTCGCCGCCTCGTCGCGCGCGGGGGAGAGAAAGAAGTTGCGCGCTGGGCAGAGAAGGAAGTCGCGCGCGGGAGGCGCTTGCGGGCGGGCTGCGGGTGTCGCTTGCGGGCGGGGTGCGGACGGGCTGCGGGCTTCGCGCGCAGGGAGGGGAACTGGCGGCGCGCACGGGCGGGGAGGGAGGCGAGCGGGGAGGGGAACGGGCGGCGCGCACGGGCGGGGAAAAACGCGGGCGGGGAAAGAGGCGCGCGAGGAGGGGAACAGGCGGCGCGCGAGGGAGGGGAAAGACGCGCGCGGGGAAAGACGCGCGCGAGGAGGGAACAGGCGGTGCGCGAGGGAGGGGAAAGAGGCAGCGGCGCGTAGAAAACTGCTCCAACTGTGATTTGGGGGCTTGGCCTAGAGCCCCCAGGAATGAGGGCTGAGGGGGGATTTAAGGGGCCCCTCAAATTTGAGGGCTCTAGTAGGGGCCCTGCTGGAGCTCTATTTTTATCTCAAGCCCCTAAATTTGGTTTTGGGGGCTCAAGTAGGGGCCCTGCTGGAGATGCTCTAAAGAGGTACATTACCTGAATGTCATCAATAGGTAAGTGGGCGTCGCTATGTTTAGAAATTGGTGTGGACGCGTAGCTACTGCGACGTTGAGGGGGACTGGGTACCGCAGTAGTAGGAGTGGGTTGCGATTGGTTGCGGACTTGTCTCAGTTCTTTCCGCAATGAATCTATCTCTCCTCGAAGTGAGGCAGTCTGCTCTTGAAGTGAGGCAGATAGTTGTTCCTCAAGTTGAGCACGAAGCTCCTGTTTTATTTGTTCGTTGCGGTACGCCTTGGATCTCTTCCTACTCCTATATGTCTCGGAGTAATCTGGAAATCCGTGCCTCCAAGGTACATAAACCCCCATGCCTCGTGTGCGACCTGGGTGCTCCTTGTTTCCCAAGGCCTGTGATAGTAAATCTCTTTCCCTATATTCTTCAAAGGAGCCATGAGAAGATTCGGTAGTCAATGATTGCTGCAAGAGGCAATTAATCATTTTATTTTTGAACCCATAAAGTTCAAGAGGTGTTAACAACTATATAGTTTAACATATCTTACCATGCGTTGGGACACTTCCTCATCTGCGGGGTTTTTGAAAGAGACACCCGAAGATGTGGTTGATGACCTCGCTCTTAACCAGTTTCGAGCGCGCTCGTTTGCGATCCCGGCAAATGGCGGAGAGGCCTCCGATCGGATTGCGACCTCATCCTGCATCCTCCATTGCGGGATTTTACCCGCGTACCCAGCGGTGCCGAGTCTGTGAGGGTGCGTGTTTTGTGACTGAAGAGCCTTGTGCGCCATACTTTGTTGTTCAAATTCGGTCGTTGTCTTCATCTGCACAAAGGCCTCCCATGTTTCCGGCGACACGAAAGGATACTTCGTGAAGGGCGTGACATCCTTGGCCACGTACTTCGTCACAAGAGTGCTCTTAAAATTCTTTCATGCTTTTCCCATCGCGAGGAACGCCTGCTGTTGCACAAGTCCCTGTATTTCTGCTGGGATCTCGAACGAATTTGTAATTTCCTCCCATAGCTAATTTTTATGATCCTTTGTCAAATCTTTCCAGCTTGCTATGATGATGGGGACCCGTTGCCTTCCAATTATCCCGCAGGTAGTCCGAAATGATGACGCTGCTTTTGTCGGTTCCAAAGGGACCCCATTCGGAGAGACCACCGTGATGGTCATTCGGCTCTCTGGCCTTTTCGATACTCCTCGGACACGCTTAGTTTTCATAATCTTGGGAGCGTGAGACCCAGATGATGACGACGAAGACTGTGTGGACGCCATCTCTTTTCTAAGAAAAAACTAACTGCAGTGAGCTATGGGCCTTCCAAATAGACTAAACAAAGTTCTATGAAGCAAATGACATAAACCAGTGTATCAAGTTCATTGAACAAGATACACTGGAGTGTGTCACTTGCTTCATGCCCTTTGACAAAGTTCTAACGATTGACTAACTGCAGTGAGCTATGGGCCTTCCAAATAGACCTTGTAGCTAACAAGTGAGCTAAACAAAGTTTTATGAAGCAAATAACACAAACCAGAGTATCCAGTTCATTGAACCGGATACTTTGGAGTGTGTTACTTGCTTTATGCCATTTGAAGGCCTAAACAAAGTTCTATGAAGAAAATAACAGAAACCAGTGTATCAAGTTCATCGAACATGATAAACTGGAGTGTCACTTCCTTCTGGATAAACAGGATATATTATATGCTACAATTTAGCAAGCTAACATGTGAAACTAACATATCAAGCATATATCGTAAAACTAACATATCAAGTATATATCGTAAAACTAACATATCAAGTATATCAAGCATATCAAGTATATCAAACATATCAAGTATATCGTAAAACTAACATATCAAGTATATCAAGCATATATCGTAAAACTAACATATCAAGTATATATCATGTGAAGCTAACATATCAAGCATATATCGTAAAGCTAACATATCAAGCATATATCGTAAAACTAACATATCAAGTACAAAGTTCTGTCGGGAGGGAGCGGCATCGGGAGGGACCGACGTCGGAGCGGCGTCGGGAGGGAGCGGCGTCGAGAGGGACCGGTGGTGGGAGCGAGGGGCCTCGGGAGGGAACGACGTCGGGAGGGAGCGGCGTCGGAGGGACCGGCGGTGGGAGCGAGGGGCGTCGGGAGGGAACGACGGTGGGAGGGACCAAAACCTAACTAGCAGGGGCCCTGGAGAGTGGAGACAAGAGAGTGCGCGAGTGCGGACTCTGCAGACCTAGCTGCGGGTATTTATAGGGACGCTATCACAGACGGTTCTATACATATAACCAAAACCTAACTAGCAGGGGCGCTGGAGAGTGGAGACAAGAGAGTGCGCGAGTGCGGACTCCGCAGACCTAGCTGCGGGTATTTATAGAGACGCTATCACAGACGGTTCTATAGATAGAACCGTCTGTGATATAATTATCACAGACGGTTCTATCGATAGAATCGCCTGTGATAGTTCACTATAGATACCCGCAGCTAGGTAGGTTCCTATGTCATTTTACAATTACAATGGAACATAGATACATTTATGAAAAACGCAAGCATAGCCATAAATATAACTATTTCTTAGTTCCTGAGTCATTTTACAATTACAATGGAACATAGATACATTTATAAAAAACACAAGCATAACCAATATAACTATTTCATAGTTACATAATTTATTACACTTGGCTATATCATTTTAAATAAAGCCCTTCACGATGATCGACACGCATATAGTTTACTTCATTGCCTTGTTCTTCCTCGAGCCTGATGCCATCTCCGAATGGAGGCAAATCATCAAATTGATTGTACTCTTCCTCATCCACAACATTCTCAACCCTGACAATCCTTCTTTTTCCCTGAAGAACTATATGGCGCTTCTTATTTGCCGGGTCGATTACATAAAATACTTGAACAACTTTCCTCGCGAGTACGAATGGTTCGTCTTTGTATCCTACATATTCGAGGTCAACGGTAGTGACGCCGTACTTGTCAACCTTTACACCCCGTGGGAGTTGGACCCAACGGCACCGAAATAGAGGAATTTTGAAAATTACGTAGTCAAGCTCCCAAATCTCCTCTACAAGCCCGTAGTACGAGCTTGGGCCAGCGGTACTGCCGTACGCATCATAGGCATCTATGCGAACACCTGAGTTCTGCACTGTGCTCTTTCTATCTTGATCTGTTGTATAAAATGTGTAGCCATTAATGTCGTATCCTTGCCATGTCACAATTGTAAATTTTGGCCCTTTTGCCAACCATTGTAGTGTTTCACTTGACGACTTCCTAGTCAATTGCGCAACCTGACAACAGTTTCGGCAAATAATCAAGTTAATCGGGGAGAAGGATCTTAAAGGGAAGAGTAAAATATCAATTTTAGGGGGGATTTTTCTGAATTTCCCTTGCAACCTGGGCCTGGGCCATGGCCCAGGTGGGTTTCGGCCAGGAGGGGGGAGGCGCCACCTCCCCCTCTAACCCTAGCCCCCTCTCCCCCCTTGGGCGCCCCTCCCCTCTGCCTTGCGCTGTCCAGCAGCGCCTCCTCCTCCCCTCTCCTCCATTGCCGGTGATCAAGACCTCCAATTGTTGCCGAATGATCGGGGGAAAGGAATAATTCGCAGCTAGGCGATTGGACTAGGAGGAAGGGAAGAAGAAGGGGCAAAGAGGAAAAGAAGGAGAGGAGAGATTCGTGGGGGTGTTCGTGGTATTCTTCAGCGTTCGTCAAGGGTAATCGATGTTCTTCCCCTAGTAGATGTAAATTCTAATTGCGTTATCAATGTCGGTATTCTGGACTGCTAGATCAGATCGGGATAGTCGGCTGTTTCGGGGAAGATTCGTGGGGATGTAGGTCTGGACTTTGCCAAGAGAGTTGTAGAGGATGTTATTGGCTTTCCATGAAGTGCTAGAACGCATCATTCGGACCTCTGTAGCAGAAGTTATGATTTTATTAGCGGGACTGTTCTGTGGATCGGTGGGTTTTCCGTCAGGTTTTGGGAGATCGAGTTTTGCGATTAGATATTGGGAGAATCAGAGAACCTCAGTATAATAAAAGTTGTAGGTAATTGTCTTAGCTTTCCAGAAAGTCCAAGAACTCGTGATTCGAACACTCGTACAGGAAGTTATGGTGTTTTTAGTGCTCTGTCCAGAGAGCCTGACGAGAATTGGATGTTTTAAGAAAACTGGATGGTGCGGGTAGATTATGACCGAATCAGGAAGGTTCACCAACTAGGTTTAGTTAGATAATTTAATTATATTTCCAGAAAGTCTGAGAACGTCCTATTCGGACTTCTGTACCAATAGATATGAATTTTTGAAGTTGACTGTCCGTAGTGGGGGACAGGATGGCCGAAAGGATTTGGGGTTTTGAATCAAGCTAACATGTTGGGTTAGTTTGGGGGAGTTTTTATTTAATCTAAAGACTTGCCACTGTTGTCTTAGCAATCATTACAATTATTATTCAGGAGGAGGACGGATTCCAGGGGCTGCGCCTTCTGATCATTCTCCGTTTTCTCGGGGTTAAGGCAAGTATAATGATGGTTTAAATTTTGTAGTATGGATTGTTGATGTTTGTTGGTGTGTAGATGTTTGATCCATGTTATGAGAACTTGTGGTCTTGATGATGTTAATGATATGTTGATAATGTTTATGGTCGATTGCAAGTGAAAGAGTTCATGAGAATATCTGATGCATAGATGTTGTGAATGCACATTTTATTTGTTAAGACATTCACATTTGTGCATCATGCTGATTTATTGATGTCTTGGTCACGAGATGACCAAGCGTCGAGGTCCCCGTCATGTTGATGATGTGACGGGCTAAAGGTCCCCATACTTGAGGAGTATGGGCAATTGGTCCCTGTACTAGAGGGTACAGGCATGGGTGTGCATTGACGGATGCACACTCCGCATTACTGGTAAAATGCGAAAGAGAAGTGATAAAGGAATTTTTTGATCATAATGCATAGCATGTTTATTCATATGATGGATGTATGAATTTTTGAAGTGACGTTCACTTTTATTCTTGCTGCCACTTATTATATTTGCTGAGTCTTTGAACTCACTCTTGTTGTTGTTTGTTGTTGTGGTTGTTGTTTGTTTTAGGTACCTACATGAGATCGGCATGCATGGGAATAAAGAAGGATTAGTTTTGTTGCACATGCATGGTCTATTCACCATGGAAGGAAGAAAGAACATTAAACACTATTTGCTGAATAATTTAAGTGGTATTTGATTAATGTCAATCAGGTTCAAAGTGTAATAAAAGAATAGAAATCTTTTGCATTGGTTCCGTTCCTTATCTTAGTAGTATTGTTATGAGAGCGATGGTGAACATAATCCAGTTTTGCTTATAAACAAATTTGTTGCTTATTGTTATTCATATCAATTGATTATGCTTGTTGGAACATTTGATTTACTCAATAAACAAAGGAGGTTCTGCCGGAATTTTGTAAAAATAAATATTAGTTTCTTTATTAAGTTATTAGTTTGGTAGCATTCCAAGTCATTGTTTGGCTGGGGTGTTACAGTAGCATGCTGGGGGAAGGTACGTCCGGCCTTTATCGGTCTCTATCGGTGCTAACTCGGTCCTGATGTTCATAGCTACCAAGTCACGCCTTGCGTTAACACCATCCTTTGTTTTATCAGGAATGTTCAGTAAGAGACCAATCAAACTGCCACATACATTCTTCTCTACGTGCATGACATCGATGCAATTGCGAACTTCTAAGTGCTCCCAATAAGGCAAGTTCCAAAATATTGACCTCTTTTTCCACATGTTCTTTCTCAATTTACGTCCCTTTCCAAGCACAACATTTATATCCTTGACCATATAATACACCTCTTTTCCGCTAAAAGGTCTTGGTACTGAGTCATCCTCTTTTTTTCCGTCAAATTGTTTCTTCATCTTGCGATATGGGTGATACTTTGGAAGGAAACTACGGTGACGCATGTACACAGTTTTTCGCGAGTTGTTCAACCACACACTCTCGGTATAATCTAAGCAGTGCGGACACGCTTTGCCTCCTTTTGTACTCAACCCTAACAGGTTACCAAGGGCAGAAAAATCATTAATGGTGCAGAACAACATGGCGCGTAGAGTGAAGTACTCTCGTTTGTCCGCATCCCATACTTGTACCCCTTCGTTCCACAGTATTGCAAGATCTTCCACCAATGGTTCTAGGAACACATCAATATCGTTGCCAGGTTGCTTCGGCCCTTGGATAAGTAGTGACATCAAAATATATTTCCGCTTCATACACAGCCAAGGAGGAAGGTTGTACATGCACAGAGTCACGGGCCAGGTGCTATGTCGGCTGCTCATGTTACCAAAAGGATTCATTCCATCTGTACTCAACCCAAACCTTATATTTCTCGGTTCCACACCAAAATCTACAAACATCCTATCGATGTTCCTCCACTGGGCAGAATCAGCAACATGTCTTATCATTTTGTCTTTCTTACGCTGCTCGCAGTGCCAACGCATCAATCTTGCATCCTTGCGGTTTGCAAATAAACGCTTCAAACGGGGGATTACAGGAAGATACCACATCACCTTAGCAGGAGGTCCTTGCTTCACCTCGATGCCCTTCCCATCATCAGAGTCATTTTTATGCTTGTATCGGGATGCTTTGCACACCGAACAAACATGTAAGCTAGCATACTCTTTACGGTACAGGATACAATCATTCGGACATGCATGTATTCTTTCTACTTTCATTCCTAATGGACAAAGAATCTTCTTGGCTTGGTAGGTGGTTCTCGGCATCACATTTCCCGTTGGAAGCATGTCCGCTAGGAGACCTAACAATGCCGTAAAACTCTTGTCGGACCAACCATTGCTTGCCTTCAATTTCAGCAGTTCTAGAACTGATGACAACCTCGTGTATTGCGGCTTGCAGCTCGAGAACAAAGGTTTCTCCGAGTCCTCCATCAAGCCCTCGAATTTACCAAACTCTTTCTCACTATAGTTTCCTTCTGCATCACGTAACATCTGATCCAGATTATTATTCTGCGACCTATCCTCATGATCCAGATTGTCATCCTGCGACCTATCCTCATGATCGAAAGAACAGTCCACAACTGGCATATCGTTGTCTCTCTCGACTATATCATAACTACCTTCTTGTGTACTCTTCTCTTCATTGTGACTGGTCCAACATTTGTACCCTTTTCTGAAACCCTTTCGAATCAAGTGAGCTTCGATCTGCGCTGAGTTGCTAAACATCTTGAGATTATCACAATCAATACATGGACAATACATATATTTCATCCCCTTCTTCAACATATCCAGCTTGGCCGCCCTTCTAAAAGCAGACACGCCATTAATATATTCTTCACTCACACGGTTCTCAATATACATCCAGCTTCAGTCCATCTACGCTACACAAGTAACATATATTTAAGCAAGAATGTTAGCTAATACTTACCCATTCTGAAATCCAGCAAACTAACATTATCTTTCTAAACCTAGCTAGCTAGCTACATTTAAATTAAACAAAAACCTAGCTATCATCTCCGGCCATCAATTACAAACACATGCAGCAAAGTAATTGAGTACTAACCTCTGATCAGATCACTAAGAAGACAGTGATATGTTTTCACCCCTAACTCCCTAAAGCCGGCCGCCTTGCTCCACCAATGCAGCGCAATGAAGACAGGTCTGTAGTGTCGACATCGAGAAAGTACGCCAAGTAATTAATAGTGTGCAGAATATCACAGACGGTTCCAACCACAAACAGTCTGTGAAAACAATATATCACAGACGGTTTGTGTTAATAACCGTCTGTGAATTATCACAGATGGTTCTATATACGCACCGTCTGTGATACCAAAAATATCACAGACGGTTCATATTAATAACCATTTGTGATTGGTTATTATCACAGACGGTTAGTATAAAGAGCCGTCTGTGATAGTCTACATTATCACAGACGGTTATTAACACGAACTGTCTGTGATATCCATAATATCACAGACGGTTCGCAAAAAGAACCGTCTGTGATTGATGAGTATCACAGATGGTTCGTATATAAAACCATCTATGATAGTCCTTCACAGACGGTTTACACTACAAACCGTCTGTGATAGTTCACTCGATAACTTAAAATTTTTTATTTTTTTTGTCTAGCCTCAAGAAATTAAATAATATACCCATAGCCTTCGAAAACAAGCAAATAGAGACGCAAGCACAACAAAACATTCAGATCTATTATAGCTAACGAACCCTTCGTGGCACGACGGTCACACTAAATAAGACACACTTACGACACTTACGGCAAGAGTGTGTTGCCTAGTATGCCGCCGTGCCACAACGGAGGCGCTAGCTCACGACATTAGTCGGCGTTGTGGAGGAACAAGCAAATACAGAGGCAAGCACAACAACACATTCAGATCTATTACAGGATAACAAGCTAACGAACCCTTCATGGCACTTACGGCAAAAGTGTCTTGTCTAGCGTCCCGCCGTACCGCGACGGAGGCGCTAGCTCACAGCGGAGGGGAGATGCATGAAGGAAGCACAACAACACATTCAGATCGATCTATTACAGGATAACAAGCTAACGAACCCTTCATGGCACAACGGTGCGGCTGAACAAGACACACTTACGACATTTACGGCAAGAGTGTGTTGTCCAGCCGCCCGCCGTGCCGTGACGGAGGCGCTAGCTCACAGCGGAGGGGAAGCTAGCTAGTGGATGAACTCACGCGTGACTAGTACCGCTGGAAAGGTAGATGGGGTTATTAATAAGGGCTGAGTAGTGGGAGGAACTGCTGCCTGCCATTCGATGTGGAGAGAATGGACGGTCGAGATAGAAATCCTGGGTATTCGCCAATTATTGGTGACATGTGATTTTTAGAGACGGTTATTAACACAAACCGTCTGTGTTGTCCAGATTATCACAGACAATTCGTATTAAGAACCGTCTGTGAAAGTTCACAGACGGTTCTTAATACGAACCGTCTGTGATGTCTTAATTATCACAGACGGTTCGTGTTAATAACCATCTGTGAAAATATCACAGACGGTTGCGAGTATAAACCGTCTGTGAAACGGTTCCGTATAAACCGTCTGTGATGTAGCCGTCCATATAGCCTCTTTTGTAGTAGTGATATTTGAAAGTCTAACCATCCGATCATCTAGTATATCGACATCTATGCAGAGCTAAGCAACTCTACCTTATACTCATTCCAGAATTCCACAATTAATCATACCAGTTGTGGATATCATTACTAGGGTGATAATAGTGAGTATGACATCTTTTCAAGGAAGGGTGAATGCAACAAATTGGCATAACTATCCACCATACCAACATATCAATTTTACTAAAATAGGTGAATGCATAAAAGTTTGAGCAAAAAAACACTTGACATTGAAATATAGGATCAACATGGTTAAAGGAGGTGTTTGCCTTGCTATTGAACACCTGCATCTTGCTCTAGATCAATTTTGAAGTATTGTCGGTATGTCGATATCTAGTGAATAAAGCCAAATAACACAAATAAATATCAAATAAAATCAAACAAAGGAAAAACCCAAATACTTATGTATTTTTATAAAAGATCATGATTTTAGAAAATTTTAGAGACAAAAATCATTTAATTTGTAGTTTGGATGCAAAAGTTATGGACTTTTGAAGTTTTACCAAGAGAGAAAAAATCCTAGAAAATAAGAGAGAAAATACTATGCATGATTTTTGGATTTTAATTTCTATTTTTATTTCTAAAGGAAAACCTAGATTTATCGCTCGGTGATGCTGACAGATGGGTTCCATTGTCAGGATTTTATTATTTTCAAAATACTGACATGAGAGGGCCATATCTATGGACCAAGTCCACAGAATAGGTGCATGGTTCATGGTGGACCGGGCTCATAGCTGACGAAGTAGTGCCACAAAAGCCAACATGTGGGCGATGACTCAGCTTGGACTTGCTAACATGGCGACGATGTGGCTGCCGAGGGCTCGACGACAACTATAGCACACGGGGACTGATGGTCACTGGCACTACACGACACGGTGGAGGAGGGCTGTCGACGATCAAGTTGCTGATCTTACGAAACAATATAAGAAAGATGGTTAAAATCCTTGGGAGAGAAATAGGGATACTCTTTATTGCTATGAACTGGTTATAGGGTGCCTTTAATAAGACATGAGACTAACCCTAATCACACTGGATTGAATGAGTATTGTATTGTCGAATTGCTTGATCTAGTATTGGTTTCGATTGTCCCTCTATCTTCTCTCGTCCAGCTTTAAATACTAATAAAGAGACACCAATTATCCATTGGGAAAGATACCTTATGAATCTAACACGTCTGGTCAGAGAGGTAGTTATTGTTAGAGAGAGGATGCCTGATCGTCGATTGTTATTAGTGGGAGGCGATCGTGAGAAACAACTGAAGGGTAGTTGTTGTCAGAGACATAGGGCTAGAAACATTATGCTATTTGGAGTGGATAAGCACGTGTTTTATCTACTACACGGAATGAATATCATGGAATCAGGTCCAGGTACTAATTCACAGAATCTTTGAGTTGTCATCCGGTTGGGCAACACGCACAGTGTTTCTCCGATCAAGGTACTCGGGGAGCAACCCTTAGATGTTTATGACCACGGGGTCCTTTGGCCCTAATAAAATATTAAAACTGTATTTAGTGATTTATTCAACCTCATTAGCTAGCCCCAAACTTTTAAGTGAATTTATGATATTAATTTCCTTCGATTGGATTTTAATTAGGAACTACTACTTTAATAGCAAAAGTAAAGAAGCAGTTCGCATTCACTTTAAAGTTGAGAAACTAACTAGGAAATTGAAAGATTTTATGTCTATTGGACTTCATATCGGGTAACTCCTATTTGTATTTGGAGAGAAACCCTTATAAAACCCCTTGGCGTGTTACCTATTAGTTTGACGCTTTCAGAAAAAACCTTTCATCTTCTTCTCTACCCTAATGCTTTTCGCTCGTAGCCTCGAATTTTTTTGATCCCCCTTTGACCTTCCGCCACTTAGCCAAAATGTTGGATATAATCACCAATTGGCCAGTGTTGGAGCTTGGATCAAAGAAGCTTAAAGTCATTGAAAAGGAGGGGATGCTTCCCGACAAGGTTCTGGTCCTCTGGAGGTACATTGAGTGTGGGTTTTGATTGCCGGCACATCCGTTCCTCTCTGAAGTCTTGGAGTACTACGGAATAGAGTTGGTAAACCTTACCCCCAAATCGATTGCTGATCTAAACATCTTCGTCTACCTCTGTAGAGCATATTTGGAGATATCGCCTAGCTTGGCACTCCTCAAATATTTCTACAGGATGACAAAGTCAGAGAAATTGGTAGTGTCACTTGGAGGTTGCGCTTTGCGTCTCTATGATGGGAAGGCCAAATAATATATTCCAATATATTATAAGTCCTCGTGGTCATCATGGAAGAACTTGTTGTTCTATATGACACTTTGCAAGGATGACAACCATTCTTTTGTCGGTCGGGTTGCCATCGAGAATCCAAGGTGGAGGTCCATCTCGAAGAAGGTGAGAAAGGTAGGCTGATGGATCAATGCCATCACCCATCTCAGGGAGAGAGGTCTTACTTTGTGGCACTTGGTGAAGGATTTCTCCATGCACCGGATAAGTCATGTAAAGTCACACGACCACATTATGCTGTGTTACATGGGCGTGAATGACTCGATAAGGGATTCTTCAGATGGTAAGCCTCAAAAAATTCTAACCTGTTGAGTTTTGTTTTTGTTTGGTTGAATTTTTTGACCTTAAGGTTTCCCTTGATTTCATAGCCCTATCTACTGCTGAGGTGAGAGAGAGGATCAAAATGATCTGTGTATGGGAGCCCTGCCAAAAGGCATAGGTGTCCTCAATCCTTGCTCTTACCTCTCTAGAAGAGAGAATTGAAAGACTTAAGGTAAAAATAATAACCCTTTTCATCGATTGTATATCTTTCGATCAGTGTGCTGCAATAATTTTATGATGTGCAGATGGTTAGGTCGGAGAGCGACGTGCTATCTAAGAGCTCAAGGGATGCTCCCCAAGTCCCAAGAGGCGATGAAGCATGGGGAAATCATATGAAGCATTAGGATTAAACCTTGCTCCAGCAACCACTACTTTGACCGTCCCTTCGAGTGCTTTTCCGACTGCTCCTACGACTACTCTGATGATCATGCAGGCTTCCAAGAGCAGTGTCTCCTTAGAGGTAGGCTTCTACTATGACTTCAAAGTTTCTCTTATAAGTCTACCCCTTCTCTTATAAGGAGGACAGTGAAAATGCACCGATGGGAATATATTTCTTGGATGAAGGACTTCATCATGGAGCTCACTTCAGTTTGTGACTAGGTGGAAGAGAGGGATGAGCCACTAATCAGAGCCATTACGACTGTAGAACCAAGTTTAACGGTCATAGGCTCTAGGGCGGTTGTGACCAACTAGACTGAGGCTTTGGTGGTCTACCTAAAGCATTGAAGGAAATGACTGCTCTGGTAGTTGAGGGAGTTCTAGCCTTCGAGCAGGTGTCAAAGAAGCTGCTTCTGACCGCCCCATGGAGGATCTGATTAAGGATAAACTTATCTAGTCAGAGGACTCAAAGGGTCCGACCAGCCCTATCGGTGCAGTACTGGTGAAGTCAGTTGGCAAGAAGAAAAGGAAAGCAAGCACTCTGGACTATGCTCCTAGGCGTTTTAACTTTGAAATGAAGAAGTCCAGGTGTGTACTAGTAAAAATTCATGTACGTTCATACCTTTAGGTTTTCTGGTGTTTTGAAGTTCTTACTTTTCGCTTTTCGTTCTTCTTTCGTTGTAGCACCTCTAGTACTCTAGTCAGTCCTGATCTGAGTACTCCTCATGAGAAAACTCCCAAAGAGGTAGTATTCAAGGTAGCCCCCAAGCAGGTAGAGGAATCAGCAACTACTGCTACTCGGGATTCTTCAGTTGCTCCGACCCCCTTCAAGAATGTGGAGGCGGACGAGAAATCTCGACATGATCTGAACACTATCACCGAAGAGGAGGGAGTAGGTATGCATGTTAAATAACAAGAGACTCAAGGAGCTCTAGTGGAGGAGGGTTGAGGATTGCTAGTTGAAGGTGGGTTAGAATGCATTTTTGGAGTTTTTCTAAAAATTTTCTAAGTTTCCTTCTTTCCTTTTGCTTTTATGAGCATATGGTGGAGAGTGTTGCTATGGTCATAGAACTGACCAAGGAAACATCAGCCTTGGGAAAAGAAAGGGCTACCCTTCATCGAGAGGATGACGAATGGTAATGATACTTCCCTTCTCATTCTAGTCATGAAGTATTTTTCCCTTCTTGTTGTCATTTTATTATTGTTTTTAGGTCGGGGAGCACTGTCAAGGTTCTCAAAGAAACCTTAAGGAGAGGGCAATGTGTAACATCCTAAAAATCAGGAAGTTGAAAATGTGTAATTTTTTAAAACGCTTTTTGTATTGCATCCTATCTGCATTTGTGTAACAGCCATGCTTAGTGCTAGAAAAGCTGAAGAGCATGCTGAGCACTTACGCTTAATGCTAGAAAAGCTGAAGGAACACCAGTTATACGCTAAATTTAGCAAGTGTGAATTTTGGTTAACAGATATCAGCTTTCTAGGCCATATAGTGACTGCCGAGGGTGTATCTGTCGACCTAGCCAAGATAGCAGCTGTAATGGAATGGCAGCAGCCCACTACTGCCACGGAAGTGCGAAGCTTTCTTGGGTTGGCAGGATATTACAAGAGGTTTATAGAAGGGCTTTCTCGGATTGTGAGGCCTTTAACACAACTACTCAAAAATAGCAGAGATTTAAATGGACGAGGGCTTGTGAAGAAAGTTTCCAAGAACCACGGCCCCTGTGCTAGTCCTACCAGACGTACGCAAAGACTTTGAGGTGTATTGTGATGCCTCTCATCAAGGGTTTGGGTGCGTACTAATGCAAGGGGCAAAGTCGTGGCATATGCATCTAGACAGCTTCGCCCTCATGAAGCAAATTACCCCACCCACGATTTGGAGTTAGCTTCGATGGTACATGCCCTAAAGATTTGGCGGCACTATTTGATCGGTAACCATTATGACATATATACCGACCACAAGAGCCTCAAGTATTTCTTCACACAGTCACACCTCAACCTGAGGCAGAGGAGATGGTTGGAGTTGATCAAGGATTACGACTTAAGTGTTCACTATCACCCAGGCAAGGCTAATGTGGTAGCTGATGCCCTAAGTCGTAAGGCCTACTGCAATAACCTCATGGTTTTAGAGCAACAGCCCGAGTTATATAAGGAGTTAACGGCGCTAAATCTAGAAATAGTAGAACAAGGCACCTTGGCGGCCATGGAGATCCAACAAAGTATAGAAGAGCGTATCATAGCCGCACAGAAGGAAGACTCAATCGCTCTGAGGCTAAAAAGGTTAATAGAAGCGGGAAAGGCTCCTAAAATGACTGTGGATCACCAAGGCATTCTAAGATATGGAACACGTATCTTTGTACCTCACCAGAAGGATCTTAAAGACCTGATACTTAGAGAGGCCCACAGCTCAGCGTATTCCCTTCACCCTGGAAGTACCAAGATGTACCAAGACATGAAGCAGGGGTATTGGTGGCCATGCATG
Organism: Dendrocalamus latiflorus; assembly: GCA_017311315.1. Classification (NCBI taxonomy): domain Eukaryota; kingdom Viridiplantae; phylum Streptophyta; class Magnoliopsida; order Poales; family Poaceae; genus Dendrocalamus; species Dendrocalamus latiflorus. The sequence goes on along the minus strand of CM029652.1, from coordinate 40,796,858 downwards.
AAGAGTGACATTGCTGAACATGTTGCCTGTTGTGACGTATGCCAAAGAGTGAAGGTCATGCACCAAAGGCCGGCGGGATTATTGCAGCCATTACAAGTGCCTCAGTGGAAGTGGGAAGAAGTTGGAATAGATTTTATCACTGGCCTACCATGAACCAAATCGGGGTATGACCCCATATGTGTTATCATAGATAGACTGACCAAAGTTGCCCACTTCATCCCTGTCAAGACCACCTACAAAGGAGACAAGCTAGCAGAGTTGTACATGTCCCGCATCATGTGTTTGCACGGTGTGCCAAAAAGTATAGTTTCAGACCGAGGTTCTCAATTTACCTCGCACTTTTGGGCTAGTCTTCATGAAGCTCTCGGCACCCATCTAGATTTTAGCACCACCTATCACCCCCAGATAGATGGTCAAACGGAGAAGGTAAACCAAATCTTGGAGGACATGCTTCGAGCCTGTGCTCTGGATTTCTCAAAGGATTGGGATAGATGTCTGCCATATGCTGAATTTGCTTACAACAATAGTTACCAAGCCAGCCTACACATGTCCCCATTTGAAGCTTTATATGGAAGAAAATGCCGGACCCCTCTACACTGGTCAGAAGTAGGAGAATGCTATATCTTTGGACCAGATACTCTGAAACAGGCTAAAGAAAAAGTCCGCCTGATTAGGGACAGACTGCAAGCTGCCCAATCAAGACAGAAGAGATACGTAGATAAGAGGCAAAGGCCATTGAGTTTTGAGATTGGAGACTATGTCTACTTGAAGGTGTCACCCTTGTGAGGAGTTAGAAGTCCCAAGGTCAAAGGCAAGCTCGCCCCACATTATGTTGGACCATTCCCAATTATAGCCAAGAAAGGGGAAGTTGCTTACCAATTAGAACTGCCCATGAGCCTTGCCGATGTCCATAATGTTTTCCATGTGTCTCAACTTAATGTTGGTGATATGCCCTAGAGGCAACATGGAGATGTTGAATATATCACATACTATGCTTATGATACATTGCTTCGTTCCTTGAAATAGACATTATCATTATTGATCAATGAGTATGTGACTTATTCATGAGACTCTTAATGCCAAAATGTTGCTATTTCTAAATGATCCCTGATCATATATCATATGAGGAACAAATATGATTCAAAGATCAGCATATGTATTGATTAATGATCATGTCTCATGGATCATGGTATGGAGATACCAAATCAATAATATGGACATGTGTTAGTGAACATATGTTGGATAGACCCGCCATGAGACACTGCAGAGATTCCATGTGTCATTAGTTGGTCTCAAGTAGTGTTTATGTAGAATCGTTAGACTTGAGATCATCATGGTTCCCAACATGCGTAGTAGCCTATTTTGGGACTACTAACCACTACTCCGTAACTGGGTAGTCATAAAAGTAGTCTTTGGGTTTGCTATGAAACATGTAGTGGGATGTGAATGATCAAGATAGAATTTGCCCCTCCTTATGGGAGAGATATCTCTGGGCCCCTCGATGTAATGGATTATGAAAGTGCATGGCCATGCCAATGTGATTGAGGAGTCAATCACAAGTTTATAATCCATCACGGAATCGAGAGAGTGATTGAGCTATTAAGAGGATGACACAGGTCTCGCCTTGAGCTTAATCTATATCGTGAGGCAAAGGGATTCGTACATGAGAACATTACAGGTTCAGCCGATATGATCTTTACGTATACTTTGGGGTTAATATGTCTTGCTAGAGGCCGCTATTAACAGGGTGACCAGAAAGGCGTTTCCGGGTCGCGACCAAGTATACGTGAACCTACAGGGTCGCACACTTAACGGGTTGGAACACTAATTCGAATGTGATTCGGATGTGGGCTCAATTCGGATAGAGATCCGGATAGACTCCTATTGGGCCTCGGTCCACGAGGCCCAAGTGAGGAGGTCTATATATTTGGAGGCGGGGGGCTGAGGGATGCACGCATATGTTCCTCCCGAGCAAAACCCTAGCCGCCACCTCCCGAGCCAAACCCTAGCCGCTCGCGAGTGCTGGTACACTCGCGATCGGCGTTCCAGCCCCGGACGTGTGGATATCGGTGGAGGCGATGCTCGGTGCGGCGTTGATCGGCATCAACAAACTACAGATTGGATCTGCTCGTGGTGTGTTTGATCGCGTGGAGGAGACGATCTGTTCGGGACGATCGGCTACTTCCACTACTACCTCGACGCGCGTGGTTGGATCGGCTTCTCCAACTCTTCTTCCGCTGCGCTGCGCGTCTAGTGGTAACGATCTATGATCCCCTCTTAGCATGATGTCCTGGTGTGCGCGGTAGAAATTTTTTATTTTCTGCTATCATAGCCTACGCGCGTTCCTTCACTTAAGAAGTGCCTCCGGATACCCGAAGATCAGACCCCGTTGGAGGCGATCGAGCTTGAGAGTGACTTAACCTACAAGGAGCACCCCATCAAGATTCTAGATATTGTAGAAAAGAGGACGAGGAACCAGACTATCCGTCTATGTAGAGTATAATGGAATCACCATACCAAGAAGGAAGCCACTTGGGAACGCGAAGATTAGCTGAGAAGAGACTATCCCTACTTGTTCACCAATTAGGCTGAATCTCGGGGTTGAGATTCTTTTTAAGGGGGGTAGGCTTGTAACATCCTAAAAATTTGAACTTGGGAAATGTGTAGCTCTTGAATTGTTTTGAAATATATTTTGTCGATATTTGGTAATTTTTTGGATTTGCTTTGGTTTGTGATTGAGGTTCCAATAAATTGGACAATAGAACTAATGGGAAATCATGAAAGAAATAGGAAAATAATAAAAAAAATTTGGGCCAATTCTCGGCCAGGCCTAGCCACCCCAGGCTGACCCATCACTTTCTCTCTTCCCTTGCTTCAGCCAAGGCCGAAGCCATCCTTGCCATCGCAGCCCACTTCGCCACAGCAGCCCGACTTTACGACCGCACCCCCTTTGGACCGGCGGTCGAAGACATGCCCCCGCGCTCGCGTCACTGGGACCCATCCCCCCTACTCCCCACCCTCACTCCATTGTGTCGCTCTGCCGTTGTGACCGACTTTGTGACCATGCCATCGCGTCGCCTTGCGTCGCCACAGATGCCACTTCACCCGCCACTAGCTCGTCCGACCGCCTCCGTCAGCCACAGTGCAGGCCTACTCCCATCACCTCAGCGCCCATGCTCTGCGCGCGTGTCACTCGTTGCCCACGCCCTGCCCCGAGGTCGAATCTCGAGCGCTGTAGCAGCTCCACCGCCACACCACCGAGATGACCGCCCAACTGCCCTTCTGTCGACCACTACTTTTCTGCGGTTATAAAGCCTCGCCCGGGCTTCCGATCGCACAGTACCACTCCACTGAGCCTCCCACTTCACCGAATTGCATTTTCGAGCACCGCAGCCCGCAGGCGACTTCTTCTTCTCCAACACCGACCGACGAGCAATCGGTCGATTGACGCCGCCACAATCCAATTCCTTTCCACAGAGGCACTTCCGGAGCATCACGATGCCGTCCCCACCCCCAACCAGGCATTCTGTCGCCTGAACTGTGCCCACACCGTGCATCCCCTTTGACCGCCACCGTCACACGTTACCAGCTCCCCACCACCACTCCCGAGCCGTACCAACTGCTGAGGTAAGCTCCCAAGCCCACCTTGATGCTCCCCTCTTGATTAATTGAACCCTGGTGCTATGAATCGCCGTAGCCGTGGTCCTCTGTTCCACCGCCTGGCCGCCACCCCCACGTGGTCGAAGCTGCAGCTGCCGTGGTCGAAATAGCGACCACGGTAGAAGTCATGAGGCCTAGCAGTGGTCGAAGAGCTACTGTAGTAGCCCTGGTCAAAGAGTCTGTGGTCGTAAAAGAGACATGGTCATGAAATGGTCATTTACGACCACGCGGTCGAAGCTACTACAATGCGGTCGAAGCCACAACCACGTGGTCGAAGCTACGGCCACGCGGTTGTTACGACCACGCGGTCGTTCCCAACCACGTGGTCGAACTCACGACCACGTCGTCATTTACAACCATGCGATCGGACACTCGACCACGTTTAATTTTCGTAGTCGTAGCTCCCTACGACCATACAATGATTCTACCGACCACTGTTCACCATGGCTGCAACCCTCCGACCACTCATAATGTGGTCGAAGCACCCTCCGACCACTCACAACGTGGTCGAAGCATCTTTCGACCATGTTCACCCCTTCACAATGTGGTCGAAGCATTCTCCGACCATGTTCACTCCCTCACAACATGGTCGTAACTCCTTACGACCACGTCTGCGAGTATTGGGCCATGGACAAAGTCATTTACGACCGCTCAGAATCGTTTACGACCACTCTGTGCTGTTTACGATCGCTCCATGCGGTTTACGACCGCTCAAAGTAATTTACGACCGCTCACAGTCGTTTACGACCACTCGGTGTCGTTTACGACCGCTCAAAGTCATTTACGACACCTCACAGTTCTTTATGACCACTCTATGTCGTTTACGACCGCTCTGTGTCCTTTACGACCACTCAATCTTGTTTGTGACTACTCAAACTTGTTTACGACCACTTACAGCCGAGCTACGACCATGCGATTGAACTATTGACCACGCAGTCGAACTATCGACCACGCAGTCGATTACGACCACGCGGTCGAACTATTGACCACGCAGTCGATTACGACCACACGGTCGAAGTTACGACCAAGCAGTTGTTTACGACCACGTGGTCGGACTATCGACCACGCAGGCGTTTACGACCACGCAGCTGTTTACGACCACGCGGTCGAAGTTACGACCATGCAGCCGTTTATGACCATGCAGTCGTTACTGACCACGTTGCCGTCGGTAGCCGACAATCTGTCGAGAGTCCCACCTGTCAGATTTTTGATTATTTCCTGAAGTTATCTAAACAGAGAGCTTCAAATAGTCAAAACTATTTCATTTTAACTCCAATTGACTGAAACAAATTTCTAAATTCGTCTAAAATCAAAATCAACTAATGGAACCAAAATCATGAGTTTTAGAGTTCATTTGAATTTTCTTGTGAGGATTCGCTTGATTTGCTGATTTTTATCTGAATTTTCGCACATATTAAAAAGAGCATACGAGGCTCAAGAGGAGGAAGCTAAGGCTGAAGAAGCTCTCGACGATCAAGATCAAGTTCACTGTGACCAAGGTAAGTCAATGCTTTGATCATGTTGAACCTACATTTCTGCAAATTACTTTTGTTTAAATATTCAAATTGCGTGCTGTTATTTCATATGCAAATATATGTTTGTTTTAAAATTCTAGTTATGTGCCCATTATTTAACTTGTTAGTATTAACCTCATTTGGAACACTTGATTATCTAAGCCTTGTCAGCCTAGCAAAAATATAATGGTAATCTTTCAAAAATAAGTCCGTAATTATATGCTACTGCTTAGTCTTGCTTAGGTAACCGGGGGCGCCAAAATACCCCAAGCATTACTTTTAATCATGGGAAACTGGTTTGGGAAGTCATGGTGAAAATGACTGGTATATTTTGATACGACTATTTTATGCTCCCAAACCTCAAAAATTGCTTATCTATCTGGGCGGAAGGTTCGGGGGTATGGTGCAGCGGTGCACGAGAGTGTGGTTAGTGGTAGAACTGCTTAGATAACCCTAACGACTGAATCTTGTCATGACCTCTTGTGTAAAATAAGTACAACAACAAGTCTGTAAATCACAACTTAGCTTAGTAGATTTATCGGACCCGGAAAGTCATCATCATCATCGGTGGAGGAGGTGAGGTAGTGCAAGTGGCTGGTCTGTGTGACGGCTTGAATGGGACACCCGCAGAGGGTGAAGTTTTTTGCGGCGCGCTAGCAGTGTGGGTAGCCAGCTGCTAGCCGCATAGGAAAAGAACATCCTGTACAATTTATGGGGCCTGCCGCAAGCGGAATAAGCCCATATGGGTGAGATGATGGAAGGGGCGAGGAATTTTGAATGGTTACTGTGATGGTTTACTCAACTGCACGACTGAGAAATCGTGTAGGGCAACGAGCAGACTGTCTCTTGTGGGTAAAGTGTGCAAACTCTGCAGAGTCAAAAACTATTCGAATAGCCGTGCCCACAATCAAGGGCGGACATGGGAACATAACTAGATATAGTTCTATTTCTAAAACTTTGTGGGTGGAATGGGAAAAATGGAGGGTCGTGGGAAGCCCTGATTGGTGTTGCCCTAGGTGTCGCCCCAGTGATAATGTAAGCGGCTATAACGTTGAAGGTCTAGCATATGGTGCAGAGACCATGTAATGGTGGATGGTATCTGGATCACTATTAGTAAAGCATTCTTTCACATACACTATGCTTTAGTCCAAACTGCTAGGTCATAGAAAATTTTCTAAGAAGCATATTTAAAAAGCAATTTCTGGTAAATAAAATAACCCGAGCCTTCCTTGATAAGCCATGCATGTTATTTAATTACATCTTGTGTATTGGCTCGCAGAGCACAGTGGATTTGTGCTCACACTCGCATTACCGAAATCAGATTCAAGGACCCAAGATCATTATATATATGATGATACCCCTACCACAGATGGAGGAAACAATGATGGGAACTAGGACGACTTCGGAGATTTTTTTGGTCCTAGACAAGTAGACCATGGAGTGGTGTGCACATATATTACCTGAGTCCAGGCAATATATAATGCACACATTTACCCCCAGTCGCTTGCCTGTGGATTATGGTCTTGCTAGCGATTTGCTTCCGCTGTTGCCTTGTAATGTAAACATTTAGCCTATTCGGCTCTTATGTAAACTGTCGCCCGACGCGGTGTAATTTAAACTCTGATCTGTAATATTTTATTCTATGCGATGTATGAATTGATGCAGCAATGTACCTGTGTAGTAACAGTAGCAGCCCGGTTTTGCCCTCTAGATGGCTGTCCTTTGTAGTTATATGGCTGAACTATAGCTTGCTATAGGCAAGGGGCTTGCCCTTGATACCTTGGGGGTGGTGATGCGGAAGGATGAACATTTGACGGTTGCCAAACAAGTAGTTTCAGTGAGTCACTGCTTGCTAATTTTTTGTGCCATCCACTTGCGCTTGCGGCTCTCCACTACTGCTCAAGTGCTATCCTTCACTAGGATCACATTATCCACCAATGTTTGAAAGTCGATGATTTTATGGGTAGAGAGAGACCACTTCATTTTCTCATTAAGGCTCTGAATATCAGGATGTTATACATCACTATGGTCTTGAGTAACCTGACATGTTAAAAATCTATTTAATTTCATATTATTACTTATTTAGTTTTAGCTTTTGTCGGTGTTCTAATACTGATTTTACATATTATTATTTGGATTTGGGGGACCTCTCAACGACTTGGCTACGATCACATAGAGAAACATACGGGGATTTATATAGGTTCAGGTCTTCTCTTAGGAGAATAATAATCCTACTTTCCATGTGGTTATTACTAAGTGAACTGATTATAATCAGGAACGAAAGTAATGCAGAATGACTTGTACTTTCATTGGTCTCCTTTGTTCTCCTTGACACCAGCATGCGAAGCGGTAGCAGTTGCTCCATGCTAAGAGGCATCTTAACCTTTTGGATGATAACCATCTGACGAAAGTTATTATCAGAGACATGATATCTCACTCATCGCTTAGCGGATATTACCAGTCGAAGTCAGTCTAGTCGCAGAAGAGCTTGCAACCATAGGGTGGTTGTAGGATGACTTACAACTATATCATGCTTGTACAAGAACTTACGACCATGAAGCGGTTGTGGAAAGGCTTAAGACAAAGGGGTGGTTGTAAAAGGGCTTATGACCACCTTGTTAAGTTTCTCCCTTATGAATAAGGGGTAAGATCAAGGAGTACAATGACATAATAATATCATTTACAGATAAATCATAATATGAGGATTATTATATCCTCATTATCCAGCCTCCCAACTTCAAGTGAAAATAACTTGACAAAGAGTGGTCGTAGACGAGCGAAGATCGAAAGCAAAGCCTTTTCAATTTAATTCGACCAAATGTGAACTTGGTCAAAAAGGTAATTTCACTTGAGTCGTAAAGGCACACCAGTTTCGAAGATAGGAATTTAAGAATTCAAATCAGCATTCCATGATCTGTCCATTTGGAAAGGTTCCCGAAGAGGTAGTAACCGCTAAGTTTTCGATATTGGTAACTGACTTGTATGGCTACAAAAACTTGCTGCAAGGTAACCTTTGGGGTTCTTACTTCCCCTACTACTCTAACTCTCTTCAAGCTTTCCGCCACCAACCAAGCCATCTTCTTCCTTTGATTTCTTCCAAATCCAAACCGACTTCTAAGAGAAAATGACTAAGTCTTCGTCTAATTGGCTAGTGTTGGAGATGGATGCTGCCAAGTTGAAGGCATTGGTTGAGGTTGAGAAGATTCCTCCCTAAAAATTTGTCAGATGGATCAAAGCTATTGGACATCACTAGCCATCAGGGGAGATAGGACAAATCCCGGTGTTCCAGGCTTATAGTGAGTGTGGCCTTTGACTTCCCGCTTGCCCCTTTCTCATGGTCGTACTTGATCACTTTGGGGTGGAATTGGTGAACTTGGTTCCCAATTTGATCACCATGCTAAGTGTGTTTGTGTATCTGTATGAGGCTTACTTGGGGATTCCTCTGGATTTGGAGCTCTTTCAGTATTATTATGAAATGAGCAAACAAACCAGAATAGCTGGGAGCTGTGGTCTAAGGCTCCACGATGGCAAGACAAAGGAGTACATCTAGAATTTTACTCAGTTGTTGTGGCCGAACCGGAAGAAGAAATGGTTCTACTTGGATATGACGAGTGAGGACAGTTTGTCTTTTGTGCAGAAGGCTGCGAAAAAGAACTCTTCCTGAAATTCAGTCCCCAAGAACCTCACGTGGATAACCCCTTACATTTTTACCACCAAACACTTAAGGGAGAAGGGGCTTACTGGCGGGCATGTGGTGAAAGACTTTATCACTCGGCACATTAGACCCCTAAAGAAACGAGCACATCCTATGTGGATGTACTCGAAGGCCAAAGATATGACCAGGGACTGTAAAGAAGGTAAAGAACAATCAAACTCATTCTTTTGGTTAAATTCTGAATTTCGATTGCTAATTGGTTTATTTGCCCATGTAGATCATCCATTGAGGGAGATTGACATTCGAGTCAAACTCCTCTATGAGAAGGGCCCATCACTTGATGTGGTAGCTCCTCATATCTTGGTAGATATATCTGCCGAAGAAAGGGAAGAACACCTAAAGGTAATCAAAGATCGACTTCATCTTTATGATCTCTTAGTCGTAGAAAATGTTTACTTAGTATTCTTCCTTCTTGCAGAGAGTAGGCATAGAGAACCATCAGAATGATCAAGAGGTCGAACTAATGGTTGTCGGAAAAGAGGCGGAGGCAGCTAAGGCTCCTCCGATAAAAAGACAACGGCTCACAAAAGTTGCCGACAAGCAAGGTGGAAGCTCAAGTGCTGCTGCTCCTCCTCCTACTCTGACTACCCCCATCGAGCAGTTCTTCATAAACGTGGATGCTACAAAGGAAATAGGGGTAGATGACTGGAACAACAAGCTCCTAAGATCACGGTACCCTACTATTATGATGATAAAACTTTCTCAGTTGGCGCTTCTCAAGGCTTTATTAAGCAACTCGAAAAGGAGAACTAGAAGAGTTTTGTATATTTTATGAAGGAGACCGCTGCAACACCAGAACCAATAATCGAGAAGGAAAGTGCTCTTTAGGTGGTCGAAACCAGTGTTGACCATCAAGATGGGTAAGAAGAGCAAGGTGCAGCTAAAATCACTCAGGTTCTATGACCATACATGGTTGGAGATGATCCTGTTCCTCAACGATTAGACGTGTTCATGGAGAAGAAGTCGAAGAAACCTTCCTTAGGGAAGATTCCTTCTAAATTCAAATTTAAGGCTAAGAAAGCAAGGTATGTAAATAAGAAGTAGCATTTTACCCTTTTGTATTCTCAAATGCTAATTCACTTCTCTTCTCATGACTTTAGCCTGATTCCCCCATCATTTGAGGATGCTTCTATCGAGAAGTCCTCTGCCACTCTTCCCGCAATCGAAGAGATGGCAGAGAAGATGGTCGGAGAATGGCCCACCATCTCAACTACAGAAGTTGTTCAAGCTGAAACTACTTTGACCACAAAGGTAGTCGGAGACAAAAATGAAGGCAGCTGAAGATAGGGTAGAAGTACCTAGTCAAGAAGTGGAAAATCCCTCAAACCATCGTAGCGAGGAGGAAATCACCAAGGAAGTTCCTCCTAATCTCTAAGGAGGTACAACTGAAGAAGAAGAGGAAGAGCAGCCCAACTTCTTCTCTAAGTTTTTGAACCCTACTTTTGTATTGGTATCTTCTTCAAGTCAATCTCTTAACTGAGTCCCTCATCCCAAGGATATTCCCAACAAGGGGGGATGTCTTTGACGACGAACGCGTTGAAAAGGTGTGTTGGGACAAGGTCAAAGAGCTTGATCAACTCGAGGATTCCCAACGAGTACTTGCCAAGATTGCTCACACAAGCATGAATGTATGCCTAGTTATTCTTAATTGGTTTTTCTAGCCTCTCACTATCTTTCTTTACTCGAAGAGCTCTGGAAGGCATGGTCACTATGGCTGAATACCACAGACAACTCATGCTTCTACAACAACAAAACGGTGAACTCTCTGAGAAGGCAGAGAAATGGTAAGTCACTGGTACGTGTAGTCTTTTTTTTGTTTTGACAACTTGTCCAATTCTTCATGTCTTTCTTTAACCTTTTCAGGTCTAAGAGTGGCGAAAAATCCTTAGCTAATGCACTCGACAACGAGAGGGTCGATGCATAGAAACTAAAGAAGGAAAATGTCGACTTAACAATCAGCCTTTTAAAGGCCAATTCTGCAATTACCAAATTGCAAGAAAAAAATAAATAGTAAGTTCTGAATGTTAGTGATATGCCCTAGAGGCAACATGGAGATGTTATATATATCACATACTATGTTTATGATACATTACTTTGTTCCTTAAAATAGACATTATCATTATTGATCAATGAGTATGTGACTTATTCATGAGACTCTTAATGCTAAAATGTTGCTATTTCTAAATGATCCCTGATCATATATCATATGAGGAACAAATATGATTCAAAGATCAGCATATGTATTGATTGATGATTATGTCTCATGGATCATGGTATGGTGATACCAAATCAATAATATGGACATGTGTTAGTGAACATATGTTGGATAGACCCACCATGAGACACTGCAGAGATTCCATGTGTCATCAGTTGGTCTCAAGTAGTGTTTATGTAGAATCTTTAGACTTGAGATCATCATGGTTCCCAACATGCGTAGTAGCTTATTTTGGGACTACTAAACACTACTCCGTAACTGGGTAGTCATAAAAGTAGTCTTCGGGTTTGCCATGAAATATGTAGTGGGATGTGAATGATCAAGATAGAATTTGCCCCTCCTTATGGGAGAGATATCTCTGGGCCCCTCGATGTAATGGATTATGAAAGTGCATGGCCATGCCAAGGTGATTGAGGAGTCAATCACAAGTTTATAATCCATCACGGAATCGAGAGAGTGATTGAGCTATTAAGAGGATGACACAGGTCTCGCCTTGAGCTCAATCTATATCGTGAGGCAAAGGGATTCGTACATGAGAACATTACAGGTTCAGTCGATATGATCTTTACGTATACTTTGGGGTTAATATGTCTTACTAGAGGCCGCTATTAACAGGGTGACTGGAAAGGCGTTTCCGGGTCACGACCAAGTATACGTGAACCTACAGGGTCGCACGCTTAACGGGTTGGAACACTAATTCGAATATGATTCGGATGTGGGCTCAATTCAGATAGAGATCCGAATAGACTCCTATTGGGCCTCGGTCCACAAGGCCCAAGTGAGGAGGTCTATATATATGGAGGCGAGGGGCTGAGGGGTACACATTTTCTGTTAACCTCTAGCATAACCCTAGCCGCCACCTCCCGAGCCAAACCCTAGCCGCTCACGGGTGCTAGTACACCCGCGATTGGCGTTCCAGCCCCGGACGTGTGGATACCGGTGAAGGCGCTGCTCGTTGCGGTGTTGATCGGCATCAACAACCTACAGATTGGATATGCTCGTGGTGTGGTTGATCGCGTGGAGGAGACGATCTGTTCAGGACGATCGGCTAATTCCACTACTACCTCGACGCGCGTGGTTGGATCGGCTTCTCCAACTCTTCTTCCGCTGCGCTGCGCGTCTAGTCGTAACGATCCATAATCCCTCCTTAAGCATGATGTCCTTGTGTGCGCGGTAGAAAAGTTTTGTTTTCTGCTTTCGTAGCCTACGCGCAATCCTTTACTGAACTTACGAATATTTTATTTGGATGTCTTCCTTGTCTTTCCCTAGCTCTTTTCTTTTCGATAGATAAAGAGGTTGACATGAGAAAGCTTCGCACTGAGGTAGAGGACAGGGCCAAAGTGATTAGTGAACTTACTTGTATCAGTAGAGAAAAAGATTAGAAGATCCAGTCACTGGAAGAGCAGCATAAAGATGAAGTCGAGTAGCTTGAGTCTTGACTAGTGGGTAAAGAGATCTTTTCCTATGACCAGTTCTGCTAACTAGTCTTTTGAGAAGTATTTTTGTGACTAACTTTGCTCTATCTGCAGAGGTTGTAGTTGAAATAAAGTGACTCATAGAAGCTTTGACTCGTAGTCAAGAGGAGACGAGGTCGACAAAGAACATTCTTTAAGACAATGTTTCACTTCTAAATAACTTACTTGATGGGCTTGGTGTTGAGAATATAACTCCTTCTGAGGACACCATGACTTCTCAATCGAGTACGATTGAACAAAAAGTCGGAGCATTAGAGAATCTCATAACCACACTGAAGACTATCCAGGCTGACTCATTATGAGAGGTGGTTAAAGGCGCAGTAAGTTATGCCGTGGCAAAACTCAAAGCATGTGATCAAGGCCTCAATCTTTAATTAATCGATCATGATTTCAACTGCTCTGAAGTAGAAGCAGCTCATCTAATCAATGAAATGGAGCCAGTTGGTCAGAAGGTCGCAGAGGAGATGCAGATCTAATCTCCTTCATCAGAGTAGTTTGTAATAGGGAACTTTGTAAACATAAGTCTTTAATGAAATTTCAATTTCCCTTTTCCTACAAATTATCTTGTTGAGTAGTCAGTACTCGTAAGACAAAATAAATGAAACAAAGCAAAATTACAACTAAGAATCAAAGTTATGTTAATAACTCTATCTTAGCCCCTGACTATTTACTTAGTTTATATGAATAAACTAAGCAAATAGTACATAATAGGGTTTAGTGGAGGACAAAGTAGTTCATCTGACTATCATTGCCGACTTTGATTGTCATGTCCTGATAGCAAGAGTTAGGAATGAGCTGACACTAGGAAGTTCCTTCTAGTAGGCAGGATCACATGCAGAAAGGAAAGGATTCAAAAGGATTCAACTAGGTGACATTACCTTTCTTCGACCAGATTAATCAAATCAAAAGCATAAACAATTACAGGACAAATAGTCCTAGCTCCTTCTTTTAAATAAATTCGACTTTTATCAGTTATCTCAATTTTCTGTGTTGATAGCGAGAGTTAGAAATAATGCGGTGCTAGGAAGCTCCTTCTAGTGGGTAGGACCGTCTGCAGAGAGGAGAGACTTCGACTAGGGATATTTCTTTCTTCGAACAGTTTGAACAAATTGAATGTACCAAAAGCGGTCAAACAAACAAAAAAGAAACCCTACTCAGTGTACGACAATAAACAGTGAACAAACTAAAAACTTTATTGAAAGAGCGGAAATGTTATACATAGAATTTATGCAATTGGTCAATATTCCAAGAGAGAGAATCTGGCTATCTTCCATGGCAAGTCTTATTGAGCCTGGTCATGTGACTTCGACCACTGTGTAAGGACATTCCCACTTGGGGGAAAACATGTTCCGATTAGACTGGGATTGAATTTTCTTCAACACCAAGTCACCTACAGTAAGGCTGCGAGGTTGGACCTTATGATCATAGTATTTACGCATGGTTTGTTGGTAATTGCCGAACGGATTAAGGCCTGACTTCTCTTCTCTTCAAGTAGGTTAATATCATCTGCTCGAAGCCATTCTTGGTTGGAGTCATTGAAATTTTCAACCCTCATTGACCGAATCTTTAGTTCAGGAGAAAGCATGGCTTCAGCCCTAAAAACTACAAAAAAAAATAGAGTTTCTCCTATAGTCGACTAGGAGTCGTGTGAATTGCCCACAACACTAAAGATAATTCTTACACCCAAGTCCCTAGGCGCTTTATAAGCTAGTCAAAACTATGAGTCATAATTCCCTGCATTATTTGGACATTCTCCCTTTCGACTGCTCCATTGCTCTGTGGATCGGCAACAGGGGCAGAGCATAACTTGGTACATAATTCTTCACACAATTCTTGAAATTTTGCACTCAAGAATTGCTTACAATTGTCTATAAGTATTTGAATTGGTATTCAAAATCGAGTAAGTACGCTTCTCATCATGAACCTTTTAGCAGCTTCCGTCGTTATCCTAGTGATAGGTTCGGCTTCAATCTATTTTGTGAACGTGTCCATAGCCACCAAAAGGAATTCAAAACCCCCCGGTACCTTTGGGAACGGACCTAGGATACCAAGATCCCAGGTCACAAAAGGCCAAGAGAGAGATATAGTTTATAAAGCTTGAGCCAGTTGGTGTATTTGCCTGCTATGAAACTGGAATTGTGCACATTTCTTAACCAACACTTTAACGTCATTTAAAGCTGTTGGTCAATAAAAACCTTATCAAAAGGCTTTTATGATCAGTGTTCTATAAGAAGCATGTGCCCCATAGATGTCCCCATGTATGTCGTGAAGGAGTTGCAATCCTTCCTTCTGTGATAAGCATCACATGAGAATCCCTCGAGTACTCTATTTGTAGAGTACCCCGTCGACCAAAGCATACATTTTGGCCGTGCAAGATAAATGATCTGCTTCGATGTTATCGTTGGGTACTGTACCCTTTTGAAGATATTCGTAGATGGGCACCAACCAGGTATCTTCGTATTCTAAAGATGTTGTCTCATTAGGAGCTGCATCTTGTGTTTCGACTAAAGACGGCTTCTAGAGTTGTTTCAAGACAACCCCTTTTAGTACTTGTGATCGGGAAGAAGCCATTCGAGCCAACTAGTTAGCAAGAGAATTATCCTTAAGAGGGATATATTATATCTCAAAACCAAAAAAAGTGACTCCCAAGCTTTCTGACTTCCGACAAGTACTGAGACATGGTCGAATTAGAGCACTGGAACTCTTTTCTGACCTAATTCATGGCTAGTTGAGAGTCTCCTTTCACAAGTAGTTATCGAATCCCGAGCGCTTTCATGTCTTGTGTGCCAGCCAACAAACCTTCATATTTAGCCACAATATAAGTAGTTGCAAAGTTTAATTGAATGGCATACTTTGAGGTCTCTCCCGTGGGAGATTCTTAGACCACCCTAACCCCCGAGCCTCTAAGCGTAAGTGACCCATCAAAGTACATCATCTACTGGTCATGGGAAGCATACTGGGGATCCTAAACATGTTCAAGATTTGTCCATTAGGTGACAAAGTCTGTCAAGATCTGGGATTTAATGGTTGTTTCGGACACAATAAATGTTAAATTCCCCAAGTTCAACCGACTATTCTGCCATACGCCCCACTGTTTTTCTGTTCTGAAGGACATCTCCTAAGGAAAATTCAGATAGAACAACAATTTTGTACGCCTGAAAATAATGCCTCATATTCCTCGAAGACATGAGGAGGGTATATAAAAGTTTTTGAACCTGATGGTAGCACTCCTTAGGCCCGTGTAAAACTTTGCTTACGTAGTAGACTAGTCGTTGAACGTTCTCGCATTTTGTGACTAGTACTGGCTTACTGCCTGTGACATGGCAGCTAGATATATTAAGAGCGTCTCTTCTAGTTTTAGAGAAACTAGAACTAGAGCACTCATAAGATACCTCTTAACATCTTCGAAGGCATCATTAGCCTCCTTTGACCACTCGAAACCCTCATGTGATAAAACAACTTAAATCTACCATGCACCCTGCGAGTTTCTGGACTTCTTTCTTAGTAGTCAGAGGGCGCATTTGCTCAATGGCCTTTATCTTTTTAGGATTTGTTTTGATTTCTCTTATAGAAATAAAGAATCTAAGCAATTTTCCTCAGGAAAATCTGAATACACACTTCTCTGGATTGAGCTTCAAGCAGTATTTTTTGAGGTTGTTGAATGTTTCTTGCAGGTCGAAAATATGATCAAGTTGTTTGATGCTCTTTACGACTAGATCACCAACGTAGGTTTCCAAATTTCGGTCTAGCTGAAGTGCAAAAGTCAATTGCATTAAATGTTGAAAAGTAGGACCAACATTCTTCATAGCAAATAGCATTTTGACAAAGCAAAATATCCCAAATGGCGTAATAAAAGTGGTCTGCTCTTCATCTTCTAGAGATACACTAATCTGATGAAAGGTAGAGTATGCATTTAGGAAACTTAATACTTCACAACCAGCAGTAGAATAAACCAATTGATAAATACGAGGAAGAGGAAAATCATCTTTTGGACAAGCTTTATTGAGATTAGTATAGTCTATACACATATGCCACTTACCGTTAGACTTCTTAACCATTACAGGATTAGCCAACCACTCAGAGTGATTGACTTTTCTTATAAAGCCTGCTTTCAATAGCTTATTCGATTCTCACCTAATAGCATCTCAAGTGCAAATTTTTATAATTTTTGTTTTACGGGCTTCTTGTCAAGCCGTAGAGCTGGTCTGTACTCAATCACCTCCCTGGGGACCCCCGGCATATTGGATGGTTGCCACGTGAAGACATTTGTGTTTGCCCGGACGAAAGTGATGAGGGCATCTTCCCATGTGGGCTCGAAAGTAGCCCCGATGCGAACTATTTTTGAAGGCTCTACTGGATCCAATAGAACTTCTTTGATTTATTAATTCAGCTTTGGTGCAGCTTTAGGCTTTGAGTGCTTGGTCGAAGCCTGCTCCTTATTTGCTTCCCGAGTTGGTAACTGACCTACCATCTCAATGGACTTGCGTTTGCATGCAAGTGCCATCTTTTTATCATAGGTAATGTGATTACTCTTTTAAGACCTAGCATCTTAAGATATTGATATCCATAATGAGCAACCATTAAGAAAAGTACCAGTGTTGGTCGACCAAGTATGGCATTATATGCCGTGTCGAAATCGACCACATCAAAAGAGATTTTCTCTATCTTGAAATTGCCTTGAGAACCAAATGTTACAGGCAGAGAAACTTGGCTAATCAGTTTGGCTGAAGATCCCAGTACAATCCCATGGAATGAGTTTCGTACATGCTTTATTCTAGTCTAAGTAACTTGCAATTCGTCCAAAGCACTTACAAACAAAATATTTAAAGAACTACCACCATCAATCAATACTCAATTTACTCAACAGTTGTTGATGGTGGGCTGGACCACAATAAAAAACAGACCTGGCCAAGTTGAAGGAATCAGATAATCACTTTTCTCAAAGGAGATTATTTACTAGGGGAGGGCCAATGGAGTTTACCTCTTGTTTGATAGT
The DNA here is from genome assembly GCA_017311315.1 of Dendrocalamus latiflorus. NCBI lineage: Eukaryota > Viridiplantae > Streptophyta > Magnoliopsida > Poales > Poaceae > Dendrocalamus > Dendrocalamus latiflorus. Next base: position 40,779,283 of record CM029652.1, on the reverse strand, counting down.
TTTATACTGTCGTTTTGACTCGTATGTCGAAGATCCCCCATAGATATGTTTGATGGTGTGCTTTGGATCCTAGAATGGCATCTCCTTGTCATCGTCTGACTGCTTTCGACTACTGGTTTGTCCCAACTCCTCGAGTATAGGAAGTGGCCCTTTGCCGAAGGAGTAGTTCTCGAGTTTTTGTTGAAAAACTTGACAATTGCAAAGGTCGTGTCCTTCTTTTTTATGGAGAGGACACCACCTCAGCTTGTTGTCCTTTCGTACAGGGATTTTGTCTTTGCCCTGATCGGAGTACTGTTTAGAATTCCATGGCTTCTTATCACCTACAGCCAAGACCTCCTTGGAACTTTTAGCTTTTGGCTTCTGGACTTTTGCCTTGTACATGGATTTCTTGACCTTCTCCTTACCCTTGCTATCTTTGCCTACCACTTTAGGACCTCTACTAGCTTGATCGATGGTTTTGGTCCATTCGACTACTTCAGCAATAGTCGCATAATGATTAGCCATCTCGAAGAGCTCAACGACCATAGTCAGAGGATTCAAAGCTATATCTCTGTGAACCATCTATTGCGGACTCTCTGCTTAAATGCTCTGATAACAAAAGTGTCAGAAACCTCTAGTATGGAATTACAAACCTAACTAAAACGCCTGATGAACTGACGTAAGGTCTTGTTGGTGTTCTACCTCATTCTGTGCAGGTCATCCTCCTTCCCAGGGCGATTGTATGTGCCCTGAAAATTAGCCAGAAGAAGCTCATTGAGATGTTTCCATGAATAGATCGACTCTAGTGGCTGATTTTGACAACCACGATCGGAGATCCTTTGAGCACAGTCGAAAGGTAATTTGGCATGACATGCTCTCCCCCTCCAACTGCTCGAACTGCAGTCGTGTAGATTTGAGGAAATTCGATGGGATTTTGGAACCCATCAAACTTCTTCATGTTTTCCGAGCGAAACCATGGTGGCCAACAAACTGCTCGAAGTTTAGGCGTAAACACTCGACATCCAGTAACAAGATCATGATGCCTCCTTTGCAGGAAAGGGTGATTAGTGTCTCTAGGCGATCGTACTCAACGATGTCCAGCAGTTGATGGACCCAACATGTAATAGGTTTCGTCCATACAAGGGTAGTACTCCTCGTATTCCATCTACCACTGTAGATTTCTTGCTCGAAGTGATGAACGATCACCTCCTCTGAAAGCATGTCGATCTTTGGATACATGAGAAACTCTTCTCCGACTGGAGTTATGGTTAGGAGAACGACGTGACCTGTCATCATGCCAATTGCCACAAGGTGAGTTTTGTGAACGACTAGTCGTAGTCATACCTGTTTGACTTCCATAATTGTGTCGGCGAGGCTGCTCGAGTCTGACCATCATACTTCGGAGTCATTGCACGATCCCTTCAGCAAAATGTTTGTAGACTGGTGCTCAAGCGAGTTCTTGAGTTGGGTTTTCAAGCAAGTCATTTATACACTGAAGCTCTTGGGCCTCCTCTGATTGATACAAGATGCACCCAGGCAAAGACCTTTAGGTAGCCAACCTTCTCCTAATGGTCTCAGGATCTTCAATATTCGAGATTGCTTGAGCCGACCTTATAGGAGAGCAATTATTTCGAGAATTTCTCCCATGCAGATCAGAGTACTCACCTCGATCATCACCGGAGGTCTCCTCGCCATAACCACGCGGTGTCATTGTGTGTGAGCAGCGGAGACCATTGTTAGCCCTTCCTCTGGAAGAGTGATCAGTATCTGAGGGGAGAACAAAGACCTCTTGGATATAATCTCCACTTGTGTCGGATGCCCCTTGGCTTGAAGAGCCATCAAACGAGAGCACATCACGACCTGGAGTAAACCCCTCCAATAAGGGAAATTCTGGGTTGTAACTATCTCCCATCTGAGTTGAGCCCTGTGAAAGTATGGGTGAACTCGCAGGGGGCCCACCCACGCTATCTGTGGGGACAACCAAAGAGTGAAAACCACCAGATGGTGGAGTCCTGGAATACGGGATTCCAGGACTCGTCGAGCCTAATCGGACTGCTGCTGAGGACACGAATATTTAGAGGCATGTCCCTTGTCCCGTTCGAGTCCGGTTTGTGGTCAAATTGACGCTTGCCATTGGGGAAACTCGTTCCTCCGTTGGGCGTAACGCTATGGGGGATAAGGATCCCCCTCAGCCTTATCTATGGTGTGATCTTTGGGATCTCATGATGGATGTCTAGAGATAGCCTCATTGTTGGATGAAAGCATGGTTTGCTCGTAGTTGTAGCAGGCATCCATATCGAGATCTACATAGTCAGCCAGGTCAAACCGATTCTTCTTTTTCCAATCTCCTGCCATGAGGACATTAGAAAAAAACAGAACTTGCCGAAAGGAATTACCGGGATTTGGAAGAAGTTCCCCATGAACGGCGCCAACTATCGGTATTCTAATACCGATCTTACGTATGATTATTTGGATTCGGGGGATCTCTCAACGAATTGGCTATGATCACAAAGAGAAAGACACAGGGATTTATACAGGTTTGGGTCTTCTCCCAGGGGAATAATAACCCTACTTCATGTGTGGTTATTACTTAGTGGACTGATTACAATCAAGAAAGAAAGTAATGAATAATGACTTGTGCTACTTTAGTTGCTCTCCCCTATTCTCCATGACATCAGCCCTTATATAGCATGCGAAGTGGTGGTGGTTGCTCCATGCTAAGAGGAGTCTTAACCTTTCGAATGATAACCATCCGACGAAAGTTATTATCAGAGATGTGATATCTCACTCATCGCCCGCCGGTTATTGCCAGGAGTGTTGAGATGTTATGTATAGTTATTCCAAAGAATAAGTGTGCATGCTAACTATCTTGTTAGATATACACACAATGTAGTAGGTTGTCATAGAAAAGCCAGTCGAAGAGGAGCTTAGGATCATAGGGTGGTTGTAGGATGACTTATGATTATGCTATGCTCGTAGGAGAACTTACGATCATGAAGTAGTCGTGGAAAGGCTTAAGACTAAGGGGTGGTTGTAGAAGTGTTTACGACCACCTTGTTAAGTTTCTCCCTCACGAATAAGGGGTATGCTCAAGGAGTACAGTGACATAATAATATCATTTATAGATAAATAATAATATGAGGACTATTATATCCTCATCAGCTTTACTATATATAGTTTGTTATGATCTAGAGAATAGCTGTTTCACGCAATATGGCTTGGTGTAATACTTGTATAGTCACTTTGGATAATTTTCATGGCTCCTTATACTAAAAACGAATAAAATACAACCACTTCATTTCATTTATGCTTTATCCTCTTCTATGCATCTTGGTGATTTTGTTTTCAAAGGGAGAGAAAGATTAGAAAAATACATATCTAGACATGATTTGGAGTTTTTGTGCAAAATCTTGCTAAGTTGGAGCTTTACAATTTTGTTGTGATTCTCTTATTCTTTTGATCTGTTCTTACCATGACCAAGGTCAAATATAATGATTGTTTTTTTATATGGATCTAGAGTAAGATTTTCTATTTCATTTGATGGATTTGAAGCTTTTTGTCGAAAACTTGTTATTTTCAGCAGCTTCAATCCATTTCTAGCTCATATGGTAATTTTCACTCCTTGCAGTGCTTGTATGACCATTTTGAGCCTTTATTTGCAAAATTCGCTCTCTAAATTTTAAAACCATCTCCTATTTGTATTTTTAAGAAATTCCTAATGGGTTCATCAAGCGAGAAATTGAAGGACCATGTGAGAAGGTTCAGGATTATACTGTGATGGACCATTGCCATTTTAGAAAAGTGTGAATTTGGATTTTGCAAATTGTTGTTTTCTAGAGTGCTTGCAGACCAAGCGATCTAACCGATCAGGGGGTGATCAAACCGGCCCCATCCGGTGGTCAAACCACTGGGCATTACCACTCTGACCAGCCTAGGCATATGGTCAGACCAACAAGTTATTCCTCTTGGCTGGTTTTTGGTATTTTGGCGTTTTGAGTTTTGGTAAGGTTTTATTTGACCTAGGTTAGTGCATATGCGTTGCATGATGTATGTTTCAGCTAACGTAGGTCAAGTTGTGAAGAGCTTATTCCTGGAAACAAATTCTTTGTCTTTGAATGGGCAGGGTCATTTGGAGTCAATCATGGTCAACAGTGAGGATCAAGGCTATGCTCAAAGAGGAGCTAAGACCCAGAACGATCAAGAATGTCAGGTGAGATGGCTGAGCTCAAGCATAGCATGAGAAAGGCGAGAAATATTGAATAAAAGTTTGAGCTATGGGTTGCACCATGTGGTTTGGTCGGTCTAAGTAGGGTGTGGTCTAGTGGAACTAGAATGGGAAAGACTTGCCAACGTGCGGTAAGCTAATGGTGCATCTACACGTGGAAAATATGGTGATTGCTTCCAATGAAAGGTAAAGACCGAATAAAGAAAAGGTATTTTGGTAAGTTGACCAAATAACGAAAACTAACTTGGATCAAAACCATGACGCTTGAACGACGCTTGGGAGAGTGGTTTAGGTCAAGGAGAAGCTAAGAAGATTAAGTTAGATAAAGGGTAAAGACTTAACAAATTTGAGCTTTTGTGCATTGAAAAGTATGCATAAGTATAGTGTGTGAGTAAAACCCGTGTTGTGTGAGATTAACAGTTTTACCCATATGTCCTAAGTGGATAGTATCCATTAATGTTAGACGGGGCTAGTTGTCTTGTCTATTCAATGTGTTAGGATAGAAACTTACTAATTAACCATCCAATCATCTTAGCTTTATTTATTGAAGCCCAGTATCCTAGGATTAGGGTTTGAGAGGTATGAATGCTATTGTATGCTCTTTTGTCCCCTAGGTGGAGTGACTATAAAATCTTCATTCTCAAGTAGCAATACATCAATTTTTATTCATCTCACATTGATCAATCTTATGTTGATTGTTTTGCTCTTGATTTGGTTGGTTTTGATACTCTCTCCCTTCTTGATCTTATTATGCGAAGGAGCCATAAGAGATAGAGATAACGCCTGGAAATCAATTATCATCCATCTAGGCATCTGGTTAGCAAGTTTTTGAAGTTGTCTAATTTTTTCTTATTTTGGCCTCTCCGAGTGATTTATTTTTTTAGTTATTTTTGACTTGATTTCTTAAGTGTTCTAGCTTATTGTAACATGTGGGAATACATTTAGAGCCATCTTGATCATCATCCACCCACGAGCTAGTTATATTAACCGTTTTTTGTTTTTGTCCGGTTTTAGTATAATCTTCTTTCAAACGAAAAAAGTCACAACTTTGACAATATTCTCTCGATCGTTGATTAGAATAGGTACGTGAGATCCTAGAGAAGGTGCATATCAAGTTTTGTGTTATTTAGATCTACGGAACAAAAGTTTTATGAATTTTTTGTTTTAAAATAGCGTTGTTTTTACTATTATTGCTTAACTGATTTTACTGTAACAGCCTTAACGGTTACCGTTCATCCGACCATTGAATCTTGTTTTGATTAGTTTTCGATCGAGAACAATGGGTGTAGATCGGATAAGTTCGATGACGTCCTTGCCCGCAGAAATGCCACGGACCACCTTATCATCTCCGCTGTTCCTGTCACGAACTTTTGCATAAATGCATTCGCCTGGCTCCGATCCACTCATACACACACAGTACGTACTGTTTTAGTTTCTAATTGTTGTGCCCATGCGCAGAACGTTCGTGGTACTAATGATCACATGCATGCTATGTTGACACACGTCGATCGAACGATTCTTGGCTTTTGTATTGTATGTACTCTCCGGTGGCAAATACTACACAATGTTTTAGAGATAGTTACAGTCAAATTTTTGAAATTTTAATTATCAATATCTTTTAAATATTTAAATTAGATATATGAAAACCATATCTATAGATTTATCTCAAAAAGTACTTTCATAATATTATTGTATTTTACAAATATATTACATAGAAATTAGTGATCAAAGTTATGCTTTAGAGACCATATTGATGTTTAAAATAACATGTATTTGTAAGCAGATGGAGTAGCTCATAGCCTATCGTAGCCGAACTTAAGAGGGAGGCCAAGGCGGCAGAGGACAAACGTTGGGTGGCATTGGTGGCGATGATGGCCACAGGCTTGGGGAGGGCGGTGGGTGGTAAGGACGACAAAACAAAGAGTATTAGGAGACGGCGGGAGGCAGCGGTAGATCTAGCAGTGGTAGCCATCGGAGATGAGGAAAAATGTGGGGAGCGGGATATGGTGGCCGCAAGCGGCAACAACGGGGAGGAGAAGGTGGGAGAAGGCCTCATTGGCGTTGGAGGCATGTTGGATCGTAAGGGTCTTCTCATAAAAAAAATAGCTTGTAAGGTAAGGGAACCCTCTAGCTTAAATCCCTTGCCCTCTGCAACCAATATGAGACTATTCGAACAATTTCCCATTCATACATTAGTACCCTTCAGCCATCATTGTCCCCTTCACCGTACATGCATAGTCTCTCAGGACCACGGTCCATCAAGTTTCTATATACTAGTGTTTATTGGATTAAAGATGTCAAAACTGATTTGCGGTATCACTTGTTTGATGTCACAACTACAACTTCACTCCAGTGCTGTTGATTTGTTTCTCTGTTTAGACCCTATTGGTCCGTCGATGAATGCCGGCTCTAGCTAGCTTTGCGCCGATCGATCGATCGACATGGGTTTGTACGTACTCATATATTTTGCTTGTGCATGCATGCACATGGTACCATTTTAATTTGCCTTCTAGCTTAGTTTCTGCGCGCATATGATCGATCGGGAACGATGGGTGTAGATCGGATAAGTTCGTTGACGTCCTTGCTTACAGAAATGCCACATGGTACCATTTTAATTTGCCTTCTAGCTTAGTTTCTGCGCGCATATGATCGATCGGGAGCAATGGGTGTAGATCGGATAAGTTCGTTGACACTTGACGTCCTTGCTTACAGAAATGCCACGGACCACCTTATCATGTCCGCTGTTCCTGCCACGAACTTTTGCATAAATGCATTCGCCTGGCTCCGATCCACCCAAACACACAGTACGTACTGTTTTAGTTTCTAATTGCTGTGCCAATGCGCAGTACGCCAGTACGTACCTGGTACCTATGGTCACATGCATGCTATGTTGACACGCGTCGATCGAACGATGCTTGGCTTTTGTAGCGTGTGTGCCCTTCGGCCACGAATACACGTTGTTTTGAAGATAGGTACAGTCAAATCTTTAGAATTTTAATTATCAATACTTTTTAAAATATTTAAATTAGATACATAAAAATTATGTGTGTGGACTTGTCTCGAAATGTACTTTCATAACACATAATTTTATTAAATTTTATAGATATATTATAATAAAAATTAGTGTTCAAAGTTATATTTTTAGAAACCGTATCATGCTCACAGTAACATGTATTTGTGATAGAAGAAAATAGGCCGTTGTCAGTCGTATGGCTTGCATGTATGTGATGTGTGCGCTGTACCGCGCACGCGCGTCAGCAGAGCTGCACGCTTGCATGGGCGATGCCCGATGGGCCATGCATTGCCTGAACGGCATCCTTCTTACCTAGTCCAATGATGCCAAGTTTCAACTTAATTCCAAGTAATTAACGGCAGGGACGCATGGTGAGTTGAGCACAGTGGTGGGTGACGGTGGCGGACGGAGCGGAGGGGGAGAGGCATTGGCGGCGAGGCGGTGGGGGTGACACGCAACGAGCGGGTGGATCGGCGGCTGGAGGGAGGAAGATGGTGGGTTAGGGTTTGGAGCAAGTAGGGTGGAATTTATATGATAGCTGGGAATGATGTAGATGGTTAAATCTTGATCAAGGGTTTGAAAAAGTGACTGAAAAACTAAAATTTCAGTTGGCTAGGAAAAAGACAGAACCATTAGGCAATTAAGCCTTCTAGATGTCTCTTCAGAATCCAACACCACATATAGGGCTTGTTTGGTACGGTTGCGGTTTATGACTTTTGACTAAAGTTTTTAAATTTTAGCTGTTTGTGACAGAGATTATGGAGAGAGATACTCGCTTGTGATTTTGGTTGATACAGATATTGAGCTTTAAATATGTACAATAATTAACTTGTAGATCCTGTCTTGAGAAAATACCAGTGCTGTTGATTTGTTTCTGTTTTGACCCATGCGGTATTGGCCCGGCTCCACTTGATGATGCAGGCTCTAGTTAATCTTGGCTGATCGAGATGGGTACGTACGTATTCATATATTTTGCTTGTGCATGCATGCCTTCTAGCTTTGCGTGCACATGATCGATCGAGAACAATGGGTGTTGATCGGATAAGTTCGATGCAGAAATGCCACGGACCACCTTATCGTCTCAGCTGTTCCTGCCACGAACTTTTGCATAAATGCATTCGCCTGGCGCCGATCCACCCATACACACAGTACGTACTGTTTTAGTTTCTAATTGCCGTGCCAATGCGCCGTACGTACGTTGTACTACTGATCACATGCACGCTATATTGACACGCGTCGATCGAACGATGCTTGGCTTGGCACAGCAACGTACGTTGTACTAATGATCACATTCATGCTATATTGACACGCGCCGATCGAACGAAGATCGGCTATAATTAAACTTTCAAAATTTTAACTATTAATTTTTTTAAAAAAATATTTAAATTAGATATAAATATATATATTTATCTCGAAAAGTACTTTTATATTATTATAATTTTATAAATATATTATAATAGAATTTAATTATCAAAGTTAGTTAAAAACAACGTGTACCTGTGACCTGTGACCAGAGGGAGTAAGTACGTCATAGCCAGTCATATGGCATGCATGCATGCATGTGATGTGCGCTGTGACCGCGCGCGCGCGCGTCAGCATAGCTGCACGCTTGCATGGGGCGATGGCCGATGGGCCATGCATTGCCTGAACGACATCCTTCTTACCTAGTCCAATAATGCCAAGTTCCAACTTAATTCCAAGTAATTAACGGCAAGGACGTATGGCCAGATCGATAGTTCCACACGTTCGGGTCCCAATCGATCGGGAACAAATCAACTGCATACTCAAGTCAAATACCTGTCTTTAATTAGATTTTTTAAAGGTTGGCCTTTACTTATAGAATTTTTATCTGAGAAAGGCCGTACGTCTGATTTATATGTATCTATACCACAAGGTTTAAGGCTCCGCCTGGTATCGTGGTTGATTATCGTAATCTCATTTGTCGAAACCACTTTAAAGTACTTTAGTGTTTGGTTAATTAGCTTGTTTTTTCTTCACTTGTTTGCAACGGAGATATTATCGCGTCTCAAATAACAGAAGAAACGAGTGGAAACATAAGAGGAACGGCCATTGGGAAACAAAATTTGCCCTTTAGCACCGGTTGTCAAACAGGCTGCTGGATTTTTTTTTACAGGTAATTTTGCACATGAACTTCAAAATAAGCAGCGCGTAGCAACTGCAAACTTATCGTAAATTACATAGGCACCTATGTTTTACATCATATACATTGCAAGCCTGGAGGAGTAATCCGTTTAGCATGAAACCAGCAAGTCGATAAACAGAGAGACGGGGACATGAATGTCAGCTGTCAAGACAAAAAAAAATGTTGGGGATCACGTCGATGGATTTGTGGGATTTACGGCAAGTGGATTCAACGGATCCTACCCACTGAAGACTGACCAGAGCATCACAGAAGTGGGGGGAAGAGGCGGACAGGGAAACGAAAAACCCTATGCGGTTGTTTGGATCACGTAGATTAGAAATAAGTTTTCAGAAAACAGGTTTTGCTAGGATCTTTAGGTGCTAAGTTGTTTATTATTCCCGACCCCCGACCTCCGCCATATAAATTGGACCTTCAAGATGTGGTAGGCCGTTTCCCATCCCCGTGCGGCCCATGTAAAATGGGGCTAACCTTCGAAGGCCGCGCCCCTCAACAGCGTAGGCTTTCAGGCCCACGCGCGGGCACGTCACTGACAACCGTCACGTACCTCTAGCGCCAGCCCAAGTAGAAGCAGAATCCCATCCCACCCAACACCCGTCTCGCAACCGGCTGTCAGTATCATGGCACATATCATAACTTGTACGATCCCATGACTTTATCAGAAATAGACGACATAGTAATATAGATTAAAATTAGCTAGTATTATAGCGGGATCGTGATTCAACTTGTAGAGTCGTTAGATTAGGTAGGATCGTAGTACAATCATGATCCTGACAACAAACTATACTAGCACATAAAATTTGATATTCTATATTACTAGTTTAAGTTGCATTAATTTAATTTGCTTTATTTTTGTCATTTACATGTTGTTCTAAGGAAAAAAAAGTATTATCTTTGCTATATTGGACTTTTAGATTATTAGTTTATTTAAAAATTTTAAATAAGTTTCCAAATTCAACCTTAATTCAATATAACGAAATTAAATTCAAAAATTCTACTATAGACTTGTATATTTAAAAATGTAATTCAATTTTTATACAAAATATATATACTTTTAAAATCTGATAGAATCATGATTCTACAATCCAATCTTATGATCATATTCCATCAGATGAAAACGACCCTACCTAGGATCGCGATCCTGAAAACCTTGCTGGCGACGCTCGCTTGTGTCCAAACCTCCAAACCCTCGTCCGCCATGAACCCACCCCCTGCGGTGGCGATGGATCTCCACCGCCCGTCACGCTCGACATCGGGGGTATCGAGACAATGATCCGCCAGGTCAGCTTTGTCACCCCCAACACCTCCGTCCTGTCCTAGGCCCCCGCCACCACCGCAGCAAGGCATGGCCACCGGGTCACCGCCGACGTCAGACCTCTCCCCAGGATCGCTCTCCCCTGTCATGATCCCGTCACCATGGCACGCCGACCACCTCGCCCCCGGGTCCCCCTCACCCATGGCGTCTGACGCCCTCCTTGCCTCCTTTGTGCCGCTGCCTTCCTCCACGTGCTTCGACGCCACGTCCAAGCTCGGCGAGGAAGACTCCTAGTCTCAGGCCCCTTCTGCCACAGAGCTAGGTATGCCCCATCCTATCCCATTGCAGTAATTTTATCCACGGTCCCAGAAATTGATGCGATTGCCATTGGTATCACGTGAAGGAACAATCCTGGCATCTAACATTGGGGATGGGTGTTGTACGTTAGTAGTTGCAATTCACATCACACACTAACAATCTTGCATTTAAAATGAACAAAAAGTACTCAAATCAATTCACACTTCATTACCAGGGCGTTGAAATTAGATGAGTTCGTTGGAAAATAAAGGTGGTAGGGCAAAAATGTGTATTAGAATTTGTCGAACCACTACTAGATGACTGTATTCCAATATTTTGGCTATTTCATCATTTGAAATTCAAATATGTCAATTGTTTCTTGTAACATTCTCAAAATCAGGGCACTTGAAAATATATAAAATTTTGAAGTTTTGTTCTGCATCTTTCTGGCATTTGATTTTTCTGGCTTTTGATTGAGGTTCCTCATAAATAAAATTCATAAAAATAAAATTTAGAGGAAAAGGTGTAATTGATGAAATAAACTTGGGTTAGAATTTTAATTTGAAAAGATGATCCAAGAAAATTCAATTAAATCCACAAAAAGAAAATTTGGAATTTAAATTCAAGAAATAAGAATTAACAGCTCAATCCACGCCATGCCAGCCCCAGCGCTGCTCATCGCATCCAGCCATCTTGTCATGCTGAAAGATCAAGCTCCGTTTAAGTTGATTTTGGTGTTAATAACAAATGCCATTATGTGATTTTGATGTTAACGAAAAAATACTTTTATAATGTTTTGGTGATAATAACAAATGTATATATGAGACTAATATGTTTGTTCAAGTATATTATAGCTTAGTTTCATTTGGATGAAAAGGTGAAATTAAAGAGGTATGCATTCAAAATCACTTTCTCATTTACTAATGCATTCTTTAGATCCAAAATATAGATTGAACTCCTCAAATGGTTCAAATGAATATGTGTATATGTCTTTCTTTATATACACTTGTATGCACACATTTAGGGGAGCTCTTTCTATGTTTTGGAGTTTCATGAGTATTGATCCATACTTCTTTTAATATGCATATTTAGGATCTTTACTTTGAAATACATTCTTGAGTATATATAGCTTGTGTGGTTCATATATACTTATATGCAATCGGGTTGTCATCTAACTTCTCCATTATGTGTTAATGGTTGGATGATTAATGATAACCGGATAAGTAAGCTTTGTTTAAAGCTTATCTTATAGTATAAAATTATTGTGTACAAGTTTTATACTCGCAAATCAATTATCTTTATCTCATTATTTGTTGATATTGTCATGAATTACCAAAAAGGGGAAGATTGTTGAATCTAGTCTCTCCATTATGTGTTAATGGTGAAGTTTGGTAATTGATGACAATTGTGTTGTGGACTAACATTTTTCATGAATTGGATGAATAGGTTAGGTTCCATAAATTAGGATGACTTGGGATGACTTCATGGGTTGAAGATCATCAAGTCAAGATCAAGAAGAAGATGGCTTCATGTGTTGAAGGCCATCAAATAAGAAGACGCATCATGAGTTGATCAATGAGGAGATGATCATATGTTGATCATCAAGTCAAGGAAGGCCATCATGTATTGATGGAGTTGATGAAAAGGATGCATCATGAGTTGATGCATATCGAGACGATGACCCAAGGTAAAGGTATGACTAGTTAGGACTGAGGATGTGTTCCTAGTCTTTTATCGGTCTTAGTGTTTGGTTGAAAGACCAGAATGCTAGTATAGGTTGCCGTACTATTAAGAGGGGTCATGTCTGGTAGTTTGAGTCTCATCATGTGTTGGTGGCTCAACCTCACTTGCTCTAGCTCATCTTGGCATGAGGCTTGCATTTGCGAATGTGTTTTGCAAATGGTTAAAACTCATGTGGTGAATCCTGGTAACATGTGACTATACTTTGCAAATGTGTTTTGCAAAAGGTCGAAGTCCATGTACCTACTCCTTGTGACATGATCTAAGTTTGTAAATGTGTTTTGCAAAAGTTGGAGATCATGCATTATCTCTTGACATGGTCTAAGATTGTTTGTTACTACTTCCTTTGACATTAAACCATGGTAGTGACTCTTTGCATGTCTTTTGATTTCTGTATTTATCTAATGTGTTTAAGATCATGCAAACAGATAGGTTGTGTAGCCTTCTGAATAAGCTTTTCACAGAGTCTAACAACACTCAATTCCGACATCGAAGTCAAAAGTTATGACCTGAAGGTCTGACCGGTGTTGATCTAGAGGTCAGACCGACCTTGTAATGGCGGTCTGACTGGTGTGGACCCAGCGGTCAGACCGACTTTGAGGTAGCGGTCTGACCGGCCCGCGGAACTTCCGTCCTTCGCACGGAACCTTTTTCCAGAGAGTGACTCCGCTGATTTTTCTCAGAGTGGTCTGACCGGTATATGTTGCGGTCTGACCGGTTTCTGTGTGGCGGTCTGACCGGTTTTCTAGCCCAACGGCTAGTTTTTATGACCATTGGGAGAGCGGAAGTACCGATAGTGTAACTGCGATACTTCTGGCCCTCGAGCTGATTTCAGCCCTCTCTCTTCTCCAACAGCTAGTTTTTTAGGGAGGTGTATAAATACATCCTCAAGGGCTGTTGGGAGTATGTTGCTGGTGCTTGGCTTGTATTCCTTGAGCTAGAGTGAGGCTCTACACTCAATTGTGCATGTGTTGCACTTTGTGAGAGAGGAGAGGTGATCTAGAGTGCATGTGTTGCATCTAGAGGTAGACTTTGTGTCCGAGTTGAGCTTGTGCATTCGTTTCACGTGGTGAGAGTCAAATAAGGGACTTGACTTGTTACTCTTGGAGTTTGCCGACTCCTAGACGGCGTGGGAGGCATTGTGCGCGGTGATCTTCTCAAAGAATATTGTGAGAAGACCTGGCGAAGTTGTGAAGGTTGGAGCTCACCTACCCGGAGCGGAAAAGAGCTATCACTAGTGATTTGAGGTGGAAGGCTTAATTCATGGAGCCGGTCCGATTTATTCGGGCTTACCTCAATGTAGACTAGGGGAGACCGACAAGTCTCCGAATACCACGGTAAAAAGTGATCATGTCATTTGTGGTTTGCCTTCTTGTACTCTATTTACTTTCAAGCAGTTTACATTCATAGACTCAATTTGATTGCTTGTAAACCTAGGATTGCAAACCTTGACCTAGGATACAATTGTTGGTGCACTTAGGCGAATTTATTTGTTCTAGGCGCTATTTGAGCTAAACCAACTTGAATTTAGCTTCCGTATTGTATACTTGGTTTAAGCAAATAGAAAAGGTCTTTAATTGTTAGTATTAATTCGAAGAGAATTTTTAGACCGCCTATTCACCCTCCTCTAGTCGGCCTCCTCGATCTTACACACGCTCCATCCAAGCTAGCATGCGCAAGGGATTCACCTGCCTTCGCTGACCCTTTACCGTTCACGCTCCCACCATTGTTGTCCTTCCCATGTGCCACACCATGCGAGCACCCTACGCCAGCCATGCCATGTTGCTTTTAGACTATCGTACCACTATCATCGTGCGCATTCAACCACGTTGCGACACTAGCTCTGTCGTGTTGGCACCCTGACTGCCATGTTGTCTTATCAGTGCACATCGCCCTGACGACTGGTGGAGAGAGTGAACCCACCAATCACGGTGCCAAGCTTCATCCAGCCACCTCGTCACCTGCGTACTATCCCCTGCATGCTCCTGTGGCCATGCCCAAGATAGCGTCGGCCGTTAAAGCCCACCAAGCCACCTCACTACCACGGCCATGTGTGGACCATGTCACTTGATCGCGTCGCGTGGTTGCCTATAAGAACCCTGCCATGCCCTTCTAAGCTTCGCCACCCCTCACTCCCTCTTCCCCTCCGTGGAATTGCCTTCCAATCACGCGTAGCTCACCGGAGCTATTTCTTCTTCAACTCCACTCTTCTGACTAATTCCTCTCGATCGTAGCACCACCGCAGCCTCACTGACACAACCCCATCAGTGATTTGGACCGCCATCACTCGTACAACGTCGTTGCCATGCTCCACCTTGCACCTCCTCGGGTCTACATCACCATGCTTCCTTGGTCTTCCTCAAGTCCCACCGACCCCTCAGTTAGCACCCTCTTGCCCCGTAGATGCTTCCAACACGAGGAATTAGTCTATCTCCATATTGTTAGCTATAGTACCATGCTCCAGCCACAGCCGCTGCCCGAGCTCATTGCCGATCACTGCACAAGACAAATTAGGCTGTGAGACTTAGCCTAGAGGTGAGCGCCGAGGTGAGGGTTCCATTTTTAGCCTCCCCTCCATTCGCCATCCTTCCGCTCGTCGAAAATGAGCGCCGCTCTCCTCGGCAGGAGGAAGAAGACTGTAGCACACATAATTAATTTAAACATGTAATTAGCTTAAATTTAATGACCATTATTTAATCAATTAACCACCCACTGACATGCGGGCCCTCCCTATTTTAATTTAAGCTTAGTCTCTATGACATGTGGCCCCTACTATTTAAAAACTCTTAAAACCAGTTAAGTGAACTGTGGGCCACTGTCAAGTGGGCCCAATCTAGCGTAGCTACAGTGAATGGGTCACAACGGTCAGCCACTGGTGATTTCCTCTTAGAAATCAATTTGAAAAGAAAATAAAAATTATGTGGACCCCACCTATCATACATTGTGGGTTTTCAACAAAAAATAAATAGAAAAAATTAAATCCCTAGGCCCCACCTGTCAGTGAGAGAAATTCTCTATCTCTCTTATTATTTTCTAGAATTAAATTCAAACTCAAACTTTGATTGGTCCATTCGCGTTCATCTTATGTCTAAATTTAGTGAAATTTGTGACTAAATTCAAGATATTTCTAATGGAACTAAGATCATGAATTTAGAGTTCATTTAAATTTTATTTAAATTTAATTCTATTTTATTAGTATTTATTTAAATTTATACGCAATCATTTAATAGCTTATGAAGCTCAAGAAGAACAAGAGCAACTAGTGAGCAAAGCAAGTGAATACTTTGATCATATTGAACCTATATTCTATGCAAGTTACATTTGCTTAAATTATCAAATTATATGCTGTTATTTATTATGCAAATTATGTTCATCTTAAGATTATAGTTACATGCCTATTAATCATTGTGTTACTATTGTACCCCCCCCCCCATCCCTTGGAACAACTGAACACTTAACCCTTATCATCCTAGAAATTTAATGGTAATCGTACTAGTTATAGTTGTATCTAAACGCAATGCTTGGCCTGACTTAGATATCCAGGGTATTAAATTGCCCAAGCATCAATTTAAAAACATGATACTGATTTTGGGTAGTTATTGGAGGAAAATGGCTAGTATGTTGAGATAATTTAATTTATGTTTCTCAAAATCCTAAAATATGATTTGCATATCTAAGCGGATGGTAAGAGTGGCTGTGTGGATGAAGCATGAGAGTGTGATTTGTGGTAGAACTACCCACATAACCTTAAGGACTGAATCCTGTAATGACCTCTCAATATAAAATAGTGCAACCATAAGCCTATAATAGGTATAACTTGGCTAAGTAATTTACCAGACCTTGGAGTCTTCTCGTATATATGGTGGAGGAGTGGAGTTGGTACATGCAAATTATGATCCAGCCTAAATACGACACCAAGTAGAGGATGACGTTTGCCCTCTGCTCTAGTCATTGGGGAATTGTTGTAGTCCCGCTGCACTAGTCGTTGGGGTAAAATTTCTCGCACAACTATGGGTCCTTCTTTGGAAGTAATTCCATGGGTCAAGATGACGAAGAGGCGAGGTATTGTAAAGGCCACGTAACAATATCCTCAACCTGCATGTCTAAGAAAACATGTAGAAAATAATGAGTTGATTATCTCTTGTATTGTGGGTAAAGTGTACAATCGCTTTAGAGGGAAAACTATTCGAATAGTCGTGTCCATGATCATGGGCGGGCATGGAAACTTACTCGAGTTAGTATATATTTCAAATTTTGTGGGTGGAATGAAAACTGTAGGGTGGATGTAGCCTTGAATTTGGATTTTCCTAGGTGGACGTAGCCCAGTGGTTATAAGGGTGTATAGAACCCTGATAATGAAAACTAGCATTAGTAGAGGGAACCATGTAATAGATGAATGGAACTTGTACTACTATTATTGCATACTCTTACAATCTTTAAAAAAAACATGGTTTAGTTGAAAACGCTAAGTCTCACAAGTGTCTATTTACTATAACTTCCCAATTGTAGCTTTGGTAAATAAACAACCTTAGCCATCCTTTGATAAGCCATACATCTATATTGCATTTTGTGTGTTGGTCCATAGAGCTCGGTGGTTTGTACTCACACTCACTCACTCAATTAAATCAAAACCAGGAAAGCCAGATCACTACGCTTATAATGATGCTCCTGAAAATGATGGGGATGAAGTTGAAGGAAATTAGGGCAATCCTTAGTAACCCTAGTCCCAGTTGAGCAGACTAGAAAAGAGATTGTGTGTGTGTATTATCTTAGTTTGGATAATATCTTTTGTACATATTTAACCCCCCCCCCCCCGGTCGCTTGCCTGTGGCAACTTGTGGCCCTACTTTTTGTTCGCTGCTTTCGCTAATGCTTACGTAAATATTTGGCCTGGTGGCCCTTTATGTAACTATATCCGATATGGAATATTTAAACTCTGATATATAACATTAATGTATGGTATGGTTCATGTCATGTATAAAATGATTCAGCAATGTACCTATGAGCACTATCTACTGATTTAGGAAATAGTGCGGTGGAATCACAAAAGATTCTGGATTGACAAAATCTAGGTCAGACATTTCTAATATTAATTATTAAGCAATTAATAATGTAGTTTCATTTTACCTTTTTGGATCCACCCATTTTTTACTACGCTATCTTTTACCTCTGGTAACTTCAATAAGGACTAATAATGTAAGGCTAATGTACGATTTTGTACATATGAGAGGAATGCCACAAGTTCTTCCATAAATGTTTATTTTGACATACTTTAATGGAAGTTTATATAACATTTTGAATGTCCTGTGATGTTTAGATAAAACTCATATGTAATGTTGTTGTGCCATCTAAATATTTGACTTTTCTTAGTTTTATCATGTGTGTTATTAGTGGAAAAATATTCTATGCTGTCGATGGTACATTTCTATTAGTTTAAATAGAAAACAATTGGATGGTCACCACTTCTTATCCTGAATTTTGTCGTTCAGCCAAGGTGTTGTAACTACGCAAAAGGGTACATTTTTTGTTGTGAAAATTACTAAATAGAGACACTTCTGATTTTCATAATACGGAGGTGCATGACTTTATCACCAATATGTTAAACTAAGCAAGTATGTGAGTTAAAAAAAATTCAGTGATATTGCATACTCTCCATGTATTTTTTTCCCATTGTGCAAAGTATACAAATGTTTGATGGATTGATACTAATATTCATTACTTATGGTCTTTCAAAGATAGTCTTGTTAAAGAACTAGATATAATATATAGATTATCATTAGATTGGAGGACTAGGACTTGAGTGCATATAATTTGATTAGGCTATTCCACTACTTGTCAAATTGGAATGAAATTACAGTTTTTGTTGGATTCAAATTTGGATGTGAATAGCAAGTCTTTATTTGGGTGTGGTATAAGGGGGAAACTTCCTTGGATGGAAAGTTCTTATCAAATTTATGATATAGACTCGGTGTTTGCATTATGTAACATCTTGACTTAACAAAAGCTTAGAATATCAACAACAACTACAATCGCTACCAATTTTAACCATTAAATAAATATTACCAACAACTAGATTTCAAGAATAATCTTACAACATAATCATGAACATAAATTTCAGCAACAAGGAAATCAATCAATTGAACTTAAGATGAACCATTTAATTAATAAGATGACTCAATAATCAAGCTAAATCAAGGAACGCATTAAGTAGCAATAATATAAACCATAAAGAGCTAAGGGAAACAATCAATCATCTAAGAATTTCATGGATAGTCTAAGTTGATTATGACGATAAATTATTGATCGCTAGGTGAAGTGAAGAACTACAAAAGTGCAAGATCTCATGTTCTACTTCCATCCATACATATCGCCTTTAACAATCATCTAAAAACAACAACAAAGTAAAGGTGAATCCATGACTCAGCAAGTATATGATAAAACAATAGCATCAACATACATAATCATATCACTTTTCACTTTCCACCATTCTCTTGTCTCATCTTTCTTTCGGTCAATGCAATGCAATGCTCATGCACATATCTCTTTCTCTTTCTATAGCTCATATTGGTTTAGTAGAGAGAACACTCATCGATGTTCACCCTCTACCTCTATCCCATAGAGGTGTCTACCGAAGTAGGTCTTTTCCTCCATCCCATGGAGATGCCTACCACAGTAGGTCTTTCCATCCCGTGGACGTGCCTACATGTATAGGTATTACTCAAGAGCACTCCAGAATAGTCAAATAGCTTTGCTCATGTCTATTTGGCTTACTCACTGCCTTGCCTCATATGCTTATGCTATGTCATGAGTGCAACCTTCCATCATTTTACCATATATCATATTTATCATTGAATTATATCATACTGAACAAAAGAGTAATCAATTATTGCATGACATGGTTAATTCAATAATAATGAGCAATTATCAAGCATCATCTATCATTCTGCTACACATATGCCTTTTCTAGGTGCGATGACCGGGTTGATTAGAAGATGACACCAAAACCGATGCTGCTCCTCCTACAGTAATTACCAAATCTCAATACAAGCCACAACAATACAAAACAGCAATTAAATGACAACACTCCTACATGCTTCCTAAATCCATAATACTCCCTTTTACCAAACAGTTACCCCTGCTGTCCCGGTACTAAGAATGATATAACTTCCAACTCCCAAATACTATCATAGAAAATCATACTAGTTCTGGAGTCTACACAAAATTCCCTACATGTTCTTAGTTGGACACATCACCAGATTAAATCATCCAACCCCCCGGTTTTAACGCAGAAGACAGATATGTCATCTTCAAGGCAGCAGGCTTGGTCGTGGCAAGACGACTGGTGGATACAACTACTACAGTATTCGTTATAACTGCTACTCAACTCCTTACGATCTGTGCTTTGGCCGCAGAAGCATATGGACACATCAACTGCTACAATACCAGTCCAATATGACTACAAACACGTACGTGGACACTCTTAAGGCTGCCATAAAATCGGGTGCCTATTTGACTACCAAATAATGTCCCCAAGTTAAGTTCGCTTCGCACACAAACTCAACTCGGTGGGGGGCATTTGTTTGATGAGTTTTTATGTAAATATGTTAACTTTAAAGCAAATACAGAGGTGTATAATTAGGATGGAAACTTCAATACGTACATGTGCTATTGAAGATTCAAATTCTCTAAGTCTGAGTCATAAAACGGCATGTGACATGGTCCTCAAGCTGTCAGTGCATGGCCGACACATTGTGCCTCGTATGGCTGCAGGTCCCTAGCCGACCATGAAGCATATGCACCCAGATCATCCCTAGTTCGTGGGTATTCGATCACACTTTGTCGATCATGCTGATATGACCATGTTGTGTCGACCACATTCTCCGATCACGCATCTGATCACGTGGGGTCCTGACACGTTCTGCAATCACGTCATGTCGACCACGCTATGTTGACCGGTTGTTACGACCACGTCGTGTCTTCCACGGCTCGTTGACCACATTGATTTTACTACAACTTCGATCGTATCACTCGCACAGAGCCAGTACTTTTGGCCTTGGACCACTCGCTAGTCTTTGATCACACTATCCAATTCAACCGATCATTGTGTCGTGCCTCATAAGGCCACATGTTCTCGGCTGATCGCAAGGCGCATGGCCAATTTATGGCAACCTATGCACCAAGACGGAACGAAAAGATTGATTCTGGTGTGTCGTTTTTGTGATGGAAAGATGATTGCACCGTATCTCCATCCATCTGATGGAAATAATTATCATTAAATCTTTCTGATATGGAAAGTAGAGGTCTAGAAGGTAAGAAATCGGTAATCAATTTGGAATTCGATCTCAAAATTAATGGCACGATTGGCACCGTGTGAAAGTCACGTACATTGCATGTGACTTTGCTGATGCCTATAAAAGGAGAGACCTCACAGACGAGAGAGGATGAACATGGACAGACAAGGGAAGGGACGGAGACACCCGATCACACTTGTACACCCTGGACAAAGGGATGAACGGAGCAAGCTCGCAGGCCGATAAACGGCAGCAGTAGCTAGATGACTACCAACTCCTATGGTTGCTACTGGTGATGCCGTCGAGGAAGTGCTCTAGAGCTCATCATTAGGCAGCCTGTGGCCACAACGACAGGGCTAGCAAGATCGCCATCATCTCATTAGGCTTGAAGCATAAAGTCCTCATACTCTTGCATTTAACGCGTGCCCCGGCCAAGTTATGCGGCCACGATGATTCACCATGTACCAGGTTTGTCCTGCTCATACCTCTGATCTGATGATAGCTCCACAGGACGAGGTGGATGGTGCTACTCGCAAGTCCTTCTTGTTGCCCAAGACGTGATGTCGCTAACCACCGCTCCAATCTAATGAGGATGGTTTGTCCTTGTGATCATGGCATACTTCCTGCTGTGTGCCCCACTACATTGAAGTTGTCCCAGTTGCCCGCTAAGCTTGGTCTTCTATGACCGCCTGCTATACTCAATCACTCACGACCATCTGCCATACTCGGTCGCTTATGACTGCTGATGATACTTGGTCATTTATGACCACCAGCTGTGCTTGGACGTCATAGACTGCCTTTTGGGCTCGGTCCCTTACGACCGTCTGCCATACTCGGGCATTTTTAATCGCTTGTGATACTCGAACGTCATCAACCGCCTTCTGGGCTCGGCCCCTTATGACCATCTGATATACTAAGGCATCACCAACGGCTTTGATACTCAGTCGCTTATGGCCGCCTCCTATGCTCAATCACTTATGACCATCTTCTGTCATTGGTCGCTTATGACCGTCTGATGCACTCAGACATCACTGACCACTGCTAATACCTGGTCATGTATGACCTCTTTCAATACTCGGGCGCCATCAATCGCCCACAACACTTGGATGTCATCGACCACCCGCTGGGCCTGGACGTCTACGGCTGCTTTCAACACCCAGGGCCATCGACCGCCCACAGCACTCAGACGTCATCAGTAATCAGAAGTCATCGACCATTTGCTGCACTCAGGTGCCATCAACCGCCCACGATACCCGGTTGCCATCGACTGGCCATTGTACTCAGGCATCATCGACCTCCTCAGGCACCATCAACCACCCACCGTACTTGGACGTCGTCAACTTTCCACAGTACTTGGTCATCATCGATCGCCCGTTGTACTCAGGTGTCGTTGACCTCCTCAAGCGCCATCAAATGCCGGTCATACTCGGTCGACCATGATGGACTTCGACCACAGACAACTTCCGATGGGTTCCGACCATGATGGACTTTGACCACGGACCACTTCCGATGGATTTCAACCATGATGAGCTTCGACCATGGACAACTTCCGATGGATTTTGATCAATGGCTTTCGACCACGGACAACTTCCAATGAATTTCGACCACGGACAACTTTCATTGGATTTTGACCATGGTAGCTTTCGATTATCGACTATTTCCAATATCTGGAGGTTTTCGACTACCGGCTAGTTTCAATATCTAGATGTTTCCGACTACCTGCTGCTTCGATACCCGATGGGTTTCAACTACTAGCTATTTCCAATATCCGATGGTTGCTGACTACCGGCTACTATGATGCCCGATGGCTTCCAACTACCAGCTATTTCTAATATCTGGAGGCTTCCGACTGCTGGCTGCTTTCGATGGCCGGTGGCCTCTGACTTTTCAACTATCAATCATTCCCGAGTGCCGATGGCTTTCTGGCTTTCGAGGAGTCTTTTCCAATTATCACTTTTGACCACATTGCTATTAGACCCTAGCATCCTGCTCTATTAAAAGTAAGAATGGTTTGCCCTTACAACACCTGAGTTCGGCTAAGTGAGCCTGTACTGCAGAGGGGTCCTTCCCATTGGTCACTTTTGACCACTTCGACATCTGACCCAGGCTTTCTGCTCCGCCAGCCTCACCACCTAAATTAAGTATGTCTACTACACTAATTCTACTATTATGTCATTAGATCAGTTATGCTTAAAGTGAATCATGCACACCTTTAACCACCTTAATTTTATGTGTCTTGTGATACCGACGAGGTCAAACGACACATGCTAGCACGGTTAATGCAAAGGCTATGCTGTCAACGGCCCCATAGATCGATTAGGCTATAGATAATGCCAACGCCACACCTGCATCAACAATTCATCACATGCATGAAGAAAATAAAGCGAAGACTGAAGACGACGACCAATGCGCAGCTTAATCGGAGGTATTCCATGGGTTTGTCCTACGTATGTAATTAACCAGGAGCCTTCCGAGACCCCGAGAACTAGGAGATCATATCATCTATATCAGATCTGCTATGCAAAGCAAGTTATGGAACTTGTAATTTTGTTACTCTCAAATGAATGAATAAAATACATGTTTTCTCTAATTTTATTGTGTTTATTTATTTTGTGTACTTTAGTATATTGGTATGTCCGCATCTTATACCACGAGGCAAGAAATCCGCGATCGATTTCTCGCGTCAAACAAGAGAATCCATTCAGAAAACATATCATAACATACTGAACCGAGTGTACAAAATCAGTAACAGTATATTGATCTTTCCAGCGCTTCTTCATGTACCAAGTGTTTTTTTTTCAGGCGTTTATATTGTTTAGTACTCATGTCAGCTAAGAATCCATTTGTTTCATAAGGCAGCAAGATTATTCATATCTACATAACAAGGTAGTTTAATCATAACAAAATATGACAATACTCCAGTACACTGCTACTCGTTAATGAAGGTTTTTGATTCCAGGGTCCACTATGCAAAAGAGCAAGAGCATTATCTTTCAAAACTCCAACCGGTAGAGCAAGAGCATTCTCTTTCATAAGGAACATAAAGGGCTTTAGCGACTGAATAGTCCCATTCGGTAGTCCACTGGATAGTCCCATTCGAATTGTTATACTTACACTTCACAAAACAATTACGTGAGCACTCATCATCTAGCATATGTCATAAAAAATTAGCAAGGGAAGTGCTTTACCGAGGCTGTCGGGGTCAGAGCTGCTTTGCCACTACAAGGTGGCCATGAACACAGGTTGATGGGGTGGTTCACCACAGGGGTCGATGCGGAGCGGAGCCGAAGGACCTCCTCCCTCCATGGTTCTTCAACTCTATGCTGCCCTACGCATGCCACTCCATGCGTCGGACGCCAACGAGAGGCCGACGGCAAGGGGAGGTGCGGCACTGCGGCAGCTGTGCTATGCGGTGTGGTGCTGGCTTTTTCTATGGTTGAGACTTGAGGGAAGGCGATGGAAAGGGGGTGGAGGCTAACAGCGAGGAGAAAGGGAGGGCCCGGTAGAGGTGGATGACGACGGTGCGGTGCAGCCAGTGCCAGATTTGCTAGGGTTGAGACATGAGACAAGCATGGGAATTGGAATGGGATGAGATCGGAAACGGAGAGCGTCGGCAGGGGGATAGGTAGCCGTTGCCGGGCTGCTTTGGAATGGGCTGGAGAGTCCGACTGGGCTAAAGAGGCAAATGGGTAGCCCGAGGCAGCTCAGGCTCGGCTCGTTAAGAAACTGAGCTCAACTCCTGGCTCAACCGAGCCGAGCCTGTATCGAGTCAAGCCACAAGCTTTTTATCCACCCCTACAGACGTGTTAGCGATTTAAAAAACCTAGCATCACCTGCACTATGTCATGTTAGTGATGTGAAAAATATGGCATCATCTACATTGTGTGACGTGTCAGTGACGTGAAAAACATGGCATCAGTTTTTAAAGTAGAGAGATGTCTCTGAACAAAAAAAAAAAGAAGGAAAGACCAGTCCTAAAGAAAGAGGTACTTTGGACTAAAACCCTTCTATGTATGTAACAAGTAAACTGGCCATCACTACTCATCGTTACGCACCAGCTGTAGCTCTATGCAACGTTCACCTGGGGGAGCTAAATGCAGCTTGCATTGATCATCAAACTGCAGTGGACTTTGGTGATCAGGAGCTGCAGCTTCTGCTTTGAGAAATTAAGAACAAAGAACAAACTAAGTTCTTACAAAATCATTATCATATGGGTCCAGGCCTCAGCATAACTGCGTAAATATATTCTTGTCACTTTTCAGAACTATTTTACTAAAATAACCAAATACGCATATATTGCCCTGCCGGTTTAAAAATTTTCTTCAAATAAACATATGTTCAAACCCTAGCATCCACAATAATTCAGTGCAGAAATGGAACATTTGGACCATGTCCTTCCAGCTATGTAGCTAAAGTACAACTCAAATACAAATAAAAATGGCTATAAGCCTATACCACAACGAATACCTTGCTACATGGCAAAAAATTACGGGTGTAAAGCTTTCCAAGCCAGGACCGATCAACTCAACGATATTGAAACAGATGCTCTATTGGCATATTTGCTCAACAGCAGCAACAATCTGCTCAGGCTGCACAACGGTGGCATCCTCCAAAGTTGAGGCATACGGCGTCGGCACGTCCTGTGATGACAAGCACATGATTGGGGCATCTAGGTAGTCCCAAAAGTTGTCAATGATGGCTGATCTCAGACTGGCGCCAATCCCACCTGTACGCATGCACTCCTCCACAATCAGCACACGGTGTGTCTTCTTAATGGAGTTACCAATTGTGTGCAGATCAAATGGCTTCAACGACCTGATGTCAATCACCTCAGGATCGTACCCTTTGTTCACTAGCGTCTTTGCAGCCTGCATCACATGGTACCTCATACGTGAGTATGTGAGGATAGTCACATGCTCCCCAGGCCGTACCATCTCAGCCTCCTCCAGGCATAGCACATATTCCTCGTCAGGAATTTTCTCCTTCAGGTTGTAAAGAAGGACGTGCTCAAATAGCACCACAGGGTTCTCGCTCCTTATGGCAGCTTTCATTAGACCCTTAGCATTGTAAGGCGTAGAGCAAGCAACCATTTGGAGGCCAGGGATTGACTGGAAGTATGACTCCAGACGCTGTGAATGCTCCGCACCTAGCTGACGACCAACACCACCAGGACCTCGGATCACAAGTGGGATTTTGAACTGGCCACCAGAGGTGTAATGAAGCATGCCACAGTTGTTTGAGATCTGGTTGTAAGCAAGGAGAAGGAAGCCCATGTTCATGCCTTCAACAACAGGCCTCAGCCCCTTCATTGCTGCTCCAACTCCCATGCCGGTGAATGAGTTCTCAGCAATAGGGGTATCAAGGACTCGAAGGTCTCCAAACATCTCAGCCAAACCCTTGGTCACCTTGTAAGAACCTCCATAGTGACCGACATCTTCACCAAAGACGCACACTGTTGGATCCAATTTCATCTCTTCTATCAAGGCCTCACGGAGAGCCTCAAACATCAAGACCTCATGACTAAACAGAAGTAGACACAATTAGGAACTTGCAGTCCGGCATATAAGAAATCATATTTATAAAGACCAAAAGCAGTAAAATAAGAATAGTCAGATTGGCATAATTCCAGTCAGAATAGATGGATTTGAAAGACCAAAACTCAATAGAAAGCTTCCTACAGAGGGGAGGGTAGAAAGGCCACAGGCAGTGTCCCATTGTGGGCAACAGTCAGCTTGGCTCCACCCAACCCATTCACACCTTCCAAGGGATAACTCAGATTGGTCCCAGAGGCCATCCTACAAACCTCTCAATAAGAAGCTTCCTACTAAATTTTTATCCCTCTAGTAATATAACAAGTAAAACCTAGAGTAGCACAGCACTTGCCATCATTGTAATAAACAAGAACAAAGTACTGGGTTATGGTTACCAGTGGCAACCAGCTTGTTACAGGTACAAGTAATAATCCTACAGGTCGCCACCATTATAAGGTAAACCTACGAGAAAAATAAGTTATCTTTTATCAATTTGATCACAGCTTGTGACAGCTCAAGGCAATTTTTTTACCAAATAACATAGTTTACACAATAGCATGATTAGTGTAACATTATGTTCCAAACTAAGAGACCAGTGTGTGTCACTACATGAAAAGCATATGCCACTGAGCCCAATTTTGGACTTTCTAAAAGGCTAGAGAAGAAAAGGTCCATTTCCTTACCACCAAAAAACTACAGCAATTCAGAAAAAATTACAGGCTTATCTAGAGCATCTAATATGAATATAAAAATAGAAAGAAGCCAACCGTCCACATGGGATTTGCCATCACCAAACCAATAAACTGTATTCATTTCTCCGAAAGAAGTGTGTTCTCCCAACCAACCTTACATCTTCTGTGGTTGATGTCAGCATTAGGAATGGTTAACCAAAGATTGCTATTGTTATCTGGTTTCAAATATATTGCAAACCTTCCAAGCCGTAGTGTGCTGAATATGTTTTGTGCATATTTGTACTTTTATACATGTCAGAACAACAGGTTAAATAGCTATATCCAAAGAATGAGAAATTGCAGCTACTTACGAATTTAAGACCTAAATCACTTTAGCGTTCTGAACAGGAGCTAGTGATATACTCCCCCCCCCCCCCCCCCAAAAAAAAAAAACCTGCCATATAACTCTTTTGAGATTACATGCTTTTCGATCACTAACTTCGTTTCTTAGATTAGAAATAACCAAAAGAAGTACCATCCAACACTGCCAAAACCAAATACCTAAAGTTTCTTATAATAGACAAAACCAGATATCTACTGCAAACATATATCTAGGTGCTAACGTGCAAATTAACCACGCAGGCCACTAGATGACGTTTGGATAGACTAGATTTGAATGGCTTTGAGGGCCACATGGATGGGCAATTTGCAAATAACCCCTCATATATCGAAAACCCATATAGACATATATGAGGAATCCCACCAACTCAAGTTCAAATATGACTTTGTATGATAACACCTAGGTACAGGTTTGCACTATATACTTACCAGACAAATAGTTAAAATGATGTGCCAAATCAGGGTTTTACATAAATATTACTCCACAAAGGCTAAACCCTTCATAGTGAATATGTCACTAATTCAAACAGTAAATAAGCTTTACCATGTACACCAGATTCACATGGTTCTGTACTTATTTTCTGAAAAGTGACAATATAGTAACAGATTCAAAGTAGAATACAGCTTCTCCAGTTTCGTTAATAAGTAGGTTCCTTGAAGCAAAGCAAAGAGGCAACAAGTGCAACACTCAAATTGTCTTGGTCAAAGTAACTACTTCAGTTCATGATCTAGCTAAAACATCCTAAACCGAAACAATGTTAATCAGCACCAAATTTCATCTTGCAATTAACGGACACAGCTTGCCTACTCCCTAGATATACTCCCATCTGTGCTTCTAGCAACTTGGCAACAGCTTATTGGTTTGCTATTAGGCAATGGGTCCCACGCCATTTCCATCAGTTAAAAAAAACATGAAATCACGTTGCAAAATCATGTAACTTATGAGTCCCATCCACTCACGCCCTCAAGCACCAACAGACCTAATTTTCTGTCCTAGAAAAACCAGTATAGCTTTGGCCCTAACTGTGGATGAACTCGACAAATGCAAGGCAACAGATCCACAAGTCAAGGGCACAGCACTCAAGAGTGAGCAGGACTGCAGGACTGATCGCCAGCCAAGTCAGCATTGGTAGCAGCAGCAGCAAAGGCTGCCCATGAGAATGGAAGATCATCACTAGGCAGTAGGCACAATGAGCAGCATCTGCAAGGAAAAGGCTAGCGAAGCTCACCGGCCATTGAGATGAACACGAGCAACCACATTACGGAGGATAGGTAGTGGGAGCACCCTGACAATAACTTGGAAGACCAGAGGGATTCGTCTTCTCTCAGTGATATCATATGTATATTCGCTGGAGAATTGTGTAAGCAGCGAGGTAGTGAAGGACAGAACAGGACAGGGGTTCTCTTTGGATTGAGAGCACAATAAAACGGGAGTCACAGGGTTTTGTAGCGTACAAAAAAGATGTGGGTCACTATCAAATAGCAAATTAGTTATGCCAAGTGGCTAAGAGTACGTATGGGAGTATGCAAGTCCCAACCGTTTTCCAATCAAGGCAGCAGACTGAGAAAACTCCCCTGCTGATGCTTCCAAAGTCACTTCCAACTCATATTCGAGACAACAGATATGCTAAGTTGTGAACATCCACCAGCTGGGAAAGTGGCAGATAGTTGAAAGCTGAAACGCAAGCCAGTTGAGAGTTATTATATGCTCATTGAAAGTTCTACCTTTTCGGTTTACTTCACTTGAATACTCGTTTTTGTCACTTGAATAGTTTCAATGTGATTATATAAGTTTACTGAATAACTTCATACAAGCATATAACAACTTTTAACTAGAAAATGTGTCAGCATTCAACTGTTCACCACTTCAGCAACCGACGGACGTTTGCAAATTAGCATTTCCCCTGAGACAACTATGTCATAGTAACAGCATCTTGCATGCTAAACTACACAAGCCCCAATCAAATCCAAAGTCCAAACTGCAGTGTAGCCCAACACACACTGGACTAAGATCACAAATCCCAATCTACCTAAATTGAATTGAATTGTTGGTTACTCCGAAAATAAGAATCAATTGAATAGTTGGTTTCGCATGGGTTTTTTTTTTTGGAAATCATTGAGAGATTTTGTACTGATTCATCATGAGTACTCAGAATACAGTTACATATCATCATAAGTGAGAAGGCATGCTACGTTCTTACCCATCGGACTTGGAGGCCGCGCTCGACGGCGCATCAGCCTTGGCCTGCACACAGCAACACACAGGAAACAAGAAGAAAACAGTTCAGCACACCAGCAGATGCCAACACGCAACGCAAGTAAGGTAACAGTTTTCAGAGCAGAACAGAACACGCAACTGCAACGGCGGCACGCGCCAACAGCCTGCCGCCGGCCCTCGCGGCGCCCGATCTGGCCGCCACGCGCACGCCCCTCGCTGCTGCAGCAGGGAACCCACAAAGCGAACAAAATCAGCGGAAATCCAGAAAGAAGCTAACTCTCGCGCCTAGGAAGCGTACCTGACGCGGATCTTTGTCCGGCGGATCCCACGCGCGGGGTGGCGGCCGGGGCCGCGGCGTGCAGCGACGATGCGGCCGCCATTGTAGATGGAGTTTGAGATCTGGGAGTGGAGAGGCACCGCTGGTGGTGATAGTATTGTGTATATAAGGAGATGAAAGGGTGGGTTTCGGTGGAGTGTAGATGGCGGTGGTGGAGGAACCGAGGCGGAGGCGGCGGCGGCGGAGAGAACGAGGTGAGAATTGAGACGGAGAGGAGACACCGAGAGAGGGAAGGCGTGGGAGGGGATGGATGAGCTGTGGACGGGGTCTATGGACCGAGGGAGATGGATAGATGAATGGATTTGATCTCAGCCACTTAAATTTAATTTCAATCCAATATTTGAGAATAGTAATGCAAGGACTTTGAAACGTTATTTTATTATTTTGCATAGTTTGGTTCCAAACCAAACTTGTTTATGATTTTTCAGGAAGAAACGTGTCGCTGTAAGATCGAGAACAGCAATAGAAAAGGGTGAATAGGAACCAACCGATTAAAAGATTTTTCAAATCTTTTTCTAAGGAGAAAGTAAAGATCTTCACTCCAATAGGTATTAAAGTTATGAAGATCAAAGATTAATCACCCACAAGGAAAGATACTAGAAAAACCGAGTCAAACGGGCCAAGTCCTACCCTAGCGGTTTGACCGTAGTGCAATGGGCGGTCTGACCTCTCAAGGGCACTCAGACATCTTCTCTTAGGACAGAACAGATTTTTTGCACTATTTTAAATCTAAAAACCAATGAAATTTTTTATCTACAACTTTAAATGACTTGAAACATAAAACAAGGGTAAATCATAACCTTAAGAACCTATTCCAATCAAACATCTTGAAATGACTTAAGAAAGTTGAGATTTTTTTTTGCTCTTGAACCACTGTTGTATCAAAATCGGGCTAAAATCACAAATTGGGCCAACTCTCAAACTAAGGCTTCAAATCACTTAAATTTGGTATGCAGCTTCTATAGGATATCACGAACCTATCCTAATTAATGAACAAGAAAAATATTGTCAAAATTTTGATATTTTCTGTTTGAAGAAAGGTTGACCAAAATCGGGTAAGAGATGGAAATCTCTATCTGCTATTGCTCGTAAGTCCTTGATAATCTACATAACTTGGATGAGTTCTCACATATCATAGCAAACTAGATCACCACACGAACTCAACCAAACATGGCCACAAGATCAAAACCCTAAAATCATCCTCTCTTGACCCAAAACTAAGCAAACACAAGAACTTGCAAAAAACAACTATCTAGATGGATGTGATATGGTCAGCAAGACACATCTTCATCATGTATACGTCCTTGGCATAAAGCAATATCAAGAGGAGAAGCAGAAGAACTAAAAATCAAGCCAAATCAAGATTTCATCACTTGAGCACAAGAAGAAATATTTTGATGAATTTTGATCTCTATTGACATTTCGAGATGAATGCTTACAGTCACTCCCTAGCCATACACAAAACCTAAAGATGACAAAAAACTTAGCCACAAAAACCTGTCATATCTCCCATAAGGTTCTCTCCAAGAATCATAACTCCTCTCAAGGCTAAGCATGAACTCTCTCAAAACCTTAACCCTAGCCAACATTCTCGCTCCTTATATATGGAGGCTCACAAGAGAAATCCTAACCAGCACATCTAGTTGGGTTTCATCCACTTACATATGTTAACCTATTAATATAACACTATATTGGGTTTTACACTTACGCATGCATACTTCTCAAAGCGCACACACACCTATTGAAAAGACCAAGCTCCGTATAAGTTGATTTTGGTGATAATGACAATGCTATTATGATGTTTTGGTGATAATGACAAACCTATATGTGAGATTAATATGTTTGTTTAAGTATATTAATACTTAGTCTCATTTGAATGAAAAGGTAAAATCGTTGAGGTATGCATTCGATGTCTTTCTTATAATCCTGTTGCATTTCTCACATCCAAATATATAATTAAATGACAAATCTATATGTGAGACTAATATGTTTGTGTAAGTATATTATTTCTTAGTCTCATTTGGATGAAAAGGTAAAATCAAAGAGGTATACATTCGAAATCACATTTCCATATATTAATGCATTCATTAGATCCAAACTATATATTGAACTCCACAAATAGTCAAAAATGAATATGTACATATGTCTTCACTACACATGCTTGTATGCATACATTTAGGGGGAGTTTACTCTATGTTTTGAGATTTCATAAGTATTGATCCATGTTTCCTTTAATACACATATTTAGGATCTTTATTTTGAAACACACCCTTTGAGTATATATATAACTTGTGTGGTTTATGTTCAATCGGGTTGTTATTTAACTTCTCTATTATGTATTAATGGTTGGATGATTAATGACAACTGAATAAGTAAGCTTTGCTTTAAAAGCTTATTTTAGAGTATACAATTGTTGTGTACATGTTGCATACTCAAAAATCAGTCTTTATCATATTATTTGTTAATATTGTCATGAATTACCAAAAAAGGAATATTGTAGAATCTAGTCCCTCCATTATGAGTTAATGGTGAAGTTTGGTAATTGATGGCAATTGTTTTGTGGACTAACATTTTCCATGAATTGGATGAATAGGTTAGGTTCTACAAATGAGGATGACTTGAGATGACTTCATATGTTGAAGATTATCAAGTCAAGTGGAGACAATCGTGTGTTGATAGAGTTGAAGAAAAGGATGCATCATGAGCTGATGCATGTCCAAGAGAAGATGGTCATGCGTTGATTATCAAATCAAGTGAAGACCATCATGTGTTGATGGAGTTGAAGAAAAGGATGCATCATGAGTTGATGCATATCCAGATAATGACATTAGGCAAATATATGACTAGTTAGGATTAAGAATGTGTTCCTAGTCTTTTACCAGTTTTGATGTTTAATTGAAAGACCGGATTGCTAGTATAGGTTGTCGTACTATCAAAAGGGTCATGCCTAGTAGTTTGTGTCTCATCATGTGCTGATAGCTCAATCTCACTTGCTCTAACTCTCTTAGCATTATGCTTATATTTGCGAATATGTTTTGTAAATAGTTGAATCTCATATTTGAAATCCTTATAACATGGGACTATACATAGCAAATGTGTTTTGTAAGTGTTTGAAGTCCATATTTCCTACTCTTTGTTGTATGAGGCTTATGTTTGCAAATGTGTTTTGCAAATGGTTGGAGCTCGTATATAATACTTGTAGCATGTGACGTCGGTTTGCGAATATGTTTTGCAAATGTGAGGAGTCCATGTACATATTCTTTGTGTCATGATTTCAAAAGTGTGCAAATATATTTTGCAACTTGTTGGGAATCATGTTTGATCCTTGTGTGCATGATACTATAGTTTGCAAATATGTTTTGCAAAATCTGTTGAGATATCTGCACCTGTCAGGAAAATCGGAACTATCGCTATCTGTGTAGCGGTACTACCGGAGGTCGGAAGTATCGGCTCTGTGTGAGTGGTACTACCGGACATCAGAAGTACCAGCATGTATTGCGCGGTACTACCGGATGCGAGTGGTCTGATCAATTCTATGTGAGCGGCTCGTCCGGCCGCTGGAAGTACCAGCTCTGTGTGAGCGGTACTACTAGAAGGCGGAAGTATTGGCGTGCGTTGCGCGGTACTACCAGACTTCGGAAGCTTTGGATTTTTCTACGAAATGTTTTTCTAGAGAGACACCTGTGTGAAGGTCTTCTCTTCCCATGAAATTGGTAGTTCCGCATGTGTGGAGCAGAACTTCCAAATATCGGAACTACCGGGATTTCAACGGCGGTAGTTCCGCGCTGATTTCCAATGGCTAATTTAGAAGCTCTGAAATAACCATTACTGTTGTGTCAGAACAGGTGCGGAAGTACCGGCCATTGCACTACGGTACTTTCACTCGCCCTGCTTTTTCAGAGATTTAGCTCCAATGGCTAGTTTTCTTGTGTGGGGTATAAATACCCCCTTATGGCCAGTTGGAGACGAGGTTGTTGGACCCATTTCTATTCCCTTGAGTTAGTGTGAGGCTCTCCACTCAATTGTGCATGTGTTGTACTTTGTAAGCAAGGAGAGAGGATCTAGATTGCATGTGTTGCATCTAGAGTGGACTAATTGTTCATTTGAGCACGTGCAATTATTGCACGTGGTGAGAGTCAAGCGAGGGGTTTGACTTGTTACTCTTGGAGTTTGCCGACTCCTAGACGGCGTTGGAGGTGTCGTGAGCGGTGTTCTTCTCAAAGAAGGTTGTGAGAAGACCCGACGAAGTGTGAAGGTTGGAGCTCACCTACCCGGAGTGGAAAAGAGATACCACTAGTGATTTTGAGGTGGAATGATTAATTCGTAGAACCAGTCCAATTAGTTTGGGCTTACCTCAATGTGGACTATGGGAGACCGACAAGTTTTCGATCACCACGGTAAAAAGAGACCGTGTCAATTGTGGTTTGTTTTCTTGTGCTCAATTTATATTCAAGCAATCTATATACATAGAATTAAATTAATTGCTTGTCATTCTAGAATTGCAAACCTTGACATAACTTAAAATTGTTGGTGCACTTAGGTAAACTTAATTGATATAGGCATTATTTTTGCTAAACCAAATTGATCTAAGCTTCTGTATTGTTTACTTGATTTAAACAAATAGAATAGGTCTTTAAATTGATATTAATTGAAAAAAGAAATTTTAGACCGCTTGTTTACCCTCCCTCTAGTTGGCCTCCTCGATCTTACACCCATTAACCCATTAGTGGATCAACACTTGATCCACTTCATATTTTTAGCACAATCATGACCTAAACCACTTAGGCCACACCACGATTTCGCACACCACCACTTTCTAGTATTAGGCAATTTACCAAAATACCCTTCTAGCGTCTTCTACGAATCTTCCCGCTTCCTTCGCCTTAAAGCAACCATGTGATTCATCTTTAAGTCGATGTTGCTCCAATGACGTACCACCAAGCTTCTCACACGTTGGATCCCACCGATTTGTACTCGCTTGCAAATGGATCCAAGTCACTTAGCGTGCTACATGCCTTTCCTTGCATCATGACCGCACCCGACTTCCCTGACCGTTTTGGATCTCAGCGCTTCCCTGAGGTTAGTCCTAATCCATCTTACTGTTGCCCGTCATGTCCACCACTAGTATATCTCACTTTGGTTTCTTGTTGTTCTGGCTTGTAACCACTCTGCTAGCCTCAGTCATCTTCGGCGGTTTCCTAATCGTCTGGACCTCGGCTCCTCTTGAGTGTAGTCTCGCTTGACCACTTTGGACCTGAACTCTTCTAACTTAGTGCCGGTCTCGTCCACCTCGCAATGATGTAGCTCTGGAGTACTAAAGCCAACAAAAACAAGCAAACAGTCATGTAGCACTACACAATAAATAAAATTATTAATTGACATAATTAGTCCATACAATGCACCATACAAAATGTGTGCACTTAAGCAACGGTATCCATATCGTGCTCACATTCAACCAACTCACGCTCCTAACCTCAAAGGCCGGTCTAACTACCAACTACAAGCCAGTCAGACTGTTGCCACCTCGGCCGATCAGACTACCAAACAAAGACCAGTATGATTGTCGCCTCCTATTGTTGGTTTGACCACCAACCTTAGGCCGGTCAGACCGCTCATGGTCGGTCTGACTACGACCCCAATGTTGGTCAAACTATCAGCAATAGAATGCAACAGAAAATTGCAAACTCTCAAAAACCATACTTAAACTCTGCAAATTCTCTAAACCAAAAGTCAATTACTCATTACAACCATAGGATGTCCTCCATGTGGTTTCACAGTTGCTTCTAAATAATTCAACATATTTTTCTACTTAGCAAAATTCCAAAGACTATCAGTAATAGAGTATGTGAAGTACAAACCTTTCTCAGTACGAAATAATCCAAACTCTCATCCTGCTCGACGTTGGAATGAACAAAATTTGCCATATTTCTACCTTAGGACCAAATGTAGGTGGTTCTTTTTTCTTTTCTAACCAGTGTTCTTAGTTTATCTTCGTTTTTTTCTTTACAAACCAGTGTTGTTAGTTTATCTTCTAATAATGATTGGACGATGAATGGTATATACATCGTCACATCATTGAATAGCTAGGATTATAAGATTCTATCAGTTTAAAGGTTCCTAATTTAAGCTCTGGTCATTTCGGTTTGAACTTCTGACTTCTATAATTTCGTATTTTTCTGGCTTTTTAGTTTTTTTAGCTTTTTTGTTGGTTCTTTTTTTTCCCGTATTCATTTGCATTGTCCGTGATGGATTAACTTTTTTTTTTCTATTTTTAAATTTTATAAATTTAGTTACGCCAAAAAAGTCATCATCAGGTACAGTGTAATTTCAGCCAATTATAGTGCATTTTCAGTCATAAACTAGCTTTTTTCAGTCTAATCGGCACAATATGACAAAATAAAGTGGGAAGAGCAACTGTGGAAAAAAACAAGGGAGGATAAAGTAGTGTATGGACCGGGTGCAGGTCAGTGCGAGGGTGACCTGGGGGCCTAGCTGGTCAGCCTCGGTCCCATCGATGGTCATCTTCTGGCTGCGTCTCGTCCACCTAAGCCAGCCAAGTGGCACAGCCTTTTCAATAAGTCTGATAATTTTATTTTGGTTTCCCTTTCTTCTTGTACAAAAGAGCAGGAAACGCAGATAAGAATTCAATGGAAAATGGTACGATTGCACTCAAATGCATATTGTTGGTAGATTTTGGAAGACGAAATATTCTTTATCCAATTTTGTGTGTACTTGCGCTCAACATTAGCCAAATAAACATAACAAAATGGTGAAAATAGAAATTAAGAATTAAAATGTACCTTTTGGACATGTTTAGGATGGTAGAAAAAAATGAATTGTTGGTCTCTCTCCCGAAATATGTAATATTTTCAAAGTGTAGTAAAAGAAATAATTGGTTAGCACTAACATACATAAAAATGACATCAACGATATAATATTTTTTTACTCACAAATTATTATAAGCAATTATCAAAGATGCATGGTGATGGATACGAAAGAACGGTCGGAAATATCACTTCTTCAGGAATAGAGAGGTTGCTTAACCAACCCAGCCAGAATCATTTACACGGGGATTTGTCCAACCTAAACTACAGTAGCAAAATAAATTAATAGTTGCACACTGCTCACTCAAATCACAGCAACGAGTAATCCATCCTCAAAGCTACAAGAAAACCCACAGCTAATCCATCCATCCATCCGGTTAATCGTATCTTGCATTCTCACAGAACTACCAAAATTCCGTCACATCACGAACTCAAGTGCCACAAACAACAGGAGAAGGTGACACAAGCCGCCCAATATTCCGACGACCTTCGTAGCTCCGAAAGCCACCGCTCGCAGGGGTGGATCCAGAACTAGATTTTAGCTAAAGCGAAAGCATCAGCGTTTAATTAGCCAATAAGAAATGTGTGATCTCTTGCATATCCACTAATCAAATAGTACATAGCATACGTTATGGTTGTCAAAGTCACCTGACACAATACTGCCAACATCCCTAAAATGCTCACTATAATACCCAAAAGAGATATAAGCACCTAATATTAATATATAGCATAAGCTACACGGCTTTACTACTTTACCATCAAGTATCAGCAATGCATCATAAGGGTGGTGCGAGAAAGATGTCGTCTCCCGTTAGGCGTTTGCTCTGCGTTGGATGGTAGGGTGGGTGACCTTCTCTTACCTTGTCGTCTGACTGCTGTTTTGTCATGAGTTACGGACAACACACACAATCCCAAGTGAATAAACGTCCCATGGATTGGGCTACGAGTAGCGCATAGCCCACTTAACCTTTTCTTTAACCTCCAATCGTGCACTATTGCTTCAACGCCTGTACCAAGTGCTCACCTTCAGGCACCACTTGTAACTCTGCATTGCTCCTATGGGTATTTCCACCGGTGAGGTACCTCGAACGGCCGCCCCAACTCACCCTATTGCTGGATACCCCCTAACCGTTGGCCCTCACCACCACACCTCCACCCGCCGGGTATGGCGTTGCTGGCGACGAGCATCGCGCCAGAGCCGAACGTCAAGCAGAAGGAGAACGACCCTTGTAGGGCGAAGTCAGAGTTGAGCCTCCACACCTCGCCCCACGACCGTTGCATCGGAATCCACTAGGCTGCTGGCCCAGCACCGATCTGCATAACGTTGACGACCGAGAGGTCACTATCGCGCTGTCTTCGTACTCGACGAGTATAGTGAGGTAGTTTGGTTCGAGCTAGTGTTCGCGACGAAGGTTAACCTACTCCAGTCCAGTCACACTGCACACATCACAAAAAGCTAATATAGGGCATGTTCTTTTTGTTTGAGGCTTTTGGCTTTTGGCTGCGGCTTGTGGCTTTTGGGCTATTCGTGCGAGAGATTACAGAGTAACAGAAACTCACGTGCGATTTTTATCGATATAAATGAAGTCGGTATAGTATTGTACTATAATTAACTAGTAGATCTCATCTTAATAAGACACTTTATTTAAAAGTTAGTTACTACAGAAAAACCAAAAATTGAAACCAAAACTAAAAAAGAACATACCCACAAAGAATTAAGGGACAATTCGTTGCATGGCGGCTATAGAAGCTGTGCATGACTGCGTGTACCGGCGAAAAGTAACCAATTGGAATATCCAAAGCGCGTGATGTGCATGTGTTAGGGCGCTTGGCTGTTGCAAGCAGCTATGTGGATAAAATCTTTTTGAATGTGGCTGGTGATTTATGACTGTGAATGATGGTTTTTAAATTTAGAATAAATTTTTATGTGAATAAATTGAGTGTTAATAAGCTGTTTTAAAAAAATCTGTCTCGATAAATCGTTTCAAAAAAGTCATAGAAAATTTTTTCTATTTGTTTGTTTGGGAAAGCTAAGCTGAAAAGAAAGGCTTTAGTGTAGTTATTATGTCCTATGTATGTCCATGCAAGCATGCGTACGGGGTGTACTGGATTAGGAGGAGGCCGGCCCCGCGGAGATGGTCGGCCTGGCCGGGCTTGGCCATGGCACCGTATGCCGTCCCGCTCATGTCCAAGCGGGCTGCCTCGTTCTGGCACTGGCCGCTGACTAGCTCGTCAGGCACGGGCCGCCAGCCCTGGTCGGTGATGACCACGGTCACCGGAATACCAGAGCAAGCTTCACTGCCAGCGCACACCACCTGATGAATCAATATTTCCAAAGACCTATACGCACCTGGTAGCAAGGGCCACATCCCTTGCCAGAGTCGTCGATGAATGGGCTGCCGGCGGGCGGCGGCAATCACGGATGAGAACGGCGGGTGGTCGACAGCACACTGGTACCCACATGCACCACCTACACCACATATTGTTGAGATATGCACATATGCATGCATCAGACATTAACTTTTCAAGCCACAAGCCAGTTTGGGCAGAGCTGGTATATTCATAGATATTTATATATCTACTACCTTCACTTCCCGCGCCATTAGCGTCGCCGTACCACGTAGCCATGCCGTTGGACCAGCTGGAGAGCTCGTGGCGGAACTCAATGGGTGCGCAAGGGTGGAGGAGTGAGGCGAAAACTGTAATGGCAATGAAGGACAAGAGCTGAAGCTTGGAAGCCATACGCAGCACTCTGTGACAATTAGCTATGGCTGATTAGGCCTAAGATATTGCGGATTTGCAAGGAGAGAGACATGACAAGTAGTGCTAGCTGTGGCCTGTGTGACATGTATATTCAATGTGCAATTTGTGTAAGTAGGGAGGTCGTGAAGGACAGGACAACAGGGCAGGGGTTCTCTTTGGCTTAAGGGCACATCTGAACAGAGCCACAGGATCTTGCAGCGCCATTTTATCTCTCACATTCAAACAAATTTGGCTTTATGGGACAGTTCTGTATTCGTTAAATCAAAATGCATCCATGAGCTCCTGAATTGTACTCAGAATCTCAGCTCTTACATTTTCAAATTCAAAGCACCACAATAAAGATTGTATGTTATATTGCCCAATAATTTATTATGATGGTAATGCGAATATGATGTTTAAAGCACCACGTTTAATCATACCTAACAACATCTAAGATATTAATATGGGTAGTGTCTAGGGAAATTTTGAGTGCTTTTTTTTTGTTAAATAGCATTCACATTTTGAGTCTTTAGATCTAGATTCAATGTATAAAATCACTTTGTCTTCTCCCCTTCTATTTTAAGTACTATTTTGTTAAGGAGTACTCAATTTTTTAGAAGTTGGATGCATTTCTACATCCATCCACTAGTTTGCTCATTAGTTATTAGCACGTGATGTAATATATTAAAAAAATGCTCTATTACATATTATTATTTTATTTATAGCCTTCTTACATCAATTATATACTAGTTTTACATAAATTAAATTATGTAAAAAATGATGTGACGATTTGTAAAAAAGAGAAACAAAACAAACTATAAGAAACATAACAAAAAACTATACAAAAACTCTACATGGTCGTTTATGTTATGGCTCCCGACGATACTAAACAAATTGATTACTCTCTTATCACATTTTTGACATGGAAAAAATCACAAAGTCAAAACCATAAAGCACAAACAAAGCAACATTTAATGGATAAAAAATTGAGTGCTCACAAGGGGGCGGTGGTCGAAGGGGGAAGTGATCGACGTCAAAGGGCCATGGTCATCGAAGGGGACAGTGGTCGAGGTCGAAGCCGTGGTCGACATTGAAGGGCTGTGGTCGAAGGGGACAGTGGTCGACGTCGAAGGGCCATGGTTGAAGGGGACAGTGGTCGAAGGGGACGGTGGTCAAAAGGGGAAGTGGTCGACGTCGAAGGGCCGTGGTCGAAGGGGATAGTGGTCGAAGTCAAAGATCTGTGGTTGAAGTCGAAGCCATGGTTGAAAAGGGCCGTGATCGAAAGGAAAAGTGGTCAACGTCGAAGGGCCGTGGTCAAAGGGGACAGTGGTCGAAGGGGGCGGTGGACAAAGGGGGAAGTGGTCGACGTCGAAGGGCCGTTCAAAGAGGATAGTGGTCGAAGGGGGCAGTGGTCGAAGTTGCAGATCTGTGGTTGAAGTCGAAGATCCGTGATCGAAGGGGGCCGTGGTCGAAGAGGGGAGTGGTCGACGTCGAAGGGCCATGGTTAAAGGGGACAGTAGTCGAAGGGGGCAGTGATCGAAGTCGAAGATCCGTGGTCAAAGTTGAAGATCCTTAGTCGAAGTCGAAGCCATGGTTGTAGGGGGCCGTGGTCAAAGGGGGAAGTGGTCAGCGTCGAAGGGTCATGGTCAAAGGGGGAAGTGGTCAAGGGGGACAGTGGTCGAAGTCGAAGATCCATGGTCATCGTCGAAGCCGTGGTCGAAGAGGGAAGTGGTCGACGTCGAAGAGCCGTGGTCAAAGCGGGACAGTGGTTGAAGGGGCAGTGGTTGAAGTCGAAGGAGGTAGTGTTCAAAGTCACGATCATGGTAGTAGTCGTAGCGTTTGTGGACGTGGTCGTAGCGGTTATGGTCATAGTCGTAGCGTTTGTGGACGTGGTCGTAGCGGTTATGGTCATAGTCGTAGAGCCAACCCGGAGGGCACTTGCTGGTTCGTCCACAACCTCCACCGCGAGTTCTTCCTCCAATTGGACATCCCCGTAGCTTACCCCTAGGTCACCCCCGAGATCGAGCTCCCCAAACTCGACGGTAAAACCCACAAGGTAGTCGAAGTCGAAGCCACGGTCAAAGGGGACTGTGGTCGAAGGGGGAAGTGGTCGACATCGAAGGGTCGTGGTCAAAGGGGATAGTGGTTGAAGGGGACAGTGGTCAAAGTTGATGGGGGCAGTGGTCGAAGGGGGAAGTGGTCGACATCGAAGGGTCGTGGTCGAAGTCGAGGCCGAGCAGGCTGGAGCTAGCAGTTGGGCGACAAGGCATAAGCACACCGAAGGCTTGCTAATGTACGACCACCAGTAATGGTCAACCGCTCTCGACCTACAATCACGCGCGATGGTCGACGGCTTCTCAGTTACGACCACAAGGTGCGATCGATGGCTTCTAATTTATGACCATGAGCATTGGTCGATGTGTTTCGACTTACGACCACGAGGTGTGGTCGATATCTTCCGACTTACAACTACGGGTGCTGGTCGATGTGTTCCGACTTACGACCATGAGGTATCCTCGATGGCTTCCAACTTAGGACCACGAACGATGGTCATCGGCTTTCGATGTACGACCATGAGGCATTGTTGAAGGTTCCCGATTTAGGATCACAATCGATCGTCAACCGCTGCCAACTTACGACCACCAGTGATGGCTGACAGCTCCCGACCTACGATCACACGCGATAGTCGACGACTTCTGACTTACGATGACGGGGTGTGCTCGAGGGCTCCCGAGCTACGACCACGAGGTGTGGTCGATGTCTTCTGACTTATAACCACGAGGTGTGATCGACAACTTCCAACTTACTTGATGGATTTAAAAACTTTTATAACATGTTTGTATGCATATTCTAAAAATTTTTACCACCCGTGAGTTTTAAAACATGTAGTATGATAAATTTTAAAAAACCGTAGTAACGCACGGGCATTCAGCTAGTACTCAATGAAGCAGAAGCCATAGGTCTTCTTTGTCTCTGGGTATACAGGCATCCAAAGACCACCTTCTTTGATCACACCGATTTGATTGTAGATCTTGCGTACGACATTCTCCAGCTTCTCAAACTTCTCCAGGGGAACAACCGGCAGATTGTCCACAACAATAATGTTTGCAAAGCCCATTTCAATCTCAGGAGGTTCCTCATTCTGAAGTACTTCATCATCATCACTGCAAATTATAATCAACTAGCAACATATAAAACAAAATCAAGAAATACTCCAAACCAGGAAAACTGTGGGTAAATTATTTGAAGATTAGCCATCCCACATCACCACAGATTTAGTTTCACTCCATGGTGCAAAAGATGGAACTAGTTGAGCAAGATAGGCATTATAGTCATTCACCTCAAAACTGCTTAATCTTTGGTGTAGCTAGCCTAATATTTAGCTAGCAGACTATAACATACTCCAAAAAAGTAGTGGTGTATTAACAATATTAGCACCGCATTAAACCAACAAAAGACCAATTACATCTGCCAAAACTGACACGCATGTTTGCAACTGTGCACAACAAAGTTACTGTAACAGCTAACCATATCAGAACCTAGTGAGACATGGTATTAGATTCTTTAATGGTTGAACGCACTTGTGTATACCGGTAAAGATAGATTAGTGTTGAGGAACTGTCACTGGCGAATCCAGTCCGATCGATTCCTTATTCCGTGTAAAAGAGATGATCAAATAAACATGATGCAAATAGTAGATTAGAAACACGGAGATGGGGGAACAACTTTTTTCTTTTCTTTATTGCTTTCTCTTTCTCGTATACATAAAATAGCCAATGGGACCTCCTATTTATAGCCTACTAATGAGGTGCCCACCATGGGTCAAGGCTTCAGGCTCAGGCCTAGGTTTCCACACACTCCCCCTTGTACACCCACCTGACATGTCATGCCTCATCAAAACTCCATAAAAACCTAGTGGGAAAAATTTGAAAAAAGAGTACATGATACATGTTATGTGTGATGCAGGAATTGCCTCATTAAAAAACCTTGGCCGAGAAATTTTCAGAAAAACTCATCAAGAGAAAAGAGTACAATCCACCCTATTTCATTTAATCTATAGGATTTATTCTTTGGGTACTCGATCTTCGTGATCAAATTTTAATAATGAGCTTGACAGAAATCTTCCTCTAAATTCTGCACCTCTCTAAGTCTCATCATTTCAATTCTTGTACGCATCTTTCAAAACTAAATGTTGGGAGTGACTTAGTGAATAAATTTGCAAAATTTTCACATGACTTAGTATACAATACCTTAATTTCGTTCATCTTTTACAATTCATGAGTATAGAAGAACTGGGGTTGATATGCTTTGTGAGATGACTCTTCATGTAGCCCGTCTGCACTTGTGCAACACAAGCCACATTATCTTCATAAATAATTGTGGGAGCTTACATGGTATTCAACCCACATGATTGCTGGATGTGGTGAATTATTTGTCGGAGCCAAGCACATTCTCTTGCGACTTCGTATAGCGCTATGATTTTCGAGTGGTTCATCGAAGTCGCTAAAGACTTTGCTTAGATGATTTCCATGAAATTACAGTTCCACCACACAGGAATACATAGCCTATTTGTGACCTTGCGGTATGCGGGTCCGATAAGTACCTTGTATCTGCATAGCCAGTTATATTCAAGTCTTAGTTCTTTCTGTAAAATAGCCCAAGTTCCTTACTTCCTTGGAGGTATCGAAAGATGTCCTTTATTCCCTGCCAATGCCTTTTGGTATGTTCTACACTATGCCTTGCTAATAGATTTACGATAAATGCAATGTCCGGTCTAGTGCAGTTTGCTAGATACATAAGTGCTCCTACTGCACTTAGGTATGGGAATTATGGTCCCAGGACTTCCTCCTCCTCTTCCCTAGGTCGGTACGGATTCTTGTCTTGCTGTAAAGATCTCTCGATCATCGGTACTTTCGATGGGTATGCCTTCTCGACGCCGAACCTTTCTAACACCTTTTGGGCATAGGCTGACTGATGCACTAATATCCCTTCCGGGATATGCTCGAGCTGTAAGCCT
This sequence comes from Dendrocalamus latiflorus, assembly GCA_017311315.1. Taxonomy (NCBI): domain Eukaryota; kingdom Viridiplantae; phylum Streptophyta; class Magnoliopsida; order Poales; family Poaceae; genus Dendrocalamus; species Dendrocalamus latiflorus. The sequence continues at coordinate 40,734,583 of CM029652.1, read as the reverse complement.
AAGCAATATTTGGTTTTACCTAAATCTCTCATTTCAAATTCTGACTCCAGGTAAGAACTTCCTTTCTTTATATCTTCCATGGTCCTGATGATATTCAGATCGTCTACATATGCATACAAAATCCATTATGGAATTATCGTATAAATACACAGAGACAATCTTCATTATTCGTGTGGCCTTTCTTGCATAGAAAGTCGCTTAAGTGATTATACCACATCTTGCTTGATTGCTTAAGTTCGTACAGTGATTTTTTGAGTTTCACACCGTACAAATTTCTATTTACTCTGTCTTGGTTCTGGATAGGGATACCTTCAAATACCTTCATACAAATATCCAAATATAAGTTTCTATAAAGGTATACAGTTACCATATCCATCAATTTCATTTTTAAGTTCAAATTTGTTGCCATTGAGATTAAGTATCTAAAGGTAATACCACTCATAACCGGGGAATAGGTTTCTTCAAAATCAACTCCTGCATGTTGAGTGAAACCTTGTGTAATAAGCCTTACTTTATATCTTATAACTTCATTTCTTTCATTTATCTTTCGAACAAATACTCACTTATACCCTACAGGTTGCACATGGGGAGGCATGCAACTTACAGGTTCAAACACATCTCTTTTATCCAGAGATAATAATTCAGTTTCTATTGCCTTTTCCAATCTTCCCAATCTGATCTTTTCTTACATTCAGCGAGCGATGCGGGCTCTGGATCAAGATTGATGATTGTGGCAATTTCCTTTGCAAAATAGATATCAACATTGGCTATTGTCCTATTCATGGAATCTCCCATATGCACTTAGTTTATAGCTATTTTATCATGAGTTGATTCTTCTTGTGCTTCTACCTGCTCACTGCTCCTTCCAATTGTAGCGGCAAGTCCCTTTAGTTTTTCAGCTCTGATGTGTGCGCACACATTCATGCCAATTTCTCCCTCCATGGGAATGTTCAGATCCGGTATACCCTTTTTTGAAGGTGTTATACTGGTGTTAGGTCTCAATTGGCTCCCCTCTTGGTTCTGGGGAACTTTGGTGATTAGCTGTGTTAAGTCCTTCTTATTCTTTTTCAGCGGGCGTCCCCGGTTACTTAGGGTTCGAGGGGCCAGAGTTCTCGTCTTTTTATTCTGAGGCCTCTGGACGGGATTAGGGATACCTTCAACACTTTTTGGTAATTCAACCCTCTCCGGTGCATTGCATGCAGGCACATACGACTTGTTCATGCTCTTTAAATCAATAATCTTCTAGACTTCTCTATTTGCTTTATTAGTGCGTGGGTCATATGAATGGATTCCCGTGGCTTGCCACGTAATTTCCTGATATTTTTCATCAATTGGTTGATTTCCTCCCTCTAATGTTGGGAAACTATCCTCATCAAATATACAATCAGCGAAACAGGCAAAATGCAAATCTCCTATCATGGAATCTAAATACATGATTATGGATGTTGTCTCATAACCAACTTATATCCTAGTCTTTTGGAGAGGACCCATTGTAGTACGCTATAGATGGGGTATAGGTGCATAAGCCTTGCATCCAAACCTGCAAAGACGAGAAATTTTCAGTGCTGGCCCTTGCGCTAGTTGCATAGGTGAATGGATGTTATATGTTGATGGTCTAAAGTTGATGAGAGTTGCTGCATGCAGGACTGTATGTCCCCAACATGTAGTTGATAAATTACAATTCTACAAAATCGGTCGGGCAATAAATTTAATTCTCTTAATTAATGCCTCTGCTAGTCCATTTTGAGTGTAGACATGCGGTAGAGAATGCTCAACTATAATTCCCATTACCATTCAATAATCATCAAATGCCTTTGAAGTAAATTCTCCGGCGTTGTCCATTCTGATGGACTTTATATGATGATTAGAGAAAATATTTCTAATGCGAATTATCTGTGAGATCAGCTTTACGAAAGCATGGCTTCTCGTAGATAATAAACATACATGTGACTATTTCGAGGAAGCATCAATGAGCACCATGAAATATTTAAATAGCCCTGATAGTGACTATATGGAACCGCAAATGTCTCCTTGGATGCGCTTCAGGAATGCAAGGACTTCATCCTTCACTTTTAGAGTAGAAGGTCTAGTAATTAATTTTCCGGTGGCACATGCAGGGCACACATAATCTTCGTGATTCAGGAAATTATTTACATTAATATTATGTCCCGATGAATTGTTAATTATATTTCATCATCGTAAGACTTAGGTGGCCTAATCTGTCATTGCAAATAGAAGAGTTCAGACCTTCTAAATATTGTTTTCAGGGCAGTATAGGCTGCAGGTGCCTTGGTGTGAGTGTAGTATAGCCCTGTTACAAGTGAAGAAGTTTTTCTTATACCCTTTTTTCATTTGCTTCACGCTTCGGAATGAGCAGGTATTTCTTATTATACTCTTCTTCAGTCTCAACATGAAAACCGTTAGCGCGAATGTTCTTGAAATTTAGGAGAGTTCTAGTCAATTATGGGTACAATAAGGCTTCTTAAATGACCAAAGTTATGCCCATTGAGAGTATAATTGTGGCTCTTCCTGAACCTATTATACATGTATCGCTACTGGAGATTGTTGTAGGGCTGCTAGCATTCTTGCTAATCGACTGAAAGAATTTTGTCTCTATCAAGATGGTATTTGTTGTGCCGCTATCAGCTAAGCACAGTTCCTCTATAGGGCGCCACAAGCGTTCTAATATTAAGTACTTTATTAATATGTAGTAGAAGGTAATCAATTACATAAATAAAATACTTAAAATATCAGAACTTATCATGCCATTATTAACTAAATGAATGAATGAAATATTCAATATCATCCAACCATCATGAGAAAATAAATTGTTTGAGTACTATCAATGCAAAGTCTAACTTATTCCTTCCACACATGACAATTAAAGTCTAAATGCATTCTGTGCATTAGACTGAGTTTGCTAAAAAGCCAAAAACTTTAGCTGCGATCTTTTCAGGGGTGAGAATGCTCTTCTTGCGAAATCATGGCGACGACAGCTGTAATGTCCAGAGAGGGTGCTGCTGCAGGAGTGGAGTCAATCTCCATTGGTGCAGGCAGCTACTGAGAACTCTCCCTCTCAACAAAGGTAAAGTCTTCCTAACATAGGTTTTACCATATCTCTAAACCTACCCGTTACGGACTCCTTCCATAACACCTCCAATCTCACCACGTGACGAAACCTCCAGGACACACCTCCTGTATCTTCATCACGCATCACCAACTCCCGTGTCGAAGCCTCCAGGATCACACATCCTGTAGCTTCTCCATGCATCATCACATGCTCTAGCGTGAGCCCGATCACTCCGCGTGACATCTCGATTGCCTGGATATCAGATTATCCACTCCTAGTCCTGGTCCTCCTTGTCACTGACCGTAACCGTCTCCATGCCTCCACGCATCATCCACCACAATCTCTACGTGCTCCAGCATGAGCCCGACAATCTTGCGTGACATCCCGACCGCCTGGATCTTAGATTACCCCCTCCTAGTCCCAGTCCTCCTTGTCACCGACCATGATCGTCTTCACGCTTATCTGCACATGCAAAGGCCAAAGAAACTTTCTCTCTGCTCAAGTTCTCCACAACTTGACCGTCATCAATACACACATACTCACACTACCCTTGTCCATCCATAGATAAGAACAAACCATCCACAACCATCAACCAGATCATCCACGACTACACATTCCATCGCTTTCCACAAAACAGCTCCAACAACTCAATACAACAGCTAGCTCAACAAGTACTCAAAAATCACAAGTACTCGGGAAATACTATCGCTCCGTACAAAACACTCGAGAATATCAAGCATTGCTACCAACTACCAAGAACCAAGTTCTTCCGACTACCGAGTATTCCCATCTTCTAAGTATTGAAACCTTCGAGTACTGTTCCTCCGAACACTATCCACCAATCACCGAGTACCTACGTGGTACTGTAGCACTGACCACCATTCACCGACCATCATGCACAAACCAATTAACCATTGGCCCAACACGAGTACTTGAGGTACTCGAAGATCATAATAATTGAAGTACTCGTACCGAGTATGAAGTCTACGAGTATCGACCGTGAAGCCCACGCCAACCGATCGCAAAGCCTTCGTCTACCAAAGACAACAACAGCAGACTGTAAAATTTATGACTATGAAAATAAGTATGTGAAGTCTACAACTATAACAACAATTCGCAAAGTCTACGACCATCAACTGCAAAACCTTCGACTATCGACCAGCAAAATCTACGACTATCGATCATAAAGTCTACGACTATTGACCAGTAAAATATACGACTATCGAGTACCGACCAGATATTATAGCTATGACTATGAAAAAGTACTATAGCTATGACCATAAAAAGCACTGTAACTACGACTACCTTCAGTGGTCATTCTATTGTGGTGAAAGTCAAACGTGGTCGAAGTAGAACATGGTTGTAGTCGAACGTGGCCGAAAGCTGCCGTGGTCGAAGTCAGTCGTGGTCGAAAGCTGCCGTGGTCGAGGTCAGCCGTGGGATCCTTCGATGCCACTTGAATGCCGTCTAATGCTCTGTTTCCACTCAAATGTTGTTCGATGCCCTGATGCTACTCGAACACCGTCCGATCCTCCTTGGATCCAATCGAAACCATTCGGACTGACTCGAACCTGCTCGGACACTTACCAGATGTTGAATATGACCACTCAGAAGTTGTAGTCGTTTACGATCACGTTGATTTCGACTACGACCATGTCTTCCTCTGCAGATGTTGACTTCGACCACTTGCTCGTAGACGACTTCGATCGCTTCCGCAAACGACCACTAGTAGCAGTCGTAACCTTTGTCTGCTACAGTAGCACTTTATTTTTTGGAGTGGTCCAAACAGTCGCAACCAGCCGATCCAACCGATCAAAAATCAACGGTCAAAAAACAAGTAACTCTTCGGACTATTCTGATCACTTGAGCTGGTGTTCGGACTGGACGAATGTTCCAACGCTAATTGGACTGTCAAAATGACTTAGAGTTTTGACTTAGATGAAGATCGGATGGTCTAAACTTCTTCACTGATCGGACTGGTCCGATCAGTTTCTTCTTTGTGCCTCAAGTGATTTTCGAAAGCTATGAACCGAGACAACACGAGAATACAAAATCTTTGGTTGTGCTCAAATCACTGATCAAAACCACTCACCGAAACCACTCGAAATCGATCGAAATACTTGGAGAAGACAAAAACCACTTGAACTTGAAACCTTTAACTGATATCGATCAAAACCTTCACAAACGCAAGATCCAAAGTAATCCAAATATCAATTATTTATCATCACTTTGTTTACGACCAGCCACATGGTCTAACAAATCGATCGCTTCTAATACTTCAGTCAGTAGAGAATCAAATTCACATTCTTTACTACACATTTCCATTCTCACTAACACTCAAAACATTAGAAATGTTCACATCAAAGAACTCAATCACTGCAATTCGCACATTTAACCTAAACAACTACGAGCACGAAACAAATAAAGACAATTAACACCATGTTAAAATTAGAAGAGAAGGGACTTCCAGATTTCAGGCATCTGCAGACAGCTGCTTCTTTTGCTTTGACACCTTTGCTTGCAGCTTGTCAAGCTTTGCGCTCATGCTCTTCTGCTGCTCGCTGACCGAGCCCTCCTGGGCGCTGCACATTTGTGACTTCATTTTCAGATTGAACTTCTTGGGGACACGAGAAGTCCAGCCACTCTTGCCGCGCCCCAGCTTCTCAATCTCCTGCCTCATATTTGAGCACTCCTTCTCGAGTTCAGACAAGCGTATCCTCATGTTGTCCATGCCAACTTTTAGGACCTGGTTCTCCCTGACGGCTGTAGCCCATCCCCCAGCCTCGCCAGATGTTGCAACGCCACTTCTTAGCGGCCTAGATCCTTCAAGGTTGTCAGAGACGAGCAGGCACCCAGCAATTGATGTTCTTAGCTGGAGCTGCTCAAAGAAGAGGACTTGCACCACGACACGCAGTGGGAGACGCTCGTTCTGTGCAGCATGAGTGCATGCTTCTAGGGAGAGCTTCTGGCAGTCCATTAGCCGACAGAGTTGCTCCCGTTCGGCTTCTGATAGCCAGGAATGTGCCTGTGAGCAAGATAAAATGATATTAAACAGCTGCAACAATATATTTTGGAGAAGCCATGAAAATATTCAGTGGTTCAATGTTCAGTTTCCGAAGGCAGAACACTAATGGTTATTGTTACACAGATTAAAGTACTGCAATAACAACTCATGAAAAAAAAAGTACGCTAAAAGATCCACCTTCAAGTATATATCGATGGCACGATAGAGGCCATCATCTAATGGACGGGCATATTCAGGCACAGCAGATGCCAGAGATTGGAATTTTGGAAGTTTCAAATTGATATCTGGTGCGATCTCTGCCAGATAGCCATCAATTAACTTAGCAACAGTAGTTATTGTTGTCAAAGAAGAAGGGGATGCCATCACATCATCCAAGCATGGGGAGGCACCACCATTTGCCTGGTCCATTGCCAAGAAGTGCTCAAGAATCCTGTGCACACACTCGACATTATACAGTGTTTCCATGGTGTAGGAGAAATTTGGCAGCAGTAGGTCTTCCAGAGTGGCCTGGTCTAGCTGCATGCCAATCCGTTTCTCTAAATTGGAAATGCAAGTGGGGCTGGCTTTTAGAATCATGGCTGTGCGAAGCAGCCCGAGCAAAACTTTTGTAGATGCTAAACCCTTCTGAACAGGCAATAGTCTATCGATCTCCTCAAGTAAGTTCTTCTGTTCTGCCTCAGACAGAGTAGCAGTGAGGGGTACTGTTCCCATGCTATGACGCCTATTGAGTCCTGGGAGATATTTTCTGGCGTAGTATGTCAAAGAACCAGCAATGATCTCAGGTCGGATGCCTCGAGATTCCATAGTAGAAATTAACCTCTTGTACATCGGGAAACTCAATGATGAAGCATCATCATACCACCAGTCTGAACTGAAGTTTCTAGGCCTGGCACCCGTGCTGATCCCATTCCACAGTACACTACCACCAGGGCTTTGCATGATGCCATGTTCCCTTATCGGCCAGCCAAAAAGGTTTGGATCAGTAGTAGCTTTCGATGCTAATGATTCAATGCATCTCTTCACAATGTGAAGGTCTTCGGCATGAGGGAGGAGGTCATCACAAGTTTCCAGCGCCTTTAGAGAATCTTTCCAGTTACGGAGGACTACTTGATTAAGGAACATTTCCGACTGTGCAATCAAGTTGTCCTCAGCTATTTCTTCAGTCATTTGGAGATGCTCAGAGGCGCAACGTAGGTAGACAGCGTTTGCAGAAGAAAGTTCTATTTTCACACCATAGCAGAACCTTGCCACCAACTCAAATGACTTTGCACCCCCGGGGATATCACTTAGTTTGATGATACATTCTTGTTGGTGTGACCTCTCCTCGATCAACCGTTCAAGAAGGGCACTTTTTGAAAGTAAAGGGAACTGCAAGGGGAAAACCAGGAACCAGCATTAAAGAGAAAAACAGACAATCTATAGAAAGGTGAAGTCAAGGTATACAAGCTAAGAAAATTCAGTAAAGATGTAAGAATGATAAGAGAGGATAAAGTTTACAAATATCTTATGTTCTTAAAGATGAAATGCTGCTACAAGTTAATTCTAAAAAAATAGTTCAAAAATGATGAGTTTGTAACCCTTCAAATACAAGTAGTTGTTAGTCCTCCATGACTGACTACATGCCCTTTAAATACCCTGTAACTCTTCCAATGAAGACAGGGGGGATACTTTTTGCATGTCATGACTGACTACATGTTGTTAGCCCTCCATATAACTTCGAATAATTTTCTTTTTGTTTCCGTAAAACTTTGAATAATTTTCTTCCAGAGCCCTTCAGTAAAACAAGTAATACAATAGTTGCAAACTTCTGTTTTTTAAATAAAAATAGTTGTAAACAGCTTCAGTTCTATAGAGCCATAAAGGGGGAGATAATTTAAAGACATTTTTTTACACTGAATAATTTAATGATATTGACGGGAAAAGCGTATTAATTACCTTATGAAGGTGGAAAGACATGTCCCCAACCTCAACAGTAACATCACTGGGGAGTCCTGTTGTGCAGAACCTAGGAGGTTGACAAACAGAAGAAAAGTCAACATCCAGACAAATTTAAGTTACATAATTTTACTGAGCAGATTTGAAACATATCCATGGTGGGAATAGGTCCCTCAAGGTCACATTCAGTGATGTATTCGTCACCTACTGGCTAATGTCAATTTAAAAGGAATTCTAATGATACGTCTTACCCAGAAACAAAGATAAGGGATAATGTTCTGTTTTTGGATGTAGCCTGATTATAACCACTTCTATTATTCAATCTCTGATTATAACCACTTCTATTATTCAATCTATTGCAGAGAAAATAAGAATCTTGCTTTAGGCCGTCAAGCATATAATAATCCATAGTGTGATCCTTACAATATTTTTCTCACAGAAGACACAAAATGAACCAGTCATCCAATTAATAAAAAAAGGGCATGTTTCTGTTATAATGTCTACATACACAAAATCATGGCTGCTTATGAGCTTATCCCTATTAGCATAGGCACATCAGAATATTTAAGAGTAACACAGCTGGAAGGCGATTGACAGTTGAAATTTGAAAAGCTTGACTTGTCCACTGAAAATAAATACGAACCTGCTCCCGCCTAAATAATTACATGATGGTTACATCTTCCTCCATTATGAGGAACGTTAGCATCTCATTGCCAAGTGCCAACGAATGTGATATGGATCCATGAAAAACTACAAGAGACCCTCCCCACAAACTAATTGCACAAGCAGTCAACTACAATTAACTAAAATCTTTGTGGACAGAATAAGTGAATAAATACACCCCCCCACCATGCTTCAACGGCCGTAATGCATCTAGTATGTGCAATAAGGCACCAAAATGGGTAATAAAGTCTTCACTGATTTCATATGGAGAAATATGCAAGATTCAACTCTAGTGTGTCATATATACTGAAAAGTACAACCTTACTAAGTCAGGAAAAAAAAGGACAGTGCTCAGCGACAAGTGCGAGTCCTGCAACACACCAATTTTCAAAATTTACCAACACCTCATCCATGAAGGGAATTGTAACTATTATAACATCTGAAATTCAGGTTTTCACCCTAATTTTTCTTTTAATCACTCCAATAGCAATAAACAGAAACTTATTCATGTGCTTGTAAAGATGACATCACACTACTCATGTGAAACAAGTACATAAACCAGCCCTTCTAATCCAACATTTTTTGGAATTTCAATTGATTAAAGATGGGAGTGGTCTATACACACAAATAGAACAGATTGAAGACAAGCATCATGCAAGAAGCGCGTATACAGTGAAGACGTGCAGTCCGGCCAAACTAGTTGACTTCTGAATTGTGACAATTTCAGACAGAAGTATGCCAAATTCGTACCAATTTGAACAGAAAACCGGAGCCCCCCCCCCCCCCCCAACAAAAAAAAGGCAAGAAGGACCGATTCTTTTATCCCGGCCAGGGAGCGCACACATACAACAGAAAATCAAAACTAAAACGCAGAGAAACTTAGGATGAATAGGAAAGAACTGAACAGAAAGGCAAGAGCTTTACCAGGCCTGCCCTTGCCTTCGGAAAGCATCAGGTTTTGATCCCAGCTTCATGGATGCTGCAGCCATCCTGGACAGCTAGCCCTCACAGCCTCTCTCAAAGGAAGCAGCCTAAGTAGGAGCGGAGCGCACAAGAACCGCAAGCTACAACCACCACTCCAGAGCTCAAGCCATGGCTGGCCTCCAAGAGCTCTGTCTCACTCACTCCGTACCAAAACCAGTCCCCCCAGGAAAGAAAGCCGAGCAGGGTCACCGATTCATGGCCCCTTTTGGCCACCTACTGATCCAACCACTCCAATAAAACCAAGCGGGGGTTCACGAAACCACCAATGCATGCAGTTAATGGTGGGGGGATCACATCACAGTGAAGGGAGGAGGCCAGCAGGTAGGGGGGGGGGGGGGGGTTCTTGAAGACAGCAGTTTCTATTCTGTCCTCACCCTCCCTTGCTTCTCTCTCTTTTTTTGTGGGTGTGAATGCTCTAGTAATTAAAAAGCTCTCAAGGCTCATGAAGCTTTGGGACCTGGAGGCAGGAGAGCGATAGAGCAGTTGGTGTTATTTTGTTTTCCTGATGGCTTTTGGTCCCAAGGACAACACCAAGATTACATAAAAAAGAAGCAAATTTTATAGGGACAATACCAACTGTACCAGGTAAGAGAGAGAAAAAAACCAAAGAATTAGGTGAAGTAAGCAGCAAACGGCCAAACAACAAGGAAAGAAGACTAAAGGAAATCCTGAAAGCCAAGGGAATCAGGTCAACAAATGGTTAACTTACTATAAATCAACAAAGGAAAGGTTGCAACTTGAAGTAGCAGGAGGAAAGGGATGCATGGGTAATTCCTTAGGGCAGAAAAAAAAGGAAAATAGGAATCCCTCAAGAAAATGGAATTTTTTTATGAAGATTTTCCAGTAGTGCAAGTTTTCCCTTAAAAAAGTTCTTCCTTGGTTTCACTATGTTTGCCTATGGCTTCAGGAGTCTGTGTGTATTGCGAGAATAAAGAGTCTAATTATTTTAATTTTGTACTTTCTATCTCTATTTAAATACTTTAGAGGAAGTTATGCAGTAACAGTACATCATTTAATAGAAATATGTATAATTATTTCTTATTAAGTTTTTATTAGATTTAATACTTTCTTATCAACAAATCACACAAAACGAAGTGAATAGTAGTAGTACAAGATTTCAAAGATTTTTTTTTGTTCTTGGGAGCTGGGACGTGGGAGCAAGGGGTGCTGCTGCATGGGTGATTGGTGCAATGCAGGGAGTCATTGAGGGCATTAAAAGTTCTGGAGATCTGGGGCTGAGTGCACAGATTCTCTCAGAAGGGGGGGGGGGGCGCAGTACCGCCCGGCAGCTTATGCTGCAGTTAGGGTCTGTTTGGTTGCCTGCATGAGGGTGACTCGCACCAGCGTATGCAGGGAGATGGTGTTTGGTTGCCTGTATGGAGGAGAGAGCCTACACGAGTGGATACAAAAAATCAACTGGAGCCAGGCTGAGGAGAAACGTGGCTGAGGAGCTTCCCTCCTCAGCCTGGCCACACTCATGCAGCTGCATGAGCACATGCAGGCAACCAAACAGCCCCTTAGTGCATGCATTAGCGACTGCTTTGTCCTCTTCAGTTAAATTTTTTAGGTGCTGCGGTTGGCAGGGGCCTGGGTGTGTGCCGATTGGAGCCCTCCTCAGTCCAGTTGTTGGCTCATGGCTGTTTAAGTATTGTTGCAAATGAACTATAGCAATTGAAAGTATTTTATAGTAGCTGTAAAAATATTATAGCGGTCTAAAGAAGCTAAAAGAACCTGATTTTTCACATAGAAGTATGAGCTCATTATAGATTTCACAAACGTGAATACTACATGTATAATTTACATACGTAAACCTAAGTCGCTACCACCAACAACGCTGCTATCTAATCACGTGTCGTATCCATCAGTAAGGCGTTGGTGGCCTAAGGAAGCCCAGGTAACACTGGCCTGGGCATGGGTGCAGGTCCCACGTGCTGCATCAATGGGTTGGAAGGCGCTCTCGTAGGCAACTCGAAGTCCAGAATGAAGTTGTGCAACACCATTGCCGCTAAAATTATGGCCTTTTGCCGGATGAATCTTGTAGCTAGGAACCTTGTCGAGTATGCGCCATTTTATCTTGCATATGTCGAACACATGCTCGACCGCATTCTGTAGAGATGAGTGCAAGAAGTTGAAAAGTTCCTTTATCCCAGACGATTGTGTACCATTCTGGAACTCCGAAAGGTGGTACCTATGGTTCCAATATGGCGCTAGGTATCCTAGCCTGTTCAGATACACGAGGTTGATGAGATAGTATTTGCCTACAGGAAGAAGAAGCATGAAAGAAACATATCCATTATTACTTGACATGAAATGCATGGAATAATTGAGAATTGTTAGAACATACATCGCCATATTTGGCCATTGTCTCATAGAGCACACGTGTGTCATGCACCGATCCAGGCCATCCGGCACACACAAATGTGAACCAACAATTGAAGCCTAGCGAAATGCCGCGCCCTCTCGGCATTTGGAACTGTGACTCGTATGTGCATGCCATCAATCGCTCCTATGCAGTTAACGAAATGTGGATAGAACCTTGGATTTGGAGCCTCAGATGCAAGGTCTGATACGTAGGATCAGATGGTGCAATTGCATCACCTGCAAGGCTATGCACGCACTCCAATACATGGTTGAACTTCCGACAAACTGTACCAGTGGAATGCTCGAAGCAGTTCATGGCTTGTCGTTGCGTTGTAGCGCCCCCATCGTTCACAAAACACATGGCAAGTGCTTCTTTTAAACAGACTTCTGGAGACAATCGTAGACCATAGTTTGCCACTAGAATATCATGTAGTGCATTGAACACACCGATCACATTCTAAACATGGTGTAGCACCTTTGAGCATCTACAAGTTGCAACTACACCCACTGCCATCTGGTCATTATCGAAACCCTTGAGGGTGGCCTTGCCTGAGAGTTCACATCATCGTCGAGAGAGCCAAAAGTGGCGATGGCCAGGAAGGCGATGCCCCCATCCCTTCCACTCCTAGCTATCACTACTCATCATCCCCACCAAAACAATAGAAAAGTAGTACATAATTAGTACTCTCCATTGCACAACAGAATGTCTAAGATCTCATCACATAGCTTACTACAGGACCTCAATGCAATAGTGATAGTAGCAGATCACACAACTGGACGCAGGACCTCAATGCAATGCTAAAAGTGGCAGATCATAGACCTCCTCACCGCTCTCAAACATCAGCACAACACAGGCACAACAATGTTTGGAAGTCATCACTGTCAACCCAAAACACAAATCAATGCCTACATCATAATGCACAGAACATTGTAATGACATTGCAAGTAAGATCACTTGACAAGTTTGACAATGAATTGACACATTTAGTAACTGAACTAATAAGGTCTTACTCAGTGACCTAACTGATAACACATAGCTAGTAATATGACAGAACAGACAAGGTATTGGAACAAATAAGTTCAAGGAATAAGTCCTTTGACTCAGAATGACACTCCATAGCTCAAAACTCAGCAACCGACTTAAAACACAGATAACTAGATGCACCAGACGCAGGCGAATTGGGACAACCAAATTGAATGAAAAAGCTTAAGGGTTGTTCTTCACCCTCTCCCATGTCAGCTGAATCTACTGAAGTTGGCCCTCGGTCATATCCATCGACAGGAAGCTAGTGCAGAGGTCCAACTTGAGGAACTGCTGTGACATGTTGTAGTACTCCATGGTTTCTTCACCAATCCTCGACTCCTTCACTAGCTTCATCAAGCTCATGAATTCCTCCCTTGTGAAGTCCCGCATTGCTAAGGTGGCGCTCACGCCCAACAACTAGCTTTGTGGGCATGTGAGTCTGCTCATAGATATCCACGAGACATTTTAGCTCAGTGTCATGGTTGATGCACTTCGCTGGCTGGTTGTCATGAGGCGGGGTTAGCATTGGCCGAGCCCTCTTGCGACGTGACTAGCTGGATGTTTGACCACTACAATCTGCATCGGGGGTCTGTAGTGGGGTTGTCCTCATCGTCATCATCATCATCGGAGTATAGCAAGTCCACTCCCGACACGAATGCATACTCACTTGTGTTGGTGGCATCGGCGAAGACGAGCTCCATGAGGTCTTCGTTTGCAAGTAGGGCTGTAAAAAAAGCTCGAGGCTCACGAGCTGCTCGAGCTTGGCTCGCTCTAGACTCGATTCGAGCTTGGCTCGAGCTCCAAACGAGCCGAATTCGAGCTTCATCCTAAACTTGCGAGCTTTAACGAGCCGAGCTCGAATAGCTCACGAGCTTAGGATTTTTTTACCCCTCCCCAAATCCCCCCACCCCTCCCGCCTCCTCCTCTCAAATTCACCGGTTCCCAGGCTCCCAGCCCCAGGCCCCCTGCCGCCACGCGCCTCTCCCCCACCCGCGCCCCGCGGGCCTCCGCGGCTCCGCCTGCCCCCCACCCGCGGCCCCGCCCCCGCCGCCCCGCGTCGCCCCCGCCGCCGACCCCTTCTCCCGCCCCCCGCCCCCTCTTCTCTCCCCCGCCGCCGCATCCCCGGCCCCCCTCCTTGCCCCGCTGCCGCCTCCCCGCCCCCCTCCCTCCTCTCCCCCCCCCGTTCCCCTCCTCGGCTCCTCGACTCCCGCCCCGCTGGCCGCCGCCTCTCCTCGCCCCCCGGCGCCGCCCCTCGTCCCCCCGGCGCCCCTCCTCCCCTGCCGGCGCCCCTCCTTCCCCGCAGGTACGCACGACACCGAGCCCTACACGAGCCGAGCTCGAGCGAGCTCGAGTTTTGTCTGAGCCGAGCTCGAGCCTAATTTGAAGTTCGATGTTGATTTTAGGCTCGCTCGAGCTCGGCTCGAGTTTCTACCGAGCTCGAGCTTGCTAGGTCAAGCTCGCTCGAGCTCGGCTCGTTTACAGCCCTATTTGCAAGGTGTGCATCCTTGAACTTTGTCATCCCTAACTATCTCTAAATTGGAAAAACAAATTATCAGTGCACCATTGGGACTACATGCGCCCGATATGAATTCAATGTGAATAGAGAGCTACTTTAACACTTACTACAGTCGTTTTTGCCCACCACGCGGGGTCGATGATGATGGAACCTGTCTTAGGGTCGAGGCCGAGGCTCGTTGCATATTGCCTCAAGGACTTCCAATGATCGTAATGGTGATTCAGGCTCTCTCACTTATTCTTCAATTGTTTGTGTGTGTAGACACGGACGATGCATTCAAATAATTTGCGGCCAAGGTTGGCGTAGCCTTGCCTATTCAAGCAAGAGTATGGCTTGTTCTAGGTGGACACCTCTTTGTCGCAGATTTCCAAGGAAATGCACATGACCTTACTACTTCATGTACCCTTGCCCTTGTCCATCGGTAGCCATGACAGCGCCAACGCATGCAAGCTCAACCAACAAATCTGCAAAGAAGGTGAATACACATGTGCATAAAAATAGGGAAGCTAAAAATTCCGCAGGGAAACCATGCAAAACAAACTCAGCCGGTAATGCATGGACAAAACACTATGGGAGTACTAGGAAGGAACCGTTCGTACATTTGTGTGTGGGGTGGACGCTGGGAAGAGCTCATCGCAACCTTCGTGGCCAACCCATGGGTGAACTCAAACAGTCAACAACTCTTGATAGATAGACGAGGCGCGAATGACAGTGCTGGCCAACCAGAGGTCGTGCCCACTGGAGCATAGGCCGCTAGAGTAGATCCACAATTAGGACTGGCCCAGCTGTGGATGGTGCCTAATCTGTGAAAGAAGGAGCGCCAGGCCCGCGTGGACTGGGAGGGGACGAAAGGTTGGTGCGGATCTAGTTGTCGTGGCCATCGTCGTGGGGTGGGAGGGGGATTCGCTCAGAAGGGATATGTGCTACGCGAGTGGGGAAAGTTGTTTGGGGCGGGTGTACGAAGGAAGCCAAGGCGGTCCACCTTATCCGAAGCGGTTTTTGTCTTATGCAGTTGGTAGCTGAAGCTACCCCTGCTCCAACTGGCTGCTAGGTTGTAACATCCTGGAAATTTGAATTTGAAAATATGAAGCTTTTAAATTATTTTTGTCAATATATTTCATTTGAATTTGGAGTTTGTGATATACTTCTGAAAATTTGGTTGAGGTTCCAAACATTAAGAAGTTCAAGAAAGGAACAACACATGTTCAAATACTAGAGAATTAAAATTTAAAAATTTGAGTATGAAAAGATGATCCATAAAAGGAGGGAGAAAACTTGAATTAAAATATAAAATTTTTGATAATTAACAAAAGTATTACAATGGGGCAACAAAAATACACAAGGGTGTTGCAAATAAATAAAAGCCTTAAAATATATATTGATATACACAATTTTGGCTAAAAAGGAAAGGCACCTAAGGGAATAAAAAATATATATACACACAGATATGTATGTACACCCATAAGCATATATACATAACCATGTACATATAGGGGTAATAGCAAAAGCAAATAATCATAAAAATATATAAAAAGAGGGGGGGTCAGACCAGGCCAAGCCGGCCCAGCCCAGCCCCATTTCTCTCCCATGCAGCGCGGCCCACCTCCCCTTACCCCTCTGCCGAGCAGCCCCTTCCCCCTACTGTTCTTCTTCCCCACCCCAATCGCGCTCTTCTCTCTCCGGGCCGTTGCTCCCTCGCCCCGACCCTGCGGCCCAACCCGTCTTCCCTTCGCACGCGCGGACCAGCGGACCCCTGTCTCGGACCACCGGGCACCGCCATCTCCAACGAGCCCTGCCACCGTCCCTCTTTTTCTCCCCACGCTGCCCGACCCGTCCCCTCATACGCAAGGCTCAAGCTCTCTGCCACAACACGCGCGGCGCAGGCCATCACGACCAAATCCCAGCCAAATCCCCTTTGCTCTGCCCGCCACCTGCTCCGCCGCTCGCCGATGGGACCGCACAGGCAAGCCTCCTGAGGGCAGCCCTTCTCGCACGTCTATAAGAGTCCCTGAGCGCGCCCCCGTCTTCCCCGTACTCCCAGCTCCCTCCCCCTCCAAGTAATTGCACTGGGACGCCCTCTCCACCGCCGGCGCCGCTCATCTCCCTCAACTCCGGCGGCCACCCTCCCCGTCAATATACGCTGCTAGAGCTCGATTCCTCGCATCCGAGCCACCTCCAGGCCCTCGCGAAGCCATCCCCGGTCTTCCCCGCGCCTCCCGAAGACCGTACCTTGCCGGCGCCGAAGTCCCTCCCCAAGCCGCCGCCGTCGCTTGCCGCCGGCCCGCCACCGAGCTTCCCGGACCTCGCCGGCACTCCCATCGGCATCGTTGCAACTCGGGCACCCCATTTTGGCACCCTCCCGTACATCTCCGGCCTCCCCTCGCCGCCGGCACCGCCGCCCGACCACTGCCCCAACCTCCTCTGCTCTGCACCCCGACTGCCTCTCTTCATTTGGGTTCTTCGGCCGTTTTTGTCAGGTAAGACCCGAGGGCCGGTTGGCTAACGGCGCACGTTCTCACTCCACCGGCCCGAGTTCGATCCCTCCCTGCGCGATATTAGGCTAGGTTTTAGTTAATGTTTTTTTAGTATTAGTAAAGAGGATCCGGTACAAAACAGGATTTAATTAGTGAGTAATACAAGAGTTCATTAGGAAATAAATAAGCCTAATTAATATTCGGACAAGAGGAAATTAATGCTAATGACAATTAATTAGTGATCGATGGCCCCTATAAATACAAATGCTGGATTAATACAATACACTCTTACTAACATATGGGCCATACCCTATTTATTTAAATAAAAGCCGGACCCACCTGTCAGAATTTAATATTTTCTGGATTTAATTAAACTGAAAACTTTAAATGAGCATAACTTATTCATTTTAACTCCAAATTGAATGAAACAAATTTCTAAATTCATCTAAATTCAAGATCTATCTAATGAAACTAAAACCAAGATTTTTGAAGCTCATTGGAAATTTTGGTTAACCTGTTTCAGTTGATAAAAACAAAATCAACGAGGAGGTGAATGAGACTATTTTATATTTATAATTGGATTAGCTCAGGTATGCATAACTAATATGGTTGAGACATCACCTAAGAGGCTAATTATTAATTCAAAGCCATAGTGAAGAAATATGACTATGGTTAGATACTCAAACTTAATAAAGATTACACTTAATCATAATGTATGCCCTGAATATTAGCGTTCGACAAAATAATGCTTCGCTAATCTTGCACACCAATTCATAGGTCTAATCTAACTCATAGAACTTCCTTGATAAATACCAAAATAATAAAAAGATCAATTCATCATATACTACCATCAACCTTACCTCAAATAACCCCAAATCACCCATTAACTCATAATAAAACTAAATTGAGTTTATTCGGGTTTATTTGGATCTTTTGAGTTATTTGCTTTTAATTGGGTTCAGTCGTTAGCCGCGTAATTAGAAATTGGAAGTCGTGAAGATTCAATGGATCAAGCGAGATCAAGCTCGAAGTGAAGATAGAGACCAAAAGCTCAAGAGAAAGCATTGCATGAGCTCAAGACAGCGGTAAACCGTGCCAGGCGAGTCAATACTTTGATCATGTTGAACTTATGTTTTCTGCAAATTACTTTGATTTAAATTATCAAATTGCATGCTGTTAGTTTATATGCAAATACATGTTTAATTTACGATTCTAGTTATATGTCCATTGTTTACCTTGAATAATATTACCCTCCTTTGGAATATTTGAATGTGTGAACCTTGTCGCCCTAGTTTGGGCAGTCATGGTGGTAATGACTGATATATATTGGTACGATTATTTTATACTCTCAAAAACCCCAACTTGCTTAATTATCTGGGCGGATGGTTCGAGGGTGTGTATGTGTGGTGCAGTGGATGCACAAAGTGGGTTAGTGGTAGACCGCCCAGATACCAATAAGGACTGAATCTTGTCATGACCTCCTGTGTAAAACAGTACAACCACAAGTCTGTAAAATACAACTTGGCTAAGTAAATTTATCGAAATCCCCGGACTCATCTCACTGGTAGGGGATTGATGGGGCTACGCTATGGCAAGGGGGCCTGAAGGGACACCAGTGGGGGGGGTGAAGTTTCCCAGCTGTCCTACGTTGCGGGAAGTAGAAGCCCGAGCTGCGTTAGTGGCTGTGGGAAACATCCCGCGCATAGATGGGACCCACCGCAAGTGGGCAGTTTCCCATAAGGTGAATGAGAAAAGGGACTAGATACTTTGAAAAGTCACTGTGATGGTCTGCTCAACCACACCTCTAAGGAATCGTGTGGGGCAATGAGTTGATTGTCTCTTGTGGTGAAAGTGTACAAACTCTGCAGAGTCTAAAACTATTCGAATAGCCGTGCCCACGGTCAAGGGCGGACATGGGAACTTAACCAGATATAGTTCTATTTCAAAATGTTTTGTGGGTGGGATGGAAAAGTGAGGGCAGTGAAAGGCCCTGATTTGAGTTATCCTGGGTGTCGTCCCAGTGGTAAGTTAAGCGGTTATAACACTGAAAGATGTTATACGGTGTGATGCCGTATGTATGGAGAAATTATGGTGATATTAGGCATATGGTGTGATGCCATATGTATGGAAAATCATGTTAATATTCTTTGAACATTATGTTTTGTTCCAAAGCTGCTAGGTCTCAGGAAATTTTATGTATTGTATTTCAATTAGTGGCATTTCTATTCTTACAAAATAAAATATGGGAAGAATAAATGGAGTCGTAAGAAAAGTAGATAGCTATTTGTGGTAATTGCATAAAGAAGTTGGTGGATTCATGTTGATCATAATAGGGATAATGATAGTGTGGATTCTGGGAAAAATAAATTGGTGGAGCCTAAATGAATATATAAGTTAGATAGATGTTTTAAATGATTGTTGGAGAATTAGGGAGTGAAAAGGTAGTTGCTAAATTAATTCCTGGGAGTGGTTGGCGATAATGGGATTAATAGGCTTTGATCAGATACTGGATGGATGAATCGTGATCCTGATCAATGAAAATCTTGGTGGGTGTATACTAGTGAATTAGTAGAGATAAATAATGGAAGATGAGGTTGAATATTGAAAAAGCAAATTATGGTTGTGGATCAATAATAAAAGGATTGGATTGTTAGGAATTTAGAATACAAAAGATATTGGTGGATTAAATAAGTGATATTAGATAAATAATGTCACTAGCTGCTTGGAGTTTTAGGCAGTAATTGCTCGGTGGATTATATAGATTATGATACTCGCTGTTTGATGATTAGGCAGCATTTGATTGGTGGATTGAATAATTGATGATATTCGCTGTTTGGAGTTTTAGACAGCAAACCATATAGAGAGTGTATGATTGGTGGATTAATTAAATGATGTCGCTCTCAGTTTAGAGTATTAGACGGTAATCAATATAGAAAGAGTAAGATCGGTGGACAAGTCAAATGATGTCACTCGCTGTTTGGGGTTTTAGACAGCGGTCAATAAAGAAAGTGCATTTTCGGTGGATCAAGTCAATTACGGCAATTGTTGTGTGGAGGATTAGGTAGCAATAATAACACTATGGTTAAATAACAATAATGCTGCTAAAAGCGATTTTTGGCAAATAAAATAACCCGAGCCTCTCCTTTGACAAGCCATGCATACTATTTATTTGCATTCTATGTATTGGCTCGCGGAGCACGGGGTTGGAGTGCTCACACTCGCTTTTGCGACAAAATTCAGAATCAGGAGTCAAATCACCTCGCCTCAGCAACAACATTGGACCAGCTGGCCGAGAAGATGAAGATGTCAAGAACTAGGTCGCGAACCTCCAGTTGGCTGCCTGTGGGCATGTCTTGAAGGTCCCATCTGTGTGCTTCGTTCTTCCGCTGCTGCAATTTAATGAATTCGGCCTAAACGGCCCATGAGTAAGTTCACTATTATACTTATGCTTCCGCATGATATGTATTTTGATGTCCATTGCTGTAACTGTGTGCACTATCTACTGATCCAGGGAATAGTGCAGCTAAACACAGAGGAATCCGGATTGTAAAATATGGGTCCCTACATAGGTTCCCGCAGCTCAAAGCCGGAAGCTCGAAGCCAGTTGGATCGGCCCCTAAAGCATCTGTTGTCTCAGATTTGCCCTCACTAGTTTACTATTGATGATTTTGGAAAAGGAAAAAAAAGGAGAATGACATAATTATTAATTTTTCTTATCAGAAACTTAATTTTGGTATTTCAAATATATTATAGCCAACTCTTTTTTTAATTTTCTATAAAGAAAAAAGGCCAAAATTGGAACGTCATCATATTTCTCTATCTTATATCGTGTGCCTTCTGTCGTATGCATTTTGTCCAAGTTCGCACTTGTTAGAGGGTAGATTTAATTTCGTTATTTTTATTTAAAAGTGATAAACAAGGCATAGGAAATCCATGATTACCATATTTTCTGTTTCGTTCTGTGTTCTTTTGGGAAAGTTTATTTTCTCCTTTCTTTGATATTTTACTGGGCCATATGATCCACATCGAGCATCAACTTCTCTATTTATTAAAATTTTGAAACAACCATAGTTACTAAATGAACAACTAATGGAAACATTGCATTTCTCTATTTTAACACATGACTTCTCTTATTTAAAGTTAGCTTCAATGGTTGAATTTTGTATTGTTCCCTCACGCGGGCGCGAGCGCGCACACACACACACACACACACACACACACACACATATATATATATATATATATATATATATATATATATATATATATATATATATATATATATATATATATATATATATATATATATATATATATATATATATATATATATATATACATACATATGTATGTATGTGTGTGTGTGTGTGTATATATATATATATATATATATATATATATATATATATTATATACATACATTTGTATATATGTATATATATGTGTGTGTATACTTACCCTTATGGTGCATTCATCGTGCACTTAAATTGAAAAATGTTCCAAAAAATTTCTATGTATTTCATGGTTTACTCCATCTACGTATAAAATTTTAAGTTTAAAGTCATTCTATATTAAGAGTACTAAAAAAGAGAAAATTCTGGTAAATTTGAACTCTTAACATTTGTTAGTTTTTTCTTCTCTTTTTTGTCACTCTTAACATATAATGAATTTGAACTTGAAATTTTATATATATGTAGAGAATATTTAGAAGTACATGTAGAAATTTGTTTAAAATTTGTTTATGACTTTTTTAGTTTGAGTGCACCGTGAGGATGAGTGCATAGCATATGTTCCATATATATATGAAGGCTCTTTTCTACTTCTAAGAGTAGTTACTGCCTATGTCGTATCTCACAACAGAGTATCTTACGTAATAGAGAGTATGTAAGTATAATATACGAATATATAAAACCATCTAGGTAATATGTATATTTTTTAGAGGTGGTGTGCATACTTTTTAGATATACTCTTTTTTATGTGCGTATATGAAGATATTTGCAAAATGCGTTAAAAACTATAGATTCGCTTACAAATTTTTCATATGGTTCAGATTGAAGTATCTTATAATTAGTATACGAGTATACCTAAAGTTGTAAAAAAGTATTTCAAATTCGATTAGTTGGTATATCTGAGTTAAAAATAACTATATCTAAGAGTAGAGGTATATATATATACTGTTCGCGAAGACATGCAAACTTTTTAGGAATGGTATGTGCATTCGAACAGACCTGGTGGGGGCAAAAATGTCATTTCCGCATGTACATTAAACAATGCTTTTTCCCGTGTTAAGTACATTGCTTACTGTAATCTAACTAATTGTCAAATCAGTGGCTACAACCTATGCCCATGTGGATGGTATTGGTAGGAGATGTTTGGGATGAGTTCTGCAACAACAGGTTCTGGCAGTTTGTAATCAAGCGTTAAACAAATCAGCACGTGTAATCAAGCGTTAAACAAATCAGCACGACTAGGAAGTGAAAATGATTCCCATACAACTCTCTCTCTCTCTCTCTCTCTCTCTCTACACACACACAAGCATAGAGCAGTTGACATTTCTTTCTTTTGCTACAGTAATACCCACTGATAAATAGTAAAATAAATATAGGAATGATCACCATACAAGCTAGACTCTCGGGAAACAAAATTTCTTTTCCCCTTTGTTCACTTTTACGGCGCCCTTCCTGATTGACTACATGGTTTCGCTTCTTCTTGTTTTGAAATAAGGGGACGACATATATATAGTAGAAATTAGCTAAATTAAATTAATGAAAGTGTTTGTAAATTGCATAAAGCGAGCGCTCAAGTCATAGCTGTTTTCGTGTATTTTTTCCCTTTAGATAAAATTCCCTCTGAGAGGGAATATTTTCTCTTCATTAAGCTTCGTCCTTTTTGCACGAGCAATAAATCTTGACAATGGAAATAAGAATAACTCCATTCAACCATTTTTATTCAACGGTCATAAATTAGTGCTTCCTCTGATCTTTTTTACTCCCTCTGTCTACAACTATAGTCGTCGTTGGTTCCATACAATCAAATTTTGACCATTAATATATGTTAAAAATATATAGATAGACTACAAGAAAATAATACTATGGATTTATTTTGTAAAATACTTTCATAATATATATTTATTATTATTTTTCTAGTATATTATAATAATAAATTATAGACAAAGTCTTGCATTGGAGGCTGTAAAAAATAAAAATGACCTATATTTATGGACAGAGGAGTACTTGATGTTTTTTATTTTTTACGGTCTCCGAGATGCAACTTTAATCGTTACTTTTATAACTTTATATACAAATGTACTAATAAAATTATAATATTATAAAAATTAACAAATCTTATGATATAATTTTTATATAGACAAATTAGATAGTTTTGAACTATTGACGATCAAACTGTGGTACGGATTCTCGGACGTAAGTAAAAAGAATAGATGTAGTACATTCCTAGGGAGAAGTACATAAAATTGGCCTACCACCACAACATATTTAAGAAGTTATTACTACAATATCACTTGGAGTAAACCACCCTAAAATAATACTCTTCTCTCTAGTTATAAAAGAACGATTGTTTTGGGTATGCAGTCAAGCCCTTTTAAAATTTTAAACTTTGTCTATTAATATTTTTTTCAATATTTATATCAAACATATAAAAATAGTACATATAGATTTATCTGAAAATTTTTTATAAAAATATTATAAATATAAATTTGCTAGGTTTTATAAATCTATCGCAACCGAAATTAGTGGTTATGTTTTTGGACCGTCCCGATGTCTAACGTCATTTTTTTAGTGGAGGGAGCAGAAGTAGTGTATTGTAATCTGTTAACCCAAGGACCATACAGGTGCCTTGCCTAGGGCAGCGTGGCGCGCATACGTATGGAGAGAGGCGCACGGTCAACTCCTTCGACTGTATCGCTCTGGGAATGCTGCTCAAAGAGGGCAGATCACCAAGCAAGCTCAGAACGGAGAGCAAGGAGCACAGCAGTGCAGTTTGCGTGCCGTTTGGTCCATCGGGCGACGACTCCCGTCGCGTCGCGTAGCGATCCCGTTTCTCAGTCCATTGGTTTTCTCTGCAATTTTACACGATGATCAATTACAGAGTGTTGAATATAAATATGTACCAAACTATTTATACTTTAATCTTAAAAACCAACTTTTATTTTAGGATATTATAATATATCAGCCGAGATTAAAGTATAAAGGGCATCTAAACTAAAAGTTTATATTACAACAAAAGAACTTCCAAAATATCAACAAAGTACCTAAGTGTAGGTAAGACCTAAAACCAGTAATTATCTTCTAAGGAATCATCAAAGTTTTTCTCGAAAGGTTCTTCATTGTCTTCTTAAATTTCTTATGTTGATATTTTAGCAAGTATGCGTACAATTATACCTAGCAAGTCACATGAAAATATCTAATTATTTATTTGCCAATATTTCAAGAGTGTGGAGTGTGAAGGTTTCATTACTACAATTAAGGATGCAAGTTTATTTGTAAACAGTTATATTGACCAGCTTAAAAATCATACAAATACTACTTATGTCTTGTTATTGGATTCACTTATTACCAGATTCATTTACCAGAAGCACAACATATCTGAATACCGAATGCGATACTCTGTAGAGTTGCCCAGCTTTATCTACAAGATTTCTCAAACTCACAATGTCATGCAATAGACACACAACATATTAGTGTGCGACTGAATTGAGATAACACGGTCGTTCACTGCTCTATTTGCTCTAGCTTCTATCCGGTAGGCTCGGGAGCATTCAACCTTTGTTAGAAATCCATAGATCAATGTGAAAATCACGGTCCGACGTTAAGTGGGCCTACCGTTGTGATGAACGGCAAATGACTTTACCAATCCCACTTCTGTTTCACCCATTTTCACGGGCTATCCTGAAACTCTGGAATATCTATCTTTTCTATAGACATTTAATTGAATCGAGTAGTGTACTAGACCAGATTTGACAAGTCAAAGTTGTGGTTAAATGATTTTTGTGTCCTTTGTTTAGCATAAGGGCCTATTCCTTACTTTTCTCAAGTGGGGCCGTCATCCACATTCCAAGTGCGTTATAGCACAATACAACCAAATCATACCAAAGCATCTACCTTAGGATGAAGTCATGGGCTCCAACCACCTAATCCTAGTAACTTTTTAAAATCTAATGGCACGAAGTTGAAATATTCTTAGTAGTTCAGATAAATCATTTATATTGCCCAAGGCGCTGGTTTCCACCATTCTCTTAACGTAGAGCTTATTTGACTCATTCTCAGCTCTTTTGATCTCGTAATGCTTCGGATTTCCTTCTCTAAAGAAGAGAAGACCTAACTCTCTATCTCTAGGGTTGCAGTTAGTAAGAGACAGGATATCATGAACGTCTCTACTAATAATTAATTATAAAATAATTAATAATTAAAATGGTCAAAGTGAATATGGCTTACAAAATTAAATCATGGCTTTTTGGTGGTAGGATTTAACTAATTCTAATGTCATTCTAAACTATTATTTTATGTAAACAAAAGTGCATAAATAACATGAATGAAAATATAGCTTATTTACGTAATATGGGTTCAACTTGATCAAAAACATGCGACTTGTTTTCTTGTTCATATTCTTTAACTAGGCATACGTCTTCTGGATCTTGATTTGCTTCTGTGGCGGATTGTTAAGCGAATCTGGGTGCTATGGCAAAGAAGTAAACAAATAAGTCCGTGCTCGAAGGAAAACAAGCTGGGAAAAAGATAAATAAAATAAAAGAGAAATAAAATTCAAAAAATGGTTAAACATAAGTGGGTTTAAGTGGTTAGAGTTGAAGTAAAGTTTGGATCGATCAAATGGGGCTAAAAATGGTGTAAACGGGTTCGAGACAGTCGAAATGGATATAAATATGCTTAACGTGTTTTTGGTAAATAGTAACGGGTCAGATGAGTAGGACCAAGTTGTTACTATTCCTAATGGAATGGTTCGGGAGAACAGTAATGGATTGGGCTGGTTTTAATGGATAGCACAGTAATGAGTTATGATGTGAAGAGTGTTGGATTGGATGTGAACAGTAGAGGGCTTAAACAATAAAGCCTAGCCTGTATAGTTGATTTGGCTAAAAAGTGAATTGGGCTAGTTTTGCTGACCCGTGTATGTAGTTTACTGCCCAAAAGGCCCGGCTCTCCTCAGAGCTACGCTCATGGATGGCCGAACAGGGGAGACGGTGAGTCGAACTGAGCAATGACGAGGGTGATCGGCGGTGAGTAGTGGTGTAGTGAGTGTAATCGGGACCTAGGCAATCTATTTTGGGAACGTGCGTGGTTAGAAATGGAGTGGAAAAGGCTGGTGGCGGTGGTGCTTGGTCGAGGTAGAACCATGGCACGGTGGTGCTACGGCATGGTTTCAGCCAAATTAAGGGCAGCTTGAGGATCTATGATACAAATGGAGCCTAGTAGTAGCAATGGCTTAGCTCAGGGAAGCTCGTGCTGTGCTGGCAACGGTAGCTGTGCATGGTCGAGCGGTTGTGCATGGCGCCGACGGCTAGGGACGGCGAGATGGGTTGGAAGGCCGGGGATAGAATCGTGGTGCTGAGGTGATGCTATGGGCATGATTAATTTGATCAAAGTTGAGGCTATTGGGAGAATTGGTTTTGGGGCTCACTAGTGAGAGCTTCGGTGGTGATGGTTGTTCTTGGTCAGAGAGGAGAGGGAAAGGTTTCAGGGTGAAATGTGGTGCGATGTCGGTTGTAACATCCTGATTTTCAAAGCCTTTTTGAAGCTTTCAAAATAAAAATAATCATTTGAATTTTTCTAGAATTAATTAAATCTTACTTTGAACTTTTTATTAATTAAAAGGATTAATATGACTAAGTTAAACTTTAACATTTGCTGGAAGTATTTTATTTGGGTTTCTTGTGCTTCAAGGAATTTTCTAAATTTTTCTGAGATTTTTTCGGAGTTATTTGCTATATACTAGAGCTCAAATGAATTTAGTAGAATTCCTAAAAAATAGAAAACCCTAAGAAAATCCTAAAACCCTTGTGGGCCTAAACCAAATCCCTCTGGTCGAACCCACGCTAGGCCCATTCCACCGGCTCAACCGCCGTGCACCACATGTCGTGAATCTGACCGAGTGGCCGCATCATCCGACGACCACCGCTCGATTCATCTGCAACCACCACGTTGCCATGTATCATCCATCTAAAGGGTCTTGCATTGTTCATCGTCTCCGAGGGAGGGTTCGCTATGTTCGTCCGGGACTTCGCCTCGGCGTCCGTGTCATGCCCGTCTCCGCCTCAAACTCCTCAGCGTCTTTGCCATATGCCCTGCCTCTCATTTGTCACATCCCGAAGCCGTGTTGTCGTCAAGATTCGCCAAGTGTCTTCGCTATTGAGCCGAGCCACCGCGTGCCATAGCCATCGCCTTGGTCTCCACCGCCGTTCCCTACGACACCACCGAGGTTGCTGGTGAGCCACTGCCCCACCTCTCCTCCGTTCTACTGATCTCGTCGTTGGTCTGCCGTGGTCTGTCACCGCCCCTCACCGTCGTTACGCTCCATCGCGCTGTGCCCCTTCAGCCGTCGAAGAGACGTGCCCCTTTGCCTCTACCAGCCAACCATCGAGCGACGTGCATCAACGTCTCGCCCAACCGATTGCTATCACGACCTTCCGATCAGATTTGCATCGACAGATGGATCCAACAGTCCAAATTGAACCATGTGGCCATTGCCTAGCCACATCAGCCCTACCTTGCCACTTGTCAGACACATGTCATACCATGTTAGCCCTAGGAACCCCGTCAGCCGCCACGTCATTCAAGCCGACGCTAGTACACTATTCCGTGAGCCAGGTTCACTGTAGACTCACTATTTCATGCACCGAGTCTACAATATAATAGAATTTCTGAATTTTCAGTATTTTCTTTAGATTTGATTTTTCACGAGCCTTCTTAAACTTTGTAGGGTGTTGGTTAGACCTCTCTATGGGTGTTGGTTAGACCTCTCTATGGGAGTAAGAAGGATTTGTCGACTAGGTGGTTAGCCTATTCGATCATAAAATCTTAATGGGCGAAATTGCGTTGAGATTAAACTTTGTAATAATAGCCTTGTTATGATCTTCTTGGTTAGCATGCACAAGGAAACGTGTTGCTCTAGTGTCACTATGAGATGATCATATTATGTGGGTAAAGTTGTGCAACATCTGCAGAGTGTAAAACTATTTGAATAGTCGTGTCCCCAGATATGGACATTGCTCGGTGATTTTACACGAGGGATAGAGTTTTCATAAAAACTTGGTTAGATTAAGTGGGAAGTGAGTGGTTAGTACACTGGTGATTCATTACGTGAACGGTTAGTTCACGGGTGATTCATTGGAGTGAATGGTTAGTTCACTTGTGGTTACTCTCGATTTTTGTTTATTTACTTATTAATCATTTTCAAAGTTTGTTTTCAATTATTTATTATATTTACTTCAAATTATTGTTTTCTGCAAAATTACCACTCAGCCATCATTTGGTAAGTCTTGCATGCTATGTTGCATTCTTTGTTACAAATGACTTGCTGAGTACCAATGTACTCACAACTTTATGCCTATTGTTACTCAGTTGAAGAAGAGGAACCATATCAGCAGAAGAAACTTGAAGGTGGTTACGTCGACAACTTCGCGGATTAGGATTTCACTCTCCAGTCGATTGCCTGTGTGCATGTTGAATGACTATTATGTTTATTTTTGTTTTCCGCTGCAAGTTTCTTAAGCCTTTTATGCTATTATCTGTAAGCTTGGCCATGATGTTGCAACTCTGATAATTAATAATAGTTTATCTTTTCCTTTATTAATCGAGTGTATTGTCGATACTTCATCTATGTTTACACTGTGTGCACTAGCGTGATCCTAGACTAGTGCAGTATACACAGAGAGATCCGGATTTGCATATTCGGGTCTTGACAATGGTGCTGTACAAAGGTTGATGGTTTTGCAATGGCGTGTAGGCGCGGGTGAGCTGGCGGGCTCGTGAAAGCATTTAGGTCCCTAAAAATGGTTTTGGTAATTAATGATAGTAATGTGTTAAGGAACTAACGTGCGTGATAAGATATTTTAAATGTTTGGTCCCAGATTATGGATGACACAACATGAAAAATGGCATGCAAAGAAGATAAAAGATTGACATGGCTCAAGACAAATGTATTATGGAGCCTAAGGACTCTATTATAGTTTTTACTGGTCTTGGTGATTGGTGAAAAGACTGGATTCATAGGTTAGATGCCATAATATAAAGAGAGATCATGACTAGTAGTTTGAAGACTTATTTTTGTGCCACCTTGATCAATTAAGAGTCAGCCATCCTTGATCCTATTAACCCCCTCTAGTCAGTCATCCTTGATCCTACAAGTAGTATCAGAGCTTGGCTTCTCATTTTTTTGCTAACCGTCTAAGAGAGAAAGGGTGGCTAGTGAGGATATATCTATAGGCAAGGTGGCTCTATTCGATGGATCAAATTATGCATATTGAAAAATTAGAATATCAATTTATTTAAAGGCCATGAGTCCAAGCATATAGAGAATTGCGAGTGAGGGTTTTGTTATGCCACTTGTTCCTACACACCCCATGGATCTTGAGGAGCGAAACTCCCATCTTAATGCTCAAGCAATGGATGCTCTTTTTGGTGCTTTGAATGTGGATGAGTTCAATTGAGTGAGCAACCTAGAAATCGCTCATGAGATATGGACTACGCTCTCGAAAATTCATGAGGGCACATCCACTGTTAAAGAAGCCAAATTGCATAGGTTTCGAATCAAAGAAGAGACATTTACAATGTTACCTCATAAAGATATTAATGAAATGTTTTCTTAACTCAACAACAATGTAAATTAGCCTAAGGACCTAGACACTTCACTAACTAATGTTGATATTGTTTGCAAAATGCTTAGGGCTCTACCGGAGAAGTATGATACATTAGGGATTCTATTCCTCAACTCACCCGAGTTACTGAGGATGGCACTAACCGACCTCTTGGGCAATCTCATAACCAATGAGTTGTACAAAAAGGACAAGAAGAAGCTTTTGGAGCAATCCT
This sequence comes from Dendrocalamus latiflorus, assembly GCA_017311315.1. Classification (NCBI taxonomy): domain Eukaryota; kingdom Viridiplantae; phylum Streptophyta; class Magnoliopsida; order Poales; family Poaceae; genus Dendrocalamus; species Dendrocalamus latiflorus. Next base: position 40,704,467 of record CM029652.1, on the reverse strand, counting down.
TCTCTAAGAAGAAGATTACCGCTGTCAAAACTAAAGTGGTATCAAGTGGTGAATCAGAAGACAAAAAAGGCAACCCTGAGGAAGAATTCACTCTCCTTGTGAGGAGAATGAAGAAATTCATAAGAAGGCACTCAAACCAAAGTGCAAATTTTGACAAGAGCAAGAAAGGGCACTCCTCCAATTATAACAAATGCTATAACAATATCTGTTGTTATGATTGCGATGAGAAGGGGCACATTGCCTAAACAAGAAGGATGACAAGACTAAGTCATCCAAGAAAAGGACTTCAATGTAAGAAGAAGCTTTTTAACAAGCTTCAAAAAGATGAAAAGCATTAAGCTCATATTGAGGAATGGAAACTCTGATGAGGAGTATTCCGACGATGACTAAGATTGGGACCCGCAAATTAGTCAGCTAGGATTGTTCCATACCAGTCTTGTGGAAGTATGATAGGGCTTTATAGCAGTATCTCACAGACCGATCCATAATTGACTTAGGAATTTCCCACATACCCCTTGTGCCTAGCACCCACATTGAGCCATCGAGTAACAATGTATGCTAGCAAGCACCCACCACCTAACCATTTGCCTAAGTCTAAACTAAGTTTTATATTTTATTTTAAAATATTTCATAAACCTTCCTGACTCATCAAAGTCAAGAATACATTTTTAAAACTTATCTTTTTTTATGTGAAAAGGTTATCCAAACCTAAAGTTATATCTATACATGTCTAAGCATTTGCTATAAAATGTTTCAGCCAATACTAATGTACTAACCTGAGTTTTATTCTAGGGTAACAAGGTATCTGAGAATCAATATCAATGGAGGTATTAACAAGTAGGCAATAACTAAGTTAAAAGCTGAATTAAAGTATGTTGAATAAAAATATACACGCAGAATAATTTAAAAAACATACTTTTATATATAAATTGGGACCAACATGATCAAAGTGTGTAACTTGCTTTGTTTCACGGATTTGTGGTGAGAATTGTCAGTGAAGTCGCACTCTTCAAAGAAGTAGCAGTCTATACGTGAAAAGCCAGAACAAACTAAATTCAAATAAAAACCAAATAAAATCCAAAAATTATAATATATATATTGTATGATAGATTACGAACTTAGATGAATTTAGAAACTTGAATCGCTTAATTCAGAGGTCGGACGGCTGAGAATACGTCATCGGAAGTTTGCTGGATGAGAAAATACGGAAAAAGGAAACACGAGGGAAAATATTCCTTGTTAACCTATACAAATAGAGTGGAGCTCCACTATTTTGTTTTGTTGGTGGTGCCAGTGAGGAAAGACACGGGAGGTGAAGCCAACCAACAAAATAGGTTGCTAGGGATTCGAGGAACACGTGGGAGTGACGACACATCAAATAGAGCACGGTGGTGGAGGCGGTGCTCGGGGCGGTGGCCAATAGTGATTCTTGAAGAAATAAAAAAATCCGCTTGAATAGAAATGTGGGGGATGAGGAGAGGATCATGTGGGGAAAAGGATGTTTGAAAATACTAAACAGATGAAGAGATCGGGCTCGACGAAGTTCTCGCCGGAGTTGAGGAAGCAAGTATGGCTGGCGATGCTCTGGTAGGTTTCTATCAAAACTACTAAAATGCATTGTATATAATGGCATTGGGATTCTCCAGAAACAATTTGTGGGCCAACGGAGTACGGGAGAGGGCAGGAGAGCTCACCAAAGTTTTCACTGAAGTTAGGGAAGAAGGGCTGGTTGAGAGAGCTCCGGAGGGTTTCGGCCAAAACTGAGAGAAGGTGTTGTGGGGAATGGTGTGAGGCACCTATGGCTCAATTTATAGGTGAAGGGGAGCTACGGAACAACCTGAATCTCTCGCTGAAATTATGGCCAAAATTAATGGGGTAGTTCGCAGGAAAAAACAAAAATTAAGAAAAATGAGTGAGTCAAATAGAGTGAAACCACCAAGAATTAGTTGATTGCATAATTTCAGACGGTTTTCTATTTGGCACGAAGTGGAGATCGGGCTTGGTTTGAAATTTTTCTTGGAGAGGGAAGAGCTGGATGTGCGTTCTCACGTCCTTGTCTGGTTCAAGAAGATGAACACACCTGAGCTTTAGGCGATAAAAAAGAGAAGGTAGAAGAGACAAGAAAGAAGGAAGGAAGAACTGGTAGTTGGTTTGGTGAAAACTCTAGGGCTCTAGGGTTAAGCGTGCTCACGGTCGGGATGGGTGACCATGCTGGTATTTTTCTTTTTAATTTTGCTTAATTAAATTAAGCTCTAATAAATAGCAAATAAAGCTCAAAAATTTAAGAAAAAATCATAGAAATTCTTGAAGCTATTTTAGACTTAGAAAAAATTATTTCCAACTTACAGTTGGTCTTTATTTTTTGTTATTTTTATTTACAAAAAATACTTTTTGATTTCAAAAGTGAATTTTAAATCCCAGATATTCACAAAAAAAAGATAAAATCCAAACAACTTCAAATAATTAATTTTAATTAGGATTTTTACAAAGTTGAAATTATCCTTTATTTAGTAATATTTTTATGTTTTTACTTTAATTACTTTTCAAAAAAGGGCCTTTTAAAAATAGAAAAATAGGGCAGATAAAATTCTAAATTTTAGGCAACCAAATAACACTTGTTTCTAAATTAAATTAAATTATTTTTTCCCTACTAATTTTGAAATAAACAGATGGGCTATTATACTTGATATCATGCATCATGTCATTCGCTCTTATTTGGAGTTCTCGGAGTTCTTGAGAAAATTTAATTTAAATTATTTCTAAAAATCTCTAGTTTTCTAAAAGTTATGCTATTTGAGTATTTATTACCTATCTCATGCATAATGATCCCAAAGATGGTTTTTTGGGCGGTATATTCAAAGATCATTTGCATTTTCATTGCAGCTTAGTTTTCTTCAGAAAATTAGTACTACCGCTATTTCCATGCAGTACTAACGCCCGATGGTACCACCGGCCCTCATATGCGGTACTACTGTCCCTTGACCATTGGTCCCAAAATTGGTACTAACCGACCCCTTGTCTCTCTCTGTCTTCCTTGACCTCCTTTCAGGCTTCTTCTCTTCAAAAACCATCGAGAAAAAGAACTCTCCCCCTCTCACTCTTCTCAAAATAAATCTCAAGATCTTCAAGAATTGTGATGCCCTCTTTGATATTTTATCAAAATTTAGTGCTTAAGATCACTTGGGCATAATGTGCAATACTACCATAATTGCTAAAAAAAATTCAACTAATTTGTGCAAATTAGCTTAGCCTATTACCTCTTGTCCTAATTATCCTCTTCTTTCCTATAGTGAGAATGCCGAGGACCAAAACCTCAATCTGCAAGAATGCATCGTCCGAAGGAGAACCGGCTAATCACTATGCAACTCATGGGGTATCATGAAACTCTAGAATAGCTATCTTTCCTATAGACATTTGATCAAATCGAGTAGTGTACTAGACCTAGTTTGACAAGTCAAACTTATGGTTAAGCAATTTCCATATCTTTTGCTTAGCATAAGAGTCTAGCCCTTACTTTTCTCAAGTGAGGCCTTTATCCACATTCCAAGTGCATTACATCACAGTACCACCAAATCATCTCAAAGCCTCCACCGTAAGATGAGGTCATGGTCTCTAACCATCTAGTGGTTTCCCATCAATTAGCCTCGATCCTAGTATCTTTTTAAAATCTAATGGCATGAGGCCAAAATATTCTTAGTAGTTCATATAAATCATTTGATTGCTCAATTCTACTAATAATTAATTATATGGTAATTAATAACTAAGATGTCAAAGTGAATATGGCTTACAAAATTAAGACATGGTTTTTTCATGGTAGGATTGAACTAATTCTCATATTGTTCTAAACAATTATTTTATGTAAATAAAAATGCATAAATAACATGAATGAGAATAAAGCTTATTTAAGTAATATGAGTTCAATATGATCAAAGATATGTGACTTGCCTTCTTGTTCGTATTCCTCGACTGGGCCTACTCCTTCTGGATCTTGATTTGCTTCTGTGGCGCACTGTTAAGTGAATCCGGGTGCTATCGCATAAAAGTAAACAAATAAGTTCATGCTCGAAGGAAAACAAGTTAGGAAAAAATAAAATAAAAAAAAGAGAAGTAAAATTTGAAAAAAGGTTAAACATAGGTGGGTTCAAGTGGTTAGGGTTTAAACAAAGTTTGGATGGGTCAAATGTTGCTAAAAATGGTGTAACTGGGCTCTAGACGGTCAAAATGGATATAAATATGCTTAACGGGTTTTTAGATAAATAGTAATGGGTCAAATGAATAGTATCAGGTTGTCATTATCTCTAACAGGACGGGTTGGGTGACAATAATGGGTTTGGGCTGGTTTTAATGGCAGCACAATAATGGGTTGGGCTATGAATAGCGTTAGGTTGTGTGTGAACAGTAGTGGGCTTGAATAGTAAAGCTCGACTTGGTTAGTTGATTGGGCTATAAAGTGAATTGGTCTGGCTTTGCCGGCTCATCTATGTAGTTTACTATACACAAGGCCCAACTCTCCTCAGAGCTGCGCCTATGGTCGGCCGAATAGGGGAGACGATGATGAGCTGAATTGAGCAACGGCAAGGGTGATCGGTGGCGAGCGGTGGTGCGGTGAGTGTAATTGGGACCTGGGCATTCCATTTTGGGTACGTGCGTGGTCGAAAATGGACTAGACAAGGCTAGCGGCGGTGGTACTTGGCTGGGGCAAAACCATGGCACGGTGGTGCTACGGCATTGTTCCAACCAAATTAAGGGCGGCTTGAGCATCTACAGTACAAACGGAGTCTAGCCGTGGTGATGACTTAGCTCAGGGAAGCTCGTGCTGTGCTGGCAACGGTAGCTATGCATGGTCAGGCAGTTGCTCATGGCGCCGGCGGCTAGGGACGGTGAGATGGGTTGGGAGGCCGGGGATAGTATCGTGGTGCTGAGGTGATGCTATGGGCACGATTAATTGGATCGAAGTTGAGGCTATTGGGAAAATTGGTTTTGGGGCTCACTAGCAATAGCTTCGGTAGTGATGGCTGTTCTTGGTCGGAGAAGAGAGGGAAAGGTTTCAGGGTGAAATGTGGTGCAAATGGTGGTGATGGAGCTACTTGGCTTATTTTTATAGCCCAGTGAAGGCGGTGGCGATAGCAAGACCAGCGCATGGACGACGACATGGATCGCTGAAGGGCTTCGGCGGTGTGGTGGCGGTGCTGGTGGCTACGTTGGCGGTGGGAGAGATCAAGCTCCTCACTGGCGCGAACGCGCGAGTTGGAGCGGTGAGTTAAGGCGTTGAGCACGTGTTGAGCGGCTAGTGGCAAAGGTGGCAGCGGCGAGATCAGCGGTGGCAGGGAAGTGGCGCATGGCCTGGTGCAGTGTGATGGCAAGTTATTGATCGATCAATGAGGTGGCACGACTATCGTGCAAAGGTTGATGGCTTTGCAGTGGTGAGCAGGTGTGGGTGAGCTATCGGTCGTGCGAACGGCAGGCGGTCGCGCAGCAGGAAGAATAGGGGGGATAGCGCTAGGGCAGTAGGGTTCCAAGGCTAGGTGAAAGCGGCTTTCCCGAGAGAGAGAGTAAAATCACGAAAGGCTGCCAAATTTAGTAAAATTTTAAATTTAAGTGAAAATTAAATAAATTTCAAAAAATTGAAATGTTGGGCACGTCGCTTGTATGCGAGACTAACCGTGCAAGCACAGGCCATGCATGCGAGACAGAACAATGATACGATACCAAAAACGTGAAAGATGCGACACGATCATCCGGAGCGTACAAATTCTGTTCCAAGGAAGGCCTGCAGGAAATGGAAACACCTACGAATCAGCACCTACACAGTATCTGAACCACTTATGTGGCGATCATTTGGTACCAGAAAGGGGGCGCCATCACATGCCAAGCAGATTACATGCAAGCTGTCTTGACACCTGGTGGTGCTTACCACTACTACTGCCAACTGAAAGGAAGATGGCAGACGGGGTCATCCCCATCCCAGCTTGTATGAATCTACCACCTGCAAGTCAAACGAATCTCAGCTGGTCGATTGGCTCCACCACTACACCATGAACATCATCTTAATGGGGGGCAAATATGCAAGGATCATCACCATTGGCGCGTCTAGCGTCTGCGGCGATCTGGCTGTCCAGATACAATGCAGTCAAGCAAAGGCTGTTGATAGACAATGCAACCATGCAAATGCGACGACCACGACATCACAGCGAACCATTGACATCGCGAAAGAGTTAACATGTTCAAGATAATGGAGGGCCAGCATATGGCACTGAGCTCTGAAAAGATGTCGATCGCATGGGGTGTACCGAAATGGTACGGATATTCTTGCTGGTGCATTGTGGCTCACATGGTTCCAGGAACATAAGTTGATGCAACTAGGGGACAGTTGCTTTTAATTCAACTGCAGTAGCATGTACATACAGCAAAAGTATAAGGTAGACATCTGCATCCTGTAGCAACGCTGGACTGGAGCAGCTGTGGAGTGGCCATCAAGCTTGGGCCATCCGCACATGTGCATGAAAGTGTCAGATTTTGATGGAGCAGCAAACCGCGTTGGTTATTCCTCTCCCATTTGTTAGATCGATATACAAATTGAATCATTCACACAGGAAGGCATGCACTTAATACTCACCTTCACCTAAAAGAGCTTTGATGTTAAAAGTAGTACTTTTCCCAAGTAAAACTGTCAAATAGATAATTCTCTCTGTTCTGATCTATCTATAGAGAATGCCACATAACAAAAGAGGTTCCCACAGATAAGGTCAAGGTAAGAAAACAGAAGCATATCTAAGTGGATTTGACTTGCTTGATGCTTTTATGGTGGTGATCATATTTTGGTCAGCTCTTATCTTTTGTTTGTGATAGTAGAGCTGTCTAATATGAATCACATGCTCAGGTTTTGTAGAAACTTCGATCAAATTGAGGAGTTCATAAATATCCATTATCCAAGCAAAAGATTATTTGTGAAGGGGGCTGCTTTTCCTAAGAGTCTGTTCACTGAACATTATTTTCTTGAGATCTAAACACAGTGAGATAAAGATGAAGACAAGAAATACGCCATATTTGTGGAGGCCGTAAGAAAAATTATAATGGTGTGATAAAAAAACCCCATTAAAGTTTCCAAATGCCAGGTTTCATTTACAGGAGGCTAGTAGAATGTGCAGATCATTTTACACAGCAATAGTTGTCATTCAGAATAGCTACTTAGTTAGCATTGAAAATAAACAGTGAAATCAAAAGCAAGTTCCTTTGACAACTGTCAGAAACTGTTGTTTTATCCTTATGCACACAGCAAAATGTGGGGAAAAAACATTTCGGAATGGGGGCAGGAGTGCAGCACAAATTTCACAGTGAAGACATCAATTACAATGTGCTGGTTGATCATATTTTTTCAAGAAGGGTTCCATAATAGGGGAGCTTTTTTAAAGCAATTAAGGATGCTAGGGAGCTCCCATGTTATCTTATACTCCCTCTGTTCTTTCTTATTCTATGCTTTTGACTTTTCATGGTCTCCGAAATTAAACTTTGAGCGTTACATTTTTTAATAAATATATTAAGATGTACTGATAAAATTATAATATTGTGAAAGTATTTTTAGTGACAAATCTAATGATATAATTTCCATATATCAATCGAGATAGTTTAAACCTATTGGCGGTCCACACAGATTCTAGGGCGTAAGTAAAAAAAAGGGAGCAAGTGTATGTGCCACTTTAGTAAGATGAAATATAGCAGTGTTTCATCAGACAATGAATTGATGATTGGCAATAAACACTACGCCACATGGTGTTTTCAGATCCCATTGCTAAACTGGTTCCCACTAGGATAAAATAGAGAAGACATGAATTTGAAGATTTATTTTAATTGTTTCAAATATTATTCTTAGATACTCCCTCCAATAACAAAAGAGTGACGTTTTTTTACTTTTAAAAGTCAATAAGAAACCACTTTGACCACTCAATTTTATCATCGTGTATTCAAAAAAAGTTATAAAAGTGTAACATTATGGAAGTATTTTTATGACAAATTTACTCGTAACATTTTCATATATCCAAACTACAAATTCTAGACAATAATTTTGGTCAAAATTAAAATAGTTTGACTGGAGGAAGTATCATGCATGATTGAGTGCAAGAACAATAAGAAAATAAGTTAGAATCAATGCTTTGTCTATAGCTTGGCATAAGTGTCTTTGGAAAATCTTAATATTCATTCCTTAAGACAATGATTTTATGAAAACTTGCTCAATTTGGCATTTTTAGTGACCAGAGGTAACCAATCACTCAATCATTTACTGAAGGAATTAGAAACCTAGTTCTGCATGCAAAAGAACATTTTTTTATAAAAGGAATAACCTGTTAGAGATATATGTATAGTTTGTTATTCCCCATTGTTATGAGGGGTTCTTTGCATATTTACCACCTGTACTTTGTGTATATATACTGGCCCATTGGCCTCATATGAATACAAGGGCTATTCATAACATGGTATCAGAGCCAAAACTAGGGTTTTGGCTTACCTAGGGTTCCGCGCGCCGTCGCCGACTCTGCACCACCGTCGCCGACTCCCGCGTGCCGCCTCCGCCTCCACTGTTGCCGTCGGCCTCCCTGCGCCGCCCCCGCGCCTCCCCGCGGGTCTCCACTCGTCGGCTCTGCCGACTCCCCGGGCCGCCGCCGCCTTCGCCGGGACGCCTCCGCCTTCCCCGGGCCCGGTCTCGGCCTCCCGTCCGGCGCCCGCCCGCGCTCGCCCGCGCCGTCGCCCGAGCGCCTCCCGACCGCCGCGCCCGCGCCGCCGCCTCCCGGTCGCCGAGCCCGCGCTGCCGCCAGAAGCTACCGCCGCCGTCGCGCCGCCTCCTCCTCCCGGCCCTCCGCGCTGCCTCCATCTGCTGCTCCACCGCCGTCGCGCCGCCGCTTCGGCCGCCGCCGCCGTCGCGCCGCCCCGGCCACCGCCGCCGTCGTGCTGCCGCCCCGTGCAACCCTAATGCAAACGGGCCGGCCCGTTTGAGTTTTTTAACCGAGCGGCGGAAGAAGAAAAAAAAAGAAAAAAACGTCGTTCTAACCGCCGCACCGTCCAGCACCGCCTGTTAGACTTCGTTGCCTTGGTCGCCGCGCCGTCCAGCGCCGCCTACCAATGGGCACCGTTTCCCTCCCTCGCTGCCCGGTGATCTTTGATGGTGTTAATTACACCGACTTCGTGTCTCACATGCGCATTCACATGCGTGGTCTTCGTCTCTGGGGCGTCCTCTCTGGCGATGTCATCTGCCCGCCTTGCCCTATTCCTCCGACGGAGCCTACGCCTGTTGCATTGCCTCCGACAGCCGATAAGGCTGCTACTGATGATGAAGCTGATGATAAAGCTGCCTCTGCCTACCAGGAGGCTCTGGATTCCTACAAGGATCGTCTGACCGTCTACACTCAGTGGTACGATGACGACGCTCGGGCTGCTGCTGTCTTCATCGCCAGTGTCCAGCCTCAGTTTTCTTCTGAGGTTGTGGGACTCCCTTCGGCTTTCCAGATGTGGACTCATCTTCGTCGGCGCTACGAGCCCTCTGGTGATGCCCTGTACCTGTCCGTGGTCCGCCAGGAGCACTCTCTTCAGCAGGGTGATGCTACTGTTGACGCCTTTTACGCTCAGAGTTCTGCTGTCTGGCGTCAGTTGGACTCACTTCGCACTGCTGGCTGTCGTACCTGTCCGTGCTGCCTGGATGTACGTGCTGACCTGGAGTTTCAGCGGGTTTATGAGTTTCTTACTCGCCTTCGTCCTGAGTTCGAGCAAAGGCGTGCCCAGCTCCTTGCACGCCACCCTCGTGTCACTCTCCTGGAGGCTCTTACTGAGATACGAGCAGAGGAGACTCGTCTGAGTGGTGCTGGTCTGATGCCACTCCCCTCTGTGCTCGCCGCTCGTCCGCCTGCTACACTGCCTCCTCCAGCGGCTACCACAGGTGGTGGTGGCCGTCCTCCGTCTGGAGGTGGCCGTCCTCACTGTTCCTACTGCGACAAGGATGGCCACACTGAGTCCCAGTGCTACAAGAAGAAGCGGCATCTTTCACGCCGTTCTTCTACTGGCACTAGTGCTTCTACGACGACGTCTGCCTCGACTTCTTCAGCAGTTTCTCTCACCGAGCAGGAGATAGCCAGACTTCGACGCCTACTTGCCGCTTCAGGTTCTCCCTCGACAGGTTTTGCAGGTTCTGCTACTGACTCTTCAGGCACTGAGAGACCCCCCCTACACAGTCAGGTACCTCTCCGTGGATTCTTGATTCTGGAGCATCTTTTCACATGACTCTTCAGGTTCTGCAGGTTCTGCTACTGACTCTTCAGGCACTGAGAGACCCCCCTACACAGTCAGGTACCTCTCCGTGGATTCTTGATTCTGGAGCATCTTTTCACATGACTCCTGATCCTTCCACTCTGTCTTCTATTACACCTCTTGATTCTCCTGTCAGTGTTCTTACTGCTGATGGTACATCTCTTTCTGTCTCTGGTAGAGGATCTCTTAGCAACTCATCTTTTCATGTTCCTTCTGTTGCTCATGTTCCTCGCCTTACCTTGCAGCTTCTTTCTGCTGGGCAGATTACTGACCTTGGTTATCGGGTCATTCTCGACTCTAACTCTTGTTGTGTTCAGGACTGCCACACGGGAGCTCTGGTTGGTTCTGGCCCTCGGCGCCGTGACTCACAGCGTCTCTGGGAGCTTGACTGGCTTCATCTTCCTTCCGCTGCCACCACCGCCGCCAGTTTCTCCGCTTCTGCCTCTTCGTCTACCGGCTCTTTCCAGCAGTGGCATCACCGTCTTGGTCATCTGTGTGGATCTCGCCTGTCGTCCTTAGTTCGTCGTGGTCTTCTGGGGTCTGTCTCAGGAGACGTGTCTTTAGATTGTCAGGGCTGTAAGGTAGGTAAACAGATTCAGCTTCCTTATCCTCATAGTGAGTCCGTGTCTCAGCGCCCTTTTGATCTTGTTCATTCAGATGTTTGGGGTCCGGCTCCCTTCGTTTCGAAAGGGGGTCATTGATATTATATCATTTTTATAGATGATTTTTCTCGCCATACTTGGATATATTTCATGTCTTCTCGTAGTGAGGCCTTGTCTATCTATAAACAATTTGCCACTATGATTCACACACAGTTCTCCACTCCTATTCGTGTCTTTCGTGCTGATTCTGCTGGCGAGTACCTCTCTCGTCACCTGCGCAGCTTCCTTGCTGAGCAAGGCACTCTTGCTCAGTTCTCTTGTCCTGGTGCTTATGCTCAGAATGGTGTCGCTGAGCGCAAGCATCGTCACCTTCTTGAGACTGCTCGTGCTCTGATGATCGCCGCCTCTATTCCACCTCACTTTTGGGTCGAGGCTGTTTCCACTGCCACCTATCTCGTCAACATCCAGCCCTCTTCTGCTCTTCAGGGTGCGATCCCTGTTGAGCGTCTCTGTGGTCGTCTTCCTGACTACTCTGCCCTTCATCTGTTTGGCTGCGTTTGCTACGTTCTCCTCGCCCCTCGAGAACGCACCAAACTGACCGCTCAGTCTGTTGAGTGTGTCTTTCTGGGATACAGTGCCGAGCACAAGGGCTATCGGTGCTGGGATCCTGTTGGTCGTCGGATACGGGTTTCTCGGGATGTGACTTTCGACGAGTCTCGTCCATTCTACCCACGTCCTGCCTCTCCTTCGGCTTCCTCTGTGGAGTCTCTGTCTTTCTTGACCTTTCCAGATACTCCTATTTCTGTTTTGCCCTCGTCCACCTGTCCTACTGAGTCTCCACATATTCCCCCTGTGGCCTTTCCGCCGTTGTCGCCGCCTGTGTCGTCTCCTACGACTCCCCAGGCTCCTCCCACTATCGTCTACACTCGTCGACCTCGTATTGAGAATATTTCAGATGAGCCATCTTCTCCTGATGTTCCATCTTCTTCTGATGCTCCATCTTCCCCTGATGGGTCATCTTCTCCTCGCTACGCTCTCCGCGATCGCCAGTCGATTCGGCCTCCTGCCCGTTTTGCCTTTGCTGGTGCAGCTACTCGTGAGCCTGTCTCCTACCGGGATGCTGTTACTCACTCTGAGTGGCAGCTTGCCATGGCCGAGGAGATTGCTGCCCTCGAGCGTACTGGTACTTGGGATCTTGTTCCTTTTCCATCTCATTCTCATCCCATCACGTGTAAGTGGGTCTATAAGATTAAGACTCGCTCTGATGGCTCTCTTGAGCGCTATAAGGCGCGTCTTGTTGCTCGTGGCTTCCAGCAGGAGCATGGTGTTGACTACGACGAGACTTTTGCTCCTGTAGCCCACATGACCACTGTGCGGACTCTTATTTCAGTGGCGTCTGTTCGCCACTGGTCTATTTCTCAGCTTGATGTCAAGAATGCCTTTCTTAATGGCGAGTTGCGTGAGGAGGTCTACATGCATCCGCCACCTGGGTATTCTGTTCCTGAGGGCATGGTCTGTCGCCTTCGTCGCTCTCTCTATGGCCTTAAGCAAGCCCCTCGTGCTTGGTTTGAGCGCTTCTCCTCTGTGGTCACTGCTGCTGGTTTTTCAGCTAGTGATCATGATCCTGCGCTCTTTGTCTACACTTCGTCTCGTGGTCGGACTCTTCTTCTCCTGTATGTTGATGATATGATCATTACGGAAGATGATTCTGAGTACATTGCCTTTGTCAAGGCTCGTCTTAGTGAGCAGTTCCTTATGTCGGATCTTGGTCCTCTTCGTTACTTCCTTGGGATTGAGGTTACTTCCACTCCAGATGGTTTCTTTATGTCCCAAGAGAAATATATTCAGGATCTTCTTGATCGCGCCTCTCTCACTGATCAGCGTACTGTTGAGACTCCCATGGAGCTCAATGTTCACCTCAGACTCTCTGATGGCGAGCCTCTTTCTGATCCGACTCGCTATCGTCATCTTGTTGGGAGTCTTGTCTACCTTGCTGTTACTCGTCCGGATATCACTTATCCAGTTCATATTCTGAGTCAGTTTGTTTCAGCTCCCACTCAGGTTCACTACAGCCACCTTCTTCGAGTTCTGCGATACCTTCGCGGGACTATCTCTCGCCGTCTCTTCTTTCCACGTTCCAGCTCGTTACAGCTTTAGGCCTATTCGGATGCTACTTGGGCCAGCGATCCCTCTTATCGCCGGTCTATCTCTGCTTACTGTGTTTTTCTTGGGGGTTCTCTTATTGCCTGGAGGACGAAGAAACAGACTGCAGTGTCCCGTTCGAGTGCAGAGGCTGAGTTGCGAGCCATGGCTCTCTTGACAGCAGAGATTACTTGGCTACGGTGGTTACTTGAGGATTTTGGTGTTTCTGTCACTACACCAACCCCTCTCTTGTCAGACAGTACAGGTGCTATCAGTATTGCTCGTGATCCTGTGAAGCATGAGCTCACCAAGCATATTGGTGTTGATGCTTCTTTCATGAGGTCTTGTGTGCATGATCAGGTGATTACTCTTCAGTATGTGCCTTCGGAGCTTCAAATAGCGGATTTCTTCACGAAGGCCCAAACTCGCGCACAGCACAGCTTCTACCTCTCCAAACTCAGTGTTGTTGATCCACTATGAGTTTGAGGGGGGGTGTTAGAGATATATGTATAGTTTGTTATTCCCCATTGTTATGAGGGGTTCTTTGCATATTTACCACCTGTACTTTGTGTATATATACTGGCCCATTGGCCTCATATGAATACAAGCGCTATTCATAACATAACCAATTGGACATATAACTAAACGATTCTCGGACTAGGGCTATTACCAATTTCATAGCATTTCTGTTCTTTAATTTCAAAAATGCTGCCTCTGCAAAGGCTTGTGCAGCTTGGGCATCGGCTTCTGCAGCCTCTGCTTCTCTAGCTGCTGCTTCAGCTTCTTCCATGAGAGCCTCTGCCTCTGCAACTGCACCAGCAGCTGCAGCCTCCTCTGCAGTCATGGTTGCCATACGCGCCAATTCAGCATCAACTTGAGATTTTGTGAGGGTTTTACTACCATTGCCTCCTATTTTCTGGAGCGCTCTTTGCACGTCTTCTAGCAGCAGTATTTTGGGGCTTCGTGATTCGTCCCTCAGAGTATGGTGAACTAGGTGCTATCCTGTACTTCCGATTCACCTGCAATGTTCCAAGGGTCGCATGCTAAAATGGTGTATAGTTTATATACTCTTCATATGAGTAACCATAGTCTAGAGCCAAGATAATAAACAGCCATTCTCATGGTTTAAAGCACTTTACATGCCCACAAAATATGCAGAACTAAGCAGATTCTGATTGGCTCAAAATAAAAACTTTGAAGCATTTAAAGAGAGGTCGTGAACAACAAAGAGCCATGGCATTCTGCTAAGTACTTGAAACAGAACTGGAAATTAGTGCGTAAAAGTAATTGCTGGTATCTGACAAACATGTTTGGCATTGTAGTAGTAGTCTAATAGAGTATAATGCACAGGTAAAATAAGTGTATGCATCTCTTGGCACACATACATACGCCATTATGCCCAATCATGCAAATATTGGAAAAGCTCCATAGATTCTATTTTAGCAAATATGACATGCCGACTGTTCCAGTTGAATGAAAATAAGGCGTCTGAATGTTTTTATGCAATAGGTTGTACTTGTACTTGATTACAAGTTAATTGAGCGTTACTTCATGTGGGATCACCAAGTAGTTTCACCTCAATCATCCATGTTGTATTAGCTTTATTTCCTCTGAAAAGCATAAATATGCAGTTGAGAACCAAATTGGAGATAACCTTTATTAATTTTCCAGTGGTGGTCAAGTCCTTCAGTTTTGTAGACAATATGTAATCAAAATCACTATGTGGTCAATATTGCTCCTATATGAAACCAGGGTAAGAAAGTTACCACGTGCAAAGCAAATAAGAGGAAGTGTAACTCATTTCATCAAGATTTTCTATTAGCAAATAAAAGCAACTGCAAACATGATGATAATTTCAAAATGACATCAGATCTCTACAAAAAGGGATAATGCAACAGTTTGATCCATGTTTACAAAACTGGAACCAGGCCGGTTCTGGTTTTCGGCTGGTCTCCGGGCAAAAAATTGGCCCGGTTTTTGCTAAGTCTTGCATTAAAAATATTAAAATATAATGATTGGAAGTTTGAAAATAGGCACTAATATACACGTTCCAATAGAAACTGTGATGGAGTACCGGGTTTAGGGGTGAACTGGGCCCAGGTTCAGAAAAACAGAAGTCCAGAACCACAGACCAGTTCTGGTTTACTGGCCGGTTCTGGCCTGTTTTCCGAACCCTGGCTGGGGCATCCAGCAGGTGGGCGAGAGTGAAGACAAAGTAGGTTGCAGTTCTTGCACAAAAAGATGCAGGAGATCTTGAGGTACCAGACTTGCTAAATTGTGGGATTCTACTAGTTGATGTCTGTGATATCTCATTTTGATATATCAGATTAGGTGTAGTTCTTGTCTCTGGTAAGAAAACTGTGTTTCCTTAGGTGTTGAGGTATAATGAGCCTTCAAATGGATGCTTTATACTCCTCCCCATCTTTCTGAGGAAACTAGGGGTTTTTCCTCTTTGTGGTACTAATGCAGATACCAGTGATGCTGGTACCCATGGGCACCAAATCCTTTCTCCAAGAACTCTCAATGGTCCAAAGAGTTTTGTCGAAGTTGAAACACTGAATTCATATATGAGAAGCTGACTGCTAAGTAAAACCTTTAGCTGACTAAACGGAAATAGCAAAAATGAACATTAAAAAATGTAAACACTAGGTAAACAAGAAGACGACAATAGGAAAGTTCATTTACAGGCAGATCATAAAATATATACCTCTAGTGCTAGAAGGAAAAATGAAACAGAAGGATGCAAACCTCTATGTGATTAGCAATAGTAGTTCTGTGTGAACCTGCAGGCTCATTCAAGTTCTTTATAGCCTCCATTACAATATCATCTAGCCTGCAGGAAAGCCATACAACTACAGTAGGGCATCCATAAAATCTAGTTTATTTTCTGGATAACACCGTGAGAAAAGAAATAAATCACAGGATTTATGAATTAGACTATTACACATATATAAATACCTTGAATTGTTCCACACTTCACTAGACACTGATGCTATAGGATGTGCATCAACAATCTCGTCATCAACATCAGAAGCCACTGTGCTGATTGCCATTGCGTGACCATTATTCTTAAGAGTAGCTCGGTTCTTCTTCACAGTAGTCCTTCCCTTTTCACAAGAACCCAATGCAGTGACAATTACATTTGCGCCACTTGTCCTAAGTAGTGATTAGTAGAAAAAAGGGCATGCACATTAAGAACTGATATATGGAAAATTAACACCCAATGACACATGATTTCTAAGAATAGAAAATTTGGAATGACCTTCATTAAAGCAAGTGACCTCAACAAAAGTGGCGTTAAGTGTAATCTGTTCTAACCTTTAGATCAACATTCGAGCGGTAGTGCAAGATTCAGCTAAATTCTGGATCTTTCAATATTGTGTGCCAGTTTCCCACTCCATGCTTTGCTACTCCAGCTCTAAGAGCAGCCTCTTCCTCTGAATTCCACCTCTGGTTTGGAGCTCCCATGCTTAAGCCTAATCTCCACTGTCAAATGCAACTCAAATCTGCGCCTTCTAACCTGAATTCATTCAGTCACAACATTGTAAATGCGTGTAGAACAAACAACTGCAAGGAACATGAGTATATGACCAATGCTGAACTACATTTAGTCGCTACCGACTGCACGCACTGCACATTCTTAAATCTAAATTAGGATACTTTGCCAAAAATCCAACATGTACAGAAAATATTCAACAGAAATAAGAAATAACATATATTAAATCCATCCATTCTTGGTTAAAGCAACAAACTAGGTTTATACAACCTTTAATATACCAAACAATGGGGGAAAGGATGAAGTACCACGTAAAATCTTGGCAAATCTAGAGTCAATTAAAGAAACTTTTGTCTTTTATATCAAAGACGTTCCATTATCATTCATTATGGAATACAGCCCGTCATATCCGAAATTACATACATTTTCAGTCACAATGGTACATTGATACTAAACAAAGCAATGGCCACCACAAAGTGCCCAAATAAATCTGTAAATTAGGTCTTACAAGACAACTTCAAGCTACTTATTCCTCAGAAGTAATTTGAGGAGCTAAAATATGAACAGTGGCAAGTTCAATGCATGTCCGGATAAGCTTGTACCCACAATTTGTGTTATGGGCTTTATGTCC